>OY292425.1:11240000-12447500 GCA_958496245.1 Perizoma flavofasciatum | reverse complement strand
GAGTCAGTACCATTTCTATGGAAGATAAGACATTATACTAATTCCAGCATGTCAACATCTTTAATCACAGCTCATCATTGATATTTCATTTATTAAGATTATATTTAAGCGTTAATTGCATTGTAGGAGGGTTGCAAGCTCTGCTTAGTTTGGGGCTAAATGATGCTGTGTGAAAAATGTCCAGCATTATTTATTTATTTATTGTGGTGTAAACTGTAAGCTTACTATTTTTCTGCAATAAATAATTTTAATTCTAATTAATTCTTAGTTTGCGTTAGATAAAAGTAAGAATTTTATTAACAACCTTTTGACTTTGACAAAAAAAACCTACCTACTTACTATAGGAACAGGTTCCTCTGGCCAGAAATATTTTTTGTTTTAATACTTGTAGTACTTTTAGATGAAAAACAGTTAGAATGAACTTCAACAATACTCCCATCAAAATAATATTATTCGACGCAAGTTTATACTAAAGAGGCTATAACAGTCTCGTCTATAACTGAAAGCAATACCACGAAGGCCTCATAATCTAACCAGACGACAGAAAACGGTACATCCTGAGGCTACTGCGACTCTAAAATGCAATACATTTCGAAGTTTATGCGGCGTATCGATGGAATAACGTTTAGGAATTCTGACGCAAATTAGGTCTCAGAAAATGTTGTTACGCTGCCAACTCTTAAGTTACCTATAAAACCGAATAAATACGTCTATACCTTCACTTACATCATGCCCGGAGGGAGTTATAGTCATGCCATCATACAGGTTCTATCCTAGATTGGGTTCTTATGTTTCTCCATTTAAATGTTTAAATTAAGTGAATCCATTGTTAGAGAACGTGATTTGTAACGTTTGTCGCTTGATAAATTTATGAATGAATTATTACTATGAAAATGTGTCTCTAATAACGCACTTAAAAATTTGAAGTCTATTCTATATCAGCTTTCAACATGATTGATAACACAGTCGTCTATTCAGGTAAAAAAAAAATATGTAGAATTGAATGACAAACGGATTCAATGTGAAAAATTCTTCGTTTATTATTGTAAATATTAAACATGTGTAAGAAGGTTTTAAAATGGAAGTCGATGGCGTTATATGCAAAATATAAAGCTGTAATTCTCTAATCGAAATTAAGAGCTGAATAGCGGTTTCAGTGCTTACTTACGAACTCTTCTCCTCAGGTATGTAGTATTGACTAAGAACATAAACAAGCAACAAACCAATGCCAGGTTCAGAAAAGGGACATAAATTTGTTAAACAGCCAAAGGAAACGTTATACGGGCTATAATCCTAATCATTTCGTGCACCTCATTGACCCAATCCGAGGATCCTGTTAATGGTAGCTACGATTTACTCTGTGGCGATACTTCAAAGTATTCGACGTACAGGATACCATAGGGTATTTACATTATTTATTTACATAGTAGACTTATCGAGTATAAGCAGGTAGGGTTGCCATGACAGATAAACGACAAAATAATCTTAGGAAAAAAGATATTATTATAGTTCAGGATTTTGATGACATCAATCACACACTGATCCTGAGTTATGCCCACTTCATACACTCGTGTAAAAACGCAAGTTGTAGGTTTTATATGAAAACCCAGTTGATGTAGGTATTCCTTATACACCGTGTAAATAGACCCATCACCAAGGTAAAAGCCACATATTCTATACATAATTAGGTTTATTTTTCTACTAGACTATATCTGGGAATCCATTGATTAAAGGTAAAATTATATATTTTTTTAAGTTATTGGTGATGGATCTTTTACACCCTGTATAGGTGTGTACCTACCTAAGAAACGAGTTAAATACACTATTTTTTAAGTGTTATCTCTTGGTGGACTGTTGACATTCATGTAACCGTAGCAGAAAGTCGGTGGATGGAGGCGACCTAAGACCGTTCATCATGGCATTCTTTAGTAGAGAACTATGTCTAGCAATGGACGTTTACCGATTGATATGATGTTTATTACGAATCATCCAACGATTTTTAATTCTGGTTTATGCAATAAACTCATTCACTCACTTAATATCTTTCTTTACGTGTAAAACGTTCGTATACGATAGTGGGCGATAGTACCGTGATATATCAGTAATTTTTTTCTTATAAGTAGGCAAATAACCTATTATATATTTTTTGATGTTTCAAATAAAAATTTTCATTTCATTCTGTTTTTTTCGCACAGAAACCATTCCTAAAGCTTTTCTTCAGCTAAGTAATGGTTACTTATCATCTATAACATATGTATTCCATATGCACAGCACATCTCTGGAGAAAATAATAGGTGTGCTAAAGCTAAGTGGGCATGACTGGAGGTGTGAGCCGCATCGTTCAGTGCGCATAAATCGTGGCGTTTCATGGCGCGTGCGCAATTAGCACCGCGGTATAATAATAAACCTAAGGCTGGGAAGAGACATGCAGTTTGAAACTACAAAAAAACAGTCAACCGTCGCGTCGTCTTGAATAAAAGACGCGACGCGTAAGGGGAGATCACCCTGATAAAGACTCTCGGAATGGGTGGTGTCAATGTCGGTGCCTTCTGATAATACGTGAAAATTGCCGTGTTTGTAATATAAATTATTGAAACTAATTCAGATGAGCCGTTATAACCCTCTACACTATGTTTAAGCTAAGATTCAAGCAGGCAACAGATTACCATGAAAAAGTGTCAGTAAGATACGCCTAAGCTTAGGGTCAAGGAGAGTCCTATGTGAACGTGGACTAATTTTGGATGATGGTGATTGAAATCATCAACGAACATTTCAACAAGCAATAAAATTACAAACTTTTAAACACAACATAATATCGACCAACTGGACTTAAGCAATCATCACGGTCACAACGAGCAGTAAAGTATTTTATTTACAGTTCTCAACAGAGACCACACCATGTACCGTAGGTATACCATGTTTGAGCTTAAGACGCGTAGACAAACAGAATAACGAGTAAGCTTTTAACTATTAAGAGGTCTGAGAGACACTGGTTTGTTATTATTAACACGTCGCAAACTTTACGAGTTAACGAGTACCTACTAGTTATAAGTTATACTATCATAGGATGTATGGTTAGTATCTAAGGTATTTATGTTATGGGCCTATCATTTTGAATGTTGTTGCCTGAAATAAAAGTTTATTATTATTATATTATTGACTAGTTGTTGCTCGCGGCTTCGCCCGCGTGGTATGTTAATAAAAGTAGCATATGACCGACGTCTCCAGGCTTCAAACTATGTCCACCAACTTTGGAATGAATCGAACCACGGATTACAATTTATACAAAGTTTAGAACTCAATTGCACACCCCCACAGCGTTGTTTTGAAAAAATAAAAAATACGTGTTTCATTATTTACTTTAAAGTTTATTTGTACAGAGTTTTACAAATAAACTTTAAAGTAAATAATGCGAATCAAACATCTTTTTTTTCATAGAAACTTTACCGCCCTATTTAACCCCCCTTAGGGTTCGATTTTCGAAAATTAGATTGCAGATCCTAAACTATCTACATTCCAAATTTCATCAAAATCGGTTTAGTAGTTACGGAGATACGTGGTAACGTGGTTATATTAGTAAGATATTTTATTACAGAAAGACATCCTACTACTATCGTAATCGCGAAAGTTTGTGAGAATGAATGTTTGTTACTCTTTCACGCAAAACTACTGAACGGATTTTGATGAAACTTTACAGCAATATAGGTTATACATGCATTACAATAACACATAGGCTACTTTTAATGGGGGTACCACGCGGGCGAAACCGTGGGCAGAAGCTAGTAATTTACGCTATTACAGACAGTTATATCTTTATTTTACATCAGTAGTGAAAGAAACACAAAAATATAAATTAATTCATGACAGATTATTCGCTCAAGCTGTCCGTCTACCGCCGGCCTAAGTTAAGCTGAAAGGAAGGCGCCGGCGCCGCATGCAAGCGTACCAGGATTCATTTGAGATATAAATAACAAGAGTAGCAATTGGAAATCGATTTCAGATGAGTTAGCTGTTTCAGAGCTCGAGAAGAGATTGGATTAAAGTGTTTTAGTATAATATACTAATAGTGCAAGTCTATATAGCCGGACACTCTTAATGAGAGAGAGTTAAATATTATTTATTACGTTATGTTGATGATTTTAACCTCTGTTTGCACAATAACTTATGCCACAAAAATCACAAAAAAAAAATATTTGTAGAACATTGTGAATTCTATAACTTATTTCTGAAGCTAGGCATCAGCTCGGTCCATAGCCTCATGGTCAAAACATCGCTAGTTAGAGCTTGGACAGCATGTTCGAGGTCCGCTGGTTTAGTTTTTCAAGTGGTAAGGTGCATTTTTTTTATTAATTGCCAGTTTTATCATCATAATCAACAGCCTGTAGAAGTTCTGCCGGACATAGGCCTTCCCCAATGATGGTCATCCTTAGATCCATACCATACTCAGTACTCTGATCCGTGTGGACGCCAAGTATATTATACCTGGCATATCATCACATATTTCATAGCTCACCTACATATGGCCATCATGTGGCCAGTTGCATACATAATCGAGGGTTCCACAAATCATTATCACGGGTCACGGGTCAAACCGGCACAATATCGAGCGGCCTGATCGGGTCAGGCATATAGGGCGGGACATAACCCCGCCCGCCTTAGCACGCACGCGCTCCCGCCCTAGACACGTGTACGCTGACCTACTAGAGACTGACATTGACCTTACACGTGGCGGTTCCACTACTGTTTAACTAACACGATTTATATACGAAAAACTTGGGAATAAAAATAGCTGGACGTTTTCACACAGCATCATATAACCCCAAACTAAGCAGAGCTTGTATTATGGGAACTATATGATTGATAATTATGTTAATTATATACTATTTTTTGTAAATATATTATTATACATAGAAAAAACCCAGACCTGAGACAAATATTTGTAGATCATACAAACATTTGTCCCGTGGCGGGAATCGATCCCGCAACCTTCTGCGTCTCAAGCGGGCTTCCGCCCACTGTGCCATAGAGGTCGTCTAGTCGAGGAATGACTTAGTCTTGAGAAATGTATGTAAGAAATAACTTTGCTTCAGTGCATCCTTGTGATTTTAATTGACTTGCCCCCTATGCGTTGGATGGGGTGACCGTAAGTGGCATCTCTTCTGTACAACGAATGACATGTTAAACTCCAAAAATGTTTCACTAACTAATACGAACTTCCTTTAAAAATCAGTCCTCAAACTGCCAAACCAGCTCGCAATACAAAATTAATTTAATTTAACCTTTTTACACATCGTAAACGACCATCCGCCGATTAAAGCCTCAATACCAATGCGTGCGCGCATCTAAGATCGGCGGCAGACATCTTTCACAGAAATTCGGCGAAAAACTTTGCACCTGTCTTTGGACTACAGGCGGCAGCTGCCGGAACCCAAACCAGTTTTTTTGGGGATCACTAATTTGAAGCGTTCGGGACAAACTGGATTAGATAATATATTATCTGCGGGCTCTGCGGCTGAATTTTAGGGATTGATAATGACAGGAAACTGGATTTATCGATTTGCCAGTCGCCATTTTAAAACGCCAACGTGCGAAGTTATGTCTTTTTGTGGCAGATTTTACTAGTAAAAAACCCCCACTTCTAAGAAACATCTTGCTGTTTATCCAAACTGGTACCAGAATCGGTGGCGCAGTGATAGTGCACCCCCGTATCAAGGTGGACGTTCTATCCCCTTTTATGGGTTGTCAATCTTAAGGATATTAATAAATCATGATGTTACCCAGAAGAGTTGAAATAGAAATAAATAACTTTACTTACAAAATGATGGTAAATTTTGTAAAGTACAAAGTTTTTATTACCTAGTATGTTTAAGAAGTTCACATACTTATACACACACACACACACACACAGTCTTGACCGCCACACTAAAGTTCCCTGTTCGTGGGTATTAAAAAATCCAGACGTCAGTCGGTTTGGTTCTGGTATTTAAATCTTATTGTAAGTCGACCAAGACCTAGTTGAAAACCTGTGATTCCATTACATGGCTAAGCATAGCATTTAGCTTACACCATACCACACTAGGATTCCCTGTGTCGCGGGTATTAGAAATTAGTACCATGATACCACAACAATTAGATTGGAACAAATATTTGCTGAACATGCAAACAGCGTCCCGCAGCGGGAATCAAACCCTCAACGTCTTTAGTGTCTCAATCGGCTACTCGCCTACCAAACCATCGAGAGCTGTCTTAATGCAATTCAATAATTCTTACACTCATCATATCATTACTCCACAAGTCCACAACGCCATCGCAACAATCTCGGTCGACATTATTGAAAGTGATTGTTTCAACGGTAATATTTCAAGTCAGGAGATTATCAATTTGAGGCAACATCCGATGATCTCAATGGGTAACTGCTATTAAAATGTCATAATCTCGGTGAAGAGGAATCAGTGTTATTGTGCAATTTATAACTCTTAGAGCAGGTCCGTAGCTAGGCTTTGAAATGGGGGGTTTACGATATTTTGAAGAGATTTAGTGACCACTTAATTTACTACAATACTTTACGAGGGATTGAAATCTTTTTAGGAAGGGATTGTAATCTATTTAGGAAGGGTTGAGGACCTTTTTAGGAATGGTTCACGACAATTATTCACGCCATACTATAAAAGGGTTTCACGAAATTTTACTTTTTGTACATTTAACTTTGGGCTTAATGGGGTTTGCTAGTGTCCAAGCATAAACTTAAATATACTGGGGCTGTAGAGAGGCGTAGTTTATGTCGATTTGTATTTGAAAATCAATTGTCTATCGAGTGCCCCGAATAACCCCGCTGCTCCGCTGCCCCGCAATGAGTACACTAACTACGGCCCATCCTATCATTTGAAGGCTAAAACACAACAAATATTTACGATCCCTCATGAATATGCGAGCTGAACGATAAAAAGCCAATTTTTCCGAATGAGCAGCGATCACTACTCACTACCAATCAGAGACGTGAATAAATCACAATCATTTGAATGCAAAAAAACTGTTTTGTGGAAAGCTGACTGACAGTCAACGTACGCCAACCGGAAAAGTGCGAGTCAAAAACAAAAAAAACTAGTATAATCATTGATTAAGATGACAGATTCCTAAGAAAACATGTGTCAAAAAGCTTTGATTAGGATCTAACCACCTGAGTTGGTGAACACGGGCGTAAGTAGAGAAGTCACGAGCGTGCCACAGTCTTGCAAAGCCGCGTTCACTTTCTGTCGGGATGCCGTAACGTATGAAGAGTTGTGCACGTCCATTTGTTCACTCACTTTCTGCATAATACAGCGATTTATCGGCATCAGGGGCAGTAGGCCAGCGCGTCATTAGTCGCGTGCACAGAATGGGGCTGGAAGCACAATGGTTCCAGGGAACGAGACGCCAGGATCACAAAAAAAAACTACAATCCAACCGAGCGTTATAACACGCGTTGTGTCTTCATCAAGACAGATCCTCTAGTTTTTATAAGCTTCTGCATCGGTCAAGACATGGTTGGAGTGCCGAATAGTAAACTTCGAAGAAAAGCAAGTCGTTGTAAAAGCAAGTCGTTGGAGAATTGCGGCTATTAATCGTTGAGCCGTATCCAAAACATTCCAGCTGCCTATGAATGACTTCAGACTAGCTCATACGATCTTACTTTACTGATATACGACCAGTACAGCAGTGTGACCTTAGGGTCTGTTCTGATGATAAGCATGATCCGATGATACGTACCTCTGGTGAAACACCGATACGAAAGAAGAATAGTTCGTATGAGCTGCTCCATACGAACTATCACACGTTTTGCATATTTTAGCATTTCGCGTGACAGGTTGCAAGAACATAGACGCTTAGATGGCATATATATGCTTTTGAATTTTAGGTTCCACAGGGCATGCCGATTATTTTGCTCACGATGATTTCCATCACCGTTTCGGGCACGTGTTGAGTTGGTATTAGATTATTGGAAATAGCAGTCTATTTGAAAAGTTTGATGGTTCGCGGCATGCGATGAATAAGGATCGGCAGGTGACCGCCAGCATGCGCCGGCGTTTAGCCGCCGCGGACAAAAAAGGCGATGGCTAGACCACCTCGATGTAGGTAAACGAAACGAGACAGATTTGGTCGTGTTAATGCGTCAGAACAGCATCTATTAATAGGACAATCCGTGGCCTTGCGATCGATTAATTGCTATAAAAAGCATGCGATGTCCTGCCTTCGGCGAGTGGAATAATACAGCTCCAAATTCTTTACCTGGGACTTTTAAGGGACTTGTCTATTTTTACTTTGCAAACTACCTTGTCAAAGAATACTATCTATTACTACGTAAAGAAGCAACACTCGCCCGTCCTCCCGCCTTATCTAGCAGTGTTTGATTGCCGATTGCTGTATTCATAAAAGAATATCTCAGGGTAATACCGTGTCATTGGATGTAGATACTATGTAAATTATGTATCTACAAAAAAGTATACAAATATATCAATCATGTAGTTACCATAATACAAGCTCTGCTTAGAGCTAAATGATGCCGTGTGAAAAATGATCTAATTTTTTTATGCAATTGCATTTATGTGCCAACGAAAGCAAAGTGGGTATGAAAAATCATAAAAAATTAAGCCTTGTTAGTCTGGTCGCGAGGATACGGCATACATTCAACAACATAGTTTATAAGATTTCGTTTGTTAATAATCTATTTAGTTATTTCAATGAATCTATTTATTGACAGGCTTCAGTGCTTCACAGTAGATGGGCCATCTGTCAATTGATAACATAATAAAGCAGAACCAAGAATGGAATAACAGAGGGAAGGTCCTCGGCAAGGAAAGACGGGCAAATGGCAAGAAGTCGCCGACCCGCGCTCGCGGACGGAAGTCGTTAAGTTTAACGACTTTTGCCGGACCCTCGCTTCGTTTTATAGAAAGCTTTATTACGCTGCGTCGCGTATATGCAAATGGCGGGGTCAACAATACTCACTCGATTGACAGGACTAGACGTAGGTTGTTTTTACGAGGAAAGCAGGCTGCCGACGCCGATATCATTGGTTATTAAATTATACGTTTTATACAGGTATTTATCGCGTTAACCTGTTTTATTATTTTAGCTATAGACTATCTTCGTCTTGGAATCCCGTGATCAAAAGGTTTCGCGTCGCGATCCGTTTTTTGTTTACTGATCGCGAAAGTTTGTAAATTATCATTGGTTATTTTTAACTATACATACATCCTTGCAATAATAGATGCGCCGATGAACTGCTTTCCACGTAAATCATACTTGGTGCCGAGTAGACTACCAAACCATGCGTCGTAATCAAAATTCGGAATTAGACGCTACGCCCCATTCAATGAAATCACCCCCTGGTCGGACAAGTAAATCGCTCGGAGGGACCTGATTTTCATTGTCTGAGGAACAATGACTCAAATTATGCGCTTTTTAATCCACTTATTAAATTTCACGAGTCATTTCGGGAGTCAAATCAAATGGTTCATTGAGCAGAGGCTGCTTTTAGGCTATTTAAGATAGCGTGATACTTCTTTTAACGTGAGGCCGGTTCTTTCATTAGGTACTCGTATTTAATTGTATTTTGCTCACCTTATCAAAAGCAAACACACGGTAATACGAGTATATTGCTTAATATCAGTCAACTGAATTGTTCTTTTACGCAACGCAGTAAAAGAATGAAGCACAAACATCCTTATCTTATCATAGAAGTAGCGCAGATAACTAGGTAGTAATGTAATCTTGGTGGCCGGTTCAAATTGTGTTAGCTACACAGCCTTCATCATTCTTTATGATTGTGACTAAAGATTAAGTAGACTACATAGTCATAGAGATTTTTTGTATTGTTAATTCTGAAATCCGAAAACTCGGTAATCTTCTTATCTTGGTTATTATTGATCTTTTTATCTTGGTTTACGTTGTTTGCCCAATTTTGTTTCTTAATTATTCTATGTCAAAGAATTGAAACTGCTGTAACTTAATGTTACCACTCTATCCTTGTACACAGTAAAACAATTCTACTATTATTGTATTCTATTTTGGTTTTAAAACATACATATTGTATTTGGTCGTATTTCCAGTAAACTTGCAACAAATTCAAAAGTCAAAATCAATAGGTTTTTATTAATTGAAATCACAAGGAATCATATAGAAACGTCAACTTAAAAACTACGTGAATTTAAAATTTGAAAGTAAATTTACGCCGATTCCTCGCGCGCGACCAAGCCTATTAGAATCAGGCAAAAAAACTCTGCTTGATTATTTTTTTGATGATCCTTCATTCAGCTTTAGTGAAGTAATCTAACGAGGTGAACACATTTATAGAAAAAGAGTACTAGTCAAAGAATTGAATAAAGTCTAAAAAGTATCAACCAAAGTTCTTAAGATAACACACGATTCGCTTTATAATATAATTCCTAACCTATTCTTATAAAAATCTGTTCTTGAAATATAGTTATGGTGGACGACTCTCTCAAAGTAAAAAAGCTCCACGTTACTTGCCAAGAAACCATCAGGTAAAGATAAAGTAACTTTTTAGAATACTATGGTAATTCTTGCATTTTTATGAGCTTTACTAGTAATTAACATCATAAATTGCCGCTTAGTCGTCGTTCAGAAAACTGCAATTATGCAAATTCGAACCATTAAACAATTAACGATCCTTTCAAAGAATCTTGTATTGAACAGAGAAGTATTAGCAGCGATTTGTATAGTGGGATAACATCTTTGTTTACGATGCGATGTGGCAAGCAGAAGTTTTATAACCATTACTTCGATGAAAATATTACCTGCTACTTAAGATAGAAGACTTTCTTGAATTCAAACAAACATCATTATATTTGATTGTTTTTTCTTTATGTTATGATGAGACAAACAGTCATACTTTGCCCACTTAATGGAAAAAGCGGTATCGGTCGCATATTGGCATCTGAAACATCTGGGGCATTGCTGAAGTTTTGCCTGCTCAGAAGGACTCTTTACTTTTTTTTTAAGCGGGGTTTAGTTATGACTGTTTAGGCATTCCTGACGATTTCCGATGATGACATTTCTGACGTCACTATGTAGGGTCAGCAGAATACCAGCGCTGAGTAGGTAGCCTACCTAACTAGCATTATGCTGAGCTGATACCTTTTTGGCGCGTCATTGAACGGTCTAGGTACACATAGTCGCACAACAAGGTGCCTTTGGCATTTCTATGTTAGTTTTGCTTTATAAGTAGGCTATTCTAATTAATATTTCTAGTTTTTGTTTCTTAACTGTCCCATCATCATATTCTAGCATAATTTTTTTGTTTTGCTGTCGTACTGAATAAATATTTTTCATTTAAGGTTTAATATTATTTATTCACAAAAGACATTACAATGTCACTTACTTGCCAAAAATAGTTTACACAGGAGTAGGTATTAAAAGTATAGGTCATTCTATGGTACATGTTGACCCATCAACACATTTTATTTGCAAAGAAGTGTTTAATTATTTAATTTAACTTTGCGTGTATTCATTTTGTGTTTCATTTTAGTAGAAAACCCAGTCTGACGTAATAACGCCGATTCACAGTGAATTCATGTTTTTTTTTTTTCATTTCGTTTAATTTTGCCTGTATAGAATTATAAGTATCTGGCATTTTCGTAGAATGTCCCGTTTGACGTAAGAATCCTACTACTATTAGTAAAGCGAGTTTTTGAGGATGGATGTTAGTTACTCTTTCATGCAAAAACTACTGAACGGATTTTGATGAAACTTTACAGTAATATAGCTTATACATCAGAATAACATATAGGTTACTTTTTTATCTGGGTACCACACGTGTGAAGCCGTGGGCAGCAGCTAGTCCAAAATAATTTCAAATGCTGAGGGCAGCTTGTTTATTCGATCCATTACAGAATGCACCAGCAATGCCACCTAGGAGTGCGTGTAACATTACTTTGTAGGAATCCTCTCACAAGACTTGGTTTCAGCAAAAGGGGTAAACCCAATGTAATGGCAAAGTAACGACGGTACATCCACATTAGTTTAGAGTACAAGCGGTGCAACACGATCCGAGATACAAAATGTTAATTTTACGAGTCGCAGGCGTGTCCGCCGCTTACAAGCAGATTATATTAATTAAAATTCCCGTAGCGTTGTAGACAGGGCTGCAAGCTTTCTGGCGATTTAATTTCACTTCAAAAATATTACTTCTTCTTCATCAGCGGTTCTTTTTTAGTCACCTTCCGATAGGTCTGTGAGATACTCGTATATGTGGCACTGAAAAGGGCTAGCTGACCAATAATGAAAGATCCAGTGTATATGTGTGATTCGGTGCGCCTGCAAGAGGCTGCTTTCATACACGAAATAATCTTACTAAAAGTTAAGAATAAATAAGTCGTATTTGAGTTGAACTGAATCAAAATTGTAGTCACTTATAAACAACCCTACTAACCAAAGGAGGGGTGAGTGGGGGGGTGGGGAGGACTGAAATCGGCGCGAACACCTGCCGCGCGTGCGCAGCTGACACAACCTCCTAAAGGCACGTTTTATGGAAATTGGGAATTTATCGACGCGCATAGCTGTACGTATAATAATATGTTTACACATTATTTTTAGTCGTATCACTGGTTTTTTCTTTGTCACCCTGCGTGTTGTTAATCTGACTAGGTTGTGATACGGTATGACGATCTTGGTGGTTCGGGAACCAGTCGCCTAACAACAAAGACAGTGGTGGATTCCAGTAAAAACTGCAAGTATGCGCGGGCGGGCGCAGTCGGAAGCGTTGCACAATTACAATACATCCCACGCCCGTCGCTTTGATCCACCGACTAGATTGCATAGTGACTAGTACTTGTCGACGCCCAAGTTCAAGTTTTATGGAACCAGTCCGTATTGATGTCAAGTGCAATATAATGATTTTTGTTTCCGGCATGAAGGGTACAGTTATTGCGAATGCGCTTTGACAGAAGTAATCGGGGCAAATGTTTGTATGATCTGTAAATATTCGTCTCGGGTCTGGGTGTTTTCTATGTATAATTAATAGGTATCAGTCATGTAGTTCCCCATAACACAAGCTCTGCTTACTTTGGAGCTAGATGATGCTGTGTGAAAAATGTCCAGCATTATTTATTTATTTATAAAAATAATTATAATTATATTGTTGGCCAAAGAACATCATCATATAAACTTTTCTGCCAGTGGTAATCCTCCTTAAATCACTTACAAAATGGTAATTGAACTCATGTTGACAGACTTAGACTTAGTCATGGAGTTCCCATAACACAAGCTCTGATTACTTTGGAGCTAAATGATGCTGTGTGAAAAATGACCAGCAAGATTTATTATTTTTAAAATCATCATAGTAAAATTGTTTTTGGCGAAAGTGAACGTCATCATATAAACTTTTCTGCCAGTGGTGATCAGCCTCCTTAATACAATAACAAAATGGTAATTGAACTCACTTTGACAGACTTAGCAACGGCCAAAATGACTAAAACTTCCAAACACTTCTTGACCGTGAATTCCCAACACTTTGGATTAGTCCGTCTTAAATACCCTGGATTTTCTGTTTTATGAAATCTAATCAGGAATAAGGAAACTCAAACACAAAGCCAGGACTATTAATAATAACAGACATACAGGATAACTTCACAAAGAGACCTTATTAAGTTTGACGTGATAGGTGCTATAGATGTTTCATTAGAATGGCGTGTGTGATTAACTGAGAAGAGACTTGATCGACAGTTAGTGCTAAGAAATGATTGTAATTATGTAGGAACCTAATCTTTTAAAGGTGCAAAAGGGTAATTTTTATAACATGCTTATATTAGCTTCACTTTTAACTAAATTACAAACGAACAATGTATTCAAATTTTGGATGTCGATTTTAACCTATTTTTAATTGTCATAAAAAAACTTCGTATGTTTAAGTCATTCGGTTAACCAAACTAATTTGGTATCTTGGAGCTGATCTGATGATCAATCCAGGAGGTTGATAGTGGAAATCTTTATAAATTATAATGCACTTAAAATAGGTAGGTACTAAAACAGGGAGAGTCTTGTGTCAGTGCACATAGCGGCGTCACAGTGAGAATGTAGATATAATAATTTAACCAACAAACAGACAAGACATGAGACATAGTTTAATCTCGATTTAGCGTTGTGTTACCATATTATGATACAACCCTATGGTGCACGCTGTCCTACTGTTCTTTTTCCAGCCCGTTGTCCGATCCGGGGGACTCGCCAGGCTTGCCAATTTGTGACGTTGCCTATGGACGGTATTATCAGGAAACACTTTTGTTTCTATTATGTTCGTCCACTTTGCCACCAGTATTGTGTATGTATGTAATTTTTGTTTGTGTAGGTATCCAGGGTTATTGTTTGATCCACGTTCACACATGTTATTTCTTTGCTTTCATTATTTGAGTTACAAGCTTGCTTAAATTAACATTGAGCTACTTTCAATGGTACAACTCAGTTTACAAATTTACATTCAAACAGGTTGATGCGCGATTCAACAGCCGTATAATTATACATAGCAACTATAGAACTGCACCACAGAATAGCTAACAACTACTAGGGACACAATAGATGAGTAAGCAGTTATTAAGGTTTGACCTACTCAGGTAAATTAGCGGGCAAAGATATTTGGGAGTGCAAACCAACAATGGAACTTCTGATTTTGAATGAATCTTCGTTCTCACGGCCGCTGCGAAAGTTTGAAGATGGGCCTAACACACACGATTAAGCTTAACTGAGCTAACTGACGGATTGCTTGAACAAAGTTGCATGTTGCAAATATAGATTGATGCAAATGATTCTAAATGAGATGCTGTGCAATATATTACTTCTTACTAATATTACAAACGTTAAAGTTTGTGAGGATGAATGTTTGTTACTCTTTCATACAAAAACTACTGAATGTATTTTGATGAAACTTTACAGTAATATAGATTATCATCAGAATCACACATAGCTACTTTTTATCCGGGTACTACGCGGGCGAAGCCGTGGGCAGAAGCTAGTTACTGATAAACCAGATTATTCTAGCTAGACACAAACAGCGGCTTCTTACAAAAAATACTAGACTGATATATGAACTTGATATTGGCTTGACAAGCAAAAGCTTGACCGTCTATAAAGACCCGGTACTGTACTCTATACAAAGATGCAGTCGTGCTACCAGCACTTTCGCCAGATAACCTTCGAAGGGTGATCTGATTCACTTGACCTCACGAGTCGCTCTGTATAAGGACCACTTTCTACTCTATTCTGTTAGAGATGTCGTCATCTGCTCTGCATTTGTAAAGATGTTACTATTTAACTGCTTATGGAGGCCATCATCTCTGATTTTGTGATGTTTAGTTAGGTACTGATCTGGATCTCAGTATCTTTATGAGCTTGGACTCAAGAACTTTAAACTGTCTATTGCAAAAACACGTTTTGATACAAAAATCTACATTGCAAAACCCTGAAAACCTCAACTGTGAAAGCATTCTAATATGTAGAAATCAGTACGTACATTTGTCTACAATTGCTTACTCTAATCTTTTGGATAAGTATGTCTTAGTAAAGCTAAGGAAATCCGGAATATCATCCCTCATATGGAAAAATAAAACTAATTCCACCCTATTCCTATCCACACATATCGAATCTTGTTCGATCTACATATCGACTATGCAGGGACATGAATCGATATTCTATTGTCCCGCACTGTTGATCAGATACCTCGATACTGGCGGAAAGAGCGCAAGGTCGGCCATTGTGTGCGCACGCGCAACCATTGTTGCCGCTGGTCAATAAATACGGGAAGGCGACATTTCTGTGTTGTGTTCAAGATTCTGGAAGGATAAAGCTTTGTAGAACATCGGGGATCGCAATATTTACAAGATCCAGGTGAATGATGAATGTGCTCAAGAACAGCAAAGGATTCTGCAATGGGTAAATAGAAAGCACTCCTAGGTACATTATGGAGGACTGATGTGTGCGACACATAATGGCAAGGAGGCCAGAAGGGGCCTTATTCAGGCCACCAGCATAACAAACGACTGTTATAGGCGTGAACTAACTTATCCTCCGAAGCATGGAAGCCCTCACTTCCAAACCATATGCTCCTCCTCTAAATGGTGATCTGGCAGAACGTCGCTTGCCCTTGCTAGGTAGCTGATCCGTCGAGAACAACAGGCAAGATAAGCTACATGAACTTTAATTGATAATTCCGGGCATTGCTTTAATTTTTGTGTTCACAATTTCGTAGGTATGAGGTACATCCCGGACTACGAAGATAATGATTATTCTTAGACCTTAACAAACTGGAATGGGGAATGATCAGCAAAAGTGACAAGCAGAGCCACTGGTGTCGTGCCCAGTTGCAGTCTGCAACGTGCTGGCGTGCTCATCTTGCAGCTTGTAATTAAACCGACACTTAACACTTCAAACCGAAACCCCACAATGCGAACATTACTGCTTGGCGACATAAAGTGGTAGTACTTTTCTGGACGAGCTCTTTCACAAAGAGCTCTGCTACTATTCGAAATATACCATTATGATATTGAGGGCTTTTCTTCTCTTTAACTAGATGGCACAAGGGATTGTCAGGGCTTGTATGTGCCTTAGGGCTTTTCTTCCATGACGTTAACTAGATGGCACAAGGGATTGTCAGGGCTTGTATGCGCCTTAGGGCTTTTCTTCAATAACGTTAACTAGATGGCACAAGGGATTGTCAGGGCTTGTATGCGCCTTAGGGCTTTTCTTCTATAACGTTAACTAGATGGCACAAGGGATTGTCAGGGCTTGTTTGCGCCATATGAAGCTACTTTTTAACAATCATCCTTTTAAGCACTGGAAACAGCGCTATGATGTTCCTTTAAATAATTTTAAACAGATCTATAAACCTCTCGTTATGGAAAAAAATATAAATCAAATAAGAAACTGAACGAGTAAGATAAAATCAAAACATCAGAGAAACGAATAGAGCTCATTTCTAAAGCGATATAATCGTATGTAAAGTCCTTGTCAAGTGACAGAACATACCGCCGGCGTCTCAGATAAGATAGTTTCTAACTCGTCGATCGGCAATGCAGAGATTACAGTCTCACATTACATGGACCATCTGATACGTCATCATGTAAGAAGGTTTATTCAATCGGAGTTCGATGTACTTGTCGGAAAATACATTCAGAATCATAATGAGAGCAGGATGTGATATGGTTAAGTTAACACAATGAGTGTATTTTCTTGCTTTCTTCTTTAAATCAATAACAAGCTTGGCTCAAAGTGAAATACTCGTAGTCTGACTTCGTTATTATCGAAAAAGCAACGTTTGGCAAGATCAATTCTTGAATTAGTTACCTTAAGACGCACATGTATCTGGTAAATAAGCTGCGTCGGCGGTCTTCAGCCAACCAAAAACTCCGCCAATTAGATATACGAATTTTTATGCGTTATTCGCTTATATACAAACACATCTAAAAATACTGGGGTTTCCACAAGTGTTTTCAGCCCAATGGAAAGTTCATTATATTTCCTACAAATTTTATAAAGGCGAACGTATGGTATTTCCGATGTTTGTTTGTTATTATATTCGTGACCGGTGAACCGATATAAATAAAATTTGGAAAAGTTCGTGACCCTTTACATAGACTACATTTTACCCAGGTACCATGCGGGCGAAGCTGTAGACGGAAGCTAGTATTACTATAAATCAGAGGCCAGACAAAGGTTTAAGATAGTGTCGTTCAATCACACTTCAAGCAGGCTTCAAACAAGGAATAAGCATTAAGACCTTTGTGTTAAACACATCACTCCTCCAGCACAATAACTCTAAACTGTACCGTGAACTGCCGCTAACAATAGCATTATTAACCCACAGTCGAAAGGAAGAAAGCACAGTTACGTACAGTCAGTCGACAGACGCGTTTTGTGTAACCAATCATGCGGGGTGCAGATAGACGCAGGAGGTAATTGTACCGAGCTGCATACTAACTCGGTAGCTTGGTAGGTACTAGGTTTTTTTTACTTGATTCGGCTACTGCAGTCTTAGATTAGTAGAGTTAGTTCAATCTTAGTAGATTGAATATGTCTCATCCGTCACTACATCCGGATTTCAATTACATTCATAAATCGACGTCTCGCTTCTCTATGAAAAACCGTTAAAGAAATTAAATTACGAAACGTGCATCGATCGACCGCTTGTAAATGGAATCCAGAGTCTCACACGCCAAAACCCACTTTACATATTACTATTGTATCTCACTTACACAGTAAACTTTAACGTTTACTGCCCTTAGGGACAGTTGATACTACCTATTCACTTTTTTACCACAAGCGACGATTTTGGCGTTTTCGCAAATAACAATGGAGTCGAATCACTGCATGACAATTACACTGTGACTAAGCTGTGGTAAAGACATTCTTTGATTTGGATCTGAGACATCCAAACACCCACGGCACGCCGCTGTACATCAAAGAAGCAATAAATCACCCTTATCTCTGGACTCGGTAGGTAGAGGTATTGCGATGGAGAATAACGGGCGTTTGTTGGGGAACATCTAGTGTATGAGTCATGACTCAGGTGGTAATCTTACCACCTGACCCATTATCTTGTAATGGGGTAGTAAGGCGAAGTAAGTTTTCTTTTGTGTTAAGTTTTGGTTATACTAAGACGTACGATTAATTTTATGCAATTCAAATATTTAATTAAATGTACCTACTCAATATGTTTTTTTATTTTTGAAATAAAAGTAAGTACCTAGTTAGGAATGTAAAATATTACACTCATAAAAATAATATGTTTTTAGTTAGGCTCAGACCGCCGCGTAGATATTTCGCTAGAAGTAACTAAAAGAATCAAAGGTAAAAGAACAATATTTTTTTCCATGCACTTGTAATTATTGATATTAAGGAATCAATGCGTAAATCGTGCAGTCTGGTCTGAAGCCAGACACATCCCGACCAAATTCCATCGCCCTCTCAATTCGCCAAAATAAGACACTTCGTCGGTTCGTTGACCTTGCATGAATGGACGTCTATTTGCGTTTGACCCTCACTGTTCTACGTCTACTGGCGTTCCCCGTGACCTGCCTCAATATCGGTCAATGCCGACCATCGTAGGATTTTACGATTATCGCCCGCGAAAATACCATTGGCAAAATTTCAAGATTTACTCCCGTCTGTAGTAAGTCTAACAAAGCGCATGTGATGATCGTGAATCACCGCTCCATGTACTATGCGACTTAAATAAAAAGGAACGTGGAAATGACTCCTGTTGCGGAGTTTTTTTACGACGCATTTCAAAACTTGCAATGTGTAAGGTTTATTTTAGGTGAGGCAGGATTCGATAGCGTCCAGGGCGATGATTTTAAATTTAGAACGACGGAAACGCATAGAGACGTGGGTTTAATCACATTTTTTTCTCGGCCTTCACTTGAATGGCAACGCGCGGCCCGTGCATTCATCCGTCTTTACAGATTTTCCTCGCTCATCGACTGGCATTATTATGCATTCCTGCTGTATTGCGCCACAATTTGTTGAATAAACAAAGTTCGTCGAACTATAAAATAAACACGGGCTATTATGGAGAGTGAAAGGCGTCCAGGGAGCTCCCATGACGTGGCGGAAGGAATTCGCCCGCCGGGAGAGTCATTCAAACGGTCCCCGTGGGCCCAGCTGTCATGCAAGTATTGACAATTATTCAATCGGTGGTCAAGGAAGATTTGTGGTCAGTGCCGAAGTGGGACTGACCCATAAAATATTATAAATATGTAAAAGTTTGAATGTACAGTTTGGATGTTTGTTGCTAATAATCTCCGTAACAGCTGAACAGTTTAAATGAAATTTGGTATTGTTCCAAATTATTAATTTTATCAATGTACATGATACACGTACGGGCGAAAACGTGGTAGTTTATCAAAGAAGTGTATAGTCATCAAATCACGATTTCTTTCACTTACAATCAGTGTTCAATTTCTGAATGTCAATATTGCCGAATGCCAAGGTCCGGCATTGGCATTCGCCGATAAGTATTGAATTTTATTATATATGCATGATTTTTTTTAACGCTTTTGATAACTTTTAACGTAATGTTTTAACTGTTATTCGATTTTATAAAAGCAGTGGTTTGGAAAATGTCAAGAACTTAAGTGACACGCCATTACAAAATAACGGACGAACTCGGTGGCGCAGCGGTGGGTGAGTCGGCTGAGTCGCAAGAGTTGCGGGTTCGATTCCCGCTGCGGGACATCTTCTGCAGATATTTGATTCGGGTCTGGGTGTTGTGGTATGTGTGTGACTATTATTGTTTATTTTTATTCAGTATCACAAATATGTCATAAATCGTCAGTAAAAAAAACCTTGACAAATAGCTTTCAGATTCCGAAGTTAATTTAAAAAGCCTTGTGATTCATTCCTCAAAATGTTTAACAATAACAAATTATTTTAATTTTCTAAAAAAACAGTTTCACAAATTGATCTGTCAAACCTAGACTATCATTCATTGTTTTTGTGTTATAATTAAAATGGACCATTCCCAAAATTATATTTATGAGATAATGGTCCAATTATGAAGTCCAAAAGTAGCCGTTTTTTGCACTGAATCATACATTGCGGTGTTTTAGCCGAGGCACGTGATACCTACCCACACGCCTCGATGGTCGGTTCAGGGTTGTCACTTTCACCAAATTTTCCAAACGTCCAGTAGTACAATGAATGGAAGTATTACTTTTTGATCTACGACAAGTATCATTTTCCTGTTTTACAAAGTCACAAAAATAGTGCTGTACTGAAAGATTACCTAAATGACTACCAAATGTGTGGCATCAAGACCATCAGAAATGAGGCTACATATAATTATGTTTCCGTGAAACATTGGGCTTACACGGCCGTTAGTAGGTAAGCTTTTGAGAAATAGCATGGCTTGACACATATTAAAAACTAGCTTCTGCCCGCGGCTTCGCCCGCGTGATACCCGGATAAAAAGTAGCCTATGTTGTTATTCTGATGTATAAGCTATATTACTGTAAAGTTTCATCAAAATCCGTTCAGTAATTTTTGCGTGAAAGAGTAACAAACATCCTCACAAACTTTCACGTTTATAATATTAGTAGGAATGATAGTAAACAAATCATAGACTGTGTAAGTAAGTACTGCTGTACTAGTCATAGAATTATACCCTAACTCGTGCTATATTAAGTTTAAAAAAAACCGGACAAGTGCAAGTCTGGCTCGCGCACCGAGGCTTCCGTACAAGCTTGTAAAGCACTAAACATTGTTGTAACGAAAATATCGTTGAAATAAATGTCGGATTGAAAGATAAATTCATATTGTAAAAACGGGAATTTTCACGTACTGCACTATCGGTGAAGTAGTATCCCCTAAATGACCATTTAGGCGACATATTTTAACTATAACTATATTTTATTTTAACTACATATTTTTTATTTTTATGTCTAAGTAAACGCAATAAATAAATACGGTCGTATTTATTTATTGCGTTTACTTAGAAGCTTGATAAGAAGTCCTCCAAGGTATTTGATAACTTGATACCTCCACGCGTTCCTGGAAAATGGTCTTGACAGAGAGACAGACGGACAACAAATTGATCCTATAAGGGTTCCGTTTTTTTCCATTTGAGGTACGGAACCCTAAAAAAGCAAACAATTTTTAGAACTAAATGGGGGCGCCGCCATTTTCTTTGTGAGACAGTACTGTATAACGGTAACTGTTCAATTCCGCGACTTTTCCCGTACATAAGCATAATAATGTGTACGAACTGTGTGTGACCACACTGACTGCCAGGTAGGCTAATAGGCAGCCCTGATTTACACCGAATGAGTCACACACACGGCTTTGTTTAGACAAAAAAAGTAAAATGTAACATGTTATACTAGTTTGGTACATGTGGATTGTTCGTGTGGATATATACCTCACTGGCTCTGTTCCCATGCAAACATTTCTTATTGAATGACACAATTTATAAGTATACTTGACAGCATGTAGGCGAAATGCGGAATAATATAAAATATTGGTTTTATTGATAAAGTTGCATAAGAAAACTTGTGCGTTTCAGAATTTTCTGAATCTTTCAACCTACGCTAGAAACTAACACAAACACCTATTTAACAAATTATTGAATTTGTTTTTCATTAGCTGAACCGATAGGCGATGTTCTGTGACAGGTATAAAACGTCAATTCAACAACCAAGCACAATTCGTATGGGATAAAGACACGATATTTTTGACATATTCCGGGTAATCTTTATTGAAAGATATTTAAAAAAAACAACCTAATTGGAATATTTTTAAACAAAAAAATATCTAAAATGGTCCAGTCTTTCTCAAGTGGTGCGCTTACCAACGAACAGCATTTCATTTTTATTTATACATATATATATTAGATACTTAAGTAAATTTTGTAGGTACACAACAGGGCCAGGCGTGCTTAGTGACTACGGAAAACTCTTAATATAACTATCTTTGGTCTCTCATTAAGTTATTAGACACGTAAATAAGTTACCTGACGGTTCAAAATAAATGAATTTATAAGTAGACAGAATATGATGGTGTTAAGTGTTCAGTAATTACCAGCCCTTTTCGTCCAATTCTTACCTGAAACCAATAAAAATAATGATTACATAACGTAACTCATGCTTATATACGAGTAAAAATACAAGTTGAATGAAAAAAAAAGACACGACGATATAATGTTAACAATAAAATACCGAGTACGTTTGAATCGTAATGAATCCATTTTTAATTTTTTTTAAGCAGACTGGGAGGTAACCATCGTTAAACCTTCTTATGGAGTAGGTACCAGGATGTGAAGGATAATTCACATGGGGTGAAAAAAGAAACAGATGAACACAAAAAAATCTTAAGTCGTGATTTTTTTTTTAATTACAGCCGAAGGTCAATTTTCCAATCGCTCAGATCAAAGGAGCTTATGAATAACGAACATAGTTGGTACCATAAGATTAGTCTTATCAAGTAGACGCTAACATTTATGAATGAAGGCTGTCATAGTTTTGCCACAACTTATATAACTATAAACAGAATCTAGAATCCATCAATGAACCACTTAGCAATCGATCGTTAAACGGCGCCACACAGCCGCCGGTCGTCAATACCTCCATAGTCATTCATGGCCAGGGCACGGAATAATCTTGCTGAAGTAGCAAGAACCTGCGCCCGCCGTTTGCCGACAGACTTATCGCTAGATTGGTATAAAGGCTGACTCAAAACCTAAACAGAAAAGATTGGCCCTTCAAATCAAAGTTACTTGGTCTTTCCCTTTTGGAAAAAGGTCAATATAAAGGTCTCAAAGTATGTTGTTGAACTCAGATAATATCTGTGGTCACTTTAAATCAAGGTGACTGAGTTTAACACAACAACAGATCCTCCCTCATGCGAAAAGTTTCGTAATTTTTGCAAAATCCTGTTGGCATCCAAAAAAATTTCTTCCTCATTTGACTGCAATAATTTTCTTCCAAATGACGAAAGGTCAAATCACGGGTCACGTCACGGGTTATATTGGTCACTAACAGCTACCTACATGCAAAGCTTTGGTGGGGTAAGATCGTTACAGGCCTGTTAAAAAAATATTGTTTAACAAAACGCTCTCAAGGTTTGTCTATATCACTGGTTCTCAAACTTATTTTTCCCACCGCCCACTTTGAGAATAAAAAAAATCCTAGCGCCCCCCCCCAAAGTTTTTAAACATAACAACGTATGCTTTCCTCTCTAGACCGCCTTAGCGCCCCCAATAACTTCTAGAGCCTTCTACCGCCCCCCTGATGGCCTCCAGCGCCCACAAGGGGGCGTTATCGCCCACTTTGAGAAACAGTGGTCTATATGGAAAACCAGACATGAAACATAAACAGACATGAAACCCTGATTAAAGTGCTTTACATTTTTGTTAATGCAGTTAGATCTAGCCAAGAAATGGCTTAGCTGGCAACAGTAAGCAAGAGCAAGCAACGTGTATTATAATGCCTAGGAAGAGACCCACGGCAGACATGCAAATGGAGCGCCTTTAATTAAAATGATCGATACTTGATGGCAGTTTTTGCTTCCGCTGTTGATCGTCAAGATATGCCTGTTTACTTATTATCCTGATAACTAGTTCAACAGAGTCCGGATTATTTGAGGAGCAAGGCTTTGATACATTTCACAAATCCTACTAATATTATAAATCCGAAAGTTTGTGAAGTTGGATGTTTGTTACTCTTTCACGCAAAAACTACTGAACGGATTTTAATGAAATTTTACATGAATATAGCTTATACATCAGAATAACACATAGGCTACTTTTTATCCGGGTACTATGCGGGTGAAGCCGTAGGCAGAGGCTAATATGCTATAATGCAGTAAATGATCGTTTGAGACTTCTTTCTGTTCACTAGAGAGTGGTTTAACTCCGAGAGTACCGTATGCGCTGTCAGTCCCAATACTGGATAAAGGAGTATGAAACCATAGACGGACCATAACTCCTCGACATGGTCTAAATAAACGGATATGAAGTCCTTAAAGATTATACAGATAGCCAAGCACGCCCAAGTGGTAAGACCGGGAATGAGTGGTGGAAAATTGTTGAGGAGGTCAGAACCCACAAAGGGTTGTAGCATTGCAGGAAGAAAGGAAATAAGAACGAGGGTTTAAGCCTGTTTTCAAAGTCAAAGTCAACTTCAGAACGTATGATTTCAAGATCCATTCAAAGTTCAATAACTCCTCGATTAATGAAGCCTCATTATCTTGCCGATCCTTTATTCAGTCGCCATAGACACTCAGCTCTATCAAAATCAGTTAATTATTTCTCGTTCACGTACAGCGTGGGCCGGAGCACACCGGTCATTCTACTGCATGCGCCCACGCATCGCCGAAACTGGCACTGGACAACAGGCAATACACGATTAGAATAAATGGTAAAGGTGTAATAGAGCTGATTCTCGTTTAGAGACATGAAAAGCAGGGTGTCCCAGAATATGTAAGAAGGGGGTCATTTTACATACAATCAACAATTACTTAAACAACTTTTGTTCCACGACTTTTCAAAAGTCGTCTGCCAAAGCAGCAAAATCAGCTTAATTTCAAACCCCCAACGTATTTTTCAAACTCGATTGCAGCGCCCCCTGTGGCGATAAAACCTATCTAATAACCATTCTTGAAGATATACAAATCAATTGTTAAAATTGCTTTACAATCCAAATTTCAATTTGACAAATAAACAAAACCTCTTATGGCAAAAGCATATGCGGGCTCCTTGCATCGCTGATAAAAATCCAGCTGTTTAAGGTGCAATCATGCTGTCCCGATGGCAATCATCTTGTTTGTTTAGCTTCAGACTTTGGGCAGACATAAGTCCAAGAGCAGATTTAAAGTTATTTCAAAAATATTTTTATTTTTTTTGATAAATTTAATTTTTTCACTTTTATATGCAGTACCTGTGCTACCCGTCGGGATAGTATAATGTTCTGGGACATCCTGTAGATATAAACTTAGGAAGATGAATGCTATCTTAGTACAAATGTTTCATAGAGATGATTCATTGCAAAAGATGCTATCCTTAACCATTGTAGTTTCCATAAATGTAGGTTGATCATTACTTGTAAGAAACATTAATAAAAATAAATAAAAGTTTAGTAAAAAAAATATGTCGAAATAGTTTTATCATCATTACTTTTTAGAAAACCACAAAATTTACTTTATAGCTTCCAAAGTGATAATTAAAAAGCTATCAACATAATTATATGCGTATCCAAATGATACGAAACTACGATAGTATCATCGTAATAAACGACTAATAACCGATACATTTTGACAGAATCGTACGCCCATAACACATTTCATCATATAATAAGTCGAGGCCGAAGTAAACCGATGATTTGTTGATGGAAATTAATGATTACAAGAAAATTAAAGGCTTATTTTGTGGTCATATTTCATCACTATGCCGTACAGACTACTGTTTATTCAGTGATCATAATGACGAAATTTAACGATTGATGTTTACACAAAATTGTATCTTTAAACACGTACCTTATTATGAGTAAGTAATTGAATTTAGCTGTCTTTAAGACCTTATTTGATAAATGCTTGCTGTCAAAACATATATACATATTTTTCTTATAACATATTCAAAATTGCGTTGAGTAAAGTGACTGAAAAGAAGTAAGCTTGCAACAAAATGTAAATGTATGAACGGGCATAGCTTGGAAAAATCCAAGAACCGGGAAAATCCGGTTAAAATACTTGAAGGGGTTTAGATACAACGACGATTAGTTGGTTAGTCGCCAGCTCGCCTGAGAATACGAACGAAGCATTGTTAGTGGGAGATGTTAGATGAGGTCATTATAGTTCTCGAGCAAAGCTCGGTTTACTGCTTGTTTGTATATATTTTAATAACTATTCTTGAATAAGGGATTTGGCGCAAGCGGCAATCCTGTTTAGACATGAACAATGGAAGACAAACACTATCACAAATAGTGATCAAAGTGACCAATGAGTCAATGTGGTATCACGCAAGTACCGACGCTAGTCGACACCAGTGGTGGTCAAACTAGAGAGCTGTCATAAACGGCAATTGATTCCCAACTTTGAACCCTCCGCGTCGCGACTATGTAACTCTAAATTGATCTCATTGACTCCACATTACTGTAATAAGCATTGTTAGATTGTAACAGACAATCACAGCTAAGTTACACTATGACGTAAGTAACGGTATTTCATGCCCGTTTTTTCTATCTAAGTGGTCACTTAGATGTTGATTTAGGTGTCTCAATTTTGCAATATTTCATACTTCTTTGGATAATTTCTGTCACTTAGATAAGATACAAGGTTTCCAAAATATAGTTATACTAGCTTCTGCTCACGGCTTCGCCCGCGTATAACCGGATAAAAGGTAGCCTATGTGTTATTCTAATGTATAAGCTATATTACTGTAAAGTTTCATCATAATCCGTTCAGTAGTTTTTGCGTGAAAGAGTAACAAACGTCCATCCTCACAAACTTTCGCGTTTATAATATGGAGAAGTAGGATTCGTGTCCTCTATTGAACACAAATGTTATATTTGGTTTTACTAAACGCTATTCATAAGAAATATTTTTTTCTCTAATTCGAATTCATCAACGATTAAACAGTCTATTCTACTTGAATATGAATTATGTCGTCAACAGTTAGCTTCGGAAGACTGAAGCGTGTCAAATTGCAACTCCACTCCAATTCATTCTTACAGTCCTATCACTTCTCCTTGACACGCCATCATTTCACAAACTAATCGAGCCTTAGATCACATGCAATTAAGACTGTAATCCGTTTGTAATACAAATTACTACTGCAATCGCATTGCACTCATGAAACTATTGTTCGGCTTCCGCGATCAGCTTTTCTCATGACCTGAGGTGTTCTACTTACTTGAAGTTTAAGACTGGGATGTACCCAGAACTTACCTTTTTTTAGGATCAATCCCTCCTAATTCTATTACCACGGCGATATAAATAGTACCCATAGGTGTCTCCTGTCATGTATTTCAGTACTTTTGGGCCTAACCAAAACCGCAAAACCTCATCATATAAATAATTTATTATATCCTATCCTACTACTATTATAAATGCAAAAGTTTGTGAGGATGGATGTTTGTCACTGTTTCACGCAAAAACTACTGAACGGATTTTGATGAAACTTTAGAGTAATATAGCTTATACATCAGAATAACTCATACTCTACTTTTTATCCGGGTACCACGCGGACGAAGCCATGGGAAGGTGGCTAGTATAATATAATTTTAACTACTTATTAATTAGTATATAATTATGGTTATGCATAAATAAGTTTTGGACTAGAAAGGTACTCAATGTAAGTAAATAAATATATTGAACCTAAACTAGCGAGAGAATTAGGTAACTACATAGATTGTGTATTTCAGTTCGGCTAAACATGCATTTGCTGATTCAACTCAACGCAGTTTTGCACACGTTTGTCATAGATGACATTTATTTCCGTAACTTTATTTCGACAAAATACTGACGCATTTTTCATAGATATATCACAAATAGTATGCCAATCGCCAATCGACCATATAGTCTGACCATTGTTTCACTTTGAGCTTTTTGCCGCCTATATGGCGGCATACTTTTCTTACTTTTGTCCATGAGACATACGAGTACCTACTAATAACTGTCTCTTGTACTCAATCTTTATATTTCTTAAGCATCATCCAAGAGCTGCTGTTTACGAGCTTTTTTATGTTTTACGATAAGGTACAAAAAGGTACCTCCTTTGTTGACTCCAGAAATTATCGGCCTAACTACCTCCCTGATTTTCACGATCCAGTATCTTGAGATCAGCCGATACCGAGTGAGCTTTATTGTTTCTGATTGTTATAACTCGGATATTAACTGTGCTTGCAAACGACCTGGATACGCCAAGTCAGGTGAAATCGAGTAATGAATGACCATTTCCCTATGATTCTGTTTGAGAAACCCATGATTTTATAAACTACCATCTACTCATCTTTTCACCACCATATTATAAGTTTGTGGTTCTTATTTAACCTGAAATATTATTTAATGTGCAATAAAATATTTTCTATCTATATATCTTTCTATGAGGAGTCGACACGACATAATTTCTTCCAATCTCCTCTATCAGTCGTGATATAAGTAGATACTTACTTCTTTCTTACCATTATTCTTCACACAATCCATCCATACAGCACAGAGTGCTTTCTGTGCATAATATGTATGTACGAGTATTTACAAAAAGAGGTATATAAGTAGTATATCAGTCATGTAGTTCCCATAATACAATCTCAGTTTGGGGCTAGATGATGCAATGTGAAAATGTCCAGCATTATAAACTTATTTATATTTTATTTTGCCTACCAAAAAACAAACACGCTCACAACTGCAAACCCCATGATGCAGATTCTCAGATCCATACTCGGTACGCAGAGTGTTGAGGGTAGCAAATAGAGGATAGTCGGAGATACAACCAAGCGTTTTTGCATAGTTTTAAACATTCCACGTGACGGGTTGCAAGCCCATCGCAGCTAATTGGAACACTAACCGATGGCACATATCTTCGATTTTTTTCGATTTTAGATCGAATACATATATATGTAAAGAATGACAATAATAATTATGAAAAGTTGATAATTGAAAGTACTCAAAACTGTCAATTCAATTATCAATTTTTCATAATTATTATTGTCATTCTTTAGATATATATATTCCATTTTATATGAATTGAATACTCACAAATGCCAGGATCTCAAGTCGAGTGAGTCAACTCAAATACCTCCTTACGCATTTAAATAGCGATTAATAAACCTAATGATCCTTTACTCAGACACGGGTGTGTCTACTCACTGGTCTTCATTTAGCGGTATTTTTAGAAGTACCTACCTTCAGGTCAGAGAAGGCACGCGTAGGCTGAATGAATAGCGGTAGTGAATGACTCTCTTTATGTCGGGTTGTGAATGGAACGATACACGCAGCTAGTGTCGTAGACTTTTGGACCCGATGGATATTTATAATGCTGGACATATTTCACACAGCATCATTTAGCCCCAAACTAAGTAGAGCTTGTATTATGAGAACTACATGACTGATATACTACTTATATACGATTTTTTTGGTAATACATACATATTATACATAAAAAACACCCATACCCGAGACAAAAATTTTCAGATCGTACAAAAATTTGTCCCACGGCGGGAATCGAACCCACAACCTTCTGCATCTCAGGCGGGACTTCGCCCACTGCGCTGCAAAGTCTCGCCTGAGATGCAGAAGGCGGCCAATGATATTGGCGTCGAATATCTTGTGGTGTACAACTGTACAATTAAACTAATTACTAATTATCTACTGCATACTTACTAATTTATTTATAGCTCTCTTTTACTAACAATCACAAAAGAAAGAGACAGCATTTTAATTTTAGTTTTCCAATTTAAAAACATGCTGGCTATACACACGAAGTAGAGCAACACGTAAACTAATTTGACACGAGCACAATTCTTGACATCCCTTTCTTGCGTGCTATATTAGTAAAAGAGAGCTACAGTTTAAATTAAAGTTTAGTTGGTATACTAGAGAATTGGCACTATTGACTCGATTCTCCACGTTTATGCATAGGAGCTTCTGAGAGGCGAACTGAATATTTTCATAACACTTTCTTTTACCATCGGTCGGGATATTTTAAAGGCCACCGATCACTATATCTTAACGTTACCGATCTAACTCATAATGACCAAGAAAAACCGGTGACGAACATTGGTTACAAGATCGTTTATAAAACAATTGCTTGTTTTATTGGGCGTATTTAATTATTTACGTTGCCGTCGTTCGAAAACATATTTAATTTTAAAAGGGAAAGGACAAAAAATCTATATAAGAAGTGACGATGCGTTTCCCAAAATATTTTAGGCAATTTCATATTTTTTAAGTGTACGGTAAACAGAGAAAAGTAAAAGGGATAATTTGTCTTTTAAAAGCATTACAATTTTGAAATATTTTAGCCATGACTAACTTTTCTCGTTGTCTCGTGCTTATAAATGAGAGGTTTTTTTATCTGTGGAAAGTGTCATTTAATAGTGCTTTAAAGTCAGAAGGTGAAGTGGCGCATAACGGAATCCTTAGATATTATAAGTTTTTTACAGTTCTCTACCGCGTTTACATTTTCGTTAATCTTTATTGCTTGGATCTAGACTGTCAAAAAATATGGCTTCATATTGTTACATACATACAGTGCCATCTAGAGACCTTTAAGGAATTAGCCCGGCCTTACATAGATAATAAACCTCTCATTATCAACCACAAAAAGAAGCTTCGTTTAACTAAGCCCATGGAGGATATATCCTCAGATTTTTGACCTAAATAAGAATGCGACGTGCTATGCAATTGCGCTGTGTCCAGTAGTCGCCTGCGCAAACGACGAAACAACACATTCTTCGGCCAAAATTCCTCACTCATGAAGGTCGAAAGATGGGAAGTCGGGACACGGCACACAAAAGATTTAAAAATGTTGTAATGCAAAGTTATTAAATGTAAATAACATGTGGGGAAGATAAGGTCCTCGAATGGCGACCACGAATCGAACGACGCCGTGTACCGTTGGACCGTTATGTCATTTAAACGTAGCACAAGATTATTCGTCATTGCACTCTTTAGGGTAGGCCAATGTTCAGCACCGGCCTTCTGCAAACTGTTAATGTTTGTAACATTTGTGTTCTTGGGATCTGTAAGTGCTAAGTGCTAGATCAATCTACCAGTAGGTACTGAAGACCACACGCGCTAGACGGGGTCACGTACATTCCCATAACTTCACTGCGCTTTAAATGGCAGCGTTGCTATCAACACATTTAATTACTACCTTCATGTTACGGTAAAAGGCGATTGGCTGTTAAATACAACGGACTGACGGCAAAACACTGATGAAGTATTCATATGAAGTTACTAAAGATTTGAGTAGAGATGGAAAGAGAGGTGATATTGCAATGTATCAAGCTGTTATTTTCTAATCGTTCTCAAGGGGATGAATTAGCAGATTCGGGTTAGTTACGTGTATAACATTCACCGAGATAAGCTAAAATAGCTGTGTAAATTGAGATGAGAAGTACCAAAGATAAGACTCCGTTTGGCTGAGGCTGTAATGTACCCTTGTTATACACAAACTGTTTTGTTGGATCTCCAAAACCCTAGAATATTCCTAGCAGATTTTTAATCTTATGGTAGGTAATATTAACGAAACCTGACGAAAATCGGACTAAAATATATATTTTATAGCCTCGTATTTGGTTTATAGCTGTGACGTAAACAATAGAATAACATTTTATGTGACTCAATTTATTCCGGACATTTCACGCCTTTAGTTAAACCTTTGCCAGTATTTCAACTTTGACTACAACAGTCGGATCAAACTACTCAAGTCTCCGTAAAGCAATTACATTACCATATCGGACAGAAACTCCGTATATAGGGTAAACGTATGGGCAAACGTTTATTTAGCCGTTTAACACGAAATACCCATAGCCACGTGATACATGTCGCATTAATAACGCATTTGCATAAACGCCTACTTGAAACATCTATTTGTTTATTATGTTGATTAATAAATAGGACCGGAAATAATCAGTCGTTTGTGAATTGATTCAATACCGGTATTCAATTTTTGTTATTTCGTCAGTATCAGAAGTGGGATGTATTTTTCTTTCACTCTAACAGTCGTTAGAGTGAGTAGTAACATCACATTTGAGTGTTGAGCGGGTATGAAGTACTTATGAGGTTAATAGAGTGGACTGTATTCTGTAATAATCAGTACATATTTGTGGAAGACTTATGGAATCATCAACGTATTTAAAACGTAATTGTTTGACACCGCCATGCAGGTAGGTAGGTATAAGCTCATCATCATCAACAGCCTGTAAGTCCAATGTTGCATCTAGTTCTCCCTTAAAAAATGTCATGTCGATCGACCGTGGACCACCCACTTCTATCCACCGATTTTCCGAAATCTTCATTCAAGATATCAGCGGGTTGACGGCTTTTCGATGTAGGTATATAATATTTGGAAATCTTTGTCGGCCTTCATCGTTATCACAATCACCATAAAATTCCACCGCATTTCTGATAAAACGTCAGTCTCACTATCAGATAACGTCACTAGGCGGGAATTACTTGTTGAGTATCACAACGAAGCGCTCGTGGTACAGCTTGCCTTCGCTAGATTCAGCAATGTTCACCACGGTAAAAATATTCCTTTAATGCCAAGTGTCACGCCACGTGTCAAGTGTCATCTACATGTCAAAACTGAGACAGCGTGCTGATAGATTCATTTCCTTGCGCAGCGAGTTCGAGATCTTTGGATCCATTCTACTAGCAGACTTGGTTGACTAAAATGTAATTGCGATAACTAAAATATATTAAAACGAGTATATTAAAACTTTTTTTTTAACGAAACTTTATTCGCTTTGTAAAACATTAGTCGGTACAAAAGTTGGTACAATTATCTAGTAACTTATCTAATGAGTTTTACAACTCTTTGCGGATAATCCGTACTAGGATTACCTATGTCGTGGGTATCAGGAACTACGATCACCGTGGTACCACAACTCCCAGACCCGGAACAAATATCTGCAGAATATGCAAAAATTTGTTCCACAGCGGGGATCGAACCGGCACCTCGTGCGTCGCAGCCGGCTATTTTCCAGCCACGCCATCGAGGTCGCCAAACATAAATCATAATTTATTCTGTCACGGACTCCATAGCCCACCAGTTAGACGGTTCAGCAACCGGTGGTCAATTCGCCATGTCTTGTCCGTTAGGGGCCTGTTTCCCACGATAAGACAATACAAAACACGCATATCTTCGCAATATACAGTATGTATCAGAAGGTTGCGGGTCACCATTCTTGGGATTCTTTGTTGGGGTTACTTAGGATTTGGGAATTAAATATGTAATGTTCCACTAAAATGTATAATATTATTACAACTGGTAACGGCAATACAAAATGTACATGGACTCAGGAGTATTTTAATTTCATAGTTATTTCCCCACACTTATTTTTTTTAATTGTTATTACTGACTTATTTAAATTTAAATGTACTTAGTCATACCTCTTTTGCATGTATTACCTACTTCTAGAAGGATGTAGCTACACAGCCTATGTTATACTTTTTTATTTGATAATTTGAATTATATAAGTACTTGTTATGTGTAATAGTTTAATAACCCAATTAAAAAATGTGTGTAGATTTGTGCATGTGTGCGTATAAAAAGCATTTCCAAGTTGTCCATCTGTCTCTCTCCCTGCAGTGTGCACCGAGAATGCGAGGAGAGGTCGTGTTTACTCAGCTAATCGATTTAAACGGTCAATGTTCGGTTGATTGGACTCCAACAATGGATGCTATTGAACCAGGAAATGGTATGATGCAAAAAATTGTATAGATTCATCGTTTGTTTGAAACAAATTTTACCTTTGCAAGAACATCTGAAATACCTGTATTTTTTTTACTGCAAGCACATATTGAAAACATATACATACATATGCACATATGCCAAAAATTACTTCTACTTCTCATTACCATAAGATAAACGAGAGAGGCAGAAATATATTTGAGTCCTCTACAAAACCGTTGGCTTGGGTGCTTACTCCTGCTATAGTTGTCGGTTTATCAGACTAGGTTACCTTTCTTAGACTATACAAACACCTGATTTCATCAGACTCTATCAATCTTACAAAGACGCGACGCCTAACTTCTTACTTCACTAGACAGAGTTAGTTTCAAAGGAGATATTACGTCGCCAATACGTCGAATTTACAATTCACAAAACAAGGGACAGGGAATCTTTAATGTTTGGCCTTGAAACAAAGATAGAAAGTTTTCTTCAATATCCCAACTCCATTAAACTCTCTACGGTGCCCCTAGTAGGTGCAGCGTGAAATTGCCCCCGGCTTGTCAACTGTCACTGTCAAGTTGAAGGCTTGCGACACCAGGTCAACGCACCATTCAGCCACTCGTGACTATCCCGGGTTACGAAATATTGTCAAAACTGATTTATAACGTTTACAAGCCAGTGGGTTGATCCACAGTGCGTTTGATCGATTTCGAAATATTCGAGATTGATTTATATTTGATTCGATGCTGTGGTGATGACACCGTAATGATGAAATAAGTGCTGGAGGAAGTGTGGGCCAAGAACGGATGATTCTGAGCGTTATGTTATGATGTCTAACGAACGTTTCTTAAACTAATAAAAACACAATATTGCGAAACATAGCAGATGATGACTATAATTTCGTTAAATCAAATAAATTAATTTTTAAAATCCAATGACAGCGCATTTTACGGTGATTCTGATTAATATCTCTCAATCAACCTCATCGGCGCCAGGTGACCCTCGAGATTGGTCGCAAGGATGTCTGTCTGATGATGACACGGGCTTATTCTTAATTTGAAAAGATTAAGTCGACGTTCCTTTATGTCAACTTCACGAAAGTGGCGCGAATTGGCGCCTGCGCTAGTCACTAAAAGGTTATTTTTCTGGAACCGTTTCTAATCAGCTGTCAGGTATGGGAACACCTATACTATGCCCCAGTTTAAGACAGATATGTGTATTCCTGTCTGACATCTTCATCTGCCTTTATCTAACTACGAGTAGGCCCCATTTCAGAGTCGCATGAATGATAAATAAATTCAATGCATTTCAATGTTCACATAATACATATTAATACTGCAGAAAAAACATAAAGAGCTGCCTGTTAGCAATGCATAAACTAATTGATTCAGTAAGTATTGCTGGAATAATCAATTCACAGCGGCCGAGGCATATTGAGAGAATCTATGCGGTAATGACAATGACAGATGTCAAGTGTCAGATTGACATGTGACAGATGCTGGGCGATTACTGCTTAGCGATGTACAGTCATTAGATCTGACATTAACATTATAAATGTTATAATTATATTATAATTAAATGGTCAATAAATTAATCTGAATCTGAAGCTTTCAATATTGTCGTTAGGTACGTTACATAGTTCATAAGTCGGTAGTACCTTGTCCTTATGTGATAATTTTATTTGATTGTTGTTAATTCTAACTTTAATTGTTTTCTTTTTTTTTTGCTATCATCGTAGTTATAGAAATAGCCGTGTTGGCCTAGTGGGCGAAATCTTGTTTTCCGATTCGAAGGTTTGAACCTGGTCGGGTATTAATTAGATGAGCTCAGACGTACATGCTAAGCGGTGTAGAAAAACATCATGAAGAATCAGGAATGATTTATGTAGTGAGTATAGATCAGAATTTCCATCATGGACATTATAGTAGTGAGCGTATTTGTTTTGTTTAACTTTGTCGTAAAGGTTAGAAACTTGCAAGGGGCTAATGTACATAACCAGTTTAAGGTAAATAACAATCTAATGTTTACTCTGATGACCAGCTTGAACGAAATACATTGACAACAATATTACGAGTATCATTTTCTTTGTTAGGTACTGAATCCACTTTATTGTGTTCTAATTAAGTTGTTTATAATGGAGTGGGTGGTTAATTTATTATTTATGTTTTTTTACATGTTTCCATTTATTTTATGTTCGTTATATCTAGTTTCCATTACAAATCGCAATAGATCAACCATGTCGCAACAGCTCTGTTAAGATAATCCACTTATGCATTCAAAGATAATACATAGTCTATTGTGTAGGTAGTATGTACTGTATTTAGAACATGAAAGAAATAGGATATTCACACTGGTCCCAAGAAATGTACACTTCTATAGGTGCATTTATCCCCTGTTCAGAATACGTACACTCGTACAAACTAGTATTTTGTGTAGATAATATTTACTGTATTTAAAGTATGAAAGAAATAGGATGTTCACACTGATCCCAAGAAATGTACCTAGATACCAACCCACGCGTTGTATGTGATGTGGTCCAGCTATACCATAGACAATATTTTTTTCCATAATCAATAGCATTTTAATTGGCCAGTAATAGATATGTCTGAGTGTCTGAGTACAGCATTAATATTGCATGAGATGTGGGCAGGCGCCGGTCGGCAACGCGCGAGTGATAACTCGGATTTCAAGCAATCGTTCATAGGTTACGGTAACCGCTTACCAACAGGTGGGTCGTGTGCTTGTTTGCCACTGAAGTTGTATTAAAAAAACTTACTATTCAGGATGTGCGTTGATTATCTATCAGTCAGTGTCACGCAACGGCTTGACATATGATTAAAAAAAAATGATTTTGCGTTTTTTAACCAAAATTGTGTAAGTTTGTACCGCTTAATATACTGTTTCTCAAAGTGGGCGATAACACCCCCTTGTGGGCGCTGGAGGCCTTCAGGGGGGCGGTAGAAGGCGGTCTAGAGGGGAAAGCATAGGTTGTTATTTTTAAACTTTGTTTAAAAGGGGGCGCTAGGATTTTTTTATTCTCAAAGTGGGCGGTTAAAAAATAAGTTTGAGAACCTGTGGCTTAATACATAGGTACTTTGCCTACCCAGCTTCAAATTCTAATACAAATGAATAACGTGCTCTGTCTTATTCGCTAGAAAAACGTAAGAGTGCATACCGGTTGTCAATTGAGCGAATTCGGTCCATTTAGATCAGGTTCCCATTTGAGCTAAGCTGAAAATACGTCAACGTTTCAACTTTGATCTACAGACCACTTGAACCCAACAGTTAGCTACACACTATTACATTTAGGTTACTTTTTGCGTCCGGTCATGAACCGCAGAGTTCAGGCCGGGTCACCGACCCCGGCAAAAAATATCAAATTTCATAATGACGAGCGGTATTTTTGATATTAAACAAGCGTGAAACGAGCGTAAACGCATTTGAATTTGGCGAGACGCGATGCGGTTTAGATGCCGGCTTTTGAAGTATCGTGTGCCGTGCGTGCCGTCAAAAGAACCGCTGTGTTTGGTCATGATATGGATCTGAGTTTCTTCGTTTAGGGCTTTTGTTCAGTGTGCAGATTGGGCAGTACAGTTAGATAAACTGTTATTTTGGAGCACGAGTTGTGCATTTGACAACCTCTGTGGCGCAGTGGGCGAAGGCCCGCCTGAGACGCAGAAGGTTGCGGGTTCAATTCCCGCCGCGGGACAAATGTTTGTATCAGCAAATATTTGTCTCGGGTCTGGGTGTTTTCTATGTATAATATGTATGTATTTACAAAAAAAAAATTATATAAGTAGTATATCAATCATATAGTTCCCATAACACAAGCTCTGCTTACTTTGGTGCTAGATGATGCTGTGTGAATATGTCCAGCATTATTTATTATTATTTATTATTTGCTGAAATACAATCTTTCAAATCATCTTTGATGGCGTCGCTACCGATATCATTTAGGAAGTTCGCGAATCAAGAAAATGCCTGTTCTGCTGGTAGTAGCATACCCATACATCAGGTTACATCACAGGGAGACAGCCCGGCATACCTGAAACAAACAATAAAATATTTAAAACACAGAGTTACAGCCAATTTCTTAAAATCGATGTTATTTCCTGGACTTGCAATAAGGACAAAACGAATAGGAAATCAATACCATACAATATTAGCTAAAGAAATTGGCGCGGCTACGCCATCATACATCATCCCACTTCTGATAACAATTATCGTACTCGGCATCAGACTGTCCATTTGATAAAAACAGAGAAGTGCGGTAGGCGCCAGTACTACACTACTTGTATAGTGGAAATCTCATTCAATTACACATTTATTATGTTACCTGCGGAGGTCTAACGGCGTAGGTTTTCTTAGGAGTCTAACATACGAGCGAATCGCGGCATGGTCGACAAACAAGTGTGTGTTTTTTATGATTTATTACTCTGATGCTCGTGCGGCTCTTACTGAAATTATTTCATGGAATTCTGTCACTGACACATGCCTTCGTCCTTGCCTAAGCTTAGTGTCGTCTCTCTATATATCTAGCCTAGACATCAAAATAATACCGCTGTTTGATCGTTCAGTCTAATACGCTTCAGGGATAATAGACGACACAAGATAAAAGTTTGATTGATAGGGAAGTTACCTCCAGTATTATTTAACAAATATAAACATAAAAACACTTCATACATATTGAAAAAGCGGGAATTTTCACGAACCGAAGAAGGCACCTACTGTTTCGACTCATTCCGAGAGTCGTCAACAGGTAAACGCGACGCGTCTTGCACATTGCAGACTCTCGGAATGAACCGAAATAGTCAGTACTTTCACAGATAGTCCACGTCAATATTCCTGTTTTACAAAATGAATGAAATTCTTCACGATAGTTTCTCCTTGGATACGCGGCTGCGTAGTTGGGTAATGGCAAACTTGACCGCGCGGACACAAGTTCAATGGTGCTTGGGCTGCAAGTGTGATGACCGATTAGGATGCCGCGATCGTGTCGATGACGAGGCTTGCGTACTGACTGTTACGCAATCTGTGCTAGTAGCATACTAAAATGTGTAATGCATTGTGTGTTTGTTTATGGCATACCAAGTAAAGGCAGTGAATTAAGTTCTAAGAGTGAAGGCTTTAAGAAATAAATGCCTTATAAAATATGAAATTTCCAAATAAGCGGCAAATAAATGTTTCAATAAGCGGCGATGAAATTGCGAGCTGTCACGTGGAATGCTAACTACTTGCAAAACGCGGGCATGTGCCAATTGTAATTTTAGGACGTGGCTCTGAACTACCCCCTGGTAAGGTAACGTATCGACGTGTTTGATTATTCGTTAGTTAGATATTCAAGAAACTCCTTTATACTGGTAAGCTAACTTATCTTGTATGATTCTTCGTTTGTATGGTACTAAAGTAGACTGGCCTCTTTGATAATCACCTCAAACCTTCATATAATCTATACCTTAAAATTATTTTAATTCTAGAGAATTTATTTATTTATTTATGGCACACAAAACAAAATATAATCAAATACAAAATAGATTAAATTAAAAACAAAAATTTCGATCCAGACAATTTTCCAAAACAATTCCAGTTTGTCCACAATGATTCCTTCACCGTAACAAACCAAGTATGTAAAATTAAAAAATAAACAAAACGTTTAGTTCCGCATCCGTTACGATTAAGATCCTCCAGATATTCCAAGTGTGGCACCGGCAGTCTTTATGACCACCATTCCAAGCTTGATCACTATCAGACAATGCGGATTTAGCTGCGACTTTGCACCTCATTAAGAGGACAGAGCAGTTGGTATTGCAAGGTCTGGGACTAGTACCCGTCTGCACTAAGCTTACGGACTTAGGTACGCCTTCGAGACAGATTTCTATGAAATCAGTAAGACACAGTAACAGTTTAACAGTAAGCTGAAGATCTGCGCTTCTCCTCACTACTGTGACCTTTGACCACTCAACCTGACAGTCTGACCACTTTGGCCAGACTGGTTCAGACTGGTTCAGGCTGACCAAGGAAGAACCGATGACACGACTAAGAAGAAGGAAAAGGCAAGCCGAGTGATTATCATTGTATTTTCTTATTTGAAAGCACAGTTAAGCACAAAAAAACCGAGACATCAAAAAGGCACGCGTGCGCTGGACCCACCCCCACTTTTTGTCTCCCACACGTAAGAGAGGCACGAACCTTTTTATTATGTTACCGTGCCTTTGCCGTAGAATCATAATGTAAAGATATCAGTTCACAGCAGCATGCTGAGCAATGATCTTTTTTTTACGGTCCTATACCTACGCAATAAATTGTAACGTAACTATAACGTCTCTTGTAACACGATGTGTGTATAATTCTGCTCAAAAAAAATATTTTATATTCAAATCATGCGTTTCGCATGGATTGATAGAATATAATAAAAATGAAATCGATGAAATCATGAATTTTGCTCAAAAGGATGCCGTAAAATTATGCTCAAGGGATGCCGTATTATTAAATTATGCATAACATCATAGTGTATAGCCGCAAGCATATTACTTTTATGCGGTCACAGTTTTGACATGTCAAAACTCAGTCTGATTCTATCACAGTCATGGGAAGATAAAAGGGAAAAAAAGCATTATGATAATATCCTTCTATGCGTTTTAGTTTCATGGTCCTCCTTCTTGAGAGCTATCTGCGACAGGGCAAAGGGTTCCATTGTCTTATTTATTGTTTTTCGTCCGAGTAGGTTGTAATTTGAAAGTCGGTTATATTTTTTGTCCGTCTGTCTGGAGTCTGGAGCAATTAATACAACAGACTGGTGGAGATGAGTTGGGTTTAGGCGGAAAGTTATTTTTTTATTGTTTACATTGAGAGATTAAAAATAAGGTTGGGATTTAGAAAGCCGTCGAACAAATTTAAATAAAAAAGGATATGGGGTGGAAGGAGTGGACTCCCCTATTTCAACGGTACGGTAAGAGTTTATTTGCAAGACACACACATACAAATTACAACAATTATACAGTAAACCAGTAAAAACAAAACAATAATAAAGTGCAGTTAACTATTACCAATAATAAATAAATAAATAATAAATAAATAAATAATAAATAAATAAATAATGCTGGACAATCCACACGGCATCATCTAGCCCCAAGCTAAGCAAAGCTTGTGTTATGGGCACTAGATGACTGATATACTTAATACAATACATTACATAGATAGATATTTTTTTATTATACATACCCAGAACACCCGGAACAAATTTTTTGCGTTTTTAAATTTTGTAGGTTAAGTACTGTAAAATTCAAATACGAACTTTGAAGATCATAACAAGAAAGGTAACTATTTACAAGTAGGTATATACAAAAAATACAGATGAAACAGCTAGCCACCTAAAGACCGTTACAAACGATCTATAGATAGCTCAACTGATCCAGATGACTACCAGACGGAAGCGTTCCCAAAATACAGGCCGCATTGCCACGCTGAATGGCAATGCTAATGCGTTGACCCAGATAAGAGCCAGCTCTCTGGTCACGCGTCGCTTCGACCAGTCGCCCTGAAAGAATTTTGAAAACGCGAAGGGCCCCGGTTCCCCACGGACCCAGAGTCTCAACCCCAAAAGGCTCAAATGAGTAGACTCTGTCGAGACCTCTATATTTGCGCCTCTTGAGATTCTCGGCCGAATCAGCCGCCGCATATTTAATAATAATAGAGAGAAGAGCTGCTTTCGGGTAGTTAACTTAAAAAACAAAAAGAAAATAAACAATGCGACTCATAGAAAACTTTTGAAGCCATGATAGTTTGTTTCATATTATGAGTATGTTACAGGCACATGCGATCTTTCATTTTTATATCTTAGGGAGGCGCAAGCGTCCGTAGTTTACGGTAACTTACCGACCGGTGCGGTGGGACATATGCTTGTTTGCCTCTTTAGCGATATTAAAAAAATGTCGCTGCTATCTGTAATTAATACTTATAAGACCTAAACGTACCTACCATCTTTTACTTGTATTATTATGAAAAAGCCCAAACGTAACCAAATGTCCATCTGGTTGTATAAATTGAAATTGTCGCCTTTCATCTCAGGGTATACCTAATCCTTCTTCAAAGGGATGCAGTTTATTTATTTTTATCTAATTCACAATAATTAAACTCAAATATTGTTGGTTTTTAATAATTAAATAATATAATCGTAACATAATTCACGATGTAAGCACCAACTGCCTTTCACTAACCATAATGTGTACACATGTTTAAGAATGCCATCTAGCTTAACACATTTCTGAATTTTACTATGTATTTAAAATTGATTGTATTCTGTTTGGTGTGCAAAAATAAATAAACCCTAGGCCACCTTTTGTTCCAAGTCTTTCAATTCTTGTAACTCCATTTTCTTGGGATGACGACATTATTGTCTTATTAGATGTCATATCCAGCGCATAGTCTAGTGTTTCTAGGAATCAAACACAAAAACTGCGCATTAATACGCGCTGCAAACACGACTTTCAGGTTTGAAAACGTCGTTATGTTGACACTTAATTAGGCATATCCGTTGACAGCTCCACATTGTTGCAATAAACATTCAAATTGAATCCTCTTACCATTAATATAAAGTTTAAAAACTGCCGTTAATATTAAAAGAAGAAATGAACAGTGATCATCTAAGGTGATCATTTAATTTTGACGACCTCTGTGGCGCAGTGGGTGAAGGCCCGCCTGAGACGCAGAAGGTTGCGGGTTCGATTCCCGCTGCGGGACAAATGTTTGGATGTTCTACAAATATTTGTCTCGGGTCTGGGTGTTTTCTATATATAATATGTATGTATTTACAAAAAAAAAGTGTATAATTAATATATCAGTCATGTAGTTCCCATAATACAAGCTCTGCTTAATTTGGGGCTAGATGATGCTGTGTGAAAAATGTTATATTATTATTATTATTAAGGCAAAGGTATGTGCTTATATGTACAAAATGGACAAAGAAATGTTCGTGCCATAAATTTGGTGACTGTACGTAGTTATAGGTAGTATTCACAAGGACGGTTACGAGACAAAGAATATATTCGCAATGCATCTTATGTAATTACTTTATTACCTATATTACTTGTTTTGCATAGAAATTTTTATCATAAAATACTTCGCTATAATGTTCCACAGAATGTAATGAAATTAACCGTTCTAGTATGTTAAACAATTTTACGATGCATAAAGTGGTTTTAATGAAAGTAGTAAAGCGTAAAGTACTTTTGTTTTTTATAGTCTTGCCTACAAAAACAATGGAACAACACAGATTTTTGCTAAGAAACAGCCAAGAAGCAATTCTATGTTTCGCTTCTTGTTTTCATTTATGTTATTCTTAATTTAGATGGCAGTTACCCAGAGGTTTTCAGCGTTTTTGAGGTCATCCTTCGTGTTTGATAATCTGCGCTGCTTATACGCTGATGAAGAAGCCCGATAACTCGTGAATATGTCTGATGACTGACACAGTAAACATGCCCGAAAAAGTTACAGTAGGTACTAGTAAAAACGAGTAAACGACTTGATATACGAATAAAAGTACAAGGTTTGTTTTTAAACATATTAATGGCTTTATTGACCCAGCAAACCTGCGAAAAAACTACGAACTGACTAACAGTTCAACTGACTAACAAATTAACGTGTTTCACTTGTGAAGCCATTAAAATTCCACATGTGGCATGTCGAAATCGCCAAAAAACGCTCAGAATTACCTGAAATAAGTAAAAAACAGCCAACAATAGCTCACAAATCAATGCATCGGGAACGGTATGATACCCAAATTGTCCAATTTGGAGGATGCAAAAGTCCACCATTCTGAATTTACGAGAATTCCTCTCTCAAAAGGCAACGGTACAAACATCCGACACTGAATTTTCCCACATTATTAAGGAGAAAAAATTTGTACAGTGAGCAAGAAAATGTAACGCAAGGATTTTTATGACATCAAAATTATAAAAACCTTGTTGATAGCTTTTGTTTTCTCTATAAAACACAATTTAACTATCTTGTTTACATCATCATCATCATAATCATCATCAGCCTATATTAGTCCACAGCTGGACATAGGCCTCCCCTAATGAGTGCCATAGCGCCCTGTCTTCAGCTTGCCGCATCCAGCATCTGCCTGCAGTCTTTCGAAGATCGTCATCCCATCTGGCCGGAGGGCGTCCTACACTACGTTTGCCGAGTCGCGGTCTCCACTCATGAGCACGTTTACCCCAGCGGTTATCGGTTCTTCGCGAGATATGACCGGCCCACTGCCACTGCTCTTGTTTACAACAAAGTCATAATTTTATCTATCTATCAGAGAACTTGAGGCTGTTTTATTGTTTTACATAAACTCAGACGCCTTATATTGACTTTTGTGTTTAGCTGTACCTACATGCCACACATTTCGTTAATTCATGGCATTGTAATGCAAATGAAGAAATCGATGTTTTTCAATTAAAAAATACATTAATATAACACAAGACTAGTGAAAATTTATGTAGTTGAGTTATAAGTTAAGGTCCCAGGAAGATATTTCAATTTCACTATTAAGATTCTTGACGCGATAACGATATGTAATTACCGTCGATTTATTGGAGAATATGATCAAATGAATTTTATTAATATAAAGGTTATGTTTAATTAATTTTGCAATGCAATAAACATTATGCATTCTTTGCCTACTGATTTTTCATTTAAATATTGACTGAATATAGGAACAGGTTCACCATACCTCTTTCTTCCACTAGGAAGAAGTAGTGGGCCCTGAGGCTGTTTTAACTCACAGAGCCTCTGTAAACTGAATGCTTGCACCAGGAACTCGTTAGTATCTCAAGGAACTAACGAATTGGCTCATTAAAAGTACCATACAAATAGTGTGAAATAGACAACAATACAAAATTCAGCTATTGACAAAAACCTGCTTAAAATCAGTGGTCATGCCTCATTATAAACTTTAACACTAACGAATACTTAAAAAAACATAGACCGTTTTCCTCAGACATCCATTTCGATTAACGCCTGTAAAGAAAAAGGTTAACATTTGAATCACCATACGTTTATTTTTCCGCGAATCTCTCCTGCTGTTAATTCTCCACTCCTTACTCACCATAGACAAAGGAACTCTTAGCAGAGTGGATGACAGGCCAAGCATGCAACTTGCCAACTTGCACACCTTTATAGTAGAGCAAATCTAAAATGCAGCTGCCATTTGTCGGGCCAAATTTGAATACACTAGACATTTCTGCTGACATTTGATATAGGAAATAGCTTATGTGCTCGTTTGCATCAATATGGTCACATTAGTCGACAACTAAATAAAATAAATAAATGAATAATGCTGGACATTTTTCACACAACATCATCTAGCCCCAAAGTAAGCAAAGCTTGTGTTATGGGAACTACATGACTGATAAACTACTTATATAACTATCTTAAAAAAATCCTTGCTAGTTGACCCCAGTCCTTGATGTGGGAATCCAGATCATTCGACATCACTGCCTGGGCTTTCACGTAGCCGTTGTTTGTTTGGACCAGTCTGTGATAGGGGTCAACCCCAGTTCGTCTGGCATACTAAACACATGTAGGGCTTACCTATTAGTTTGACAGCTTTTTAAGAAAAGGGAGTATTGGAAGGAGGGGAGGGAGGCCTCTGTCCAACACTGGAACAGTACAGGCTAAATTATAATATTGTGCATATTACTGAGCATACTGGATTTTGAAAGATTTGCATTCTGCAGTAATTTATCGATCATTACTACACGGTCAAACGAAATTTTGAAACACGAAGAACCAAGTGAAACACCTAAAAGATCGATTGCAAACATAATTTCATAATCATGTGAAGGTTCGTATTTAAAACAACTGGTGTACATTTCGTAAATAATCGCTCAAAACAACGACGGAGCCATTATTTTTGCGAAATGTCATATTTTGAAAGTAAAACTTGTCAGTGATGGCGTATTGCGAATGAGAACCGTCATTTGGTTGAACAATAAAATGTTTCAGGGGCCTAACCATCAAGTTTTATTGCGATTAATTTAGACAAAGATCATGCTTTGCAGTTGAGGACGCTATGGCGTTGTCATATAATCGTCAGTAACAAAGCGGGATTTGACAAATTTAAAATTAATCAATAAATAATGCTGGACATTTTCCACTCAGCATAGCCCCAAACTAAACAGAGCTTGTGTTATCGGAACTACATGATATACTACTTAAATACATTTATTTTTTGTAAATATTTACATATTATGCAAAGAAACACATATTTGCTGATCAAACAAACATTTGTCCCGCGGCGAGAATCGCCTTTTGAACTTTCGCCCACTACGCTACGCTACGCTCAGATCTTTGTCTGAATTTAATCGCAATAAAACTTGATGGTTAGGCCCCAGCTCGGCCTGATGCGGCAGAGAGACATATTTAACTTTCATAATCCTGTGATGATTAATGTAAGAGATGTTATTCATCTCGAGATCGAGGTAACAAGCGATGTTTAATTGAACTAAGTTTATTCACGGCGATGTATTTAGCATTAATGAGGAACTTCGAAGAATTCCGAGACGAGATTTGTAATTATGACAGCTTTGCTAACTGCGTGTTTATTTTTAATTTCTCGTACATTAAATTAAAATTTAAGAAAAAAAAAACAGCCAACAGAGACCTACATATTATTGCAGTACTGACGCCACACTGGGATTTCCAGGTGGGTATCAGGAACTACAACACCTAGATCCGAAACAAATATTTGCAGAATATGCAAACATTTGTTCCGAGATCCAGCTCGCGTCTCTTGTGTCGCAGCTGGCCACTCGCCTGTCGCGCCACCTATGTCGTCAAACAATGTAAATGTTAACGTTGTACAATGTATGTTTTCTGCCCTAAGTTGATAAATACCCTAACTTTGTTTCTGTTAGGTGCTTTTTGCATAGGAAAACTGAAAAAAAAACTATTTTTAATTTTATGAAAATGCTACTCATTGATTAATGAGTTTGCCAATCGCTCTAGAAAGAAAGATCAAAGCAAATCGTCTGTTATTCGTGGCATACATCACTGAGCGCATTATGTACATACTAGCTTCTGCGCACGGCTTCCCTCGCGTGATACCCGGATAAAAAGTAGCCTATGTATTATTCTGATGTATAGCTATATCACTGCAAAGTTTCATCAAAAGCCGTTCAGTAGTTTTTGCGTGAAAGATTAACAAACATCCATCCTCACAAACTTTCACGTTTATAATAGTAGTAGGATGTTTACTGCCCTAAGTCACTAAATGCCCTATTTCTTAAAACTGAACAAAAAAAAACTATTTTTAATTACTATGAAATTGCTACTCATTGATTATGGAGTTTGACATTCGCTCTAGGAAGAAAGAGCAAAGCAAATCGTCTGTTAATCGTGGCATATATCACTGAGCGCATTATGTACATATTTAAACCAAGTGCTGTTATACAACTCTGACTTATTGACGGACATAAAAATATATTAAAAGTTAAGGTTGTGACCTTTCGTTCGATGACTTTTGACTGTGCCCGTGGCTGAAACATTTTTTTCATTAAATAAATACAAGAGAATCTCTTCAAGAGATATATACATAGTCCTGGGCCCACACTAGAATTCCCTGTGTTGTGGGTATCAGAAACTACAAGTATCGTGGTGCCACAAACATTTGTCCCGCAGCGGGAATCGAAACCGCACTTCTGGCATCGCAGCAGTCTACTTTGTCACGCGTATCTGCCACGACCACAAAGTCATTAAATTAATTTATTAATTCAGACAATATTAGACGTCTATTTATATTAGTATGACTTAAAAGTCTATGTCAGTGTTGTAGCTACGTAAGTAGGTAGGTAGGTATGTACATTCTCCCCGTGGCCCTCACTCACATCCTTATCAAGACTAATTACCTAGGGCCCGAATGGTCGAAGGCCGACCGAAAGCCTTCATGACAGACAGGTCCTATTAGTGCTCCCCCGAAGTCTGCTGAGCAAGGAGGCAGTTTTTTTTCGGATGACTGCATGAAACCATCAACTCGCGCCGCCGCAAACATGGAAGATGTACCGCAGAATCGAGGTAGCCCTATCAGCATCCCATAAATCCATTATTGCATTAGATTCGTAGGGCATTTAGCGATTAAGAGCAGTAATTCATGTGCGTTGGTATGTCACAAATGTGAACCCACCTTAATAGAAGCCCCGCGGCTCTTTCGCTAAACGTAGTATAAAAGAAATAATAGCAAAGATAGAGTAAGCCGCGTAGGCGTCGTCAATTGGACGCTGCTTTCCTCCAATGACGTATGCGCCTCGCAACGAGCTGTCACTTCTGACAGCTGGCAATAACGCAGCGACAGACGGGAATTGCGATATGCCAAGGGATAAGTGGAGAATAAAATCACATGGTCCATTATGTTCTTGATATGCTTTTAATGATGCAATTAGTTGAGAATATTCGTTTTTGCACTCGACTTCATAATAATGTTATGTTTATTCATGATTATTTCTTGGACGAACTATTTATAACCTCGATTGTAGAGAATATTTCTATGCGTTTGATATAGATAAACTTGCGTTACCTTTTTTCCTAAGTTTGGTGTGTAAAGTAAGTGAAGTGATCAAACATTTAGAGGTTACCTTATAACTTACGTAACAATTTTTTTATCTTTGACTTCAAACTTCTGTGCTACCTAACTTTTTCTAGAAAGTTAAGTTTTTCAAGTCGAATTTCTGTGTTCCTTTTTCTTCTTAGATAAGTACTACAAACTTTGACAAATATTGTACAATAGGCGGACAAAGAGGAACCTTTCATTGGAACTGAATGTACGAAACTAAAAGTAAGAGACTATATTTTAAGTTTTATTCAGAACTGACGTAGGTAACCCGATTCTCAAATTTACAAATAGTTATGGCAGGCAACCAATCAGTCCAGTTAACGACCACACCATCCTTAACGATACCGATTGACCATTAGGAAACCCAACAAGCAATCAATCGAGATATGGAATCGTTAATCGATTAACGTTTGCCAATTTGTACAACATTATTAGACTATATTTCAAAGTAAATATTGAATTTCCGTTTACCATAATAATATAGAAGCAACCGATTGATTTATTTGAATTTAAAACCAGGCCAAGCTGTGAGCATTGGGAATAATTTACATCGAACAGTAATTCGAATCGATTTTGATCGAGAATTAATGAAAGAATCGTGATAAGTGGAGTAGACTTGAAAACTAGATCGGCTATTTTACAATATTTAACCTTGTAGGGTACCTTTATTTAAGTTGATTAGAATGAATAATTACCAAAATTAAGCTTGTTCGTATGAGAACTCGCCCTAGTCGAGTATTTTTGAATTAGTAAATCAATATTTTATCTAGACTAAAGGGTGTCCCATATTATGTATTATGTACTAACCCTAAAGATGATTTTTACACATCTTATATTTTGTTCTACAACTTTTGAAACTCTTTGAAAGAAAAAAGGTGGTTTTTGGGGAAAAACTGTCTAAGTTACGTAATCATTGAACACCTAACTTGACACAGCCCAAAGTTTAAAAAGCAGTGCTAAGGCGGTGTGGACCGAAAAGTATTATCTTTTAAAACTATTAGTATAGCTAACTAATACTATGGAAGTATTGATCATTTAGTTTAAAAAATCTTATTGAAGAATTCGAAAAAAACACCTCAAATAGGAGAGATTTTGAAGTTGCAATCGTTTACAGTTTATCTTAGCTGCTTACGTTGGCGGTGTATTGTTTGCCACTTTAGTTAAAAAAAAACACTCGAAACACAATCAAAAACTAAGTAAATTTGGAATTAAGAGAGTGAAATTATAACTCAAATGAAGCCGCAGTGTGGTATCATTTATCCGGACCACCGTCGCACGCAAAAGGATAAAGTTTAACGCAAATGCAAATTCCTAGTAAAATTGATATCAAAGAATTAGCTGTTATCGATTGTTGGATAAAATAATCGGTCGGGTTATTCTGTTGCAATTGAAACTGGATGCAAAATGGTTAATAGCATTCCTGTGTCCAATTTTATTTCGAGATTATTGCAGAATTTATCTGACTGTATCTAGTGTCGAGTTTCAATTCAAATAATTGCCCCTATATTAGTTTCTTTAGCGGCATTTTCGCGACACTATTTTATGTTTTTTATCGATTATAGACCATGGTCTGATTACGTAGGCACAATATAGTATAGGCATTATTGTTATTAAATATTCTATTAGGAATAGGAATTGTATATTTATGAAAATCACCATTAACCTAGCCCAACATTTAGGAATGTTAAAAGTGTCAATAGTTTTAGACTAAAACTAAGAAAATTCCTAATAAAAGGCCAAATACAACATGGTAACATTAATATAGACATCTCTCTTATCTAGTCAACCTTTACTCCTTTTCATTTCCATGTAACTATGTGTATATATGCATGTCCTTTTATAATTTAAATCAGTGCTTCTCTTCACTTCTATATAACTTTACCCACTTCTATGTTACTTTTGTATTTCAACTATTTAAATATGTGATTAGAGTTTTTTATCATGATTAATTTGTATTATAATATGTATTTATATGTATAATATTAAACTTACCTACTTTATTTACACTTCTATATTAGTCGGTGCTGCGTTACCTTTTCCATTTTTTGGTTACAGCTGAAAATCAGCGTTGGGTGTAAACTCATCCAACACATGCTGAGCTGGACACCTTTTTGGTACAAACAGACTTTAGACACATAACACAGCCGAATAACAAAAAAAAATATATTGTGTTTGTTTTACTTGAATACTTCTACATGTCGGTTTATGTTTTTGATTTTTTTTGTATGTTTTATGTTTGTGCCAAAAAAAAAAAAAAATATCTTAGTGACAACTGTAAAGTTTAAACTCGAATCAAAAATTTCGTAACGCCTTAGGATATAAGCGACCGCCTATACCTACGCGTATCACCTATTGTTTTCTTATACCATTTATAAGCTAATATATTCTGAGAAATCAATAAAATAAAACCATTATCTTAGGTTTGTATCTGACTGTACAAAACAGCATTTATCATTGGTGTCCGAAACGTCGGTAAATAATTAATTAGAATAAAAAAGTGTCAGTTCGGACAAATTGTCCGAAAATTTTGTGTCCGAAACGACGGCAAGCCATTATTTCAATTCAACAGAATATACCTATATATTTGACATAACGGTTTCGCAAACTATATTTATGCAAAATAATTTGATCCGTAATCAATGAGTCATGATTAGTAGAAAACGTACCTTAGAACCTAAACTCCATATAAATAAAACATAATTTCGGATACATTATTAAAATTTGTTAATTTTGCCTATCAATTCAAAGTTTACTTCGAAAGTATGTTTAAAACCTAACTACTTGCAAAACGCGGACATGAGTCAAATATAAGTGCTTCTGACTACCCCCTACTACTTGGTATCCTCAAAAAATTTCGCACTGAGTATTTATCTGATTTATCACTTCGAAATTATTTTATTGAATATTTATTTACAGTTTTTTTTTTTACTTTTTAACAACATTTTTTTACAACATTTATCTTTTATAACAGGTTCACTTTTTGTGTTCTCAGAGGCCTATCAGCTTTTAAATCGCGTCAACAAAAATCGCTCTTTTTCATTCAATAACTTTATTCTAATACCAAAGTTATTTTTTTTCCTCGAAATACAACACTAATATTTTTATACACCGCTTACTCACACAGGAAAAATACAGCTTTACTGATAACATCTCCCATACAATTATCCACACATGCACAGTTCTGTAAACACAGGTGTTTTCGATCGAGTGATAACACGTAGTGCTGTTTCTGCAACGTTCGTTGCGTAATCGCCATCAGTTTAGAATCCATGTCTTATGGACCTAAGAGACTTACTTATAAAAAGTTGATTAACTAAACAATGGCCTCGATTCTGTAGTACAGTGACTAAACTAAATTTAAACTGTCGCTCTCTTTCACTGATAGTGCAAGCAAGGAAGAGATAGCTACAATTTTAGTGCTGTCAAATTAGTCAGATTTAAGTTTTTCATATAAGCTTAGTCGTGATATTAAAACATGTTGACTATAAACACGAAGAAAAGCGGCACGTAAACTGATTTGACAGCAGCACACAGCACTAAAATTGTAGCTATCTCTTTCTTGCGTACACTATCAGTAAAAGAGAGCGATAGTTTAAATTTAGTTTAGTCAGTGTACTAGAGAATCGAGGCCAATGCTTAGGCTTGAGATCACCAACAAAATAAACGGACGGTCAAGAGTAACCATTGATTATGATGACAGATTTCTATGAAAAAATATGTTAAAAAGCTTTGTTTAGGACCTAACCACCCGTTATTTTATTGGTGAACTCAGGCCTTAAGTCTCTTTCTGATATTTTGTTAACAGAAGAAAAAGAAACACTGTTTCTGTTTCTGTTGTGTTTTCTGTTGTGTTTGACAACTGTTATAAAATCAATGCCCAAGAATCAAAACTTCGAAGCATGTCCCATCGGGGATATGTTGCAGTTCGTGCGTCATCATCATTTTGGAGTAAACAACAAGTAAGTTGCAGTACGTGCGTTCTGCTACGCGGCGAAAAAATACCTAAACCTTTTGTTGCATTTCGTGCGTTATTAATAGCTATTATTATAGTATTTATTAATAGCTTGAACAAGTAATACCAAAGATATACATAAACAAAAAATAATTGGCAAAGGCTTACCTATGATATATATATTGTTGATTATTTATAATTAGGTTTTAGGGGAAAAATATGAATTAAAACGTACCTACTGAAACTCTCATGATTTTTTTGTAAAATCATGAGAGTTTCAGTGATTTGCTGATTTAAAAAAAGTTAGTTTAGTAAAAGTTTGTAATCTAAAGGATAACACTAGATACAAAAACTGTGATTGTCAAGAGTAACTGTTTTAATATTGGTGATTAGTATTATGTTTTGACTAACACTTACTTAAATGCAAAGATATAAGTACAACATTTTGTTATTAATCTTTCGTATAAGTAAATTAGTTCTGTTAAAGATAGACCAGTAAAGTTAACTATGTACGCCATCACTTTCTTTTTATCCCAAAATATTGACTACCTTACTTGTTATCGTAAGGAAAACAATGTAACATAAACAGATCTATTTAAAATATATACATTTTATTTACACAAATTCTAGTTTTTTATTGAATCCCTTAAATATAGAACAAATTATGATAGGTACCTCTAATAATTATAATGAGACTTCTAAAAGTTTTGCTGCTCTATGGTAAAACTTAGTTGTACATAATTATACATTTACTCGACGCACGAAATGCAACAAAAGGTTAAGGTATTTTTTTCGCCGCGTAGCAGAATGCACGTACTGCAACTGACTTGTTTTTTACTCCAAAATGACGACGCACGAACTGCAACATATCCCCCATCGGTTAGTGTTCCAATTAACGGCGAGTTGCAACATGTCACATAGAATGCTTCCATGCAAAATGCGGGCATATGCCAAATATAATATTTGGACGTGTCTGATTACCCCCTACTTGGTACTGAGTATGGATCTGAGAATCTCCATCGTGGGGATTACAGTTGTGAGCTTGTTTGTTTGGTAATACAACAACATACTTGAAGCACATCTCACACCGTTTGCCCTTTTGCACAGAGAGTAAATTGCAAGAGGTATTGCTCTTTCCTTTAAAGAGGAATCAAATCAACGACAAAACTAGTAACAGAATATGCAGATTACTATTAAACCAAGAAACCACAAACCGTAAATCATGTCAAGCATTTAGCATTATCAAGTTTTCGGGTCAGCAATAAATCTGCATCGTATCAGTGAAAAGGGACCTATTTCCATCCGATTAAAGGCTGACTTATGGCAAAATTGCTGCCTTCCGAACTGAACTCTGGTTCGTAAATTTTAAATATTTCCTCCTTAGGTAAAGGCACTATCGGCTGCAGCTACGAATGACTACCACAGGGCGAATTTCACACGCAATCTCTAGGAATCCTACTACTATTAAACGCGAAAGTTTGTGAGGATGGATGTTTGTTACTCTTTCACGCAAAAACTACTGAACGGATTTCGATGAAACTTTACAGTAATATAGCTTATACATCAGAATAACACATAGGCTACTTTTTATCCGTGTTCCACGGGGGCGAAGCCGTGGTCAGAAGCTAGTACATATGTGTAGCGATTTCGCTAGTTGAAATATGAAAAAAAATATGGAATATCCTAAAAACTAATATCATTGCAGAAATTCAATTTGGCTAGAGCTGCTGTGAGGGTCCAGAATTAGGAGTTTTTTTAACCGTTTCAAATTATATATTTTAGGAAGATCAACCCCTACACAACAAATAAGGTAAAAATTCCTTTTTATTTTCTTTTTTAAAATTTATTTTTTATGTTTTATTTGACATTCATAAGCACGGTTTTGTTATTAGTATTATCTCATTTTAAATAAATATTGACTGAACTTGATGCGCCCTTACAGGGTCCATGTACTCCCCTACAGCTACTTTGATGTAAGACCTAAGCTGATGTACATTTGTACATGTACATGTGACCGATAAATTTATTGAATTTTATTAGTTCATATTTAATTCAAACATTAAGGCGCAAGTACTGACATTTTATAATTAATCTTGTATTTAACCTACACATTGTTAATTGCACACCATTTAGATGGTAGAATACAATAAGGGCCTATGAAAATTGGAACATCTTGTATAGTCTTACCTATATTCATGCGAATAAATGTTCTGATTTGTGAAAAAATATTAGCCCCCGAATTCAAAACCTGTATTACAATTCGGTTAAAATAGAAACGCTTACTAGAGCTAACTGCAGGTTTAAATTTTTCGGTAAAAATTTGTTTCGGAGGAAACGTTAAGCTGTATTTCCTTGATATACCGGTCCCTTAGCAAAGTCAAAGGTTTTTGGTGGCCTACCTAAGAGTCTTCATTGCCACAAATGTTCGCTAGCTCATACGAACTGTGATCATGCGTCACTCGAGCCGATTGCTGGATTTATGAAGGGAGTCCCCAGCTGTTCTTAAAACGGTACTTTATGATGAAGTGCCTCCAAGATCGAGAGGTTATGACAGCCATCTTTCCGAAATGGGCAATTAGGGACAGAGATTGTACGATATTACTTTCTTTTGGTAATTATGAAGGAAGGAATTAAAATATGGAAATAGGCATTCATGAATTTAGGTCAGAACGTCAGAGTAAAATTTATTATATTGGAAGAAAAATTACCTAAATGGTGAATTTTTTTATCTTTACACTAAAGAAATAAATATTTTTATTTTTTGTGCCAAGAAAATACAATAGAAATAAAAAAGAAAGAAAAAAAAACATTTAATACTTTCGACGAAAGGGTTCCTGCTATTTCGGAGATATGCAAAAAAAAAATCTGATGCTATTCTACCAATGTCCGTTCAACACACATCATGTAAATCCTATAAACACTATGGACTTTATTAACTTTATGGAAACCAGAAAACGAGGCCAAAATGTGACACAAAATGATTGAGGATCACAGCGGGTCGCGCTCGCTTTCTCCGTGATTGGTCACCAATTACCCCTCCATCTGACATTTGTAGATATACGACCAGAAGATTCGGAGCAGTACTGTGCCAGGGGATATTCTTGGAATAAGACCAAAATATAGGATAAATAATAAAGCTGTAAAATTAGTTTTTTTGTTAAATGCGCTTATCTCTGGAACCACCAGTCGGATTCGCATAAATATTTTTGCTTTTTATAGCCCAATTCACGAGGAAGATTACAGGCTATTTAACATCACGCGTCGGCCCTACCAAGGAGCCGAGCAAAAGAAGTAGTAAGAACGCGGCGGGCGATGCAACGCGGTGGGTTAGGGGTCCGAGGACGGCCGTGGCACAGCTATCAAATTTCTCCTGAAACTTTTGATGGATTTTAAAAACTATATTGCGTTAAAGTTATGTTACTAACACACTTCGGTCAGTCGAAGAAAAAAAAACTTTTTCATTCAAAACTCCATTAATTGGAACGGAAAATTCAATTTTTTATTAGGTTCCAACACCGATAGCATTAAAATAATTATGGTTTTCTGACGCCTATAATTTCGAATGTTATTTATATTTGCCAAAAGCTTTGAAACACAACCTTAAAGCTCATCTAATGGTCTTAACCTTGAGTCTCCCGAACCAATTTAAAAGAATATATGACGAGGTCACCTTTCAATCTTTTAAACTTATAATTACTTTTAAAAATAAAAAGCCTGGACAATGCATCATCAGAAAGGATTGGAATTAGCGGCTATTGTTCCACCGGCAGCATTATTAAGGCCTATGACCGAGTTTTAGAATATAAGCATGTTGTCAGAGCTTGTCCGCCGGCGCTTACCGGTGCGAACGAAACTCTGCAATACTGCGTACTGTGCAGTTTTCTCTGAGTTATCTCGAAATGTTACGATCCGAATAGAAAAGCGCAACTACATTCCAAATCGCAAAAACACAACAGACAACTGCAGCGAGACCATTTACTACACTCTGCCCTGAATTATTTTTGCAGCTGTGGTGCCACAAATATCAGAAAACTAACCTATAAATGTATTGAGTACTTATACGTAAAACTGAGACTGAAATGCCCCACGCACTTTGTTGATCCATCTACCTAGAAGGTGCAATGTCACGCCAAAAAGGTGTCATTTGTAGTGTGGTCCGCCTGAAGACACCCTAGTGACGGACGATCACCTGCAAACGACATAAATGCGGCGCGTGCGCCAAAGGATGCAGGTGCCTGAAAGATGATTCGCTGGTGGAGACTGAGATATTTTTAAAAAGTCAGATGAAAAGCAAGAATAAATAGTTAAACACAACAAACTGATTAAAGCGAGAGAGGTAGGTAACCAGATTTAATTTTAATTAATTGAGAATAACTTCACAGGATGTCGCCATCTTTCTAACCAACCGAAACGTGATCGACAATGTCGGCACCAGAAGTCGGCTAGGAGGAAAAACGCGAAAAGACAAATTTAAAGTCATGATAGGTATATATCCATTCTATTTTTTTTATTTAATATAATGATATCAGCAAGATCCATTCTTTCCTAGATACATATTTCACCAAAACAACCCTTAAATATATTTCACATTAACTTTTTTAATTGACAGTTTTCTAAGCAAATAATCTGATTTCTGATTGATGTTTTTATAGTCAGCTTAGCCCAATACGATAGTTAGGCAGTTATCAAATTTATAGCTACCACAGACTATAAATTTTAATTTGTAGAGACCACACTAGCCTTACGAACGCCAAATACTATTTTATTACATACTTACCCCAGAAAAGGAACATTTTATTGACACCTCACCTCCCTCTCTTGTATCTAGTTGAGGATCGTGTGTGGTACGGCTCTTACCTGTAAAAAAAACGAATAAACTTTTATGGTCTATTTATCAAGGACAAATTGGTTGTATAACCGACCGGTTAGACATGGCATTTTAATATTGGATGTATAATTTTTACGGCCGTGCGTGGATGAAAGAAGTGTTTGTAAATGTCATACCATCATGATAACATAAGTAACAAACTTTTTTTAATGGATCATCAATACAGCCAAGAAAAAACCTAACGTCACTTTCTGTTTTTTTTGTTAGTGCTCAAATTATAGTTGAAACAAAGAAACACGCGAATATATTGAATCAATAATGGTCTATTTTTAGCGATGGGCTCGCAACCTATCACGCAATATAATGTTTGGACTAGCCTCTGACTACCACCTATTTGGTATCATCAAAATATCTACGCACTGAGTATGTATCTCAGGATGTCGTGAGCGTGTGAATGAGCGAGCGAGTATTTTTATAAAACACTAGCTAACTCTGTATTGGATCTAAAAACTAAAAATATGTTAAACAGAAATTGCTCAAGAGTCTAAGACATTATTAGTCTTAAAACTCTAGTTCTTTCATATTCATTCATTCATTCATTCATTCAAAAGCTTATAAGATTCAAAACTAGTTTCAAGATGCAGAGTCACGAGTTGGGTGTTCCTCAGTCCCAAAACTAAACTAGTTAGTAACCTAGCTTATTTATAGTATCAGTTAACAACGAGGGTTGCGCACACATGTCTTCAAACAGGGACATTACTTCGCAGTAAGAGACCACACAGCTCAAAGGATCGATGTATGTAAACAGGTGATACAAAGGAATAGGGAGGGACCGTGTGTGGTCTTTGAAGGGTCCTGGATGGCTTGGGGCGGCAGCTCATTGACAGAAGCGTACGCGCGAGTCAATATTTTCGCAGAAGGTCCTTTGATCTCTCGAACAGTGTTTTAAACTGAAACAAGTCTAGCTGAAGCTGTTACACAGCAATAGACGGTCTGTTTCGTCCAATGAGCGACCATTAAACGCCTGCTGGCCACAATGGCACGGCAATAATCTGTGTGATTTCCAAGAGCACGATAAGTGGTCGAGAAATATTCACAGACGCAATTACACTTGAACCGTACCGAAACGAATCGCCTCGTCAGCAAGCTCAGCAACCAGCCGCGATTACGCCTATGCCGCTATTAGACCACAATGGCGACGCGGAACTAACGGAGACCTTCAGAAGATTACACGGCATGCCAAAATGGTCCTTAATTACGGAAAACAGCGTATTTGGAGCTAAGTGATGACTCCCACATTGGTTCCAGTTTTTTTGACAATCCCATTTTAAAGTAATAAAATGGGAGTTCATAGTCAATCCTATCCATCAATGACGTTCTCGGTGGCGCAGTGGGCTAAGGCCCGTCTGAGACGCAGAAATTTGCGAAAGTTTGTGAGGATGGATGTTTGTTAGTCTTTCGCGCAAAAACTACTGGACGGATTTTGATGAACTTCACGGCTTCGCCCGCGTTGTACCCGGATAAAAAGTAGTCTATGCGTTATTCTGATGTATAAGCTATATTACTGTAAATATTCATCAAAATCCATTCAGTAGTTTTTGCGTGAAAGAGTAACAAACATCCATCCACACAAACTTTCACGTTTATAATATTAAGTAGGATAGAAGGATTTTTTTTATTAATCGAGTACCAAGACGGGCCATACATGGGTACCTTTTACAGGTACACCAGTTTTGTTCGTTCTGAAATTTATTTTGCTCGCCTTGTTGTAAGATAAAATACAAGTTTATTTTCTGGCAAGAGTACTCATATTAATTTTTTTACATTAATACTTAAGGACTTTCTAGTTTAAGAAGCAAAGTATGAATATAATAAAATAGAAAGTGGTTTATTTGCACACACCAACAAAGCACAGAAAGGACAATACAAGATTTATAAAATACACATTTTATAGATAGGTTTGTAAAAGTACATATACAAAGAGGAAGATTGTTTGTGCTAATTAGTCCCCTCTATGCTGTGTGCCCGAAACAGGTCCTGTCTCAGCCTAGGAAATGTTCCTCAGATTGTCAAACGGAACTGCCATGGATCAAAAAGAAACTCCTACATTTGTAGTGTTAAAGCCATACATTTGTATTCCGAAACCTATTAACTACATGAACTAGGAAACCTCTTTAGTTCTCCTTTGCTTATCCTGCGAAGCGTCACTAATGAGGCCCAGGGAGCGAAGTACCAGCAAGGCCGTACTTTATTACCCGGAAAGATACACTTTTTGCCGTGTTCAAAGATATGGAACGATTTATGGAAGGCACCTGTAAGCGGGCTGGTTAAGAGAATTTGAGTAGGTATAGGTAATAAAGGTATTTTTGCGTTAATGATGTTTAAAAACTTGAGAACAGAGTATTCGAAAACATTGTGAAACAACGTAGAGATCCACTTTAGAGAGAACCAGAGGCATAAGAGCGTTCATATTTAGTTGTTTTTCTATGCTTGTACATGCAAATAGAGATTAGTTGTAGTCATAGTCTATGTTTTATTTAAGAAACAAGAAATAGCTTTAAATAATTATGAAGCGAGTAAATATAATCTTGTGCCTAATGTGTAAGAAGCTATTAAAAAAGACCGCATGAACGCATTTAATTATAAAATCTGCAAATTCGCCAGCTAGGTCGTCCATTAAGAAAAATATTATGAAAGCTTTTTTAATATAAATAAGCAGTTAAAGCATTCATTTTATACACGTATTTCAAGCCGATCCAACAAAATATCTAAATTATTAAAATAAGTCTGTCTGTGAACATTTCAACGTAAATAAAGTGAATAATTACATAAATATACATAAGCAATCTACCGTTTATAGCTCATATAATTTTATACATCTAGGTGAATGTAGTTATTTGTTTTATAAATATTACAACAAACGAGTTTTCTCGAATGCTGTTCATTAAATTGATAAATATTACTGCAGGATACATGTCTGCAGTATGCAATGTCATTACATTAAAAGCACAGAGTGCCATAGACAATCATGATTTGAGTAAGCAGCTAAATCCATTTCTGACTGAACTAATGAAAGGCCACTTCCATTTGTATTCCATTTCCACAAAGGGAATCCATTTGTTCTACAGCCTGGCGTTGTTCGAATTCTTTGGCCTTTTGCATGACCAGCTCAAACAAATAAATTTGGTGGGCTGTCAAATCAGCCCTAACACCATATATCTCTAAATTAGTAAACATCAAAAAGAATCCAGGTGGCGATTCTGGAGATAATGAAGACGTTACCACCACCCCAGGCTTTCTAAGCAACCATCACTTAGCAAAGTACCCCTCACAAAAAGTCCACGTCTACGCGTACGGGCGCGTAGCTCTGTTACATGTTAATACTATACTATATACTATACCAGATACTACACAGCCACAAAGTAATGATGATGGCAGTAAGCGCTCATTAAGAACAGCTTGTTAGAATATATTTTTGCCTTTCGTGGCGTCCCCCTATTTCCGGTGACGCTAACGACATCCAACGACTTATATTTCTTTGTTGCTTATTTCCTTCTCAATGAACGAGCACAAACAAATCTAACTAAAGAAATTGAAATTACTAACTGTACAACAAATCATGACCAAAAGCAGGGTAATTAAGAAATAACTACTCGTACATCAACAAAAGTGAGATGTGTAGAAAAGACAAATTCGCTAGCATTTTTTGTGTGGCTGTTAAAAAGAATAAGCGAGTGCCTTTCAAGCTGAATAATGTTAGGACTACGATAAAATATTTAAATGATCTTGTACACAGCAAAGCGTATACAAGAAACAGACAAATAAAGCTCACAAGCCAATAACACGACTAATGTCTGGAGAGTCGAGACAACTAAACGAAAGATGTTATCTGCGCAAGAATACAACTTTGTTTCTTGTTACCTATTGTGCTACCCGCCTCAGTTCCTCTAGAAAGTTATCTAAGTACCGAGGATCAAAGGGCCATATTACGTAAACCAGGTGTATGCACCCAAAACACGTGATTACTTAATGATGTAATCGATAATCGATTGAAACGTCGGAGTGACGCGAATCGATTCGACTCACAGCAGTCGTTCGTTTCCGTACGTTTTTCGATGATCTTGACCGACCATTTGAAGAGTTAATTTCGAATGTCACTGGCGTGGAAATAGTTTCGATACTGTATTACCAAATAGAAAGCTGAGAAATACTAAAATATATAAATAATAATAATGCTGGTCATTTTTCACACAGCATCATCTAGCCCCAAACTAAGCAAAGCTTGTATTATGGAAACTACATGACATATATAATTTTTTTTTGTAAATACATATACATTATACATAGAAAACACCCAAAGCCGTGACCAATATTTGCAGATCATACAAACATTTGCCCCGCGGCGGAAATCGGATCCGCAACCTTTACGTCTCAGGCGGGCCAACGCCCACTGCGCCACAGAGGTCGTCAATATAGTCAATATAGAGTCGTCAATATTGTTAACGTATACATATTATCGTATCCTTCTATGAAAGCTTTTCAATTTCATTAAGAGCCTGCAAAATGCACTCAATCTAGGTCAGCCCCAATCCCCAAATCGAAAATTGGACTCGCGCATTATTCTCTACGTCCTATCTGATATGTTGGCCAGCTTTATCGTAATGATAAAGCGTAATGACCCTCGTGAGCATTTCGAAATCGTATCTAAGATCTGGGCGAAACTCATTATCTATGGTCTCCTATACGTCAAACTGTCAAAACGCGTTCGATTTTCAAATCGACCCCTGAACTTTGCGCCATATACTCCGATCCGGTCACGACAGACCTTGGATGAATTCTTAGGCGTTGCGATGCCGGTATTGGCACATATTATGTATCACTTTAGTTAAATCAGCTAGCAATGTAAAATGAGCATAATCGCGCTGGTTTTAGTTTCATAAAGGCATTTTCAATAAAGAAAATTTTGCTTAGATTTCGCACCCTACTGTGTTCTTTAAAAATACTTCTAGGTTCTTTTTTCCTTTTAAAGACCGGTTATTTCCCTTAAGATTAGTAGATGACATTGTAGGTACGTAAAGGACACAGTTTGATGTTACATTTTGGCTAGTCATCTTTTACTTTAACAATTTTTGTACAATGCGCCACATTTGTGGCATTAAAGATATAAAAATGACACTTGCCACAGATCAAAAAGAAAACCTGTCACTGAGCTGTTGCGCCGACTTTATGGTTCAATACGTGCGTGATAAATATTTTTATGACAGTTTTCTTGCGGTCTGAGTGAGAGATCTCTGCGTAGGTAAGTAAGTAGTATTCCTTTTGTGTCGGTACCGTATGGCGGAATATGCTGGTCTTTCTAATCGTGACCAGCAACTTGGCCTTGGGTCGCTGCTCCCTTCAAATCGGCGATACAAATCTTGCAGTCTGTTCGTTTGTTGCGGCCTAATAATGCTGTGGGAAAAACGAGTTGCACGGTTTTTGTGAGAAACTGAGATTTGATTACAAAAGTTACGATATCTTTGTCGTTGTTTCTTTATTTCGTGGCCTTTTACGTATATCGATTAAGTTTATATAATTATAGTTCAAATGTTTCAAATTCGGCTTTTTTCCTGTGATTAGGTTTCTAGGCCTTACAGTACATTTGGCTTTTTCGAAAACGTAACTTTATTTGGTCTCATTACGAAACGTGGTCTAAACTCGTGTTCAACTCGAGTTCTGTCAGAGCCACTATTCCAAGTTTTAAATATACCTTATCGAAAAAAGAGTATTATTGCAAAGTGACTAAGGTCTACAATTTAAATATAAATATATGAGATGATCATTTGATTTTAAAAACACTTCAAAACCAAAATAAAAACACATAATTTTGATTAGCTACCAAAAGAAAGTAGGTTCTCAAAAAGAGGTTGAGTTATGATATAAATAAACTAGGTGATTGCCTAGTTTATCTTTTTGCAGTTTTTTGTGGCCAAACCTCTTTTTGAAATGTCAATTAGACTATCGACTATTTTATTTTAACATTCAATTTGTCTTGAAAATCAGGAAGTCAGAAAATCTTGAAAACCCTTTAAATTTTGTCTTCGTTTGCAATCGTTAATTACGTATACATAAACAATCCAGAGCAAATCTAGTGTTTCTTTTGTTCCCCTTATTAGTCCCATTACACTAGTGATGTGCTGTCCGTGCATATATTACTTTTTTCTCGCTCGTATTTCGCGAAAGATAACATAATCTCGCCGCGGCCGTCGACAGGTGGTTTAATTAAATTTATCGTCGGACCCCGCGCCGATATCACAGAAAAGATAATAGCATCATCGGGCAGAAGTTTCACTTTGAGTTACTGTAACCGACACCGTTCTGTAGTCAGTATGAATCTGGGAAACACACGCGAGCGTTCTTTAAACTTATAGCCAGTGCGTGATGGCTTAGTATGGTTTTACAAATTTAGAGGACCAGCGCTATGTGGCACGTAGAGTCACGTTGAGTCTAATTTTTTTGCGGAAAAAGCAAATTTCGAGTCGATTTGAAGTGACAAAGGCCTGCCGATATTATCGCGATCGGTATATGGGAGCAAAGCAATGAGTAACTGCGGTAGGTGGATATCGATATCGATAAAGCTACCGCACTCACCGCATACACTTTGTAAACAAACTATGTAGAAGAATTTAATAATGTTATCGCATTTTCTTATAATGCCATTCATACCTATCTACTATAATAATTTATGGGGCAGATTCCTTTGGTATTTTAATGGTAGGTACCAATTTGTCGTTTATAGTACCTACCATTAAAATATGTACGCGACTACATAGGTACTTAAATGTCATTTATTGTTCATTTATATTTTAACCAAGCTTCTGCGAGTAAAAATAAAATTCCATTCAATTTAAATTGTTTTTGACGCTAAAGAATTTTATAATGCCGGTTGCATTTTTTGAAGTGTCTGATAATGGCATGAGCGAGAAATTAACGTAACAGGATCCGGCACTTTGTTTGAAATTCGAATGCGGACGAGTGAGCGATGGGACTGACGAGCAGGATTTTGGAGCGTGCGAACAACTCGAACGCAGATTATGAACTCTATTTATGGTAAGCGCTTATGAGCGCCTCGCTTGTCCCATCACTAATTGTTTTTTTATGTTTGCCATACCACTTCGTCGTAAAAAATTTAAAACCATTACAAATTGTATCGTGAGCATGATTAAAGGCATGAATTAAGGTGATTAATGTAATAATTGGTGTCTTAAGAAACACTTTAAACTAGATACATTAGTAAAACTAATAAGTTCTGAACTTAGCTAAAAAGTAACTACATCTTCAAATGCTATATTAAGAGACAAAGTTTCAGTTATTAATTAATAATGTTTGAATTCAATACTGAAATAAGAGAGGGGGATAGATAATGAGAGAGAGAGAGAAAGAGATGTTATAAATAAAAATATGGATAAAAAACTGTCACACCAATAAAGTCGGCTGCCATCACAGAGATGCGAGACTCACCCTTCTTGTTGAAAATCTCATCAAACTTCGTTAAATATTTAAGAGGATATTGTGTTGCCAACAAGTGCACTCAGAAAGTCAACAATTCGTTTTAGTTACAAACCACGAGTGCTACATCACTTCAATTCCTTATTTTGAATGTTAGAGGATTACCGACCAAAACGATAATCGGGATTCAATATTTGATCTCATTTTAGCTCTATTTTAATCTTAATCTTACTTCTTAGAATGCGATTAGGATAATAGTCAATTTTACTTTCAATCATAAATTGACATTATTTTTACTATTTTTTACTTCAAGTAGTCATTTTCTAAATAAGATTTCTTAAGACGTGTTTAGTTGTTTAGACATAGCGATTTCGTATTCATCAGTAAGAGAGGTCTTCGAGGATTTTGTCTATAAATTGACCCAATACCGGCCGACATTCTACAACAACCTACCGGCTGCGCCAAAAAATTTCTCAAGGGACAAACGACAGTATCAAGGTAAAATCATGAGAAGGTACGATACATCTAAATTCTATACAGTAATGGATAGTCTTTCGCAAAGAAAAGGTTAAAAACGGTAGTGGATCCATCTGGCACAAGATCGTCAGGCGAGTGACGTTACATAGAAGAAGCCTTCACTTATTTTCTAGCTTCAACATAATTTGCTTCTGCCCATAAACATCAAGTTTCCAAGAGGAAGTAACTACAGTGTCATTAGCGGCCATTTAGAAGCCGGTACAATTACTCGGTAGCAAGGTCGCAGCTTCAAAATAGATCAGCTTCTTCACTCGATGCAAATTGTGAAAACACATTGTAAAGTACACGCCCAGCCACTCTCAAATTCACATAATATACCTAAAATAATAATAATCTATAATAAGACCCGCCTATTGGAACTTAATTTTTAATATGTTATTTGTTTATTTAATTCTTTGTTATTTTATTACTTTGATTGTTGAATGTTTATTTATTTATTTGACGACCTCTGTGGCGCAGTGGGCGAAGGCCCGCCTGAGAAGCAGAAGGTTGCGGGTTCGATTCCCGCCGCGGGGCAAATTATTCGGGGGGGTCTGGGTATTTTCTATGTATAATATTGTTGAGACCTCACATTCTTTGGCAGTAGGATAAGGGATAATTTCAATCTTAATTTAACATTATTATTTAATTTTTATTTTTGTATTGCTAATCTAGATGGTGCGGCAGGCGAGTAGTCGGTTGCAATGCAACTGACGAATAGATCAGTCAGTAAATTTTATGAATTTAGATTATATTTTAGTGGAATTTAGAACTAGCTTTTAGGACTTATGTCGTAGTATTAAGCATATATTTGGAGTGAGACATCTGTGTCTTTACACATCTGTGTATATCGTCAAGCCTTCTGCCTAGGCATCGAGTACCAGGATTAGTGGGGTGAAGGAGAATAAACAATAACGTTAAATAAACGTATGCTGCATAATTGCTGCCTCGCATGAATTTGTGAAATATTTTTTATTAACTGTAGATATTCGATGTAGCAAGCTGTGCTTAGACAATCCAGCGTACGTTATTTTGTGTATTTTTTACCCCATGTATATCTTACGCAAATACCACAAGGAAACGAATCAATGGTAGAGTTAATTTGCTACGATCGAACAATTCAGCGAACTTCCCCATCTCATTGAATATAATCATATTTGAAAGAGGACTTAAAAGTTTTTATTCCAAAAACTATCGTGAATTTGATTCTTCATATTGTAAAAACGGGAATTTTCACGTGCACTAACGAGTCGCGACGCGACGCGTAGGGAGACCGTCGCGATCACTCACCCTGATGAAGACTCTCGGAATGAGTCGAAACTTAGTCGGTTCCTTCACCTTTAGTGCGGTACGTGAAAATTACCGTTTTTACAATATGAATAGGACTTAAAAGATAATAAAAAAAAAATATGCCTGTAAGTTAAGTAAAACAATCCCGCCAAGAAGCATACGTTTATTTCAATATATTTTATTCCTCTTTCCCCTCATGTATGACTGACTCATCTGGTACTCAATAAGGTAGGCTTGACGACTGTCACCTCCCGGTTTATATGCCTAAGACGCGCCACTGACCCGACATTCCACTTGCATGGGTTAGGCTTCACATGTAGCCTCCCGTTAATGGTTAATTACTGAAGAATACTAGCACAGAAAGCGCTTTAAAGCCACTTTTAGATTATAGTAATATCTTGCGATGACTACTCGACAGTTTTAAACGGTTGGTTTTTGTACCGTTTTACTTAAATGGGTGAAGTTATAAAGACAAACATAAAGACTTACTAAGTTTCTACCAGTTACAGGTTGTCCCGGAATGTGTATATAATGCTGGAAGGAGGTCATTGACATCGTGGTGGGGAACATTGTTTGTTCTACTTTTTGGATTTCCATGTTTTTCATTCATGACATGACGTGACAGTGACCTCCTGTGACGTCACACTCAAATGTCAACTAAACAGCTGTTTAATTGATTTTAGGGATGTGCTAAGAGCAGGAATTATGGAAACTTTGATGGTCATGGTGACGTGACAATGACCTCTTGTGACGTCACACTCAAAAGTCAACTAAACAGCTGTTTAGTTGATTTTAGGGATGTGCTAAGAGCAGGTAGTATGGAAACTTTGATGGTCATTTCATGAATGAAAAACATGGAAATCCAAAAAGTCGTAGAACAAACAATGTTCCCCACCACGGTGTCAATGATCTCCTTCCGGCATTATATACACATTCCGGGACATTCTGCATATATACACATTCCGGGACACCCTGTATAAAAACATACTTGCATCTTAATCTAGGCTAGCCTTATTATTCCTCTCGCAGACCAATGAAAGCCAACGCATCGTCTCCTCATTATAGCACGAGTAGATAGTAGCCGATTTTTCGATTAATAGATTTTAAGAATCGGGGTTACGGCTATCCCGTTGTCCCCAGGTTCATCCCCTAAGAGGTACCGCCATTTCAAATATTATATCACCACAAAGACATACATAGTCTTGATCACACACTAGGATTCCCTGTGTCGTTGGTATCAGGAACAAATACCTGCAGAAAATACAAACATTTGTCCCGCAGCAGTCGTACCCGCACCTTTTGCGTCGCAGCCAGCTATTTGCCCGCCACGCAATGAGGTCGTCAAATAAATATATAAATAAATAATGCAGGACATTTTTTTTTCACACAGCATCATCTATCTCCAAACTAAGCAGAGCTTGTATTATGGGAACTACATGACTGATATACTACTTATATATATTTTTTTGTAAATACATACATATTATACATAGAAAAAACCCAGACCCGAGTCAAATGTTTGCAGATACAAACATTTGTCCCGCGGCGGGAATCGAACCCGCAACCTTCTGCGTATCAGGCGAGCCTTCGCCCACTGCGCCACAGAGGTCGCCAAATAAATATATAATTTTTCAAACAGCACAGATGTTTCAAAATGGCGCCATCAAGAACATTAACAAGTAATTAACAAGCGCAACTGTCAAGTTAACCGTTTCTCCGGAACTATAAAATTACGACAGAGGCTGGAATGCCTCGAGCGGCAAAAAACGCCATAATAGCGGACGCCCGGGCTAAAAATACGACCGGACTGGATTTGAGGACGATGGATAAAAGATGGACCTACTAGGTGACCAGTAACCCGTTCTACGGTAGAAAACGGCAGTGGAAAACTATACAAATCCTACTAATATAAAATAATAAATGCGAAAGTCTGTGTGTGAATGTTTGTTACCACGTATCTCCGTAACTACTAAACCGGTTTTGATGAAATTTGGAATGTAGATAGTTTAGGTTCTGGAATAACACATAGGCTAATCTTATTTTCGAAAATCGACCCCCTAAGAGGGTTAAACAGGGTGGTAAAGTTTCTATGGAAAAAAATATTCCTTGGTTTTATTCACTCAAAACTCGGTACACATAAACTTTAGATTAAATAATGAAACACGTATTTATTTATTTTTCAAAACTACCCTTTGGGGGATGTGCAATTGAGTTCTAAATTTTGTATAAATTGTAATACTTGGTTCGATTCATTCAAAAGTTGGTGTCCATTGTTTGAAGTCTGGAGACGGTCATATGCTACTTTTATTAACATACCACGCGGGCGAAGCCGCGGGCAACAACTAGTAAGAATAATAAAAAGATAGATAAATAAACGCTTATGTGTTATAGTTCTATTTGCGGTTCTTTGTGTTATAGTGTTTTCATACCATTTAAGTGGTAACCAAGCATACAGGTCACCTATTCATAAGCGGTTACCGTAACCAACGGACGCTTGCAACAACAGAGGTATCACTCGCGGGTTGTCTGAGGACAATGTTGAATGGTGATAAGTCTTCCCCTTTCAAACCGGAACACAGGATAGGTATGGCGGCAACACTAACTCATCACGAGGTACTAATAGAACGAAAAGACAATGCAGCCCATATAACTTCTGTGATCACCTTTTGCAAAGGTTCGTTGCGCAAACGCAGCGTGCGGCGCCCGCCACCTACTTCGATTGGATCGCCTGGAAACGACAATGTTACCGATCACGTTTCATTTCGCAAACGCGAAAAATACTTTGGGAATGCCACGACTTGTCGTTACGGAGTCACGATCCGAGCTCGGGGTTTAGTTAGAAATGTCAAAGCGTGTGTTTCATAACGCTTTTATGAAACACTGGCTTTTGCTCGCGGCTCCACCCGCTGGCTACTTGTATGTATGTATGTATTGTAGATGTAAGGAATATATTTCGGCATTTTGCCGAAATTTATATGAAAAAGATATGACCCAGACGTTATTGTTTTCTACACTATCTCTAGAGGAAAGAGCTTGTTTGGGTTTTTTTTTGTAGGCGTTTATGCTATATTGCTGTAAAGTTTCATCAAAATCCGTTCAACAGTTTTTGCGTGAATGAGTAACAAACATCCATCCTCACAAACTTTCGCGTTTATAATAGTACTAGCTTCTGCCCACGGCTTCGCCCGCGTGGTACCCGGATAAAAATTAGCCTGTGTGTTATTCTGATTTATAAGCTATATTGTTGTAAAGTTTCATCAAAATCCGTTCAATAGTTTTTGCGTGAATGAGTAACAAACATCCATCCTCACAAACTTTCGCGTTTATAATATTAAGTAGGATAAGCAGTAGGACAGTTGATCAACACTCATATGTCATTACAAATTCAGTAGAAGAAAACATAAAAGTGTTTTACAGCAACAACTGTTTAAAATCTTTTAAAGCATGCATATGTAGTAAGAGACATGGGTAAACTAAAAGACGTCCTATAAAGGTCGTTCGACGAATTCATGATATTAAAAAAGGATATAATTAAATGAAGATTTCTTCCCTCGGCGCTTGTTTTGATGATGATCTGGCATTTAAGGGGGGTAATTGAGTTAAACACAGTTTAAACGGCCATTGGATCAGAGGATATTCAGCAATTAGCTTGTAAAGGTCGAGCCTCACCTATTAGGCGCACATCGCTGATACCATAATTGGCACAAAAGCACATAGGAACATACTCATAGTCTTACTCATTTATTTTTAACCACGGAAACCTGAAGTATACTTGGTAATATCGACAAACTTACATTGTAGGATTTGGAGGGGTTAAAAAAAGGCAAGTATTTTACTTACATTCCTATGAATGTATTTACATAATCCTCGACTTGGTGCAAACATGGATAGCTTTTCAGAAATAAAGAGCTTTTTATGAATTAAATAGTAACAATAAAATAGTGATACCGAGATAACGACATGCGCCAATCGAATAACGTCCTGAAGATACAAATGCTTGAATGATCTGCAAATTTTTGTCTCGAGTCTGGGTGTTTTCTATGTATAATATGTATGTATGTATTAACAAAAAAATATAAGTAATATATCAGTCATATAGTTCCCATAACACAAGGTCTGCTTACATTGGCGCTAGATGATGCTGTGTGAAAATCTCCAGCATTATTTATTAAATAGGCTAACGATATAACAAGCGCCTCAGGAAAACCTGCTGTTTAAATGCAGACAGATTCGTTCCCCGGCTTATTAATGAACTGTTTAAGAAACATTATATATAAAATCAAATCCTATTTTATAACTAATCTAGAAAAGTACCAATAAATGCCCATTAACTTTATTATGAATAATAAATTTAAAAAAATGTATGTTATGTACAATATCTATACTAATATTCGATGTAGACTCACTGTAAACCTTTGTGGTTGTTATGAGCAAAATTAAAACTTTAAATAAGTAGAATTTTATCCTTTAAATATTAATAATATAATTACTTTTGTAAAGTTTTATTTTTACGTTAAATAAATACAAAAATAACTTGCAATGAGTAGCTGATAGGTGAAGTTCGGACCTTACCCGGCGTGCCTTACGAGAGTAATGTGATAATTTGCCCAACGTTTCCTGCTCGCTAATAATAATACACAGAATAAAGCAGTAATACTACAATAAAACATTAATGCAGTACTAAAGCCCTGTAATGAGGCCCGCTGATTGCGTACCTTTAATACTGGTACTGATAATTATATTGGCAGTGGTTCGTGTGGATATTATAAACGCATTAAAGGTCTTCTTTGTCATCAGTTTAGTAAGAAGACTACTCACGAGACAAAGCCATGATAAAACTTCGGCGGGGTTCGAACCCGCAACCCGCCGCTTGGTACGCGACTGCTAACTTAGCCACTGGATCGTTAGAACTAGCCTGGTCGAAATTCTTGAGCTGTTGCGGCTCGAAGCGCCGAGGCTCCACATACAGATGAAACTTTGCTTTTATCCAAGCACATGCATTTACTCCAATTTGATAGCACAGAAGAGGGGAAGAGAAAGATCTCAAACTACCTAACCCCCTAATAACACGAAAACATTGAGGTCGAGAAGCGTCCTTTTTGATGAGTGCCAATATCTCTATACTTAATAGCAATTTTGTTAGTTGTATCAGGGGGTAAAAATGTACAAAGACCCTGAAAAGGCTTACTCTTATATTATAAGGCGTGACCGTACCCAAGTCTTTCCGGGATAACAAAGAGAAATCTTATTTTTCTGACCCGAGTAAAGGTAATTTATAAAGAACCAAAGCTTTCACCGAAAAACATTCTATGATTTATGAATGTGCAATTTTTACTATCAAACGCTACGTGACCCAATTTGTGCTGCGATACGTTTCATCATTTCGTACCCAGTGCCGCTTTTGTGCTGATATCAGATTAGAGAACCATTATAAAATGTCAATCGTTGCATTACGACACAATGACACGGGCACATACCTAGGTAAATGCAGGTAGGTTGGCAATATGCCACGGTTCAAGCTAGGGATGTACCCAAGCCAAACTGTATCCGATAGAGAAGCAGTCAACTTGCACTTCGCATCCATTATGTTATTCATCATAATCATAATTCTACTAATTGTTTTAAAATCTACGTAAGTTGCCTTTTAAAATATTCTAAGGCGCGAATTCATAGTCAAATAGGGGCCCCCCCTTATGGGACTATTCAGACGCTATGTGAAAATTCAAGCGCGAATTTTACCTTTATGCACCCAGCCATAAGGCGAATGCCGAATGATGGATTTTGGGGGACTGTTCAACCCCTGACTATGAATTCAGGCTTTAGTCTACCTGCGTGTCACATTTTTTTAAGATACTTGCCATTGCGATTCGTCAATCTATGGAAAACTTGTTTACTAAGTTTATCAAAATAAAATGTTAATATACTTTTGTGACTGCACATCATGATAAACGTGGATTGACAGTGAAAAGCATTACGCTATGAGAGACGGTGATAAATCAAATGCCCTATGGTGATTTGTATTCCAACCCCTCTCCTGATAAATTATAAGCTGTGACTGCTTACCCCACTTCAACATCACCACCGTTTCGTCTGCTGTACGGTTCTTACCTGAAAATGAAATAATTTCAAATTTAGCGAAGAAAGTTTTTTTTGAGGCCGTCATGGAATTCTTGCAGGTCATCAAATCAGCGCTGATTTTTTTAGACTGATAAAGTAACTTCATCAGAAGAGATGAAGGCATCTTTCACAGTCATGCCAAAGCCTTCATGACATCCCTAGCTGAATCAGCTGTATATATTCCCACGTACGGAACGTATATGGCGCAAAAATGTATTTGATGTATGTATGACCGTGTATGGACAGCCGGAGCTGTTCCGAGGGTATTTCGAGTGAGTCAGCCGTTGCTGAGCAGCTACTATGATTATTACTACCCTCGAAAAGGGTATCTGAACACTGCAACCCCTCAGGAGAGGGTAGATAGGAATCTGTCGCAAAATCACCCAATCAACACCCTATTATTTGGTCTGTCACTTCAGCGGACATCTAATAATCATGTCTCGAATATTTCCGCCTTGATTTAAGGGCTGATAAGCCAATGGCTGAACAGAGAAATGGAAATTGTTTGTCGGATCGTCAGACACCAATGCTCTCTATCAATCAATAGGAAGACGTCTTTGAACCGGTGTTGTTCACTGTTTCAAAACAGCTGCTGCGTAAACGCAGTTGTGGTCATCAGTTTCCTAAAGTTACAGTAAGTTTTTTTTTTACTAAGGAGGCCAGTGATCTGAATAGTGGCTCTCAGGCTGAATAGTGACACTGAAAAGAGTCTTGTGACCAATAATAAGTGTGGTGAAAGGATTCAGTCCGCTTCGTATAGTCTCCTTTTATGCATGTGTTTTGTCTTTGAATGATTAGCTAACTAAAAAAACCAGAAGAGAGCGTTGATGCTTGCGACACAGTATTTTTTACTTCTGCGAGTATCATCGTTTTTCACTTTGTTTTCAATCACATGTAACTGTTCCAATAAAGATATTTTCGATTTTTTGAACACGATGTCATCTTTTTATTCCAAAAACTATCGTGAACTTGACTATTCATATTGTAAAAACGGGAATTTTCACGTACTGCACTATCGGTGAAAGCACCGACTAAGTTTCGACTCATTCCGAGAGTCTTCATCAGGGTGAGTGGTTGCGACTTTCTCCTTCCCTTTTCTTTCTTTTTAGTGCACACCGCGACGCGGAAGGAGAAAGTCGCAACCACTCACCCTGATGAAGATTCTCGGAATGAGTCGAAACTTAGTCTGTCCCTTCACCGATAGTGCAGTACGTGAAAATTCCCGTTTTTACAATATGAACGATGTCATCTCCTATACAGGTCATGCTTTCCTATTCATTACATTAGCCTATTACATACCTTTCGTAATCTCACTATAAAAAAACACTACTACTGCTGTCTTCATCTATAATTATAATATAATTATAATTTAATTGAAATGTAGATCACATAGTACAAGCTTTGCTTAGTTTGGGACTAGATGTTACTGTGTGAAAAAGCAAAAAAAATATATATACCTCTATATAATGGCGCTCGGTTTTTGTTTTGCAACGTAATTTAAATTAGTTTTGGTGTACATTATGTTTGTGATCGTTGAAATAAATACTGTATTCCCCATAATAGACATCTTCAGATACCTACTCAGTGCTCAGATCTTTGAGGATACCAAGTAAAAGGCAGTCAGAGTCCAAACCTTGCATTTGTGGCCCGCGTTTTGTTTGCAAGTACTTTATTTCACATTTCATTCAACGTATTAGTTCTTTTTGCCAGTGGGAATGTCTGAATAGCGTTTATACGCAATTAGTAAGTAATTATGTTGGTTTTGCCTTCCCGTAATCGCGACGTATATTTTTGTCGTGTAAATTACCCGTGTTTAAGTCTGAATGGGACTTGGAGTCAGCGTTGCCAGGTTACTTTTGTAACCTTTTCGGTGATTTTTAACTACGTAAAATTACTTTCAGGAAACACAACTGAAAATGTTACTTTAAGGTGATTTTTTATAATTCGTAAGACTAATAGGTTGGAACTAGTTTTTTTACTTGAAACGGAACATGATAACATTCTTTGTTGATTTTTTTTTGAAAAAATAGTTTTGAAAAAGTAATATCATGAAATGCAACTTAAAATGGAAAACACTACTAAATTATTCATTTATCTGTAAGTTAATACAACCAACATCTGTCTATCAACGTTAAGGACCGTTTTTACAGGGGAAAAAAATGAAAGTTTACTTTTTACACCAAAAGGTTATATATGCTGAGTCCCATCCCAATTTGTGACTACTTACCTCATAAGCAGTCCAACCCATCTTAGTTATATACTTAATTAATAAAAAGTTGCAAATAAAGGAGGTGCTGGCGGCGCTGCGGCTGCGCGCGCCGCCGCCCTGCCATGCTAGAGGTGCCCAACTGTAGGACCAATCTGCTTAAGTTTGCCCCCATGTCACTCGCTATCTATCTGCTCAATATCTTATCTGCGAACAGCGTGGATATTTTTTACGATAAACTGCCGAAACTCCTACAATTAGCACAGGTAGTTTTAGAAACTATAGATTAGTCTACAAATCTTATATATTATATACCTACTATATATTATATTCTACACTATATACTACTATATACTTACATATTTTATCGATTTAGGCTTCAAAAAAAAACCTGTAATGATGTCATAATGTATTCTGAATAAATAAATAAATAATAATAATACATTATTTATTTATCTTTTATCTATTTTAGGTAACTTTTGACAAGACGCGGCTGGCAACACTGCTTAGAGTACTTTATCTCTCGATTTGTCTGAACAACTTGACACCGACTCGGCACGAGTGTGTTACGGTCACCATCGTAAGTGGGATACGCTGAATGGTACATTTAAAACGCTAATTCAGTCCTCCATTACCAATCTTGAGGAAAAAATTACATAAAACCAAACAAACACGCTCAGGGGGCTAGAAAAATACCACTTTCTGTTGTCGTTAACGCCTGCGGAAAGATTATGGAAATGACATTAGCTGTGGAAATGTCATAAGACACCTGCAAGTTTTACCTTGAAAAATTTGCGTTAGCGTGAAAGGAAAGGTAAGCGTGAGGTATTTGTCTAGACCCCTGGACTGTAATACCCAAGAAAGAGATCTTCAGATCCATACTCAGTACAGAGATCTGTGAGGATATATTTAGGCACATGTCCGCGTTTCGCATAGTACTTAACATTTCACGTGGCAGGTTGACACATCGCTGCTTATTGGAACACTAACTGATGGCACATACCTTCGAATGTTTGGTTCTTGGCATGCTAGTTTCCTCAAAATGTTTTCCTTCACCGTTACGAGTACGTGTTAACGCGTATCAATTGAAAAGTGGCAGCTGCGTTTGCGCTACTTTTGGAGTGCAGATCTTTTCTTATCTGTGCGATTGCGGAAGTCACAGACAGAACAGGTACAGGTGAAAATAACTTACCGTTGTTTATAAGTGCTACTTTAATGTATTGGTGCACGGCCGGGTTCGAACTCACGAATACACAGATACACCGACCCCGTCGGCGGAGTGCTAGTTGCCTAATCCTAATTTTTAGAAAAAAAAACATGCAGAACCTTAGAACAGCCTACGCCTCATTAGCGGTAAATAGCTGCATATAATTACGTACGCCTAGTGATTCACCGCGACCTTGCCCGCGCTTCCTCGACCGCGCATCATTTCACATCATTGTGTACAATAAACACTCATTAACCGATCATTCGTGGTATTCATAGCTGTTAATTTGTCTATTGTTCATCTCTCAATACATCAAGATCAAAGTGAATCTGTGCAGTGGAATGTTTTACTTTTCAAATGATTGAAAAATTTATAAGACATTCGTTATACATGTTGTACCCGTATGAAAACGAACTTTATCTATGGAGGTCTGAATGAAGTTGTTTTATGTTTTAATTCACGATTAAATATTAAAATTGTAATAGAAAGAAAGTTTTTAATACTGATAACCTTCCTAATGGCGGAACAGATTCGGATGAAAGGAATACAAATAGATCTGGCCGTAGAATAACACATAGGCTACTTGTTACCAGATTCCACGAGAGCAAAGCCGTGAACAGAAACTAACTATTTTTGATAGTCTTGCCATTATTTACAAAAAGACACCCCCAGTAAAATAGCACTTATAAACAACGATAACTTATTTTCACCTGTACCTGTTCTGTCTGTGACTTCCGCAATCGCACAGATAAGAAAAGATCTGCACTTCAAGAGTAGCGCAAACGCAGCTGCCACTAGATTGAACACGTGGTTTTCTTATCAGCTGACATGTCATTGTTTTCAGTTTTGATACTTGATTATAGACCTCAAAGAGTCAATGAAAAAACTCGCTGATCTGAACTATCAGATTTGTGTTTCAAGTATCAAAAACTTCCAGCAGTTTCTTATACGCCAGGCATCCACAATGAAAAAGCGCGGTCTGTAGTTACGTGTACCCCTTACAATCACAATACAGCCCTTCAAATCACAACAATCTGTTGAAAGCCAAAGTGTCTAGACAACATATTCCCCTAAAAGCCTTCCCATTGCAGCGTGCAGTAACCCACCCCTAAGTTTATGAGTTGCACCTCATAATCCCGCCTACCAGACAGTCTGATGAGTTTTCGCTTTTGTGGTGTGGTACCCTTCGGGGTTAACGGCACATTGATATTGTGTGGCGTCGATTTGACTAATGCATTTTCAATATTGCAGGGGAATGGACTGGGAAACTAGAGTCACAGTGAAGCAAAGTAGAAACAAGATTGTTTTTCATGAAAAATAAAAAAAATCGCAAACTTATGTTTTTAGGATTTCTTCAAAAGGAAACAAAAACTAAACCCTTATAGGGACCACCTTCGTTGTCCGTCCGTCTGTATGTCTGTCTGTCAAGACACTTTTTCTCAGGTTTTATCGTGGAGGTATCAAGTTGATAATTTCAACTTGATATATCAAATAAAAAAGTCGACAGTCCCTTGGAGCTCTAGTAAAAATCAAGCTTCTAAATCAACGCGATAAAGAAAAGGCTATTTATGCGACATATTTTTATATTTTGATACTCGCAAATAAAGTAAAACCTATTGGGTACCCCTATAGGTCCCGTTAACCTAGAATCATGAAATTTGGCAAAAAGCAAGGTTCCACAGCACAAGTAAAGGATTAAGTCCAAAAATCTTTAATTTGTAGGTTTATCACATAAAAAAATATTTTTTCACGATTACAAATGGGGGATGAAATGCCATATTGGATTTTTTATATACTTCCCGTTATTTTTATTTTATTCTTAGAAACCTTGACTTGGGTCAATCAATATGGTTTATATATAAATGATTGGTTAGTGAACTTAGTCGCATGCATGCATAACAGTGGTTCACAAACCTGAGTTGTTATAGTCCTATGACTTAAGAGCAATAAATATTTTTCTAAGAGGGTAATTACATTTTAGCTTTCTTTGGAATAAGCGAAAATGTTAAAGTAGGTATTAAACGTAAATAGATGCATTCTAAGCGCCATCTCGCGGGCGACAAACATGTTTGATTAAACCCTCTTTAATAAATAAATATAAAAAAAACACTAGTTTATGATTGGCAAGGCGATCGATTGTAGAAGAAGAAGTAAGCAAACTTAACCGGCTTTGTTCGTAAAGCTACCCTTTCTTGGCATTGTAGACAGGAGATTCAAGTTCCAAATGAATACATCAGCAAGTCTTTAAAGGTATTCCGCCAGACAGGAATGCGCGAACATCATTATTTCTCGCCTCGTGTCTCATAAATCGTGGTATCCTTCCTAGCACATGCATCATCGAACCGAACTTCACGCAAAATACTATTTACGACCACAAAAAACTGACAAGGCGCCGACAACTTAGCAGTCATCACGTAAAACTGTACTTACAGCTACAAAAAAACAAAAAAACAGACTAGGCTTCTTAATTAATGTCTTCCTACTACTTCCAGGTTTCCAGCTTATTTAAAAGATTTATTCGCGTCGTGGAGTAAAATATTTGTGCTCAAGCTTTGCATACCGGTAAAGTGTAACCTTTATTTATGGAGTCTGTTATCTACTGTATCCGTTCAAAATACCTGTGTGATATTGTACTTACGGAGAAAATAATTTATGAATGGGCACGTAGGACAGGGCTTTCGATGTTGAAAGAGAAGCCTATAAATATCTTAAAGATCTATTAAAAGAGAGTTCCTGCTTGAGAAAATAGATACTTACTGACGTGACTTGTAGGCGGTAAACGGTAACATCAACAATGGATGCATATCGAACGAACGGACCCGCAAAAGAAACGTATGTCTCAAATTTGACTTTGACAGAGCACCAAGATGAGACACAGATGACAGCACGCGCAGGCAGACAAAATGAACCAAACAGATGGACAAAAAACTGAATTGAGTGATAAATGAGACTCCGGTGAAAAATTACAAACGTGACTTTAAGATCAAATGTCAATACGTATTCCTTGTTGCTAGTGATGGTGACATCATAATAATCCAGTGTGGGAGTGAAACGAAATCTTCGCATTAGTTTTTCATGACAACTTTCCTTGAAATTGGATCAACTCGTTCCGTGGTCTCTCAATATGGCCGTCCGCGACCTTTACTGATATTATCTACGACTTGTATTTCTTTATTAGTTGAAACAATATCATTGGAGTCTATCAGGGCTGTATGACTCATTCTTACTCAACGTTTTATACCGCCGAATGTCAGCCTTTAGACAAGTTCAAGTCAAGACAAGAAACATATTAGATCACTTTGGTATAAATAAATAAACGCAATTTGGACTTTTGAGCGGATCGAAGCTCGTCAAATCGAATAGCTACTTGTCTAAACTGGAGGGGAAGAAGCATAATAAAGACTATCACGCACGCAGTAACCAACAACGACGACCAAACTTTGTATATACAGACAGACAAGCCACGATACGAATGCACTACATTATGCGTATATAAAAAGCGGCGCCAGCTTAAATGCCAGTTTTTACGCAACACGACACCGTTTTCAAATAAAAACTGAATATGTGAATTGAATTTTTAGTGTAGTTTTTACTATTCTACGTATGTGCCGTTACGGTTAGGAATCTCTTATACCGCCTACGCCAGTAATCTATCTTTTTAAATAAGACGATCAATCTTTTAGTTGTGAGTAGCAAACACAAACGGAGCAATGGCAAATCAGCTTTCAGATAGTTCGATAAGATACATAATTTTTAATGCGACCAGTCCAAAATAGAAGCGCTGTTGCCCGTTGGGTAATAGATCTCTCTCAGACGAGGCCAGAAGAGGCCAGCAGTGAATAGATACAAGAGAGAATGATCATTAAAAACAATAATCGATAATCTGTAGGCTCTCGTTAAGAGCCTCGCCGGCATTGTTCACCTCGTTGTCGGCAGCCACTTCCGACAGAGAGCCCACGCGAAATTAAACACCCATCGGTTTGCATTAAAATAAGCATTGTCGCGGTGATATTCAATTAGAGCCAAGCTATAAACAAAGCGAAGGCAATACAATAATTGTGCAACTGATTTATGGGCTTTGTCGATGAAATAACATGGAATAAATAATAAGAACGATCTACGCACGTGTCGTGTGTTTACAGAACGCAACTCTGCTATTAATATAAATAGTCGAATGGAACCAACAGACGGTGTGCTTTATAAAACGCCTTTTACACACATTATCACGGATGCTAAATATATTGTAACCTTGTATAATACGCAGCCCCGACAGCCTTTTCGGAGTAGAGTTGGAAAGATAAGCAAGTCTAATTTGATTCTGCGTTACCAGGCTTTGTTGCTTCCAGAATGCGTAATGAAGAGGTTAGTCATTAACGATATTTTTGTGTCTTTAGTTCATGAGTTCATACTCCCTGTATCTATATATCTAAGAAGTAAAGTGACCCGTCTTCATAACGACTACCTAGCTACCTTCTTATGGGGGAAACAAGATTAATTTATATTATCTATGTAAGATATACCTACTCGTAGCATTGCGATTGTAGAGGTGTAGGTGAAACGACGTTCCCGACATACATGTAAACGATGCCGATCGTTTGCGCCGTATCGGGGTCTCATTATGACAAAGACCGTTACGCATAATATGAGAATTATATCTTTAATGTTCTAAAACCGTTAGTTACTTCGCTGCGGATTCTGTAAACAATGGCTGACCCCGAATAAGGTTTCTTTGAAGCGCCGTCCTAAATAAACGATCTCGTTGAAACAGAGCATGTTTATTCGTTAAACAAGGGGTGTGAGGAAAACAAATCGGCATTTTGCGAGTGAGCATTTACAAAGTTATGATAAAATAAACATTTTCAGCGTCGGAGAAACCGATTCCACCTTCTGTTTTGTGTTCTCACGTTTTGCGCTCGAACTCGGTAAGCGACAGTAAAATAATTATGTTAATTTAAATTTTATTTGGAAGCAAACATACACAAAGCTCACCAGTTGGTATGCGAATATCGTTATCTATTGACATCTTGTAACACCAGCATTTCAAATGAGTTGTCTAACTAAAAGATAGAGACTTTTGTAAATTGTTTTACGTCGGGCTTCGATCCGAGACATTATTATACTGTTGTCTTTACAACATTTCGGCAGTATAATGCTAAAAAAAACATACCACGTTGACGAAACTTGATCGTCATATTATGTTGCCACCCCAAACTTTTAATGATCAAACCATTCTCTATCTTTTCTAAACAAGGGTCGTATATGGCAAACAAATCACCATTTCGCCAGCATAATGACAAAATAAACAGTCCCACGTTGGGCGCCAACGCCTATACTATTTTTTCCTCCGCGAATATTTCCAACACACGCCAGGATTACAGCATTACGCGATCGTCACGTGTCCCATCACCCTCACTATTTATGGTCAATTCTCTTTCTATGTTTACATTTCACGTTTCACTAATCATAAAACCGCTTACGCACCCCTAAACTATTACAAATCCTTTTAGAAATTATTCGAAAGGCACGTGCTTGTGGTGATAAATATAAATTACTTGCAGTTTTTCATTTTTATTTGGAAACATAATGACTTTGAAATTAAATATTTGCGACAGTACTTCTTTGTAACGATTTTATTGTGAAACCAATCGAGTGTGAATTGGCAAACTCGCTGCGATAATATAATGCGTTTAATTTAATGGAAAGCAATAGAAATAGGAGACCCGAGTCGTGAAATGTGAATGCTATTGTGAGTATTGTGACACCCACAAGACTATGAGACTAACCGTTATAATGATTTAACCCACTTCGTTCGTTATGGGACATTAAAATTTGCATTTCAGCTGACTAGTGACTACCTCAGTATTTCTTTACCACGTGCTAGAACGTTGATGGAAAATATAGGTGCACTAAAGTTACAAAACTGGTTGTTACCGTAAGACAGGGCCAACACAGATTTTTTTATACCACTAAAGTGGCAAACTAGCATACGACCCACATGTTGGTAAGCGGTTACCGTAATGGTATGGACGCTTGAAACAACAGCTTATTAACCGCGCGTTGCCGACCCTGAGACATAATGGTCAAAAGTCTCATGTTCTTGTAATTTCAACGGCACCTATATCCTTCAAACCGGAACATAACAATGAGATTATTACTGCTTGGCGGCAGAAATAGGTATGGCGGTAGTACTTTCCCGGATGAGCTCTTCACAAGGAGTTTTCTACTGGTAGTAGAATAAGGAAGGCTTTTACTATCACTATAGGACGTGAGTAGACCACGATCAAGTGGAACCATTAATGCTGACAATAATGACCTCTATAATTAATAGAAGTTAACATTTACGGCTTATTTATTCTCGTTCAGTTTTTAGATCACTCAATCAACAGGATCAGACGGTAGCAAAGCCAGATCAGGCACGTAGAACGGTTAATTTGTATGTGGTGCGCCTGCGCATGCGTGTGCGTCGCATCATTGATGCAGAGACTACAGTCTGTATCACTACGAATAGGTTTTCAATTTAACCTGAGCTTCATCGCCTTGACTAGATACTCTAGAAATTTTCAATGACTTTTTGCATGCTCTAAGTGTGTAATTTCGTCAATGTAATTAAGTTGTAGCGCGCTGACTTAAAGTTTAAATATCATGGTGAGTGCTACAGATTCATACGTATTCTGCTTATCTACGTTAATACAGAATTACAATTACTTATTCTATGGTCACATCTCGAATGGTGCACTAATGGGCCACGTGTGCCGATATCGTGTATCGACGACGCCACTTTAGCAGCCAACAATGAACTCTACCACATGAGGATATGGTTTAAAATCGGATTTTGGAGAATGCAGCAGCTGGCGCTATTATGATAAAGCTGCAGACATCTTAGTGTCATAGTAAAACCAATATCGAAAAGGTACCGCAAGAACACATTGCTTAGATGCCAAGAACTGCAGTCGTGTTTGTGTGGAGTAGAATGGATTTCCTGTAGGGTCCATTAATCAGAGAGCATCTAGGGGTTCATGGCAAGTTAGGTTTAGGTAGGTAAAGGTGTAGTCCTCTTAAAATCACCCCACAGCTTTATTTATTTGATAACTCTGGCCCTGTTCTTTTCTATCGCTTAACTAAGGAAACAACCATGCACAGGTTAGTGTTTGCTAAATAAGAGGGTAAATTTAGGGCAGAAAAACAAAGTCGCTACTTAGGTTCCCTACATAAATACTATGACTTGGAATAGATTGCAGTTCATGTCTTATTGACTTGACTTTCGCGTAAGAACGCGTGTGCGTGCATGTGTGTGTTTTAAGAGCTGAAGACGTTCCTGCGAAATGACGCTTCTGCTTTTAATACGTTCTATGTTGAAATTGCTAGTAAGCAACACTGATTTTCCTATAACGGCGGCAATAAAAATGACGTTCGTGGTAATTATCATGAGCTTAAGCTCATGATAATCGGATGAATGATTAATCGGATTTTAAATTTCTTGACAGCTGTCAGACCTGGATAACTGACAGTTCAAGATCAACATGACACGTAGCGTTTTCAAGAGCAAATTTTTCAGCTGTAAAACCTTTAGTACGTATCTGACGTAGAGTGATTCAAGTTATCACTCTACGTCAGATACGTCAGAACCTCGATCCCCTTAATATAAATCACAATTTACGTGCTATCAATTTTCCATCAGCACGGTTCAATTCCATCTTCCCACCAAGGCACTGAACAGATATCTTTACCACCTTATCGTTCACGATGCAATTTCAATCTCCATCCCAAATCGAAATTCGATTCAACAAATCGCATCAAAAACACGAAATTCCACTGGGTTCTCCGCATCGACAATTTGTTTCGGTCCCGCGAAACGTTACCTGCCTTACTTCGGCACGCATTTCGGGTACCATGTCGACGTTAAATCATTTCTGAATCGGCGGCTCGCCTTTGCCTTGCGATTCGGGGAAAAAAGAATTAAAATTCGTCGGACGAACGTTTCGGGTTGTGCGGACGCGATGTCCTTCGTGCGAGCACTGTAGAATGGGGAACTAGTAGTAACAAAGCTTTGCTTTTTCTCAGTGCACGACCTTTGCTGTTTTTTAATGTTTCGAAAACGTCATGGCAACTTGGAGCTTTGTATTTTTTACCCTCATCATTTTTATAATCATCATCATCCATAGTCTACTTTATCCCTTCTCGGACTTTGCCTCTTCCTTATAGTGTGCCTCATCAAAGTTCGATTGTTGGGATTCAAATCATCTGTAATATACTAATTGGTTTACTCACCATGCAGAATACTGCACGTACGATGTCTATGGTCTTTCAAGCGTCCATAGACTACGATAACCGCTTACCAACAGGTGTGCTGCATGCTTGTATGCCACCTTGGTGGTGTTAAAAAAAAGCTAAATGTTTGAGGTCTGATCCATTGTTTTCCTCAGTGAATTCATTAATCCTGATCTTTCATCTTGCAAATCGAAAATTAGCTTTAATATTAGTTCCGGCAGAGTATAGCTTTCTGTGAAACAGAATGTTCAAGCTGGTCACCAGTAAAACAGAGTGGTACATATCCAAAGTTGAGTTACTGGTTCCAGAGATAGTTTGTGGAGCCGGCGGCCTTCGTTCTGCGTGCTATAAATAGCCCGCGCCCTTGGGCCGTGCTCCGAACAGGATTTATGGATGCAGGATCTTTCGACCGTTTTCAAACACATTTTGGTTGTTCCTTGAAATCCGAGATTAGATTTTTTCAAACCATTTTGTGTTCTTAATTCTTATGCACATTAATTAGTTTTGAATTAGTTTGAGACGCGAGAGGTGCACGTTCCCGTTGTGGGATGAATAAAATGTTTGCATGATCTGAAAATATTACATATTTGCACCCACACTAACGTATAAAAATACGTTAGTGTGAGTGACTATGTATGTGACTGTTGGGTGTATTTATTTATGACTAATTGACTAATAAAAAAATAAAAAAATTCGCCCGTGTGGTACCCAGATAAAAAGTAGCTTATTCTTCGTCATGAACTATACCCATTATCTTTTCATTGTTTGTTTTAAAACTTTTGTTTTATTCCATGTTTCATCCAAATCAGTCTAGTCGTTACGGAGATTATCGGCAACAAACATCCAAATTTTGACATTTGTAAGATTTGTAATATTGAGTCTTATTGGGTCATTTATTTAAGATTGCAATACTGGTATATCCTACTACTATTATAAACGCGAAAGTTTGTGAGGATGGATGTTTGTTACTCTTTCACGCAAAAACTATTGAATGGATTTCAATGAAACTTTACAGTAATATAGCTTATACATCAGAATGACACACAGACTACTTTTTTCCGGGTACCAGCCGTGGGCAGAAGCTTGTGTACACATAATTTTTAAGAACTGTTGAATTTTCAAGGACTCTAAGAACCATAATACATTATTCATTTGGAGTCTAGTCTTTAGAGTTGAACTGAACTGTCCATGGAAAGTTCCATAAACTGCAAAAACAATACCATTATTTATAGTATTATTATTGAAAATGATGTAACGAGGAAAACCTAGACAGAATACGCGAGGAAACAATCAGGTCAATGCCATATTGGCTGCTAATTATATTAATGATTATTATCAAAGGTGTGTGTGATTATTATAAAAAACGTATTACAGATGACCTTCTCACAGGAATATTATAAAAAACTCATCATCACTAAGTACGTATACGTTCCTAACAAGATATACTAGTTAGGAATAATCAATATTGTAAAAAGGCACCTAAGAAAACGTGATTAACAAGATCGAAGATTATATAACATCGACACCTATACGTAGCCACTTACGCATAAAAACACTACTTTCTGTAATATAGCTATAGCATATATAGATGTGAAATTTATCCTTCGTTAAGAGCATTGATCTCTTTCCTACTCTTTTTTTTTTTGATCTTTTTTTGGATATATTTTATTGCAATCCCTTAATGTTTTGCACTAAAGAACCGATCGATCGCTGGCATCGATTGGTTTGGTAATACTCTGATTCCCACGAAAAAATACCAGTGTGCGCCCAATAGCATACAAATATGACTATTTACGGACACAACCGAATGCAATAAAAATTGATTGACCGCTTTATTACAAGTAGGGTATAATTTACCGTTCGAAACACTGCAATTGGTGTTTAATAGGTCCAGAAATTGCTATTAACTCTGCCAGATCATTTGTATCACTTTCAATTCTTAGGGTTCCTCTACTTGATCCATAATATAAAACTATCAAAACAGCTTCCTGACGGGCTCAGTTATTTGGACTATATTTGGAAAATGCATAATTTATCTAAACTTATAATAAATCTGAAGAGTTTGTTTTGTGTTTTGTTTGAACACGCTAATCTATTGAACACACAGTTGGATATGAAAAATTCTCTTTGCATTGATAGCCCAATTCTTGAGGAAGCTTATAGGCTTATTAACAACATCAAGTTACGGCCCTTAGGAGCAGAGCAAAAGAAGTAACAGCACGGACGGGCGATGCCACGATTAACGTGTTATGAAGAGTTCGGTCCTCCAAGCCACGGAAACGGCTACTGAATCCTTGTAGCTCAGTCTACAACACCACCGTTTAAGTTATGACATTTATCAACACCCCATAATAAGTACAGGCAACCCGCCTGTCTCCGGCCAGCATTATAATTTGCGCCCCCGGTTACTCTCGCGTCCAACTCTACAATTATAGAGGCACGATTGGTCCCCACCATTATTCTATCTACGGCAGCATGTAAATACGCTCTGAATATTGATGAGATCCTTGGGAATTCAAAATATAAAGAAAACCTGGCCGAGGAAATTCTCCATACTTGTATTGAGGTAACTCAAATGACATCGAGATCGCAATACTTGCTAAGTCTAATGAATTTTCCAAATGAAATCGCGCTCACTATTTCTGATAATTATATTACTGGCCAGTTTCGTGCGACAGATCAAAGAAATTCCTATTAAGAAAGTGACAAATCGAATAATACGCACAGAAAGTGAAAATAATTTACAATTGATGAACAGAGTGAAAAAACATTATTGATATTTATGAATGCCGATGCGGCTTGTGCGTCGGCTTTTATTTTCATTCCGGTGAGATGGTGAGGTACATCTCAACGGTACCACGTTGTTGCGTGCGCGCAGGTTATTATGCAACGCCGGGCGACGTCCTTGGCGCCGCGGTCGCGGGTCGCGGGGGGGCGAAGGCCGGCGGGGGGCGTCGACCCTGGTTCGGTAACCGGCAACCGGTAACCAGTAACCACCAACCCCGGGTTTTTATTGCGAACCCGCGGCGGAACCTGTCCCAACGAGTTATGTGCGCCGATAAAGTAGGCGTACTTGGTCTATGCCGGGGAATAGACGTACTATAGTCCTGTATTGGGATTGATGACTATATAGCTTTTCTGGCGCAAGGTTTTTGGGTGATTAGCTTCCATACCAGCATATCAGAATCTAAAATTAACAGTCGATATAAATAATATGAACAAAGTAGAAAATTTTGTAACGCGGATAAGTTGAGCAGTTGAAATTTTTTAAAATGCTTCCGCTAAAGAAACTATTTCATATAGTCAAAATAGTCAAAAGGCAACATAAAAACTTTTTATTGCCAATAAAAAGTTTAACATATTCAAAATTCCGAAAGACATTTTCATAATAAAATTATTCTTTCTAAGTTTAGAACACACGGATGCACCTCAATAGTATTGGAAGTACGACTTGGCGCCACGATAAATAACCAGATACATTTGAACATCGAATGCGCTGATACGCTCCTATGGGATAGTCCTGCTTGCCCATTCTTCCTGCTGACAGATTTATCTGTCGGGGATTCAAGATCCTCAGAAACACTGCGTAGAATTCCAGAGATTTTTGAACTTTGCCTCTTCGATTTTATTGTGAAGTGTTAAACAAAACAACCATTACATTATTCGTTTCAGCTATTTATTGATTTTAGCTTGCTATTTTTTTCTGCTATCTTTTAAAGCGACACTGTCAGCAAACTTAGGTACCTAAAAAATGATATTACCTTAGAATTTTATTATTTTAAGCAGATAAAGTCCATCTGCTTAACATTACTCGGAATTATAAATTTTTCAATTCTTTCTCATGTGATTTCAACGTCCTTATGCCAGTTTTTTCACGCCCAATTACCAAAGAGCCGTTAAATCAATATTGGTTGAAGCGTTACCTTTCACAACCAAACATTTAATTTAACCGTAAAAATAAACACATTTACTGTAATGTGGTTTTTCTGGCATCTTCACGGAAAGTCTGTAACTTTTTGAACAATTTTACGTGATTCATGTTCACACTTTTTTTTTAATTTTCAATGAGTCTGTAAAAAAGGTTCAAATTCTGCCACGGTTTGTTCACCAATACGCATGCGGGCGTAACCTTGCCTGTTTTTTATCGCTAAAATGTGTTTGAGTAGCCACTTGAACGTGATATGTCGCCTGTATCGGGGCGATAAAAATATATTAACCAGTTTTTGTGGTTTATAAATAAGATTAAAAAAAAAATATTATATGTCTTATTCGAAGAAAAACTAACAAAGCCCACACCTTGAAAAGTAATATTTCCTTTGTACACAACTCTCATAGTGTAATGTAGATAAAGGTGCTATTTTTTTTAACTTTATTTTATCCGTTTATTCAAACAAAAGCGCCATTCGCTTTGCATAGCAGATGAATAGAGTTTGCATTCTCGATTATGACAATGCAGTTACACTTTAAATTTTGTAGAATGCCGTTTGGCTTTAAAAAGTTACCTGTTTCAAACAGGAATGATGATGAATGATAAAGAATTTAGGACATTTCCACGAAGCGTTATTCCAAGTTGTTAATTAAAATTCCATTACCCTGTCAAGTAAGATGTGGGTCAAGGAAAGTGGTTATTAGAAGTGAGTCCTGCGTCATACATATCGACCTGAATCCGTCAGTCGCCCTTCAGACGTGTCAGTAGCTGCTATTTCTTCTGTGGTATCAGTCAGACGCCCGAGTCCTGGCGCCTGTTGACGTCATACTGGGCGATTGGGTACCTTCTTTGTTTTCGATTTGGCAAGCTTCGAGCTAATATTGATATCGTAAACATAAGCATTCCTATGGAATCAAGATATTTTGGTCTTTACTTTTACTTTTTTATGTAGAAACCTTATGTAGAAGCACAGACGTATTATGAACCTACTATAAATAAAACTACCACTATCCAAGTACTTTTGCTGATATTAAGCACTGTAGTTTCTTAATTTCATAATATTGGTGTTTAAAATCATTATGTTCTATTTTGCGCGAAGCCGTGAGCCTTTATTGACCATTCTGAAAGGCTTATAGCCACACTTCGGTATGGAATGTGGTAGTTGGGTCTAATTTCTTTGCTAATTATAAGGTAGTATTTGTTAGAACGCAGGCGTGACTTGAAATTGCAGCTATTCTCAAGACAATCAAGTGTTTAAACTTGAGCATTAATTAAACTGCCTGCCTCACCTTAAATCAGTGGTTATTTGTTTTTAAAGTGTTTGCTTATAGATGTTCCATTGTATCTTTAACCTACTTTAGTGGAATATATAAGAATTGTGCAAAATCAATTCATCTCATTAGTTTTATCACCCTTTTCAGGGCTACAATCAATTATAAATTACATCTAAATTGAAAGCAAACATTAAAAACAAAACTTTCGTTCGGAACCATATTTGCTTAAATGTTCTATAGAAAGTGAAAATCCTCTCTAAGACTCCCTAGTTCAGAGTTCTAAGCCTATCAAAAGCATTGTCATCAGAACAAATCCCTCCTTTCAAAGCCTCCTCATACAGTGCTGAGTATAGAAGACCCTTACTGAGATAAGCTATCATCCATCATACTGAACTCACGTGAAGGAATCAGCTGCTTTCTCGAAAATACATCGCGCGATGCTTACCTGGAATGAGAACAAAACAAATCGTTAGTTACTCAAGATTATATGACAAGCAAAACAGGAAGGATGATTTAAAATTATACAAATTATTCGATCATGATTATTCGAGCCGGATACATAAAAGTCAATCAGTACTGCAAAATACTACGAAACGATAAGCGATGTTTAGAATGAAAATGGCGCTAAAAGAAGGTGATGTCGCCTTACTAAGAAGACTTATCGCCAGTGGTAAAGTCCCAAGCTCAGATAAGCTATTGTCCAATCTGAGTGTCAAAGTTATGGTTAAAGAAGCTGATATGGCATTATCGTGTAACGATAGACAATTAGTCTTCTTATCTTTTCTATCAAATTTGTAGTGACTAGCGACTGTAGATAGAAAGAAAATGCTTTATTGCACAAGACAAAACAAGTACATAGGCGAGCTTAATGCTAATTAGCATTTTCTTCCAGCTAACCTTAAAAGGTAACTGATGGTAATGTAAAAAGATGTTATGATTCCAATAACCTACCAAGTTCCTGGTGTATGAACTACTCAGTGTTACTTGTTAAGCGGCTTCTTCAATAAGCCGATACTATGTCAGCCTTAAAGGATAATACATTTCAGTCTGATAGAACAGCTCTTCAGAAAGACCGAAACCGGATACTATCGAAAAGACCGGGGTGAATTTAAATCGATTAAGAGAATCGTTTCAAGAACATCACATAGTTACATTTTTTTCTTCACTTTATATCTTTTAGTTAAAACGTCCAAGATTTAATACGTGAAAATTCCCATTTTTACAATATTGATATCACATTTGGAAAATTCTACCCCTAAGGGGGTGAAAAGGGCTGAAAACTATGTATGAAAAAATTGTATTTCTTGAACTTAAAAACCACATAAATTTTCTTCAATCCAAATGATAAAATATTAATATAATTATCTCCCCAAACTACCCCTCTAAGGGGGTTGAAGAGGGTATCCATGTTTGTATGGGAACTTTTTAACTAGTGGTCCAATTTGCTTGAAACTTGGCATAAATATTATTTAGTACAAATGATAAAACACAGATACCTTTTTTTTCCTAAACCATCCCTTAAAGGGCGTAGGATGGTGTGTTAAGTTTGTTTAAGAAATGTTTAACGCTTGGTGCGATTTGCTGTGAACATAGTTTGGATACTTAAAATACAAAAGAACTAAATACGTATCAGAGTATTAAAAAAACCCCTTAAAGGTGCAATGCATGCAATTATTTTTGATGCACCTATCAATTATAGGTAACTAGGATATGTCTTACGCGAGTAAAACCGCGGGCATCTGCTAGTAATATTATAAAATTTCACTCTCATCCGATTTCAAAAAATATTTCACCAATATCAAGAATGGACTTTCAGGGTGGATATGTACATACATACATAAACTCACGCCTGTTTCCCGGAGGGTTAGGCAGAGACTACGGATTTCCACTTGCTACGATCCTGACATACCTTCCTTTGGCTTCATTCACTCTCATTAAATTCTACATACATGCTCGCCGGTTTAGGATACTCTTGCCCTGACCTTTCTCCAGAACGTCTTCAATCTGGTCAGAGTACGTTCGCCGGGGTCTACCCTTTCCAATTATCCCATTCACGCTTCCCTTATATACATTTTTCGTCAATCTCCTTTCGTCCATCCTTTCTACATGCCCAAGCCACCTTAGCATACCTTTCTCTATTCTTGTCACTACAATCTTCTTTCACTCCACAACGGATGATACTATATTTAGCCCGTTAAAATAAAGTAGCATGTCTCACGAAGGCAACTTTTCATCGTGGTGCCAGGTTAAAAGATATTTTAACCGGGCACCACGCGGCCGAAGCTGTTTAAAAAACAGTCGAAGTGTATAAGGTCGTTTAACCCAAGTTGCACGCCTAGCCTAGCCTAAAGCACCTCTATAGTCTTTACACATACTCGTAGATCATTGTTCTTACTTATTTTATTGGTCTGTAAATCAGTCCGAACTCCAGAGTTTATGTAAGATTAGTTGTGCCTTTATTGGTAGCCGCCTGTAACTCCTGTCGATTCTTATCTTTGTATTCGAACCGCCAAATGAGGTACACAACTTGGAAGAGAAATATAGGGTTGCCAGAAGTGCCTTGGACGTTTTTCCACTAACCTACAACCAGCCAAGTCAACCCAAAATATCTTAGTTCACTTTTGAATCGTACTAATATTATAAACGCGAAAATTTGTGAGATGGATGTTTGTTCCTCTTTCACGCAAAAAGTACTGAACGGATTTTGATGAAACTTTACGGTAATATAGCTTTATACATCAGAATAATACATAGGCAACTTTTTATCCGGGTACCACGCGGGCGAAGCCGTAGGCAGAAGCTAGTGTCTACATATTTTAGGAATTGGTATCTTTACTCGCGACGACAGGCGCCCCTATTTGGTTGTTTGTTTCTATGTTACCATTTAGCTCTAAAACGGCTCATCCGAAATGCAGTTTTGTGCAATCGTTCTGTATGACTTCAATACGTGATGGAAAAACGTATAAAAGTCAAAATCATTTATTCATTCAAATCCACAAGGATCACTTTGAAACGTCGGTTTTATCTACTGCCTGTTCTTCCGCGACCTCGTTTTGCATTATTTTACAAAACTTAAAACGTAATTATAAAGTTTTGAAAAAAAATACTACGTAACTCTGTCTGAATAACTCAACTGAGGCTTAGACATTTAGTTTAGTTCGGTAAAAATAAGTTTACGATTGCGACGGAACGTGTAAAATCTACGAATACTCGGATAAAAAGATGTTCTTTATATAAACCAGATACAATTTGATGAGATCGGTTTGTGAAATAACCGTTTTAGTATCTATTTGACTTCAATTCACCTTTGTGGTGTGACCTCAGCAATTTGTCAGAGTGTTAAGTTAACAAAGGATTGGCACAAATGCACATAGGAGAGTGGTAGCGGCACAGTGTAAATGGAGAACAGTTAAACAACTAATCTTTATAACTTTTCTTATTATTCATGCTTTACCTCAAAATCTTGAATTATCTTCAAGTTAGCCTAAGTGTTATATGTTTTCCATATAACACAAAGGCTAGCTGGAAGAGAATGCTATCTAGCATTAAGTTCGCCTATGTACATAACTTTTTAGTTGTGCAATAAATAATTTTCTATCTGTCTATCTTTCTACAAAAGTTATACATATATACATATAAGATATACATTAACAACTGATATGTAGATGGACACATCGTGTATAAACAATAGTTAGATTACAATACGACTATATTCCTCATGATGGGCATCCTCAGATTCATACTCTGTGAGTAGATCTTTGAGGATACCAATTAGAGGGTAGTCAGAGGCACGCCCAAACATTACGTGGTGGGCCGAAAGCTTGTTTAACTGATAAAAAGAAAAAAATGACAAAACTTTCAAGAGACCATGCAAAACTTTCGCAAGAATATTATAGATATAATGCCGTCTACCAATATACAGTGGTACAGTTTCGCAAGAACGTTTCAGAGTTTGCGTGAAGATCGATCGTATGAAATTATGGATGTTATTTATCAAAGCGAATGCCAGCGCCATGCAGAATGCTTGTTTAACTGATAAAAAAGAAAAAAAAATGTCTTACGAAGTGCCAAAAATTTCAAGAGACCATGCATCATTTTCGCAAGAACATTTTAGATATAATACCGTCTACCAATATACAGAGGTACAGTTTCGCAAGAACGTTTCAGAGTTTGCGTGAAGATCGATCGTGTGAAATTATGGATGTTATTTATCAAAGCGAATGCCAGCGCCGTGCAGTGAGAGGCGTGACATTCAGTCAAAATAGCAAACAACTTTGTAAAGACGTGGAAACGTTGTAAGGTCTACAGGTTTTGAAGACAAAGAAAATTAAAAGCAATAAAAACGAATGTAGAACGGACGGAACCCTTTTAACGCACTGGCAGTTGGCAACTTGGCAGATGGTTCGCCTGATGGCAAGCGGTATCCTTGAATCAGCATATGGCCCAAAGACATGCCTTGTTATGGCCAAGTTTATTCAATTTTCACTCAAGCCTGTTCGTCGTGGCATTCAACAGGCATTCGCTGGCTGTTGTTGACATTTCAATTTATAAATCCAATTTCAAACCCCGTTATGACAATTGATTAAACCATATCAGTATGCTTTCCTACGCCATATTAATACACGTAATCTGTGCGCACGCGCATAATAGTGTTATCGTAATGAATAAACACAGCGCATGCCCATTGTCCCCGTGCCTTACTGACAATTCGTTTAATCTGTGCACTTGCCTTACAAACTGTTTGTTATACTGTGAGATTGCGATACACACTGTGTGTTATTCTGTGCACTTTTCCGGTTCAGCAGCGCCTTGTTAAAGCACTGGAAACGGGTCAGATAAACTGATTAGGTGACAATAACTGGTCTATGATTATGAGCTGATTTATTGTCTCAATTTTTAGTTATGAGTATGATGAATGAATGAGATTTGCAATTTGCTTTGGACCTTATAGAAAAACATTAATCGTTCGCTAACTAGCGAAAAAGCTGTAGCTGAAAATGACAGCGCGCCGCATTTATTGATCGTTGCGTCAAAAATATTTGATTCGACCGAATAATCGTCAGCTGAATGCCCGACGCGTACCCACACACTAAATAAGTACAAGTAGGAACAGGCATAAAACTTGCACCTCTTATGATTTACCAATCAAACATTCCAAGCAGGAAACTCTGAGGATGTCGTCATCGGAATTCAAATACGTCTCTGTCAGAGACACCACGAGAAATATAAACAAAACAATTACTACTGGAATAGAAGTGCTACCTTAGCAATAAAATTAACAGACAGAACATGATAGATTGACATTATGACAGGGATATCCGAACGATTCTCTATGACATAATCAGGGCAAAAAAAATATGTCTATGCAACTTACTTACTCCGCGTACACAAAATATAGTCCTTCGAACCGGATAAGATACCTATACTAGATTTATTTATGTTTGATATGATGATGACAATGAACTTGCGTTGTGCTTATTCATTACGACAATACTATTACACGTATGCGCAGATTAAACGCATTTATATGGCGTAGGAAATCAATGTCGATGTTGCCCGCAAACACGAAACGTGGTCTTTCGAACCGGATCTGTCACGTTTTGCACAAAATAGACACACACAGCTGCATCCATTGTTGCCATGATAAAGAGTGAATAGCAGCGCGTGCGCAACTATTATTGTTTCCGGTATACTTGACCCGGTTCAACGTTGTATTCTGTTAAAACACGATAATATTCGTGTGGAAACAATAGCTTTGTATATGTGTTTTGATATCTTGGGTAATAAAGTAGTTGATAGGTCGTTCGTGATTACTCCTAGTTTTAGGGTTGTGCTCGCCATAGCGTTAACCAGAGTTAGTAGGTGACCTGTATGCACCCTTATTATTTTTATTTTTGGTCAGAGTAAAACCCAAACACAATATATTATGTACTTATTGTCTACCAACTTAAAGACCTGCCTGCTTAGCATGAAGACCCAAGACAACGGTTTTGTCTACCGCCGAGAAGACAAAAAACATTTTGTCCCTCTCGTTTGTTTGACAAAATAGGCGACAGAAATAGTTTTTGCCTTCTCTTTCGTAGACAAAACGTTGTCTTGGGTGCTCATGCTTAGCGAGCTGGAAAGGGTTTTTGTTGTAGTAACTGTTAGATGAAAACTTTTTAGTCATGATATTAAGTTTCAAACTTAATATCCTACCTTGTTAGTTGTCAGAGGTCTTAAAGCAAATAATAATTTAAAACATAACGAACGTGTTTCACACGGGAAAGACAATCAAAGTTCGATGAATATCGTAAATACGGAGAATACTGGCAGGTATTTATTTGATAAATTGGCAGTTGTCGCTGCAACTGCAAAATTTAATATAAAATTTCTTTTACTGTATCGTGCCACTGGTTATTTCTTAGTCATCCAGCATTAGGCTCTTGATATGACCAGCCTCCCACTGACACTAGCAAGAAGGCAATGGCATAATTTCGCCTGGCTTACCAAAGTCCAACATTAAGGTCGCAAAGTATGTTCCTATTTTCACGTCTTGATCATAGCCGGTTTAAAGGACGTTCTCCATGTTATTTTGTTAGTGTAATTATGTACAGATCTGTCTTATGGGGTCTCAAGTCTCTGAAGCATTAAGTATTAAAGTGAAACAGCCTTCGGTGAATGAGCGCAAAATGTGTGGTTGCCACGAAATTAAATCACATTGATAATTTCGCACGCGATATCACACGTACGTTTTTGGAAGTATTTCGGTATTTCGTCAGCTATAATTGCTTAATTTCATCGAAATATTGTGCCATATCAGACAAATTATGTACTTTTACCTACTCTTTGTAGCGAAACTCTTTGTCCTCACCCGAATTAAATGAAAGAAGTCTATTTCACCGCTGGAAGTTCTTTTATCTGACATGTTAGTTTTTCTCATACAGTTTCAGGTCCTATAGATATAGGTTCTTAAGTTGCGACCACGGACTGAAAGATATATTATTAGACGGTCTCCACCCGATAGACCGTTGACCAGTACTATGGAGGTTGCAGGAAGTCTGTGAACGGAGGCGGCTCAAAACTGTTTCTCGTGGCATTCCTTGGGAGAGGCCTACGGACATGGTCTTCTTTCAATTGAAGATGATAAAACATCTTCAGCAAGTTGCCTTTTTTGGCTTCTCATCTCCTCTAGATCTTTTATATGCTTTTCTGACTGTGCGAATTAAACTATCGAATGATATTTTTTTGGGTCACTGTCGCTGATGAAACGTCTCCTCTCTGCCAGCATGGCAGCATTCTTTGGCACGATATTTGACTTAATTCAGAACTGCTTTGACCTACTACTATTAATCATTGATGATTGCACGGTGACTATTACTTTTCAACCTTCTTAAATTCTTTCGCAATATGGAAACATTTCCAAAGCAAAATAGTGTAGTGTCAATCATCAAATAAAAACAAATCTCTACTAGTTAAATCTCCCTTGTCATTTCAAACTGATAATATTTTTTGTATTAGGCATCGCATGCGAATAAATCAATCAAAGTTTTTCATTCAAATATTGGACTTGATCTAACAATGAACATTTTTGTTCCTGCAAAAAAATTGTTGATGAACAATAAAAAAGTTAACCTGGTAAAAAAACACGAACAATGTTCCTACAAGATATAAACGTCTCAAGTGTCATTCATTATTCTACTTCCTTATCAAAACATGCAACTATATACCTATCTCGATGCGTGTTAACAGAATCATATATGCATGCTATAATCAAACTCCTCTTGTACCGATGTATGTAAGCCTAGCAGAACAAGTTGATAAATCTAGTATGTGTTCGCACATGCATCATTGCATGGTCCGTGTGTGGTCGACAGTCGGCACCTTATAAGGTCGTCGTACTAAAAAATTGTAGCGGGCAACTTGCATTCATATTTTCCTATTCTCTATAAGGATTTTTACGGTACGCTGGTCTGCGGCGGCGGTTTTCGATGTTACTGTATTACATAGTGGATTTATTTTGTTGATTGTCGGGGAAGATATCGGATGATGGTGGTTTCGTTATGATATTGGGAACGGATGTTAAGAAACTAATAATGGAACTGGCTGATGACACTGATTCATAATCGCCCATCTAAATCCTATCCTACTAATATTATAAACGTGAAAGTTTGTGAGGATGTTTGTTACTCTTTCACGCAAACTACTGAACGGATTTTGATGAAACTTCACAGTAATATAGCTTATACATCAGAATAACATATAGGCTACTTTTTATTCGGGTACCACGCAGGCGAAGCCGTGGGCAGAAGCTAGTATGTTATAAACTAACTTATTGTGTACTGATGATGACTATTTACACTGTAAGCCCCCCGCCCGAACTGTTAAACGCTATTGAATACCCATATGTAGGTTACTATTAGGATTGCACCTGAGCGGTACATCTCAGCGTTCCTTCTTCAACTATAAATCTTCCGAGAAATGGTGATACAACATCTATTTAAAATATAAATATGGCGAGTAACGGCGTCTTTGCATGCACCTGGTCCTTAGCCGGATACGTACGTACCGTTCTTCCATACTAACATGGCATTGTTCTGTGTCCATCAGCTGTCATCTGGACATCTACGGCCTAATTCAGAGTGATCGGAAACATTGAGGTCACAAGTCTCGTCCTTATTAGCCGGTTCCCAATCCCAGTCAGTAGCAGCAAATCGTGGATCGATCTATTGAAAATAGCAGATCGTGTGTAGATTATACAATCATATTGATCTATTTAACGATTATCTAAAATAATTAACGATTTTCATGATGATTATAGCCCATTAGATGCTAATTTCTGTCCATCTTATCACGGAAGAGCACAGTGTTCTACAATTGAAGCAGTTATAGTTTCTTACTAAATACAAGTCAAGAAGATGATAATTAAGTTAACTCTAACATGAACAAACGTAATCAACAGCTTTCCCTACTAGCTAACTAAATTCGATAGTACTTGCTTAAAAATGCTAGCGCTTTATATTCCCTTAGATTTACTAGAGGTATAATAATATCAGCGGTCCTCACGGTCACCTGATTTTCTGACCTCTTTGTCTCCTATAAATTTTCAAATTGTCAAACACAGCCCTAAGCCCCACAACGTAATAAGTTGTAGTTTGATAAATGGCAGTGCAATAGCTCCATTACTTATTTATTACGTTAACTCAGGAATACAGTATAAATAATAATTACTTCAACGCAGACCACATGATTACTAAGGTATGGGACTTAGGCTCCTAATTGCTAACTTAATGGCAATGGGAACTCATTTTGACAGGCTTAACAATATCGATCAGTCCAATCGCAGACCCTGATGAGTAGTCTCGGAAAAAGTAGAAACTTAGTCAGTGCCTCCACCGGTACGGTACGTAAAAATTCTCGTTATAAAATGATAATCGTAAATTGATCAAATTCACGATAGTTTTTGGAATAAAATAATGTTTATTTACATTAATATCTCGCTTTAAATATACGTACGACATTTGATCAATTTTTTTATATATGTTCCACTGAATTATTCCTTCCTCGTTGCACTGGTGCATTATGCAACTCCTGCGCAGGAGAAGCGGCAATTTTCAAACGTTTTAGTACCTACTTATTCCGTGGCTTCGTTTGGAAAGTGGATGCCGGATGTCGGGTATTAACTTTGCAATGCGCACGCGCATAAATCTTGCATCTGCGACAGTGGCGCCCTCTTGTCGCTCTGCAGTACCATTGTAATTAACAAAGGCAAGCGATGGTAATTTCTTTATTTTCATGTCGCAGGGGCCTGGGTATGAAATGTGTTTCTATGTAACATTGAACAGTATTTAAATCGTATAACAATACTAATACACAAAAGTAACTAACAAAAATAACCTAACTTTTCGTAACAGGTTTTCATTGAAAGTAATTTTGACATGCACAACTTTCCCAAGTATTGGTTTGATTGATATAAATTGGCAAATTCATCGCCCATTTGCGTGTTCAACACTATGGCTCTTAAATATTCCAAGCCATCAATATCCATTCAATTGCTCGGCACAATCCTAATAAAATCTAACAACGTACCTACCATTTCCCAGAAAAGGGCATTTAAGACAAATCGTGCCTCGCTTCGGTCAAATTGCACGGTTTATGCCCCAAACCACAGTTAACTGAAAACTTAGTACGGATTTTACCTACTGCCCGCGGCCAGTTCAAAGGGTCTCGTATTGGCACATGATAGCAATAAGCAATAGGTAAAACGCTCTACCGAGATTACTTTAAAGTTGAATTTGAGAGACATTGCAGTCGAATATGAATCGGTACATATCACGCAGCGTCAAAGAGCAGAGGTAGACGAATAAGGGAATAATCGTTCTGTTGTGCTTTCGTTTAGCGCTCTGTCACAATGGGGAGTAGTTAAAAGGATTAACTGAGCGTAGCTGTTAGGAAAGACTCGCGATGGGTGGAGAGGAAGGGTTTGTACGTTATGTCGTCAACGCAGGAAGAATCCATAGGAACGGACGCAATAAAAGGAATCGGGCTCTGTGGCGCATATTGCCCAAGAAGAATCTAAGTATGTGATTGGCAGTGAACTCACCTAGAGCATTAGCTCTCAAACGGTAAGGGAAAATAAAAGAAGTGCCCTAGAACCAAAATATCGAAGACAAGTGCTTGAAAAGTGTCTTTACAAGGCGGACTGAATCCTTTCATCAGTAAACTGACCATACGAAAAGGGCTTGACTAGAGAGGCCTATGTCCATATTGTCCATCCAGTGGACTTGAGATGACATCGAAAAGGTCTGATCTATCTCACAGACACTGAGATAGAGCACCAGCTCCCATCTAAGGAGATGGGGAGATTTCATGACTCCTGCATGATTTGCGTTTGATGAATCCTTTTTTTCTTATGGCTCAATGGCTTTTCGGTATGACAAGCCCTTACAAAACAATAGGTTTACAGTAGAAATCATGCGGAAGGGATTCAATTGAAACTGCACTAATTTGTTTCGCCTTTTGCAGCGATCGAAGGCTGCGTTTATGGGCAGGCTCGTGTGAGCAGGCGGTCGGGTTACGATTTCACATGGGAAAATGGAATTGTGATTTACTGAGCGTTGCGCAAAACAGCAATTATGGTAGCCGGCTGAGAAAAAGTACGAAATAAGGAAAAAATACCTACATCCGTCCGTACACATGGACGTTTCTCTAATTTCGCTGTTTGCTAAGTGCTCATAATAAAATAGCCAATCTTACCACTGAATACTGAAACGCTACTTGCTTACGTTTAAGAACGATCAGAAAATAGCAGTTTTATATATTGCAAAATTGGATCATTTCTTTACAACTCTATATATATCTTGTAAACGTTCCCTAGTTTCGATTTTAGGGTTGACATGGCCACTCATAGATCGTTTATGCTTCGTTACGATGGTGTCTCAGTATTCATTATATCTAATTGACCTAAATACATTATTTATCGCCATTGAACCTTGATTTGATGCTTCGACGAATCTATAATTTTAATGGAGGTTATATTTACAATAGATTTCGAGAGTAGTCCAATTCTAATTGGGGGAAATAAGATCTACAATGACCTATCACACTGTTATTGTGCATTGTCACCTTCTTAACAGCCCTATTCCTTAATACAGCGGAGAACTACTTTGGGTTGATTACAGCAAAGTTCCAGTATCCCAAGCCTAAGAGAGTTGTTGGTGAAGAAGAGTACAATTCGATGAGCTCTTGCAGTCTTTGAGATGACTTTGCTGTGACAGTGCAGTGTATTATCTATGCTTCACTGTCTCTTCATACTGAAGTCAATCGCGGCAAAGTCCACTGTCCGCTGTCTTCAAGAGATGGTACCTAGTTCAGATCACAGTGTTCTGTAGAAGTCTTATAACACCCAGTATTCTAATTCCTTCTTTTCAAATGACTACAGAGATAATCTCCCAAGTCCCAATCATAAACTTAAATAGCATTGACTTATAATGATAATCATTAAGATAAAAACCGGAAGTAGGAAAACAGTTAGTGAAAGGCGTTGACAGATAAATCAAGAACGAAATACTAAGTCACTACAATATTAAGACCCGCTTGTTTCTGGCACAGAAACATTCATCAAAGTTTATCTATCTTTGAGATTATATACTTGTTGTCATTGGTGTTACATTAGGGTTCAGTCATTAAATTTTGGAGTTAAATTGTTACACCAAGTTTGATCCTCGTACAACAAAAGGTAAAATGGAGAGACGGCTACTACGACGGATAAAAAGATATCCTCCTATCTTTCAACAACTGTGCTGTCACATGGCCTTGATATCTACTTTACATGTATTATACATACCCATAAGAAAAAAGAAAAAAAAACAACCATCAGTCACATACATAGTCCTGACACTAGGATGTCCTGTGGCGTATATATCAGGAACTAGGAATAACATGATACCGCAGGCCGTGTAACCGGAACTTGTCCCGCAGGGGGAATTGAACACGCATCTATTGCGTCTCAGCCGGCTACTCAACCTTTTGTTAGGGATAATAAATAAAGAAAATTTATATTTTAAGACAAAACGCCACGGACGGAACCCAAATCTAAGAAATATTCTTAATCTACGTTCAATTATCAAGTAGCAGACAGACGGCCGACACCTTCCGCTGACCCGCTATCACACTTCAGATACTCGGAAACGAAGGCATTCTTTAGTAATTGCATCATTGAACCGCTGAGTTCATCTTAACTCAATGGACCTTGACACAAATTCCTCACTGCCTGGATTTTACGAATTTGCCCCCAAATATCCTCAGTCCCTAAATTCTTGCTGTCTGTGCCTGTGACGTCAGCAGTCAGCAGTCCTAAGCAGTTAGGATCAGTGAATACCAGCGCTAAGTAGGTAGCCTTCCTACCTAGCATATGCTGAACTGACACCTTTTTGGCGCGGCATTCAATCTATCTAGATGGATCAGGAAGATGCGTGAGGAATTTCGGTTCATTTCTAAGAAACGATGGATGGATCGTGTTAGGGATGACATGGACAAGGAAGGAGCGAGTACAGAGATGACGGCCGACAGAAGAAAGTGGAAGAAGAAAACACTACGTAGTGTGGAACAAGGATAAGAAGATGATGACACGTTGACACGGCATAACACATATTCAGACAGTTTCTCCTGCTAAGTGGATTCCATCCCCGCGACTTTACCGTAGCAAAAACGCATCAAAAACACCGCGAGAGACCTAACAATTAGCGCCTTCGGTTCTGAGAGCTAGCGAGGGGAAATAAAAAAACTTGGCCAGGCCAGAGTGCCCTAGTAAAAGTAGAGTTCCGTAGACCATACACTTTTTTTCTATTGAATGCAGAATTTATTGAGGAAAACAGATCTTGCGAACCTCGGTGTCGAGGCGGGCGAGTAGCCGGCTGAGTCATAAGAGGTGCTGATTCGATTACCGCTGCGGTATAAATGTTTGCATGTTCTTCAGGTATTTGTTTTCGGTTTGGGTGTTGTGATACCATAGTACTCGTAGTTCCTGATATCCACGACACAGGGAAGTTTGTGATTTGAGACCAGATCACTCTTCTAACGCAAGGTGACAAACCGGTGATACAACCCACGATCAAAAATATAATAATCGAAAGATTTTCAGTCAAGTATAATCCCAACAATAACTCCTAGATAATTAGTCGCGAAATTACGACTTGTGATCTATGACCGATGTCATAGATCACAAGACAAGTCGTAATACGACCGATGTGGCGCGGTGGGCGAAGGTCCGCCTGCCCTGGGACAAATATTTGTACGATCTGCAAATATTTGTTCCGGGTGTTCTGGGTATTTTCTATGTATAATAAAAAAATATCTATCTATGTTATGTATTGTATTAAGTATATCAGTCATCTAGTACCCATAACACAAGCTCTGCTTAGCTTGGGGCTAGATGATGCTGTGTGGATTGTCCAGCATTATTTATTTATTTATTTTATTTATTTATCTATGATATATTTTTTTAAAATAACGATCTTTGTTTACCAACAACCAGTTTGTCCGCAGTATTCCATAGTAATACGTAAGTTATATAAGTGACAACTACTCAACGAGCGTTCCCACTTTATTCCTAAGGAACCCTACTCGTAGCAGGAATGACGGACGCGTCTCGTCCATGACCCGGTCACGTGACGGAACCGTCTACATTTTTCACACTGACACATTGTAGGCTGCTCTGTCACTTCATATCGGCTTTCGATGTACTATAAGCTGATGGCTAAGGCTTATGATGTGTAATAAGCTTTATTAGATGAGGCTGTGTGAAAAATGTCCAGATTTTTTTTATATTTAATAATAATCTATTCTAACTTTGAATCTAGCCGTGTCTCGTCTCGTCACTTAGATTTTAACAGACATCAAAAAATGAGATTCTCTATACAGCTGTATTTTGTTAAATAGATTATGCGCTGCGGTAAAATTGACCATTGCTACTGTTTCTTTTGTATTATACCTGTAAAGAAAATCTCTATTGATTACGATAGAAATTGCATGTCACGGCACATGTTGGGCAGCTTCATTAAGCGTCGTCGGAGTTTCCTAGAGAGACCATAGTTAAGTATGTACTATAACTTCTTCTGTAACACTGGACGCCATATACGTCGGCTGATTGCCAGCATCGCAAGTGCGGACGCTCCTTTGATTGCCTGCCACCTCACCAGTAAATATTTGAATGGGAGAATGCGGATTTTAAATTAGAAAATGTTCCGTGGAACTTTATGTGGAGTAGATAACAAGGTTCCAATTCTTGAGATATGAAGGAAGAATGTGGTGCATCGTGGCTTGTGTTTTTAAACGTTCAGCACAGTGTATATCAGGATGGGTGGGCTGTAAGTTACATTAACAGCTAGGTCCTTTCTTTCTTTTGAGCTCCGACACCAGAGATATATGAACATTTAGATTAGATTAACATTTCCAGTACAATTAACGAACATAACGCTTGGACATATAATATGTTCTACCAAAGCCTTGGCATACAAATATTGATAAATAATTAAAGTACCTAGACGGCCTCTGTGGCGCAGTGGGCAAAGGCCCGCCTGAGACGCAGAAGGTTGCGAGTTCGATTCCCGCCGCGAGACAAATGTTTTTTAAGACAAAAGGTGTTTTCTAGGTATTATATGTATGATATTAGAAAAAAAATGCATATCAGCAGTATATCAGTCATGTAGTTCCCATAATAAAAGCTCTGTTTAGTTTGGGGCTAGATGATACTGTGTGAAAATGTCCAGTATTATTTATTTTATTTTATTTAACTATCTATATTCATTAAAAATTGTTTAATATTATTGTTAATATCATTAAAATATTTATACTTTATCATCAGTCTGTATAGGTCTAATACCTGCACCCGTTTCGTAAATAACGTGATCTCAGTCAGTTATGTATTAAAATTACATTGTGATGGTTTCCATCTGCCAATATACCATTTGATGTTTAAAACCGGCTAAGTGCGAGTCGGACTCGCGCACTAAGGGTTCCGCATCACCACACAATATAAACACAAGTTATTGAGTAAATAACAAGTTATTGATAGTTGCATGATTGTTATAATATGCCAAATATAATCTTGGCAGGTTTCGAATTTGCGACTTCACGCTTGGTATGCGGGGACTCAAGCCACGAAATTGTTACCAGCCTAGTCGATATTTTTGGGATGTTAAGGCTTGAAGTGCCGAGGCTCCACCTACAGGGGAAACTTTGCAGTTATCCAAGCATATCTCGTTTTAGTATAGAAATTTGAATAAGGAGTTGTTTTTTTTATTCTGACAAAGTTACTTACGAATCCAATTGTTCTCAAGAGTTCAAAAGGAAAGCAAATATCTCTGACTATGACTATATTGATGATAGAGTCTACAAGATTGTAGTAAGTCTGTAAAAAGACGCAGCCCTGTGACACCTGCTCCCTTTTTCAGTCGTTCCGTTTACTCCGTTTTTTTGGGTACGCAACCCTAAAACCCTTGCCGCACATTCTCACCGCGAAGCAAAGCTATTGTGTCCGGTTTTACATACTTTTTGTAGCACAAAGCCGACAAGACATCTGTATAGACTGTATTCCGTCGAAAATACGCCTTAGTAATAATAGCCGCAAAAACTACATTGCAGAGTAACAAAGAGGTCTAACCGTTCAACCATTGTCAAAGATCTGCTGAAGGTCGTTTGGTTACTAGAAGTGACATTGTTGGGTCTCAGCTGCTAACCGTGTTATCTTAGAAAAACTGTCATATCGTACGCAAAAAAAGTTCGTTATTTGAATAGTAAGCAGAATTTCCGGCTATTTTAGCTATTCGTTTTCCCTGGCATTTGGCTTTCAAACTTTTTTATACTACTTAGGTGACAAATGAGCATACGGCCTACCTGTTAGTAAGCGGTTACCGTAACCTAAGGACGCACTGCCGACCCTGAGACATAACGGATGAAAAGTTTCATGTGACTGTAATTTTACCGGCACCTATAACCCTTCAAACCGTAAGTGTAATGTAACAAGAAATGTAAACCAAGGTTGTTATTGTAAGGGATTGTATGGAGAGATGAATGTGTGGAGTTACGAGAATGGACAAAATAAGGAATGAGTATATCAGGGGAAGTTTGAAAGTAGCACCCGTGACGGAAAAGTTGAGGAGTAATAGGTTATGATGGTATGGGCATGTCATGAGGAGGGAAGAATGTCACATTACGAGAAGAGTGTTAAATATGAATGTGGATGGAAATAAAAGCAGAGGTAGGCTAAAGAAAAGATAAATAAAATAAATAAATAATGCTGGACATATTTCACACAGCATCATTTAGCCCCAAACTAAGCAGAGCTTGTATTATGGGAACTACATGACTGATATACTACTTATATACATATTTTTTTTGTAAATACATACATATTATACATAGAAAACACCCAGACCCGAGACAAACATTTGCTAATCATACAAACATTTGTCCCGCAGCGGGAATCGAACCCACAACCTTCTGCGTCTCAGGCAGGCGTTCGCCCACTTCGCCACAAAGGTTGTCAAAGATGGATGGATTGTGTGAAGAATGACATGATTAAGAAAAGAGTGAGTACTGAGATAACGGCTGATAGAGGAGAATGGAAGAAGAAAACATGTTGTGCCGACCCCACGTAATGTGGGATAAGGACAAGAAGAAGATGGATGGTTTGGAGAGATACCAATGATCAAGCTAGAAAATTGAGCGTGGCGAATACCTCACATTAAATCAGTTACGACTTCAATTGATATGATCCGTATGCCCCAAATATACATACGTATGTAGATATGTATCATGGTCTCTCTCCAACAAAAGTTTTATGTAGAGTCGAAATATTAAGCACGAGTTTGACCGACCTTGTGTGTGTTTCTGACATTTCTTATCTCACGGAATCAAATAACATTATAATGTAAAGTCATGAACATCTAAAATTACTTCCGCGTGCCAAAATCTTATAAAATTATGTCAAAATCGCAAATACATTTCTTTATGGCGTGGTTTTTTAGAATACTTTCATGCTATGTAATGCTTTACAATTCAATGAATAATGTGCAAAAATAAGGACATAATGCATTATTACATAATGGAGCTGAGACGTGGACACTCACGATAGCCCTATCCACCAGTTCAAAGTCTCTCTGAAGGATAGGATTCGTAACGAATACATCCGTCAGATAACCAAAGTTATCGACATAGCTCAACGAATTAGCAAGCTGAAGTGGCAGTGGGCCGGTCATATCTCGCGAAGAACCGACAACCGCTGGGGTAAACGTGTTCTTGAGTGGAGACCGCGACTCGGCAAACGTAGTGTAGGACGCCCTCCGGCCAGGTGGGATGACGATCTGCGAAAGACTGCAGGCAGATGCTGGATGCGGCAAGCTGAAGACAGGGCGCTATGGCGCTCATTAGGGGAGGCCTATGTCCAGCAGTGGACTAATATAGGCTGATGATGAATGCATTATTTGCTTTGCTGTCAGCTGTAAAATTTGATACATGGAGGCACAAGGCTAAGCTGTACAGCCCGCCAGATAATTGGAGTTCACTGTCACCTATTGACATTTGATATTCAACTGGGATCGTTGTTCCTTTGCCTTCTATAAAACAAAGTTGAACAGTCTCATTTGCGTATAATTTACCGGCACCCATTAAACCAAAACACAGCAACGTGAGCGCCAACTTCTTGGCGGTAGCAATAAATACTACTAATATTTTACTTAAATACAGCATTACAGTGAACGCAAGGTCGTCAGCTGCACAAAATGACAGTTAATATACTAGCAAACCCCCAGGCTATGCCACCATTACCACAGATAAAATAAGCTATTACCATTGTCATCTAATACGATTATGTCAAAATACTCAAGATCATAATCTGGAACTACCTTCGTTGGGTCTTTATGTGACATTGACATTTGTAATTAGTGTGTATTGAATGTTTATTGTCTCTTTGTTCGCCTATTTAGTGTTTCGATATCCTTGACCTGGCTCGGTTGAATAAAGGACTGTCTACACCCATGCGTGCTTCGTCCGTCAACCACACGGACATAGTACGCATAGTCCTTTAAAGTGCACGTTGGTTCTTTCGTACCCATAAGGCCGCCAACGCATTGAAGCCGTGTGCATCATAACAAACTGACTCTACCAAAACTACTAACGTGGGACGATATCATTAGATTAATTCGTATATTTTGAGACTAGTGTACTGGGCATTACACAAATCTCAAAGAATACGTCCACGTTAAGCTTCTAATTCTAAGTGGGGGAACCAATATCTGCACTGACGAGGTCCCGCATCTTAGAAGAGGAACATATCACAATACATCCCCGTATTGTGATATGTCCCTCTTCTAACATGACCCCAACCATTCCAAATCTTTGAAATATAACGGAGAAGATTTTGGGTTGATGACAGCAATGTTCCAGTATCCCAAACCTCGTGGGAGTTGTTGATGAATGAGAGCATGATTTGATGAGCTCTTGCGTTTCTTTGGCGTTGAGCTTTTCCGTATTAACTTTGGGTGATGCTTTTGAATGTACAGTGCTTTATTTTCATCTTAGCGCTGCATCCTTTTTTGGTAGAACTAAGGAAAATCGTTTACATAAACATAAAAGGGAAAACATTCCCCTTAAAAATTTCAGCAAAAGTGTTGTTGGCTCTAGTTCTTAAGGTTTAAGCTGAGCGTTGAAGTTACCCAGTCACGCAACGATTTCTTATATTTGACAGCTTTGGAAGCGCTAATTGCCAGACCAGCTGTCAAAACTGACAGGACTCAGTCCCACTATTATTCACATCGCTTATCTAGAATACGCACCACAGGTTTCCAACAGTTTACCAATTAACAGGGCGTTCAAGAGGTGTTACTTCCCGGAAACGGTTGGACCCTGAGGCGCAGAGTTGTGGCCCATCGGGCTTGTTTGCATTTGGTGTAGCCTCCAGCTGACATTCAAGGGTCACAGGCCGAGATATTACTGGGGGTCAGAGTGGTGTTAAGCGAGTAATTGCACGCGCCTTCCGCACCCTAGGGTGTGACAGGTGACGTCGTTCGTTCAGCAAATGATCTTGACACCAAAGTCCTATTACGACAAACATCCGGCCTAAAGCTACAGGCTTCCTGGAACAGACATGAGTGTTTGCGTTCGTTCGAAGTGTCATCGGTTATTTCGTGGTCATCCTACGATAGATCAGTGACCAGATTATGGCATGATGGCCCTGAAAAGGGCCTAGTTGCTGGCCATGGTGAAGGAACCCTTCACCATGGCCTGCAGAAAGAATTCGATACACTTTGTAGGGTCTCCTTAAAAGCACGTGTCGCTTGTTTTCGAATCTTTGGTTCTAGTCAACGCCGGTTTCTTCACGATGATTTCTTTAAACGCTTGAGAGGACGATAAAATAAATTTTATTAAAATTAATTAGTCCTCGGCGGGATTTCAATCTACAAACTTCGGATCAAAAGGTTACACCATGAGTGCTCTACCATAAAGTGAAGATGGTGTTTGTTACTGGTTATTTCTTAGTCACCGAATTTTATGACAGTTAAGATTAAGATTAATATCTCTGGTTAAATTTGGTGCGGCTACCAAGAGCATTTTCATGCAAATGTCTTAAAATTTTTGATTCTAATGAAAGATACATCGCATCTGGAGCATGCGGAGTTTCTCACGATGTTTAGACTTAAGTGGCATATGGACAGGGAGATGTATTGTGTACAGAAACTCATTCGGGATTTCTGGCTAGTGCACAAGTTATTAGTATCGCAATGTTTGCGTTGGCACACCGGGCGTAGGTTCCCGCGGTCACTGTCTTGTTGCACAACGGTTAAGGCGCGGTGCTCACGAGCTGTTTACAAAGGTAATTAAGCTGTCGGGCACCGCCTACGGAGGAGCGGACATTTCAATTAGTTGAGTCTACAGAGAAGCCCGGCTAGTGCCACTTCGAATCAGCTATTAAAATATCATTTTTCAAGTCACAAAACTGACTTCAATTTAATGGGGCGAGAATTTATAGGCGATCTGCAATTTGACTTAAAAAGTCACGCTAATAGAAAACTGTTTTGTTATGAAATGAACCTCAGCGATGTATGAATCCTTCCACCTCACTGATTACACCATCACCTTTTCAGATTCACCATACCTTCAATCTATTCATTGACAAAGGAAGTGACACTTCTATACATAAGAACTATTTCATCTGTGTCACGTAGATTAACCCCGGGGCGCTAAGACTCAGGGATCTGTGTCGCAAGTGTGCCCATTGCGTTATCAGTGTGATAAGCATCCCGTGAGAGCTGCGCAAATATTACAACACGGCTAAAGTGGGACACATATTGTCATCCAGATAGAAGTAACGATTACAGTTTAATGATAAGAGTCGGGGAATAAAATGTTTCAAGTGGCGACCAAGAATCTACGCCGGACAACAAGCGGCTGGGAGCCCCCTAATACCCTCCCCGGTTTTCGGGACCGGCAACATTATGCTTCGAACCTCGGGGTTCGGCTATGTTATTAGGTTTGTCAAGACACTAGGTTCTCGTAGTGTGACCAACCTTATTGTTTCTGAAAGAAAAGTGCACAACAAAAACATAAGTAATAAGTAGGCATTGAGAGGAACACTATAATTAGTGTAAGTACTTAATTATTATGAAGTATAGTTTATTATTATGAGAGTAGCACAATAGTCTAGATGCGCTCGCTAAGACAATACGCCTGCGCCAGCACGACAACCGCTGCGCTTGCGCAAGCGTGAAACTCTTGTATCTCTCGATTTACGGATCGAGGAAACAGGCGGGGTGTGTTTAGCACGATATTAGTCTGTCTGGCCACGATTAAACAGCTTTTATGGCGCAACAGGCCATAATCAAAACCAAACTCATAGACACAGCTCAGTACCATCAGTTTCCTGTCAATATACCAGCCATTTGCACTTAACGTTTCGATTCCACCTTTATAATGAGAACGACAAAGGAATCGAACACTACCATCGTCTATCTTTCGTTAAAAGTACAATCTGGGTATCTTCAAGGGTAATAGGTATTTTCTAGACCTTCATGCTACATCGTCGGCCATATCATCACTTACCATCAGGTGAAATGGGGGGCAAATGAAGGTATATCCTTGATGTAAAAAGAAAAAAACATTACATTAAGTAAATAAGTTTGTATGAGAGGCTAATTAAAATACGGCATCCCCGAAAGCTACCTACATGGCATTTACCGAGGAAAGTTTTAATATACATTGTATAAACACTTTGGTTCGCGCGATTCGAGCCACGGGCAAACCCTAGTGAAAAAGTTGTATAGTAAATAAAGCAATACATGTTTCGATAGAAGTTATCGACTATTTCATACGAACTTACTTTTTATCGACTATCGCGTTGGAAAGTCGACCAGCGGAATATTACTGGACATTTGCATATGCTATCGATGGTCGAATAAGATTTCGAAAGAATCGAATAGGTAGGTGGTACTGTTCCGACCTTTGCTATGGCACAAAATATAAGCATTCCTGCTACCCCACACTAGGATTCCCGGTGCCATTACACCAACAACCAAGTAGACTAACGCTAAATTGACATACGCAGTTGAAATCTCACCGTGGCATTTCGATAGCTTATTCCAATCCCATAGTTTTATTTGTTTGCTTTCCAACTATACGGCGACATCGTCAATCGTTAAATAGAATAGGCAATGGACATAGGCCTCCCCAAAGACTGCAACGACAAACGATTAAAACTTTATAGGCGCGGCAACTAAGCTCAAAATAGCGTACTGGTGATTGTAGAGCCAGTCTTCTGTAAGTTTGTATTGTTGATAATTCTGAAGTTAGTATTATTGTTTATTCTCTGTGAATGACTCAATTTAAAGCCAAATATGTCTATTTTGCAGAGGATGTGCCACAGCAGCAGCCGGTTTCTGTCGCTCCTGAGTTCCCCGTCGCGTCGCCCACGTTCTTCTCACGCACTTGGCGTTCTATTAGCATTGAGTACGTCCACCTACTGTGTTACAATTACCTCAACACGAATCTTTCTGCATTAGCAACTACGCAGGTGCCTTTACTAAGCGCTCTGGCTTTCACCATCAGAGAGACCCTTTCCAGTATCTCCCCAACATGAGACACAATTCTTGTAACAAAAATTCAAATTAAAACTTCAATCCAGCCTCAATCTCATAAGCGTCACAATGGAAATTCTAAACTCAGCTAAAAATCTTTAAAAAATCTAAAAATTCTGATTGTTTTCTGGCTTAATGTAGACTGCAAGCAAATTATATTGAAACAAGATTATATAGAGGTTTTCTTTTGATCTGTGAGAAGCTTGATCCTTGAAAGACCCTCATTAGTATGAGAAAATCTTTTCAAGACTGTCAAACTGGACTGTAATAGATCACAAGGACAAGAGTTGGGCTTTCAAGATCAGCATAAGTCTTCTCTATCGTCTACAAAACCTTGTCATATAAAGTTTTTTCATTGGCGATCCGAGAGCGGAAGAGTACTTACATTTGAGTACTCTTAGCACTGGTTCTGCGCGTAGACAATCAGTCAGGCTGCTTGCTTCGCTCTCTAGCTGCATATGCTGATTCTATCGCATCAGTCTGTTTTTAGTGTATCACGCTTGCCTCGCCAGCTTGACCTCTTCAGCTCTTGACTATAACCGTGAGCCTTCTTCACGTATTTGTAAATAATATTCTTCCTGGCATTCTATAAGAAAGTCCAAAAGTGAAAATCAAGGGTACACCACAGATTGATCATCAGTTTCTTCAACAGTCTCAGAAGCGATCGGTAACTCGAGCCGTGGGAAAAACCGTGCGTCGTCAAATATGCGGCTATTATACGAGAATACGACAATACTCTTTTGTTGGGCCGTGCGTTGCGTGCCTCGCTATTCTGAAAACTGCACGTTCTCCGTCTGCACTTAACAATATGTCATAAAAAAAATAACGATGCATACAACGCTAATACAAAAATAATGTAAGCAATTAGTATTCTAGTCTCACAGCCGACCCCACCTAAAATGCAAAAAATAAATATAATATTAATTTTGTAAATGAGCCCAAACAATCCAAATTACTAGTATAAGTTACGTCACGTAGCTTCAATCACAAATTTGAACACAATTGGATAAAGGTAAAAGGGTCAAAATCAACTGATCAATGCCGGTACATTCAAGACAAAGATGAATAAGGGCTTGTAAAGTGCTAGCCGGAATTTTTATCGAAAGCATGAACCGTAGATTCCAATATATTCTCTTTGCAAAAGAATGTCATTTCAGTGCTAACATTACACTTACGAACGAGTGTTTGTTTATACAGCTGCTCACTATCGTCGAAAAATTCCTCAGCTAGGAACAATAGTTGACAATTCTACGAGGCGACTGGTGTGGTTTGCCGCTTCCAACGACTTCTAGGAATCAGAAGCATCAAACCCGATACATATCTCTGTGTATTGGTGTTGAAGCTTATCAATCCGGGACGTATTGATTTGTTAGGATAAGGATTTGTTTCCAATTCCATATACGTATGTTTGAGGCGGAACTAAGGAAGGACAGTCGCCAGGACTAGTCCCTGGGTCACTTGGCTTGTTGGACGCGTATTTTCGGAAATATGATTTAAAAAAAATCGTTTATTGACAGTTTGAGACAAGAATTGCAAGAGACGTTCCTACTTATTTACAGCGGGTTCTTAAAAACCAGAAATAGGCACCTACGTTACCTACGATGATGCCGCGTCTTACCTCGGGTTGGACGTTTTTTATTCCAGTTGTAATGTCATATGACATGAGCTTACTTGTTAGTGTCATATTTATTTATCTGGTAGACTGACGCATCAACTTTAAAGACTACACGTATATAGATGTGCTTGCCCAGTACTTTAAAATGACACGAGCATAGACAGTTGTGAGGTTGAAGATAATAATGACGCTTCAAAACAGAACTTGAACTAACATTCTCTTATTCCGGATGTGCGACATCAATAGCCGTGGTTTGTATGTTCAGTAATCGATACATTATTGCGGTATGGCCTTCTGTGAAAAAATAGGTGTTGGTAGTACAGTTAGCGGTCTGAAGTGATAACTTCGCTTAATTTTCTAGTGACTCACTGTGACATTCATTTGCATTGCTTTCGAACTACACGTCACGTGTCTTCATTCTGTTAGACCTAGCGGCGACTCAGAATGCCTTTATTTACTCTTGTCTCTGCATTGAGTTTATAGTCAATTTGAATTGACGTGTGACGAAATTAGACCACACTGACTAAAGCTACCAAGACAGTGTCCATACGAAAGCGTTACACACAATCGCTAACTAAAATAGCGTAATAGAAATAGAATAAACGAAGTCTAAAGTAAAAATTAGGCAAAATCTAAATTAAAAAAAAAGGTTAATTACCATTGCTTGTCGATAGGTATACTATGATGTTTGCGAAGTTGACCGGCATGACACGCCCGAGCAGTAACCTCGAATGAGTCACACGGAATTCGATAGCCAAAACCGTTGAGAGGTATCGAAATCGAATAAACGACTTCAAACGACCTCATATTTGTATTCAAAACAAGTTACATCAACCGGCAAATGAGAATTTGCAAGGAACAAAATGTTATAGCCGATATACCAATAGCGATGCTCGTGTCATGCCATCCAAAGGATTTAAGTATATTTAAAATGTCACATGTGAATGGCTGAAATAGCTTCGAGAGGCGCTGGTGCCACGCGAAAGACTATAGATGCACATTTGAAATCTAGAACACACTTTAGGCGACCCGATGTGAGTTATTATAACACATTTACCTTCGAGTGTAAGCTCTTCTGTATACTTGACAATATAATACTACGATATTAAGTTTTGTCATTAACGGTTGCATTCGTTATTATTAAAACTAATAAGTACATAAATCTGTCAATCTGCTTGAACTGACGCGTGCCAGAATATAAATCTGAATAGCGCCGTCGGTATTAGAATATATTTTACATTTTTGATTGGTAAATGTGTTGGTTTGCATTGAAAGATTGGAGTGCCTCAAGGCTGTATTTTTGGAACTTTCCTTTTAATGGTTCACACAGAAAGCGTGCAAACAATTCTCGTACATCTTGATTGCAACATTTAGCGCAGTTCCTTATTGAGTTGAAATAGAACAGACTAGATCTTAGCTCTATTCATCTCGAGATTAAATCGAATCTATCTGAGAAATGGTACTAGTTACTGCTTATGACAACCATAAAACGTTGTTTATTAACAATTGCTGTGAGCGGATGATGAATATGTCGATGGGTATCGGCTGATGGTTTGTTTATTGTGGAATCTCCTGAGGGCGTTTTATTGTCTGATAAGTGGCTAGTCTAGGTGTGAAATTGCCTGGATTGTTTAGCGGCAGTATTAAGCCTCACTTAGCTTTTTGCTGTCTGTATCTCTTATATTTGATATTTGCTTGAAAAAAGGAACGTAAAAATGGACAAGACAGCTTCATCTGATCTATCAGGGCATGCATAAATGCCCAGTGCTAGAACAGTCCAGCTATAACAATACGTACTCATAAACAGTTGGAGTTGCAACAATAATGAATGTAAATACCCACTTACACCTACTGTAATTTTCAAAATTCAGTGGAAAACAAAAGAATTGGTACTGATTTGCCAAGTAAAGCAAAGTTGAAGTAGGTAGTTATCGTAATTGTTAAATGCTATTTTTGTAATACTTTCACACACGAACAAGTGATCTGTTTGTCTATCTATACAGATTCAGCAACTTAGTAATTAAGAAATATTGATATAAATTTCAATGTGCTATCATATTTTGGCATACAATACTTTATTTTTGGTTTCACTTGTTAATGTTATGGGTTAGATTCTTTGATTCGTTACAGTCTCTATTAAGGTCTGCTTAGACAAAGTTGTTGATTTGGCCAGTTACATGTCGAGGTATCTCTCATTTATGGTTGAAGTTGGAAAATACGAAAGAAAAAAAAAATACCAATACTGTACGCACGTACAAATGCTAGGCAAAATAAAAAAAAGTTTCAATCTCTAACGAAAAAACATTTTGATGCGCAAGCGCAGCGGTCTTGACACAGTGACACGGCGATAGATGCTGGATCCATGTCAGTGGGCCTTATTTACATTTTACGACACATCGGGTAAAGCAACAGTGGCAGTAGCAACGAACTGCGTTTTGGGCAACTTTATAACGGGCGCCGGGGCTGTGGAATTTTGTTATTCATAATTTTGTTGTTGGATTTCGATATCGAAATGTGTTCTGTAATATTATACGTTTCATCAAAATCCCGTTGTAAAGATTCATTTAGATTAGCGTTCCAAGAGAAATTAATAGAGAAAGTTTCATATGTGCCATTTGAGAAAAACTGTAACCGAATCTAATCTATACCTTGGCTACATAAATTTTATAAATAATACAGTTTATTGTTCAGTTCTGGGTTGGTGAGTTCAGCATCGATCATGTGATCAACAAAACCATGTCAATAACTTTCAGGCTTGATTACTAGCTTATATATACAAACATAACTATATTAACAACTACCTCTTACGTCTGCCTACTCTACTTTATACAATAAGAAACTTTCACTCGATACGACTAAAATGGCACCCATTAATATTCCCCATCACTAATTAGAGTCCGAACAAAAACAGAACCATTAGAATCGTCAGGCGAACGCGGCTTGATGCCCATACAATCGACAGTTGACATTGAATCGCCTAATTACTGGACATGCGCAAAACGGGCAGCGCCATAGAATAAATAGCATGCTACTCTACAGTCATTCAAACGTCAGTCGTGTTAATAGCTCTAAGGGCCAAAGAACACGCACTGGTTGAAGAATGATTTTGCAAAGACTTGCAAGCTTTTGAAAAGTTTTGCTAGTAGCTTTTGCACGAAAATCTAGAAAAAAAAAAAAAGATCAACTTCTCAAAATGTCAAACTAGGCTGCCACAGATCAAAACGAAAACCCCTTATTGATATCAGACGAAATCCAGAACGCCAGAAATATGAGCATCGTATTCGTAAGCAAAATGCGAAATGCAGACAAATTCGCCAGATTTACCCACGTGAAATCAAGACTTCAACTCCCAATATCTCATCGCTCATCACTATAATTATGTTAATATCTTTTGTGCGCTTGATGCGCCGGCGCCGATTCACAGGATACGGCTCATTAGCGCAATTAGACGCTGATCCATAGCAATGATGCGCCAACGCATGTAAGATACGCGCATGACATACTCTGCTACCATTAGGGGACTCATTCCTGACGAACTTTTTTTGAATAACTAACTGACGGAATGCAAAATTCCTTCCTGCCGAGCCTCTCTTGTGTCACGCAATGCGAATAATATAATAATGGCGACGAATATTCCTTGATAGTAGGTAGAGCTGAAGGTGCGACTAGATGAAAAGGGTTGGCTGAAAAGGAGAAATCTACAGGAGCAAAATAAGAAAAGACAGCAGTAGGACATGAGAGAAGTTCTCAAAAAGAAAGTTTATTATTTCACCAGTTGTGGAGAGAGCAAGTGCTAATGGACTATCTTTACAACCATGTATTTACTTTTATATGGCCTCGCCACATGCTTATGCAGACTATAAAATTTGCACAAACAAATTAACCCTCGCCGACTGGCCTATTTCGCTATCAATAACAAATTGGCTATTTTGGCCGACTCCTGGGTTTATGACCAATAAATCGCTTTATCAGGGAAGTGGAATGGAGCGCTATTCGTCAGCTGAGCGGCCACTTAGCGGAATTGGGGCAACTGAGATGCGCGCGCGCAACTGTAGAGCACGATTATGCCTTTCACCTTGGGTGCTGGATAGGTTGGTAGCGAGTGGCGGGAAGAATAATGTGGTATGCCTGTTTGCATCAACAGAAGATTTGAAAATATTGGGCTCGTCCGACAGCAAGGTGTGGGTCATGATATAGTTTTTTTAATTATTGGAGACGCGCAGAACCATTGCGTATGACAAAAGTAAAATGCTAAGCAATTGGATGTTCCGAGGCTGAGGTGGAAACAATTACAAAAAAGAAAGAAAGCTTTAAAGCATTCCTAGAGGTGACAAATCTAAGAGAAGTAGGTCTGATGATAAACAAACCTATTAAGAAACGCCGCTCGCTGGAACACCGCCGATAGAAGATTCAATAAATCAGAGAGGTCACGTACGGTGCCATACAAGAATCATTAGTAAGTGCATATACATGTATGTACACTAAACAAAACACATGTCTCGAAGGGAAACGCGGATGATGAAACCAATGACCTCAATATTATTACTTTGATCTGATACGGTATTACCTAAGTTTTGAAGGTCAATGAACCTAATGCAAGACTAGAACACTTTGTAAGTGAACCAACAAATGCGTCTTTCGCTATTTTAAACTTAAGAAGTAAACCTTAAAGGGCTTGAACATACTTTGAGTAACACACATCGATTTGGGACTGTTTTCCCCAAGATGACAGCCTCAAAATCATACGTAGTATTTAGTACGTAGAAATGTGAGGTTACCAAGTATGAAATAGTCAGGCAAGTTCAAATATTATATTTGACTCATGGGGATTAGGAGTGAGCATTCATTCAATAGTCCATCGGCGCTTTTTGGAACACTAACGGAAGGCACATGCCTTCGAAGTTTTGGTTTTAGGGATTCCTTAAATACTTTCCTTCATCGTTTCGAGCACATGTTAATTCACATACATTTTCATGTGGAAAAATTCATTGGTGTACGCACGTCCAAGACCGAGTTCGAACCTATAATCTCTGGATCAGAAGTCTGAGTACCGCCCACTATGCAATAGGTATTTAAATTTTCGCCACTATAAATGCCGTTGATTCGTTTTTTATAGTTCGGTAAATAGATGACTCGCTTGTGTATTGTTCTCAATACAACGAATGTAGAGGGGGACAGTTTTCAGCAATTTAAACTTAGCCACTCTGAAGTTAACCATGTGACCTGCATAATGTTGCTACCGCGCAGTCAATCGGCTAATTTTCCCTAGGGCTGCCTGATTTAAACGGCCGAAACGTCAATTGGGTCTTTCCGGATGACACAATATTTTCGAATAGTTACAATAATTTTGTGTGAAAACCATTTTTCGATTTAGGGATCCGTTTGCGAAATATTATATTGCTAATTTTTGTTAGAATCAAGTGTCGAACCCCCCACCCCTGCCAGCTAAACGGTTGCTTTTGGATATGTGAAAAAATTCACGGCAGTAGTATATATCACAGCTAAGTAGGTTTTACAAGTTAACAAGTAATAGTCGATCAACTTATAAAATGTACTTGGAGAAGTAAAAAGGATATTTTCGTACAAATTCCACTGAAAATTACTTAGATGAAGTTGTTAGTTGTGTAAAACAGTGAGTAAATATAAATTAATGGGTAACTACGGACCCTACACTGCGCGTGGCCCGATACGCATTTGGCCGTTTTTTTACAGTACTAAAGCTTTTGCGAACTGCAAAGAAAAACTGATAAAGATAGCCCTGTTGGCTCAAACAATTCAACGCCTCAAAGACTTACAAGTACCCATAAAAATAATAACGTACGACATAATAATAGTCTTCTGAATTTACAAGTCCATCATGCAAATAGCCAATGCTTAAGAACCTAAAAAAAGGAGTGCATGACACGATATTCTTCGTGCGAGGATTGATGTGCAGACTGGTCTTTGTCATTCCTGATTGACTTTCAATGAAAAATGAGCTTTAGTACGCTGGATTTATTGTAAAAACTGTGCTGAACTGAAAGTTGCTTATGATTGGCCAGTTAAGAACGATCAGGAAAACTTCAACAAGACAGAGTGGAAGCTCAGTACAATAGTAGTGTTATGTTTTCTGTGTAGGACTGGCTGATCAAAGGCTTACGTGCGCGCAGCGATCACGAGTATCCATTGCTGTAATAGAATAATTAATGGACGCTGTAGTGCTAGGTTCACTGACAGCATCTCCGCCCTTCCTATAAGAACTTAAGCTTGTGCGAGTGTAGTTCTTTGTCACTTAGAATCAACTTTTGTTGTATGTCTTAAGGATGGGCGCTGGAAGATGCTACACAGTTTTACTTCTGCATTTTTCTGCGTTCCTTTTGTATATAACGTTCCCTTTTAAAAAAAAAAAAAAAATCAACCTAAAAAAAAAACAATGTAAAGTGGCCTTTAGTTTGTTTCAAATGTCAACAATCCATCACATCTATAGAGTTACTTATTTTATATGGTCAATCATGCAACAACTTATCAAATCTCCTTTCATTGTGCATTTAACCCAAAGACTACTGAATGTAACTAGGGCGATTTTCCGCTTGAATTACTCTCATTCTAAATTAATTCTAAATTCAGCTAAACAAAGCAAATTTTACATTAAAAGCCGATTCGCAGTGACACAGTTCTGCCAAAACCGTAAATCCGAGTTTCTAAACCCCGTTCCACTTACGAAAGCCTTCAGAAACATCTTGTTATTAGCCATTCAAATTGTACGAAACAATGGGAAACAATGTTAGGGGGTCGCGGACATGCAGACAGACCCATACCAATACACACCCGCACTTCTAATAATCAGTTACCGGTACCTAGGTATTGTTTTCAGGTAAACTATTAGTAATGCAACTTGGCCGACCAACGGACTCGCTGATTTCTGCTCAAGATATCAACTAAGTTTTTTGGTAACATTGAAAATAATCTTCATATTGTAAAAACGGGAATTTTCACGTACTGCACTATCGGTGAAGGCACCGACTAAGTCGCGCCGTGCACGACGCGGAAGGAGAAAGTCGCAACCACTCACCCTGATGAAGACTCTCGGAATGAGTCGAAACTTAGTCGGTGCCTTCACCAATAGTGCAGTACGTGAAAATTCCCGTTTTTACAATATGAATAGTCAGGTTCACGATAGTTTTTGAAAATAATCTTTCTCAGAGTTAATAATCAAGAAATCATGACAAAGTGATAAATCTTACCCAAGAAGCTTTACTAATGACCTTCAATAAGATCCATGATCGAACCATTTTTGCTGATGATTCGTACGTAAAGAGAAAAATAAGATATATAGCATATAAATAGCATAATTGGTGTTTCTATCAGGACCTGATTACTTATAAATGGCCAACGTCAGTCACGTATATAAAGTCTTTAAGAGACCGATAAATGGTTATATGGTAGTTTAGTCAGGGCCGCAACCAGGGACAAAAATAACAACGAGAATTACCTCAGAAACTATTGGCAGAATCACATTGTGTGTTATTCTTGATAATCACAATAAGAGTCTGTAATTTAATCAGTGCCTTCAAGACCTGTGTAATCCATCGTCTACGACAAAGACATCAAACTACCCGAAATATTTGACGATTACACCATAAAGTAACCTAGCCTAGTTACTACTGCCTAGGAAGAGAACTCATCATGAACCCTCATTCAGCTACTTGGGTAATCTTGAGTTCGACTCTGGTCTTAGCCTGTCTTGGTGGTCGTCTAATGTAATGCAATCGGGCTCGAGGCGCTCCCGACTTCAAATATCACGGAATATTGCGCCAACCGAGATGAATAAAATGAACACTGAATCGAAATGCTCATTGTAATGCCAATACCATCGACTCTATTATTGGAAACGAAACATCTCTGTTGATTGCAACTCGTTTAAAACAAACCTTTCATGGTATTTTAGCAGTGATTCAGAAGTATCTTACCAAAATGAGCAAAAACAAAGCTATGACCTCCGCGAATGACGGAGATTTTTATCACGACCTCCAAGTTCCAACGTGACATCCGCGCGTTCAACGAAACTTGGCAACGCCGAAGTGCTCACCCACGACTGAGACGTGTCTCGTTAGGCACGTTTATCGCAGAGGAGCCCATACTTGGAGAGGGTCGGAGGATCGTAAACAATTTAATGGCTGAGGACCTCGATTGAGGGCAAAAAATCCAAACTTATTTGGCCAAAGCCGCAAGAGCAACTTCTGGAATTAAACTTATCTTGGACATTTCTTCAGGAAAACTTACGCAAATATGACTTAATCTCAAAGAATGTCGGCCTACGCACCTGTTGGAATGAGGCATAAGTGTTACACTCCAAACCTTTTAGAATTTGCGGTTTTATAGCTCAAACAGCTCATTCAAGTTTTACAACGTTATTAAACGATCGAATCAGTCTCAACCTTATTTATTACCTTGAGACAAATCAAATAATTATACCTATCTAACAAACCTGGCTATACATATACACCATTCATTTGGACACCATTTGCATTAATATTAAAGCGGCTACGTCAGATGAAATCTTAGTTTTAGTTAGAGCACAGTTGCCATTACTCAGCTCTAAGTGCATCATTATTTAGCGAGTGAGAGTGCATGTATGTCGGAAGTCTCGTACGACGTGTCTAGAGGTCCAAGATTGATAGCGATCTGCGGAAGCCGGCTCGGGAGCCAACTCTCACCTCCATTGTGAGGACGTCACGGCGGCTGCAGTTGTAACAATACCCCGAAAGTGTTCCGCAGGAGCTCACCAGGAAGCGTTTCGCTCTGCATTGCCATATGTGCGGTAAGAGGAGAGAGTCGAGCGCGGTGTCTAGTTACCGATTAAAGGTGTCCGTTTCAAAAGCGACAGCCGCGGATGTGTAACTCGAAAAGGCGTGAGGCCGTAGGCGATGCTGCGCCCATCAGCCACCACCGCAGACCACGCTCTGACGGTTAATAACTTTGAGGAAACGCTGTAATCGCGGCGGCCTATTTGCGGAGCCCTGCGGTGGGACCGCTTCGTCTCTTCATCTCACATCTCTCTACCAGACAGTTTTTTTGCGTTAGATGCTCTGCAGTGATATTTGTCAAATTCACGTAGAGGCAGCGCACAATGACGTCATGCATACTAAGTATTGAGGAGTGAACTTAAACAGTTTTTTTTTTGTTTTATTCATCGTTATTAAAATCTTGAAGAGTAGCTTCCCTAGTTAGTTTTATAATGTACTAGCTACTGCCCATGGCTTCGCCCGCGTGGTATTCGGATAAAAAGTAGCCGATGAAAAGTAGCTCTTACCGTTAGCGTTATGCAGCGTTCATAAGAACGCATTCGCTCGACCGTTTTTTCGTCGACTTACGTTGCATAATTGGTCTCCACGAAAAAACTTTTATTTTAACGGCATATAATATACAGTAAAACTGAACACCATGCTATATATTGATGAATTCATATTTGAAATCGGATGAGTAGTTTCGGAGATCACCTCCGACATACAAACTTTACCTCATAATAATATTAGTGTAGATAGATCACCGCGACTTAGTTTATAAGATTATTGTTAGTGATTTTTTAATTATGTTGTATGTAATAAAGAGTTATCTATCTATATTCTCAGTGGAATTATGCTACCGCGCGTAGTCTGCGTGTGTTTTTTCATATTGAAACAAAAGTGAAGCTAAGCCCACGTGCGTAGCGTTTGCGTACGCCGCGGTCGGTTAACAGTTTAAAAGGGAGCTCGCATAACGATGGAAACGAGTCCACTGCGTGCGTATCATCCGCACGACAAACAAGTGGATGGTATCAGCCCCGGCACCCGCTTAATGCTTAACTATTCTAGACAATATTGCATTCTCAAACGGAAAGATAACGCAATCGCGATTGACATTTACAGTTCTCGCGGCAGAGCCGAGCCCTTTGCGTGTAACGTTTCTCATTGGTACGCTAGATGTAGGTACACAACACACGAGCGATACGATGGCTGTCGTAAAGTTTGCAGGGAGTACGGTTTCTGCCGTTTGACATATTGGTCGTAAAACGACTGCGGACGGACGATAGCTTTGTCCCGGTCCCTGAGATCCATTTTATTGGACGACACGAATGTTACCTAGCGTTTAGTCAAATAAATTCTGAAAGCAGTGCCGTGCCACATCGGTAATATTGGGGTTTAGACAGGCGATGGATTGCATTCGATATTTCACAGAACAATGGCATATAAGCAACCGCAAATTTGTCGGGGCGTAAAGCCTGAGCTACGACCGTCATGCCATGACTAGATTTCTTGCAACAATGTTAAATCAAGGGTCTAAATATAGCGAAGAATGCGCATGATGTAAGGAAGCACGACTTAAGCTCACGAACGAATCTAACCGGAGCACGTACGACGTGTTACTGGTAATATACAAAACACGAGGAATCCGCAGCTGTCATAACATTATTAATTGAGGGTTTCCCCATACCTGCTGGCCTACGCACTTAGGCCAGGTAGAAACAAAATTATACAACCAAGATCACACCTAAAATTGCACAGCGATGGCCCATACATAATGTCAATTAAAATATACAACAAACTTCCAAAACAAATCACAGAATTACAAAAAGATTCGCTTTTCACTAAATGACTAAAATCATTCTTAATTGACGAATGCTACTATGACATTAAAGATTATTTAGACTAGAAAGCTAACAAACCTTAAAAATAAATAAAAAGTGACGTAAGTACCTATTTAGACTAATAAAAATTATAACAAAAGAAAAAATGACTAAACCTACTTACCTAATTGTGTTATTCCAAATGCTAGATACCTTTGCCTACCTTGACTTTATTTTATCGTACCTACTAGTTTTTTTGTTTACACAAAACTTCGGCCTGCCTACCTATCTATTGCTATACCCTTAGACAGGGTTCATGTGAGATACCTACCTATAAACACCTATGTACCTATCATGTGAAAGCAATAAATGTATTGAGTATTGAGCCTATGGTGTGTCGCGTGCTGATTGCAAAATTCCATGGAATTAAGGTTGAGCTCATCGATTGAGGGCAACACCTTTGTGGACACAAGAGCTCGAAAACCTCTTCTACCAGTGACACAGAAGGAGGCTTGTTGCCTTATGAAGCTATGAGTTATTTTCTGTCATCTTAGCTTTTGGGTTTGGAGCCACCTTATCTGCCGACTGAAATTAATTGATTATGCAACCGGAAACGTAACAATTATCATATTTTTTGTTTGCGCGCGTGCTACACCAACATCGTGACGAGGGGGTACGAAGAAAATTGAATGATTCACGCGTGGCCCTCCGTGAGGTGCGCGGGCGCATATTGATGCGGACACGAAGTCCCTGGCATGCCTAACGAGCGCCGTGTCTCACTGACACCTATAACGGCCGTCACTGCGCATGCACATGACCCTGTGGGTGTATGCTATTAACTATTTCAAATACACTCGGAAGGACGTACTAAGCAAAGGTTTCAGAAGTTAATATATATTTTTTAACGTTCATTTCACTCAAAGAAATTTATACTTAAGTGAATTCATTGGGGCATGAAGCGCTCTCAATCCATTCACCATCTTCACATCATCCTCAAACTGAATCTTTCCGCTGGTTGCACCCTCTGAGGGTTCAATTTCGTAAAATCCTTTCTTAGGACGGTTTAGCTTAGGTTTCACAGTCGTTGCCGAACGAAAGTATCATCTTGAGGTTTTTTTTAAAGAAGCAAGATGTCAACTGTAATCAGTCAGTGCAGTCTTACATACTGAAACAGAGGCGATTTAGACTGTGCGGGGATGTGTTTGTTGTGGTGATTGCCAGATAGTGTCACACAATGTTTTTGGTTAAAACAACTAAAATAGCAAACAAGCATAAGCCCACCTGTTGCTAAACGATTACCGTAACCTATGGACGCTTGCAACACCTGAGGTATCATTCGCTCGTTGCCGACCCTGAGACGTATTATTAGGTAGTTACAATAGGTACTTTAGGGCCCGGTCAAACTATCAAAGTTCGCATGAAAGTATGGCTCGACACCGCGTTAGTTTGCCCCGGCCTAAACTTCTTACCCTGATTGTTATTGGGATTCCGACCTCCTGGCTAAGTGCTCGGATGGCCGCTTCCATTGAGTTTCGTTCAAAACTTCCATCTTACCTGCAAACAAACAAAGAGTGCGTGTGAAACCCTGTTACCAAACGAATTTACATGATCCTATCTCAGTGATACATGTTACGATGCCATCTATAACTGTTGCGAACTTATCTTAAACAACATTATATATTACTTAACACTTGGAGCGTAAAAGTTAATTCATTTCTTGGAACTTATTAGACACTGGCCTCGATTCTGTAGTACACTAACTAAACTAAATTTAAACTGTCGTTCTCTTTTACTGATAGTGTACGCAAGAAAGAGACGGCAAGAATTTTACTGCTGTGTGCTGCTGTCAAATCAGTTTACGTGCCGCTTTTCGTGTTTATAGTCAGCATGTTTTGAAATCACGGCTTAACTTGTATGGAAAACTTAAATCTGACTAATTTGACAGCACTAAAATTGTAGCTATCTCTTTCTTGCTTGCACTATCACTAAAAGAGAGCGACAGTTTAAATTTAGTTTAGTTAGTGTGCTACAGAATCGAGGCCAATACCGGCAATATAAGAGTAGAGGGGAAATGTTTGCATGTTCTGTATGCACGTTGGTACCTGGATCCTTTTTATGTTATAATGTATGTCAAATAAATGTATTTGCTTCTTCTGCAGTTCCGGGTCTGGGTGTAGTTCCGGTACTTCTAATTCCTGATACTCACAAAACAGAGAATCCTTAAGTGGGGGTCTATACTCACAAAACAGAGAATCCTTAAGTGGGGGTCTATTCTCACAAAACAGAGAATCCTTAAGTGGGGGTCAGGAAAAACGGATATATAAAGAAAAGGGAGCGCGTTGCTGAGGAAATCGATATTTTTTTTCTGGGACTGATTTTTGCTCTTTAGAAGATATTTTATAAGGTGAGTAACGTGTGCCAGTGCTTTAGGCGAATTCATTGCATTACAGCAAAATAAGACTGCGTCTAAACAATAGAACTGTTGGCGAACCTAATATATAAAATAACATAAATATTCATAATCGCTCATTAACTTAGCAGGTCGCTTTTAACTTAACTTTAACCCTGTCCTTTTCTAACACTAAACAAATGATAGAGGCAAAATACCGTAGCACGCTGCTAAAGTTAGCGAGGAATTATGAATAAGAGGGAAATTCAATTTATTCCTTACAACTAATTTGACAAAATGGACAGACTTAGACCCGGTTCACCCTCACAATAACGAGCTGTAAGGGTCGAATCAAAGCTTTTTGACACATGTTTTCTTAAAAATCTGTCATCATAATCAGTGGTTATACATGATCGTCCGTTTATTTTGTTGGTGAACTCAAGCCATAGTCGTATTATCACTAGTAGGTATTTCTTGCGTAAGGTAACTGCGCAGGCGCTGCAATAGTTATAGCTATTTGACATTTACATGTGCTCTAACCAAGTAATTGAATTAGAAATGAAAGGAATCGGTAGCGGTTAACAAAACAGACCATTGTGAAATGTACTTACGCGTAACTTAAGTGCTATACAGATCTATAAATAAGTCGACTTGACTTTATAGTACGGATACGAGCTGTATTGCGAAGATAAACTTCATTTCCCACTCAAAGGCTAGATTCTGACCTGACCTATCCAGAGTCTGGCCAAGAGGTGGCCAGACTCTGGACAGGCTAGTAGTGTTTGCTCATATTTAATTTAAGAGATCGCTTCTAAGCGATAAGACCGGCCATTTAACTTTAAGATATAAATGTTGTTTATTTTGCGGTATTAGTATTTTCATTCATACATACTCAGCCAAGTGGACTCTGTCGATTTTGTGAGATCAGTCACTAGAAAGAAAAATGTTTATTAAATTTATGCTTATTTTAATAACGAAACATATCTCTCTTAACATGCGCGTGTTAAGGCATTTGCACAGGTAATATGCATCGTGTAAACTATTTTGGAAGAAAAATGCGGGTCCAGTGCCTCATTACTGTGCATAATAGCTCGTACATACTGCCCCCGCATGCAGCCCGCTCCTTTACTTGCTCCAGCTACTTGCACCGTTTACAAGCACCATAACAGACCAACACAACAACAAACATCTTACTGCAAACGCAAACTCCGGCTCCTATTGTCGCGGGTAAAAATAACAGTGTGTGTTGGCCCTAATATCGACTGTGTCGCAAGAGTGGAATATTGTTTCTAAACGCGTCACGTTCTCCGATTAGATAAGCGACTGTTGATTCTAATTGAAAAATTCCCGCGCCACCTCAGGTCAGCCGTGCAAACACTCTTTCTTAAACTTACCTACAACCAATCAGAATGTGCCAATCTCTCCACTCTCTCAGATGCAGCCTTGGGATATCTTTGAGGAAGAACGTGCCACATGTTTGATGACTTCCCTCTTGTGCACGGGGAACAGAAAGATTAATATATTTGCAAGTGATAAAGCAGGGTGCAATACAGAACATAAGGTACTTAATACTTATATTTTTTCCTTACTTGCAGAACCCGAGTCTTCAGGGGTTAAGAAAAGAACATCTATCAGAATGCACAAGACACTATTTATGATGCTCTTCCTGTATCTCATACTAATCAGTGCTAATCGCTTAGTGCACTGCTAATGATCTAAAAGTAAGTAACCTATCATTGTTATTGTATCATTTAGGCATGCCTGACATTCTAAGTTCGACAATGTCAGCATTTTAAACAAATCAACCCAAACAAGTACCGACCTGTTCGAATGCAAATGATCAAATTGATCAATGTTTTTATATTTCCTCACATGGAATTGGACAATGCATTGACAATTTAGCACTCTCATCGACTATCGGAATAACAATAAGTGTGAGACTGTGAGTTATCGTTGGTATGCGTGAACAACACTCAATAGCACTAACGAATGCTTCATGCTTGAGGTGTAGAGTTGATGGGTGACTGGAATTTTGCTCGTAGCTTAATAGACGTGCCTCCTTTTGTCCGAGAGTTAGGCGATACTTGTGAACAACCGGTGCTAACTTTCGGTTATATAGGGGGGAAAAGGTACCGTCTCATTTTGGTTAAATGTAACCAAAATAAGACGGTACCTTTGCCCACTACCCACTAGAGTCCAAGCCTACTATAAAGTCAAAGTCAAAGTCAAAATTCATTTATTCAATAAAATCACAAGGACCACTTTGAAACGTCGGTTTTTATCTAGGTGCCTGTTCCTCCGCGACCAAGCCAGGAAAGAAAGGCAAGAAAACAAGGCTGGTTATTCTTTTTAATGATCCTTTTACAAAACAATAGGTTCGAGTTGGAGCATTTTCAATCCCAAGAGTTTTTGTCATCTAAATAATCAGATATTTTATAGTATGCCTTTTTATAAAGCTTTTGTTTAATTACGTTTTTAAATTTGTTAATTGATAATTTTTGTATATCTCTTGGGAGTTTGTTAAAAAAGCGTACACCGTGCCCTTTAAACGATTTACCAACTTTATGGAGTCTACAAGTGGCAACAGCGAGTTTATCTTTATTTCTAGTATTAACATTGTGATTATCGCTTTTTTTCTTAAACAAATTAATATTTTTGTGAACATACATCAGATTTTCATAAATGTATTGACAATGGAATGTCATTATATTTATTTCTTTAAACTTTTCGCGAAGTGATTCTCTGGGGCCCATATTATAAATTGCTCGAACAGCCCTCTTCTGCAGCACAAAAATGGTATTGATATCAGCAGCACTCCCCCACAGCAGTATACCGTACGACATAATGCTGTGGAAGTAGCTGAAGTAAACTAGTCTAGCTGTGTCAACGTCTGTATAAAGACGGATCTTTTTGACTGCATATGCCGCAGAACTAAGTCTCTTCGATAACCCATCAATATGAGGACCCCATTGAAGCTTATTATCTAGGGTGATACCTAAGAATACGGTGGTGTCCACAAGAGCCAACTGTTCATCTTTGATTTTGATATTTGCTTTAACTTGTGTAACATTGGGTAGTATAAATCTAATACACTTTGTTTTATTTTCATTAAGTAGGAGATTGTTAACGTTGAACCATTTTACAACCTTAGAGATTGCATTGTTTACATTGTCAAAATTGGTTTGTCGTCGCTTTAATTTAAATAAAAGTGACGTGTCATCTGCAAACAATACAACCTCATGATCGTCCCTTACAAGGTGGGGTAGATCATTAATGTATACTAAGAACAAAAATGGACCAAGAATTGATCCCTGCGGTACACCGATAGTAACCAGAGACCCCGGAGACCGTTTTCCATTCACGTCAACTCTTTGTACTCTGTCACTTAAATAGGAAGTGAGAAAGTCTAGAGCAACGCCCCTAATACCATAATGGTGTAGTTTCCTGATCAATGTGTCATGGTCTACGCAATCAAATGCCTTTGACAAATCACAAAAAACGCCTAAAGCGTCATGAGATTCCTCCCAGGCATCAAATATGTGCGATATTAACTCAATACCAGCATCAGTGGTTGAGCGACCCTTACTAAATCCGAATTGCTTATTATGCAGTAAATTATTTAATTTAAAATGTCTTTGCAATTGATTTAAAATTAGTTTTTCAAAAATTTTACTAAATGTAGGAAGTACCGATATAGGTCTAAAATTACTAGGGTCAGAACATGTACCCGATTTGAAAAGTGGAGTTATTTTACTGTGTTTCATTAAATCAGGGAACACACCACAGTCAATACACTCGTTGAATATTAAAGCTAGTTCGGGCGCAATAATGCCAATCAATGACTTCACAACGCAAACAGAGATGCCCCAGAGGTCCGTGGTTTTTTTAACATTTATGAGTTTGAAAGATTTTATGATGTCATCACTATTTACATGATCAAATTTGAATTGTATTTTACATTCTGTTAAGTTTTCTTTTAACAATGACTCTGCTTCTATGGGAGAGGAGTTTAAGGATTTTGTGGTAGAGACTGGAATGTCGGTAAAAAAGTTTTCGAACGCTTTAGCTACATCACTATCCTGATTGATGGTGGCATTGTCAATTTTCAAATTAAACTTATTGTTCTTAGTTGTGACTCTTCCAGTCTCACTGTTGATTACTTTCCAAGTGGTTTTTACTTTATCTTGGCTATTTTTAATTTTTGAACTCAAATGACGAGCTTTTGCTTCACGACAAACATTTTTAAAAATTTTAGAATACTTTTTGACTTGTTCTTTAAACTCCTCATTAAAATTATATTGTTTTTCAGCATAAAGATCATACAATTTCTTCCTGCTTTTATGTATTCCCGCTGTTGCCCAGTCACTGAACTTTTTACCGTCAGAGACCATGATCGATTTCGATGTAAAAATTGAATTGAACACATCACTAAATTTCTTAAAAAATGTGTTGTATAAATTATTTGGATTAAAATTACCATACAAACATGGAAATACAGAAGTTAAATTCAATTTTAGTTTGTCCAATCGATCTTTGGTCATAGGTATACAAGTAATATTTCTTTTTTCAAGTTTTTTTGTTTGAACCTCTATTTTAATTATTTGTCCAAGATGATCCGACTTAATATTACTAATTAAACTCTTATTTAAAATTTTAATGTTGGCAAAGATATTGTCTATACATGTGGCCGAAGTATCGGTTATTCGAGTAGGCTCCATAAATTGAGGTTTTAAATCAAATGATTGAAATAAACTAATTATTCTAGTATTTAAGGAGTTAATTTCTAGTAAATTAACATTAAAATCTCCGCACGTAATAATATATTTATTTGATTTAGATAATTTAAACAACATTTCTTCCATAACTTTTTCAAAAATGTCAAATGAGGCAGATGGTGGGCTGTAAACGCTTATAACTATGAATTGCTCCAACTCTATGCAAGCAACTTCAATGTGTCTTTCTACAGAGAGGTGGACTATATCTAAACGTTCTCTAAATTTTATCTGTTTATTAAGTAGGATTAATGAGCCACCACGTATAGCATGTAATCTGCAGAAAGAACTACCAACTTGGTGATTACTGAAACTGAACATGACCTCATGGCTTCGCAGCCAATGTTCTGTAATGCAAATAATGTCAATGTCATTTGAGTTCATGTACAGTTCTAGTTCTAATTCTTTACAACGAATTCCTTCAATATTTTGGTGCATCAAGTTGGTATATTTCACATTTTTATTATTTAACAACTGTTTGTTTTGTTTATTTTTTAAAAAAATATTATTTGACTTTTTAGTGCTAGAGATTTCCTCTATTGTCGTGTCTGGTAATTTAAATGACATGGAATAATTTCCAATGTCTGGTTTTCAATTTTAGGACAATGCTCAAAAAAAGCATTTTGGTTAGCCAAGTTTTTGGCTGTTATACTAAAATAATAAGATAGCGAAACAGCTATCTGTCGTTTGTAAAAGTTAGAAAGGTAGTATCTACCTTTGGTCAAATAATATGTTTTACTAACAACACTGTTAGAATCAATTAAATGAATTAATTTATTATTGCATGATATTGTATGCAGAGTCATATTTAACTTATATCTAAGATCATTTTCTGCTTGTGGCAAGCTGTTGCTATAAGGGAATGTGAACATTACAATTTTATTAATTTGTAGTGAACACAGAGTATCAAAGTATTTTATAAGTTCTGATTTGTTCACATTACCCCTATTTCCAAGCCAAATAATCAGATTTGATTCACTGTCAAATTCATACTTTGAAATTATTGGCATAATTTCATGAAGGCTAGAATTAGGTACACAATGATTTATGACTGAATGTCCCAATTTCATAGTCAATAACTGGCCCATGTTTTTTCCAATTTCATCGCTGAACATAATAGTTTTATTAGCAATTCTATTCAAAGTTTCAGAAGTTTTGGCACTGACATACAGCTGGGAAGCGGATGAGGCAGGATACACTGGTTCTGGAATGTCAGAGCGCTGGCAATCACATGTGTGATTGGCCACTAATGAATCATAACGCTCCTTGTTGCTATATGATAATTTGAGTAATTCATCCATCGCCAGTGAGTACTCCCTTATTGCTTCCTGAGACTTCTCATAGCGACTAGTAATGGAGCCCAAGGACTCCTCAACCCTGGCAAGTTCTGACTGTAGTTGCTGTATGTCAGATTCATACTTTATTTTATTATTTTCTAATTTAATTGTGTACATTTGCAACTCATCGAGTATTTCTAATTTTTGTCTCTTATTTTTAATCTTACTTACTAAACATTTTTGATTTTTCAACATTTTTTTAGTTTTGTTAATATATTTATTGATTTTAACATATTTTTTAAGTTTGTTTTTACTTGTGTTACTCCTGTTGCATGCTGAAATACCCACTGAGTCATCATTTGTCAAGTCAATTGTTACAGTAGGAATATGACAGCTTGCATCAAGAATTTGGCCAGGTACCCTATCAGCTGTTACTAATTCATTGAATAAACTCTGGGTTTTCAGTGTGGCGGAGCATTGAGAGGCTTCTTCTAGGAGTGTGATTTGTTTGTGAGCATCACATAACTCCTTCTCCAAGACAGATGTTCGCTTTAGGGCCTGGTCGTACTCTACACCACACTGGTCGAACCCTAAAATTATATTTTCTAACTTGTCCCGTTCTTCATTAACTAAGGTGTACTGTGAATGCAGTACGGACAGCTCATTTTTTAACTTTTTATTGTTATCTAACGCGTCTAAAACAAGTTTTTCATTGTCTTCTCTCTCCAACGACAACTGAGAACACAATTCTTTGGCAGCCTTCAATTCCAGCAAAACCTGGTGAAGTTTGGACTCCTCCTGGCGTGAGAGGGCCTTACGGGTGTTCATTTTTAATAAATTAACTTGGTTCTTCAAAACGAAGAATCAATCAACGCGAAAATACCAAAGAAATGTAAACACAAGTTGAGGTTATAAAATTTGAAATTTTGTGTACTTACGTGCTTTGTGTATACTTATTTGATGGGAAATTGTATTCCAACGTTTGTAATCTACACAAAACGAGCAACAAACACTTCCAAACTGGTAAAAAACAATGAAAATATTCAAACTTCCTAACCGTTAGTGTTTGGCCAATTTCACTTTATTTTCACAATGTACACTACTAATAACATTTGTACACGTAATTACGATTGTTTCAAAGCGATAAATTCGGAAAGGGCTATGTAAAAACACCTAAATATATTTAAAATCGAGTAAATAAAATCGGGACAATATCAACAGCTGTTACTCATAGGGATGCCACAAGCAATACAATACACTACATCTGCGCAAACGCAATAATAATAATAATAACGTTTATTTCAAAGACAACATGATCCAAAAGTGTTACAAGAATCCTTATTCTAAGGGGGGTAACAAGATCTACACTAACGTCCCGCATAAGATTGGGTAACAGAACAGGTATTGAAAGAGGGCTTTGTGTTGATGATAGCTGCAGCACTATTTCAATTTCCCGAGGATGTTGTTGATGGAGAGCCTAAGTCGATCTCTTGCATTTTAATCATGTGATACAACTGTAGGCATCGTAAAATAAGATTTTTAGTAGTAAGTTCTAACAGCAGATCAACTAGAAATATGGTAAAGAAATGTAAGAACAATAGTATCGTTAGACAAGAAAGCATTTTATTCTAACTTCATATAGCCATTAACTAAGTGACCATTTTGCACGACCCCGGCCCGCACTAAGAAGTTATATTTCTCCATGATTAGTAAACACATGTTACCAGGACCAAACTTAATTAATTATTAGTCGAACAGGACAAAAACGGTAAATTTTATGCATAAATAGCGTTCAACAACCGCAGAACACAACAAAAGGTGGGTAACACAACACAGACCCACTGAGTGTCTGTGTCATCGGAGCGTGGAAACTGCGCATTGCATCAACAATCGTGACAGAGATGTCGTAAAGATGTAAACGATCCGTGCGATCGATGATGACAAAAATAATGAACTCTAGATGCCTCCACGATACAATACAGATCGAAATACGTGGCTAGATATTCTGTTTTAGATTCTTGTATGGAATCGAAACTTAAAAAGTAAGCTCATAAGCGCCAGAGGCCAGCTCTGGTATCGCAGTTGCCAGGACGTAATGACAACAAAAATAATGACTTCTAGTTTCCCACCAAGTAAAATCGGGATATTTGATGACGAAGAGTTCTGTCAACAATTTTCTAATCTAAAACAATAAATAGTAGTTTTCCTGTACACAGTCTTTATTCCTGTTTCTATACAGAGTCATGACAAGCGTACCTTAAATGTGATGCGAAATGAGGACTGTATTAAACTAGGTGAAGAAAACTAAGACTGAAATTGCTTTCCCTACAAGCAGAAAATTATCCCCTGAAGGTATGTTCTGGCTGTGCAACGTAACAAAAAGCATTACATAACCGCGGGAAAACATCGGATCACGACTATTCACAAGACGCCCAGGCCATTATCTGAACAGCTAATATCTTATATCGATAGCAAACACGCAATTAACTCCTCGGATCTTGCGTATAATTTTGTCGGGCAAAGCGAAAGCGACGTCGTCGAAGACATAGATCAGCTTACAGTCTCTAAGGGTCAGACTTTCCTAGCCCTACTCTGGCTACTGTGCTGATACGAACTATGCTTAGTTTGGGATCGAGAAGAAACCCCCTAGTTCCAATTCTCAAAAGCACCTTGAGCAAGGTTACAACCTTACTTCTGAGTACCAAAGCAACTACTTTTGTACCAGGAAACCGCCTAGGTCTGTTCCAGGTGCCAGCATATAGACCGATACGATAGCAGATCTCCATATAAAAACGCTGCGATGAAACTGCAAAAAGTTCCAGTTTTTTTAATAAGACAGCTACACTGTGAACAGTGAACACTTTCATCGTGAGTTGCAACTCTTGCAACAGAGGCTCGAGAGCCGGTACATCGACAGCAGACCAATAATTCCCTGAGCAACGCATTAATTAATAACATTCGATCATTAATCAGGCGCCAGCCGCGATCGTTTGCGATCGGCTCCGATTTATTACGCTCCAGATAAGAAGCTGGTTGGTATTCAATGATCGCTAGAGAGTTACCCCCACATTTGAGAACTAGAAGATTTTAATATTATATAGAATTTGACAACATTTATAATTTATGCAGGAATACTTCTGAGAAATTACTAAACTGGAAGAGTCAAGCAAATAATGCCAAAATTTGGCATTAATGATATAGCTGCGATGAAAACTTGGAATTAGAAGAATTACGTTAGGTATCGAAGGGCAGTTTATCAGTTATCAGTCTGGACCGTTGAGTGATGTTTAATAATATAAATCATAGATTTTCTACTTCATCGAAGTGATAAAAGTGAAAACAGACAGTTAGTATGACGGTGGATGACATCCGGTGATCGGGTGCGTAAGTACCTAGCTCCAAGTGGAACACTTCGCTTTCTAGGAAGAGCTGGCGAAATGACGGACGAACGACACACCACCAGCATACAAACATTACATTACCCACGGTCAACTATCGCAGATTCGAATTAATCATTTTATTCTGTGAAATCACAAGGGGATCACTTTGAATCGTCAGAAATCCTGCGACCAATTCTAGAAAAGTGAGAATTATTTAGACTCAAAAAATAACCAGTCATACATTGGGGTGATCAGTGACTAGCTAAAGGAATGATTCTGAAAATAAATTTTACGATCGACGGCGAAAGTACTAATATGGTAAAAGGGTTATTTTTGCAGAGGCTACTAACATGTAAATGCTGGAGAAAACTAGTAGACTATGGATTGGAAATTACGACGTTATTGCTTCCTTTTACTAGGAGTCATATTGAAAACCGTAAATATAATATTACGGCAAGCACATAAAAAAGTAAGATATAACATTAAACGGGAGGCATAAACAAACCCACGTTCACAGCAATTGCGACTCAACAAAGCTAGCTTATTATGTCAAGGCGAGCACTTTCAAAAGCCCGTAGTTTATGGTGCACGCTCATTTACCCGGATTTGAACCAACGACCATTGCATCAGGATTCAGGATGGGCATCACTGCAATTTTCTTTTATAATGAAATCGGTTTGTCAGAGCGTGGCGCACTGATGACCGGCCGATGTAAACGACCTCAGCGGCACGGCTCAACCGAAGCAGCAAACGCCATACGGCCGCACCTGGGCTAATGAAATTCCTCTCACACTCTATCCGTGCACCCGAGGAGCCCGTTACAAACAATGAACCCTCAATTACATGGCGATTCGGTTGCCCAACTTTACAACACAAACTAATCGAAAAACGGTACGGGCCGAATTCGATCAGAGTAACGGGTTGCTAAATCTCTGAAACAAGAGGACATGCAATTTGTCACACGCGTTATCCAATCCAACAGCGTAGGTGACGTTCTAATTGGCAAGTGAAGCGGTCGATTCAGGTTTTAGGCTTCCGTCGCCCACGAAGTACCGAAGTGGGTCACTGCCAGTTTGCGAATCAGGCATTATTGTAATCGCATTACACTTCGATCGAACAGCGGCGCCGAAAGTGACAGCGCGTCCGCGCAGCCAGCCGGGGTCACCACTCAACGCGCCATTGTGGGCTGAACTTGGCAACTTGGCTACCGTGACCCTCACCTGTGACATGCATTATTCGGTACAGAACTTACGAGAATTACAACACGCATTTACTTATAAAACAACCAATGTCAATGTTTTCCTTCACTTTTAAACCGTGTAGGATTTAATCGGTGTCCGCGTAGAATGTCGAACCGCTTACAAAGTTGTAGTCGCCGGAGGCGATCTAGAGCTGATGTCGATGAGGCAATCGATGAGTAAATAACTTCATCGTAAGACATAAAAAATATTACCCGCGAAGAGGAAGAACGCTGTATCAGATAGCGTGTTCTCGGCGCGATAGGCACATCTTTAAGATCCAAGATTACAGCACCATCCCGGGCGCTCAGCGATGTTTGTGCTCCACGATGGGAACGCCAAACATCAGAATAACCAATCATAAATCTGCTCGGAGAAGGCGCGTATCCGCTCAGATAATCTTGTCGTTAATACCTGTAATTTTATTAGTGTCTACGGTTTAGGAAGTAGTAAATAACAAATTGAATAAGTACAGAGATGCACTGCGTCACGCATTGCCTCGGGTAAATCGAGCTTAAAAGGGAAACTTGACGGGTTATTTCGAAATTGATATACGCACCTACTTCCAACTTCCAAACTATTGTTGAAACCCTTAATAAAGCGTGAAAAATGGTGACGGGGTAATAGTGTTGTGGTATTGCACCGTGATTTGTGACTCCGCGCACGGCAATTACGTCGTTGCACGAGGCATATTTTTATTTAAAACGACATTAACAGCCCGGAACCGAACGTTCAAGGGCGCACTACAACAATATATCACGCGAAATTCCACAACATTCGGCTAACACCTTAACAGGTAAGGAATAAGGACCAGAATACGAAGCGGCCGAAGGTAACGTAACGCGTGCGTTGAACTTAAAAGGTTGTGACAGGGGTATTACAGTAATTACCTTAATTTGTAAACACAAAAAACGGCCGTCGATTCGTTTGTTACCGAGCGCAAAATTAAATAACAAAGTTGGCGAAGATCGAACCCTCTTGGAGTAAGAGCCGCTTCGCTTAGAATGCGGACTGTGCGCCAATTAACGCATCCAACCAGCCTTCGTGAGAACATTATCAATTCTCCGTAGAAATGTATAATTGGGCAATATTTTGTTGAAACATCTTCATCGGCCGTTATGCGGAACGCAGTTAAAATGGGAATGTTTTAAAAGGAACTGTTGGAGCTAAGTATCGTACAATCTTTGCAAAAACCAGCTCGGGCCAGTGGCCAGTTCACGCGAGGGCGTGCTCTTACGACAGGTCTGCGCATATCGGGGCCATGAATCTCCCGTGACCGAGTGCAGGCATTCCTGGACACCGTCGGTCGTTGACTGATCACCCAAACGCCTTTGACCGCATAGAGGCATTGTGCTTGAAGAAAAAAGAGATGTAGGCTGTCTCCTATCCTAGAGTAAGTTAGGTAGGAACCTATCTTACTCCTGGAAAGGTAGGTACCAAATTTTTTTTTATTTATGACGAGCTGAATAAATGGATTTTACTTCATTTCTCAGTAAATGCTGAAGTTTGGTAGGTTACTACCACCACCCTTTGCCGTAGAAGTTCCTGAAATTCGGGGCTTCTGCCAATTCTATATCTTGAGGGTAAAACATCATCTTCTTAAATTTTTCGAGGCTTGGGCCTGCGGTCATGTTATCAAAGTATCAAATATCATAAACAACAATGATTCACAGACATGCAAAAGGTCACTCAAGGATGATAAAATAAATCAAATCACATATCTACTCGTGCAGAAGACGCTGGCACGAGTTTTAATTATCCTTCTCCTATTAAGGCAGATGAGTAATGATGACAACGCAAATTTTACCGCGTTTTAGACAAAATTAACCGCATAGAGAAGGTCATCATCATTCCAGTATCACCGTCATGCTATAATAATAACCGTTTGTCTGATTCTAGGCGTTCAAAAGTTACTTCACAGCCCAGGTAATCTAAGGGCAACGTTCTCAGCAAGAGTCAAGCATCTGACGTTATTAGGTCGTGCAAGCACCGTGGAGGGGCGCCAGTGCGGAACCTGGGAAGTTAGCCCTGAGCTGATATTAAGGAAAGGGAACAGAGACAAATGAGTTGAAACCCAGAATTGCTGGTATTAAGGAAGGGAAACAGAGAGAAATGTGTAGAAACTCAAAATTTTATGAAGAAACACGCCCTTTAAAGTTTACTGAACAAACGTACCATACGTCTGATAACCGCTAACTTATCAACCCATCTTGTTTACTACTCGAGATGATATCATCGGGTAGAAATGTTAGCTAATTGAAAGGGGCAGGCACATGTGTCGAGAAATATGCACTGTGCAAACCTTTAATTGATACTTTGATGCTAACCTACTTTGTCTAGTGTTGTTGGAATTTGCCGTTGTGTATCACCTTTGATCACTCGAGAGAGGTTATTTGCTGCTAATTGTGGCACACATTGCATGTATGAATCATTATCATATTTATTTTCCTTCTTCAATTGTTTTAGTTACCCGCATGTACTGGTATGCAAAACACACACAACACTATATTCTCCTGAAATTAACGGATTGGCTGATGGGAAAACCCCTTGAACGTCCGGACACTTACTTAGGGTTTTAATTATGTCACCGCCATTGAATAATGGAACTTGGGTCACAGAATAGGAGTAAGGCAGTGCGTTAATTAGGCAGGAATATGCAAGGCGCAGGAAGCAGCCGGAAGATATGCTTCCGTCCTCGTCGCCGCCTGCCGGGGCAACGGGACTCAGTCGGTGTTGTTTTAATGATTTTAATAAGAGAAATATCCATATTGTGTGCACGGCGCGACGCGGAGGGAGAAAGTCGCGACCACTCACCCTGATAAAGACTCTCGGAATGAGTCGAAACTTAGTCGGTGCCTTCACCGATAGTGCAGTACGTGAAAATTCTCGTTTTTACAATATGAATAGTCAAGTTCACGATAGTTTTTAGAATAAAAAAGAGAAATATCATTGAGTTAGAGGGTAAATAGCCGTCTGAGTCTGTTTGGTTTTTTTTCAGTTATTTTTTATTACTGCTGTTTTTTCTTTAACTTAGTTACCTACTTAATTTTGCAAACAATAACGCGAACGATGTATTTTTCCAATCATGATGACGTTGTTATTGTGTTATGTACCCAGTACCTACCTTTGCACGATGTAATCGAATTGATTACTCTTATCAGAGTGAAATATTGTGATTGATAACAAGTATTAAGGTTATATTCCACACCCTAGCGAAGTACACTCTATCTGAAGTTACCTTTCAAAAAATACCGGCGCGGATAATACAGTACGCTATAATTTTTAAGGTTCTGGGTACAATTAATAAGGTATTGCGGATTGCAAACACATGGCTCGACAAGTAATGTGTTCATATTGTAAAAACGGGAATTTTCCGCGTCGCGTCGTGCACTGCGCGACGCGGAGGGAGAAAGTCGCGACCACTCACCCTGATGAAGACTCGGAATGAGTCGAAACTTAGTCGGTGCCTTCACCGATAGTGCAGTACGTGAAAATTACCGTTTTTACAATATGAATAGTCATGTTCACGATAGTTTTCGGAATAAAAGTAATGTGTTGACTTTATCGCCACCACAATCACTTATGCTAGAGACTGTTAGAACGCAATTATCACTCACAGTACACTTGTTTCTGCACATGTTAATGATTGAAGTAAATCAACAGAGATAGCGTTGTGGATAAGTAGTTACAATACATTGATAGTGGATGGATAAAAGAACGGTCACGTTTTTGGGCAAGTGTAACAAAAATATAGATTACCTACAAGAGAAGTAGTTCTAGATATATAAACATTCTTCTTTAGTGTTAGAGAAAGTTCTTTCTAGTTCAGACTCAAATCTTCTAGTCTTATTTCATGCATGCCGGGCGCACCTGAATTCTTTCATCACATTGGATATCTTTACCTTTCACAACAGGCATTTCGATCACATAATTGATTCACAAAAACCACCTTAGTTTCAATTCCGTTCGTATCATCAATAACCATCATGGATAAGTCCTTACTTGGAAGATCCAATGATAAGTTTGTTTACACCGTAAGGACCAAATCATCAAAGCTATTTTTGGTATTGGCGTAATGATTCATGGATAAGCGATGTATCATTTGCATGAATTTTATTATTCGACTGTCACCGACGAAGGCCGACATTTCAAACTGCTGGGTGCAGTAAAGGTTATAGAATTAAAGTAGCTAGACTACACAAAAAGTGTCTCATGTTGATGTTTAGATTTCAAAATGCAATGTTCTCATTTCAATGCGTATTCTTATCACATAAATTGACACCTTTTCACCCCGTTTAGATTTGATTTTAGTAAGCATTTATTTACCTAATAAAATAAAACTACTGCCAACAAGTCTACCTTTAGCGCTTCATTCAGCAGCGTAATTGTAGAAAATTGACATGGATTGTTGAAAATTGACGTGAATTTTATTACTTTAGTTACGTAAAGCAGGAAAATGCATTTGTTTATGCATTTTTGCACTTTTATTCGAAGTAGAACGCAGGGACTGAAGGAGTGATAAATTTAAAAGTGAAACTAAAAATCACAGAATAATAAGCATAGTTGCACAGATAATCTATAACAGTAAAATGTTCGTTTTCTCAATTATTATTCCCAACAGCAATGCTGTTAACAAATGATTTGCTACAAGACACACGACACTAATTGTACGTCCCATCATAACACAGCAGCGAAAGCATTCGGCGTATGAAAAAGGAAAGTACAGCAGGTGTAGGGCTCTTCCAGGGCGCACAGGGTCACCACTCTTGCTATGATAGGTTTGAGACATTCCACAAATTAATTTAAATATATATATATATTTTTAATTATACCAACGTCAGTGGTAAATATTAGAGAAAAAATATAAAAATCGATAATATCTGTTTAATTTCATAAGAAAGTTAGAAGTTATTAATAGGTACATAATCCTAATTAAGTAGGTATATTTAAATAAATATATAGATATCTAATGATATCATTTTTATCTAATGATACTAATTTTTTAATCATCATGACAATATTATTCTACCTTCACAATTTGACGATGTTTCTAAACTTTTATATTTTTGCAAAAGGTGTTTTTATTTTAAAAAGTTCAGACCAAAATTTTTCAACGTTGGCAGCCCTGGGTACAACGAATGGAATGCGACTATTATTAGACGGCGCCGGCGCACGCCACCCGACCTGCGCCGTGTACAGGACGATCTCTTCTAGGTATGCGACTTTGTAGCATAAACAAGCTGTGGAACTTGAAATGAGATCTAAGGTTTCATTGTTCTCAAAGGTTAAAGTCAGCAAAGAATTTCAAGCACATTTCGGTTTGGGTTGCCGAGACGGTTTCAATGAGGGCACACACATGAAATAAATTTATTTTATAAAAAATCTTTTTAAGAACAACCTTTTCGTATTCTTCTCTGCAAACCCTTTCATTTGATAACCATATAATGAGGGTACATACAAAATAATTGGTCCGCCATCTTTGGGAGTACGCCATATTGGATTTACAATGATGTCACTTAGCTGACCAAGCATTGTCATCCAAGCCTAACGTGTATGCAAAATTTAAGCTCAATCAGTTGGGGATAACTGGTTTAAAATTCACTTGCAAGATTTAACCCATACATTCTAACTAATGAGACAAGTAAAATGAAAGCTTGTAATAATACAAAAAATGGTTGCCGCGCCAACCGTTTTTTGGCCACCAAGCCAAAGTAAGCTTTCCATACTACTTTATCTGCCAGCTACGTGACACTGGCAAAAATGTTCAAGTAGAACGATTGCCATAAAAAAAACCGTGCCCGCTGGGTTCGAATCGGAAAATCCTTTCTTAGTGCACCCCTATACCTACCATAAAAAACATAACCTGCAAATAGGTCTCTAGAAATAAATTTGAAATATTTTCTAGATCTTTGGCGTAGGATATTCTAAAGGTTTAGGGTTGTGCGTTGATTTTCAGTCCGTCAGACAATAAGTCTGACGCAATATTTTATACAGAGTGATGGATGGGTCATTTATAAGATATTTTACCCCTCTGTTGCTTTTGGACCTGTATTTAGAAGAGAAGACAGATATAGGACATAAACAATACGATCCAGCTATATTATACGGCTTCGCCCGCATGGAAAACGGATAAAAAGTAACCAACAAAAAATTGCGTTTGTAAGAAACACATTCGCTCGACCGTTTTTTTTGTCGACCTATGTCGTGAAATAGGTCTCCACGAAAAGCCCTTTTATTTTAACGGGATCATAATATAGCCTATGTCCACCCTGAAAGTTCGTTTTAAATTATGGTGAAAGAATTTTTGAAATCGGATGTGTAGATTTGGATGATATACAAACTTTTTCTCTTTATAGTATTAACAGAATATTATCATAATATTACCTAGCATTTTTTTAGTGTAGAAGATGGTTGTAATTCCAAATAAATCTCCAACAGAGTCCCAGAACGAGAACTCATTATCGTTCATTTAGAACATCTCTAGGTAGACCACCACATCCTGTATCACAATCGGCTTGTGTTATCAGAGCTACGGGCATTGGGCGTAAGACGCTTGTACACTGGGTCCGATCCGAATCCGTGAAAATACATTCCATAATAGCAGTAATACTATGCAATATGAGTGGTTGAACACTGGATACGAAATACGTTTTCCGAAATCCAAGCATCTCCTCTTCGGAGACGTCACGCGGACGGAGCTGTACGCGCGGCGTCATCAGTCAACACTGATAGTGCTGCGATGTTACAAAAGACATCTGTGTTTTCTCAAATTCTGATTTAATGCACGAGTATTTTTTTTGCATCCGTGTTTTCTGTATTTAGTTAGATGCAGTGAACATTGTAGAAGCGACGTCTCAAACCGCTTCGATTCTTGGCCATGCGTATTTGAATCGGATGCAGTGCACTAGTGACATCTGAATTCGCTCCGATTTTTCTCCATGCGTATTTACTAGAATTCGGATCGGCCGCAGTGGACAAGCGCTTTAACTATGTGGTCGCAATGTCATGGTAATGTTCCAGATCGTGTTCCTGTCGTCGCTGGAAAATGAAATACAATACGCATAAATCAAATGAGTAAAGGTTACCGCAATTTGTTAGGAAATAAGATGAAATCCATTTGAAAATAAAATCAATGCTGGTAGTAAATGAAACCCCGTTATACTCACTTTTGCGAGAGTTCGATGATGTAAATGATTACTTATACCCGAGAATAACATATACGTAACTTTTCAGCAAAAAGACTTTGTAGAAAAAATAAAAGTTTTATAAAACAAATTGAATTTTCATAACAATTTGTTGGTAAAAATATTGTTTTCTTTCCGGTTTCCCGCATTGTTTTTTTTTCTACTTATTTTCAATTCAATATTTATTAGGGGCGTTTACCAAACAATGGTATGACAACCTTAAACCTTCTTATTTTATGTAGGTACCTGAAGTTTTCACAAAAAATCATATATGTAAGTTTTTTTTAATATAAAAATTGTGCTTCATGTCGGTCACTAGCTACTACTCATAACTAGTTAGGTAGGTACTCTTTTATTCTGTTTTTGATGGTCTCAGACAGCAGTAAAGTTAAGTGTTATTCCAAGACATAAAACTTTTATTTGCCACTGCCCGAGAACTGTGAACGAGCCAAAACTCGAAAATAAAACCATAATGCTACTTGCTGCTCTATCGACTTTTATTGCTGTAAAGAATAATGATGGCGGGAGTGCAAAACTTCCTCCAGGGCTGCATTTATACACTTCTTTGTTACTTACTGTGCACGAGCGAATTAGATAAATAGCATTCAATTTGTCATATTATGTTAATAAATAACGCGCAGGCAACACTATGGACTGACGTCTGTGGATGAGCGAATCGGAAGTCTTTGAAAACGTCAAATATGATATTTAAGAAAACCTTTTTTAATCTATGGGAGCTTCGCTTTGATCTCGTCTCCACGATCGTACGTACATTGACAAAAGCCGCATTTGTAAAACTGTGGCAAGGGCCACGGATTTCCTAGGATCCTGGCATACCATTTTCGCTTCATTCAGCCTCATCACATACTTCATACAAGCTCGTCGGTATAGGTTACTCTTGACTTGGCCTTTCTCCAGAACGTCTCCAATTTAGTCAGAGTACGTTCATCGAGGTCTTCCCATACCAAATATCCCATCCAAGTTCACCTTGTATACTCGTTTTGTTAATCTTCTTTCAAAGATCCTTTCCACATATGTATCAAACTGCTGCTTGCTAAGAACCTATCAATCAATAGTAAATTGGTAAAGCCTCAATAATTTAGCTCAACCTTCAGCGCAGGTACTTAGCATGTATTAACTAGTTCGGTCACCCTGACACGCTTGCATCGACAATCTCCGTTCACCGAACCCTATTAATGCATTAGATATGATTATGATGGATTGTTGTTCTTAATTGGTATTTGCGGCCAGGCGAGGGGATAAAGCTGGTGCATTCTGATGGACTTTTCACTTCTTCGTTGTGCTTTTGAACGAGTGGTTGTAGTCCTGCCTTTAAAGGGCATTGTCTTAATTGATCTTAGACCAAGACTTCGAATCAGAAAGTAGCAAGAAGTCTTCCTTTTCCAACCGTGCGGTTTCAGAGGAACTGTGTCCCGCAACCACTAAGGTTATGGAATGCGAACTCAGTTTTCCGAGAGGTCGAAGTCCTTCCGTCTGAGGGCTGTGTCTCAATTGATCCTAAACCTAGACCAATCTAAAAGAGGGCTTTCCTATTCCAACCGTGCGGTTTCAACCGCCTCCCACGAACAATCCTAACATGAAATGATCTCCCTGCTCATGTTTTCAAAAGTGACTACAATATGAGGTTCTTCAAAAATAAGGTTTGAAATCTTCAAGGATTGACAATGTCGCTGATCAAACATCGTCAGATCTATACTCAACACATACATCTGTGAGGTTACCAAGTCGGGGGTTGTCAGAGGCAAAACCAAACATAACATGTGGCACATTCCGCGTGACAGTTTGCAAGCCCATCGCCGCTTATTGGAACACTTATCGGCAAATACCTCAGATTTTTTTATTCTAGGGCATGATAGTTTCCTCATGATGTTTCCTTCACCGTTTTAAAGTTGCACTTGAAATTTTCGAGTGGAAAACCACGCACCTAATACTTCTTTACTGCTTTTATTAGAATTTGATGTTTATTCTCATATTTTGATACACAGCGGCTTACATTCAGCTTTGCTACAAGCTAGCCACTGTCATGCATGAATAAGCGATCGCGCAGGACATGATCAGCACTTAGCGAGACATAAATTCACGCCCAGTTTACGAGGTTCTTCAATGGCGTTTATACGAGTCTCAAAATTTATTCTAATACAGGTGCCTTTAGCGGCATTAGTCAGGTGGCGAAATTCCAGGAAAGTTTTAGGATGTTTATAAATCTTCTGATCTTGCTGTGGGTCGCATCTACTTGTGAAAGTTAGTTTTGACTATACATAGGGTACTTTTAACCGGGTACTACGAGAGTGAAGTCGGGGGCAGAACCTCGCCCTCCAAAATAAGGATGTTTGGATGTTTGGATACAGAGTCTTCGTAATGGCTGAACAGATTTTGATAGAAAATTAAAGAGTAACCTTGAATAACACAAAGACCTTTTTATTTCAAATGTACTTTACAAGGAAAACCATGGCCAGTGACTGGAAATTATATTTTACTAGCCTCTGCTCACAGCTTCGCCCGCGTGGTACCCGGATAAAAAGTAGTAGCCTATATGTTATTCTGATGTACAACCTTTATTACTGTTAAGTTTCATCAAAATAAGTCCAGTCGTTTTTGCGTGAAAGAGTAACAAACATCCATCCTCACAAACATTCGCGTTTATAATAGTAGTAGGACTAACATAATTTCAAGTCACCTTAATTACGGTGTCCATTCAGTGACATGGCTGGCATGACCCTAATTACCACCTAAAAAGATAACACTGGCCGGGTACTTCCTCACTGTACCTACCAGATGACTTAACGACTTAATCATGTAATGCGCGCGCGCAAATATTCAGTAATGCTGGTTTTATTGCAGTAAAAACCTCATATTGAGCAACAGTTAATGAAGCGTTGATCATGACTCGAAATCATGCTAACACACTGTTTCTGATCGAATGATTTATTGTTCAGAAAATCGATTTGGTACTGGATATTATGGTTTATTGAAACGTGATTCGTCATCGATTACAAACGTGGTGACAGTAAATAAATACGGCAATAATGTCGTGACTTAAGGTAGGTCCACATTTGTGACATTACAACGTTACTCCGTAACCATGGTAGGTAAGCGTAACAACTAACAATGTTATAGTGAGGACGGTATATGTTACGCGGACAAAGCAAGACGTAGCGAGTATCGTGATATGTCATAGAGTATCGATTACAACAGTGGCGTGGCTTAGGGTAGGTCCACATTTGTGACATTACAATGTTACTCCGTAACCATGGTAGATACGCGTAACAACCAACAATGTCACAGTGAGGATGGCATTTGTCCGGACAAAACAACAACGCGGCGAGTACCGTGACATGTCAACGAGTAATGTACGTTGAAATGTCAAAAAAGTGCACCCGTCATTACTGGTGACGTTTAACACGCTCCACATTTGGAAGGGTGACCACGTTGAATTGAATTTTTAATACACAACTTTACATTAGCAAATAAATTGAACCTAAAGTCGTGAAACGTCACACAACTAACGTCAAAGGATGACACATTATGTAATGCAATGAGGTTTAGGTATAACCTAGATGACATAACGTTTAACGACTAGATTAGATCTGGTCTAGTTGAAGGGAGAGAGTGGGTCAACTTGCTTAGGACATTATCTAGATCGTGAAATAGGTTTATACGGAAAAGAAAATGGAAAATTTCAATAAGAAATGATACAGTCGCAAGGCAGTTTGGCCAGGGCAGTACCTGCGTATTTCTGCGCATTTCTGTGTTCCAGGATAGAGGGTAGGAAGGGAATTTCCATCATGGGGAATACAATCGTCAACTTTTTTATTTATTAGGATAGTTTTAGTTTATCTTAGCGTTAACGATTGTAGAACGTCAATTTGACTAAACCTATTAGAATAAACATGAATGTCCTTATATATTAACCTGATGTAATGTAGTTTCAAATGTATTTCATTTTTAGATATCAAATAATTATAGATTACTAGCTTCTGCCCACGGCTTCGCCCGCGTGGTACCCGGATAAAAAGTAGCCTTGTATAAGCTATATTACTGTAAAGTTTCATCAAAATTTAAAAAAGTTCAGTGGTTTTTGCGTGAAAGAGTAACAAAAATACATCCTCACAAACTTTCGCGTTGATAATAGCGGATGACAACCGCTTCCTGGGGGTTTACTGCAGTTCGACAGAGACAAGCAAGTTTTCCTGCTTGCTGCAACTTCATTTCTGTTACATTATTCAGTACCACAAGTCATGCATCACACTTGTAATGTATTACGTGTATCATTTGACGGGAGCAGTCAGAACAGGATTTTTATTGATTTACGCACGCTGTCAATTACGTAAGCAGTGGTGCTCCTTGTGAAAGAGCTCGACCTGGAAAGTACTACCTACATATTTCTGGCAGCAAGCAGTTTTGCTCGCTTTCCAGTGTTTCCGTTTGAAGGGTATGGGTGCCGGTGAAATTACAGGTACATTAGCCTCCGATTTGCATACGCTTATGGGTTAGGGGTAACCGCTTACCAGCAGCTGGGCCGTGAGCCGTGCCACTTCAGTTTTATAAAAAAATCGTTAAACATACTGATGACATCAAAGGAAGGCCTCATTTTCATACAAAATTGGTACGAAATCTCTAAACCAAACCCTGATGGAGCATAGAAATGGTCAGAAATCTTGACATGACATAACTGACAGTGTTTATTCATCGTGCCCCTTGCTCTTTTTTGGTAACTATGCTTTACGTCAATGACCAAAGGTGGGCCATAAAAGGGCTCAATGAACGATAGTGAGAGGAACAGCGAGTGTGATTCACGGTATGAGGTACCGAAATAAGTAAAAGTAATTGTGTTTACCTACTGTTTTCTAAAGTCTTATCTCAATTTGAATGGTAGCCCAGGAGTTTTCCGCGGTGTGAGGTCATCCGCCCTAGGCCCTGTCTGAAAATCAGCGCTGCTTCTCAATACTGTGCGGAGCAGCACTAAGCTTAGACAAGACCTGTTTGGCCCACACGGTACAGATGGGACAATCTTTCTCTTTATCTCTGTTTTTTTGTCAAATCTGTGTTAAAATCAATATTTGTTATTCAATTATTTTTGTAACTGTCCGTTCTGTGCTATGCTGTTGTCAAATAAACTACTTTCTATTCTATAAATGCAGAAGCTGTTTCTTTACAACTCCAGATTCACGGATTACTATAGAAACTAGAAAGAGTATAACATCCGTTGGACATTCAAAAAAATGTTTGGGCTAATTCTATAGTTCGATAAACAAAGGCAAGATTACATAACACGTTCCAGCAGTTCGCAGTGTTACGGTCATAAAGAACCTGCAACAGGTTGAGTTGTCAACGCACGCGGCAATAACAATCACATGTGTCATATTGTCTCACGGCGACTGTTACAGCAGTTTCCTTGTTGTCGGCCCGTACAAATTGGCGACGCGCGTTTCAGAGGACAATTGCCTCTTAACGGGCAATTCGCCAGATTTGTTCACATAATGTTAGCTAAAAGTAAAGGCGTAGACAGAATGTGCCAAAGAAAAGCTTTATCCATATACGGAGGACTGGTCTGAAAGAAGACCAGCGGGGCGATCACACAAATTTCTCATGGCTGGTATCATCGGATGAGGTGAATCGTATCACGCTAATTTGTAAGCTGGATGAGCCATATATTGACAATGCGAATGAACAAAATTGGTTTCATATTGGACGTTCCGTTTTTTGGATGGATGGGCCATTAAAATAAGGAACTAGTGTCAAAATTGATTGCCATCTCGATATCCATGAGTTAGTGTGATCGCCCCGCTAAAAGGATATCACAATATAATGTTTAATATAATGTTCCAACGGATTCGAATCCCTTGTACACCAACTAAACTTAATTTTATCTATCTCTCTTTTACTAAAAATAGGCAACAAATAAAAGAAAAAGCAACAATTTTAGTGCTGCCAAATTAGTCAGATTTAAGATTTCGATACAAGTTTTGTCGTGATTTCAATCGGCAGTTCCTAATGGTAATGATTCTTAATACGAAGAAGATCTAATTTGACAGGAATAAAATTATTGCCATCTCTTTGTTGCACTATCAGTAAAAAAGAACGACAGTTTAAATTAAGTTTAGTTGGTTGACTAGAGAAGAGAATAGGCGCCATCTTGATTATTTTTGGACATGTTGGTGAATTTAAGAGAACAGAGAATAATCGATAAATACCTATGTAGTTCAAAGAAAGAATGAATTATATGAAATGAGTATTGAGCTGATAGCTGCTGATGGGGTGAGGAGGAAGAAAACAAGTTATTTCGACTCAGTGATATGACGGATGACATGATAGAGAGATAAGACAGCTGCGTCAAACAAAAATCAGAAGACGCGAAGTTTTTACAGAAAGTGTAATAAAAGCGTGTGCATTTCATCTCTCATGTGTCTGTTTGTACACACTCCAGTCGAGAATTCCTTTGGCTCAGTGCGGCGTGGAGGCTGAAATTCCCATGTTTTAGCGAGTGCAGCGGCGATAGAAGTGGGGTTCGCGTGTGTGAAATGATGTAATTTATATGCTATTTTAATTGCGGGCAGCTGCAATTGAGATTGAAGGTTTGATTAAGTGATCGAAACTAAGATTCAATTAATCATCGTAACATTGATCGGTGGCGCGGCGGTCGAGTAGCCGGCTCTTCTTCTGAGACGTAAAAGATGCTGGTTATATTCCGGCTGCAGGACAAATGGTTGCATGATCTGTAACTATTCTGGTTCTGGGTGCCACAACGCACTCGTATTTCCTGATACCTTCCACAACGGGATCCTACATGTGTAATATTATAAGCGCAATGAATATTGAATTTGATAGACCACCACTCTTGGTCTTTGCGACTCGCATATATTGTGTACCCTACTAGTCCCTAACCTACTAGTAGATGGCCTACTAGTCTCAAGTTTGGAAATAAGTCTTTACTTGACAAAAAATCCTCTTAAAAAACAACTTTATCAAGAATCCAGACAAACTTCCAAGAGGATATTTCCTGGCAGTCATTGTATTTGGACTTTCAACCTGTCAGTCAGCAATTCCAGTGACAAACCACACCTCTAGTCGTAAACTAAACGATGCATGTGTTTACCGCTCGCTAACGACCGGTAACACAATATCCTAGCTATAGATAGCTAGAGCTGACGAGCTGATCCTAGGAATCCAGCTATTATCGGCGCTGAATATTCACCTTGTCTAATCCAAGTTTCACGTCTGCTTAGGAGCGGCGAGACATTCCTGTGAAACGCTTTAATAGGTCATCATCAGCCTGAAGGAATACAGTCTGGCCCAAACAGGGCCTTGATCAAATCCATTCACCGATTTCCCGCAACATTTATGATGTTATCGAACCATCAGAGGAGACTTCCAGTGCGTAGTCCTTCCGTGATCGGTACTCGAGAACCTATTAGCCAGCGGTTGTTTCAAGCAAAATTAGAACGATCTGAGCCACGGCAAGAGCTGATTACTAAAAAAATATTTGGATAGGTACCTGAGTTAACTGGAGAATATTTTTATGACCACTATTGTCTGCTAATAAAAGATAAAAAAAATGTGTCAAAAAGGCGTCATATTATATTTGGCAAAGTAACATTCTATTCTATTTAGCGATCAGCGATGGCGCTAGTGGAAAAGTCAAAAATATATAGGAGACATAAGCTGTCATGTGATCACATATCGATTGCGCGTCAATCTCATACAAATACAAATATATTTCTTTACCACTAAGTATGTTATAGGTTTACTGTAGTCCCCGCACGAGGGCTAGCCTATATCGCGCTCATTCATTTGTATTTTTCATACATACGCATATATACATAAAGTCACTGCTGTTTTCCGGAAGGGTAGGGAGAGACCACGGATTTTCACTTGCTGCATACTTCTTTACCTTCATTCATCCTTATCACATTCTTCATACAAGCTTGTCGGTTTAGGGTACCCCTAGTTAAGCCTAGTAAAGGCCCACTTAAGCCTTTGTCCAATTTATTCAGAGTACGTTCGACAAGGCCTTCCCTTTTTAATTATCTCATCACGATCGCTTTGTATACTTGTTTCAGTTTTCTATTATCGTTAATATTTGTAGAAAGCCACCTTGGCTACAGCTTTATAATTATTTAACTCCATAAAATTCTAATTTCAGAGAAAAGTAAAATAAGAAACTACTTCGTGATATATAGTCGAAAATTGTGTAGAAACTAGACGTTGAGTAAATACATGACAACAGAGTAATTGTCTGAAACACTTTCGTGCTTGCGCAATAATGACTATTTGACGGAAAGGGCACATTTAGGTTGCCAGTGTTGCCACATAACTAACACATTCCGCGTGATAGATCACGACAATTTTAATGCGAGTAGATTATAATGTCGCAGGGAGCATTCACTCAGGTTTTGTGACCTTCTATTCGTCTGACATAAGTCGGAGCAGTCGGAGGATGGAAGAGGCTTTAGACCGCTTGTCGTGGCGTGTTTCCGAATAAATAGCCTTTGATGATGATGACAATACAAGAATGGATGTTTATGTTACTAATAATGCGATAGGCCTAAGATATACATTGCAAGATTAAAAAGAATAGTATGCGCCATTTTTTACTTTCTAATGGACCTCATCTAATCATCATCATCGTTAATAAGGTTTATTTTGTCAAAATAAACCTTATTAACGATTCTGTGAACATAACCTATATGAACGAAACATAAATTTCGTATTCGCCATCTTTGATTTCAAACTAGATGGCAAAAACTAAGTGTGAATCGGGGTTCAACGGGAATAACCCTAAAAATTCATAACAAACTGTCGATGTCGCAACAAAAACAAAAATCGACACAAACAAAGTTAGCTTTTAGTTCCGCGACGCGAACTACATTTGAATTATTTTGAATAGGACACGATTAGCTACACTTTTTCTAAGTATTATCGAACAATATTAACTTTTCCCATGCTCAGCCATTATGCAACTATACCTTTAGCTAGTCGAGGCGCGAAATTCATATGTTTTGCCGTTTTAATGTTTTATGCGTTCCTCCAGTAGTATGTTGAGGGAATCGTTGTATTTTATTAAAACAATTTATGCATGAGAATATTGTATTTCAGATTACAAATTTCTTGAAAATTAATAAGAACAAAACGTTCATATTCCAACCGTCCAGTCCGCCTCTCAACATATCTTTTTAACTGTAGAATTTCAATTGGTATTCTTCTAATGAATCGGGTGGGTGTCCACAAGTATGATCAGTGGAAAAGAAGTTTCGCGGGAATCATAAGACATGGTCTATGACCGTATGTTTACGGTCATAGACTTAAATACTTCGACTTCGACTTAAATATCGAACGCAATCATAGACCTTGAATATATAATATACTCTGTGACGAAAAACATTTTCTTTTGTTAAGACGAACTCAGCACCGACAATCAGAGCAAATTGAAACCAGTTACCACCATAATTCGTTCCAGCTACTGGATGCTATCGGAAGGCGTTGACCTACCACCACCACAAATTACAAAATCAATCCATAGTTAATCTTTTTCGCGCTATTCCGTCTTCCCTTTCAGAACGTGATGCGGTTGAGAATTGAACACTGTATTTTGGTCAATAAATTCTGGATAGTGTTGCCATATAATAAAATCGCTCGAAAAGGTGCTGGAAAGAAAGACTGCTGGATGCGCTTACCTAAACATAATTACGTACGAACAATTTGCCGCATAAAATAAAATTGATGAAGATAAAGAAAGCATGCTACGTAGTTTATTGTTAGAAAATCTACTAGGTTGGTTAAAGTATGCGTCGTATTTTTATCGACTCATGAAACATTCATCAAAATCGCCTGATCTGTTTCGTTAGATCTTCTATATGTACTCTATGAAACATAAAAAGATAGAAAGAAAGAAGAAAATACATTTATTGACCTCAACACAACACAACACAACAGGTGACAAATAAACATGAACACAAAAAGGTTACATAAAACATTACAAAAAATAAAAAGATGTGTTGTGTCGGATCAAAAGGTCCGCATATGCTGCACCAAATCTAGGAAAGCTGTAGCGCTGATTTTCGGACCATCGTGATGTCGTTGATAAATAAGATAAACGTTCTTTATATAATAAATAAATGCGGGAAAGTAGATTGGGCCGACCGATGACATTTTCTAAAATTTGTAACCTTCAGAAACTTAAAAAAACCAGCCCGTGGCTGGTGGTGGCTCGAAACCATTCTTCGGTTCTATACTAGGTACTATGGCCAGCGGTGGACCATTTCATGCTGATGATAGTGACCGTACGAAAACTCTAATCACAACACACTACGGCAGTTACTGTGTTTAGTTAGGTTTCGCAGAAGCAAGTCTACAGTTAAATTCCTAGGCATAGAGAACAATGCCTGAAAGAACCGAGGAATGAAAACAATCTATTATGTGCCGTAGCAATTAATCAAGGTTATTGTTCTTAAAGTTGTTGAACTTATCATAGAAAAATACCTATGTGCCTAGCTAACATTACGGAAACCGCTTTCCGATAATTACTAGCAAAATCTAATGAAAACAATTGAACGGATGATTGAAGGAAGGAAAGAGGACTATAATAACGAGTTTGAAAAAGATGGATGGACCGGTTGAAAGATGAATAGCGTAAGAACGAAGTACTGAGCTGACGGCTGATTTAGGAGAATGGAAGAAAACATTGTTATTTTATAATAATAGGTTCACTCGTAAACCGCCGTCTTTTGATTTCATTGTATCCTGTTCATCCAAAGGTTGTCTGAAAGAGAACGTTTTAAGCGATAAGACAACCCACTGTACATCGTATGTTTATTAATTCCTGTCTTTTGTATGTTTCTTAGGTGTGCAATAAAGAGTTTATCTATCTGTCTATTAGAAAAATGTTAAGGTAAATCAACTTTTCAATTTATTTATTACTAGCCTCTGCCCACGGCTTCGCCCGCGTTTTAACCGGATAAAAAGTAGCCCATGTGCTATTATGATGTACAACCAATTTTACTGTAAAGTTTCATCAAAATCCGTTCAGTAGTTTTAGCGTGAATGAGTATCAAACATCCATCCTCACAAACTTTCGCGTTTATAATAGAAGTAGGATTTATTACAGCCTTATAGTTCTGAACCGATTCTCAATAGATGTGTTTCATGTTAGAGTATGTATCTCAGTTCAGTATGCCTTTTGGCAAAGGCCTCCTCCAGCATTCTCTATTGACATCTGTCTTGAGAAACTCTCCTCCAGTCAGGGCTTCTGTGAGTTTGATCTCATCCATCCATCTCCGGTACAGTCCACCCTCCTCTTGCCATCCCGTGGATACGTGGTCAATTAGTCCCTTTCCAAATTTCACCGCGCAAACACCTGTTTGGCAATGTTGACTTGACATTCACCTTTCATCGGGGTTTTATGGCTGGTTTCCGGTTGGTCCGCGAAAGTAACAACTGCTGTGACGAATCAATTCATGGTGTCTTTGGGACCCGTCCGCGAAAGATAGCAGAGCAAAAGAGCAGCTAGCACACTAGGAACATTGAGGTAGAGATGTACGCCAACGTTTAATAATCTTTACAATGCCCTTAAGGCGTGCCCTTATTTATTTATTTATTTATTATTAGCAGTTAGGTAAAAAAATAGTATTAGTTTACATCGGTTTATCACTCACATTCACGATATCAAAGGTGCTTGCATTCATGTGAGTATGTACTATTCAGTAAATATAATAAAGTCAATTTTGCAAAAATTTACCAAAGAAAGTGTTATTTAGCTTATTTGTAAAAGTAGAAACACTACTCATATTCATATTGTAAAAACGGGAATTTTCACGTACTGCACTATCGGTGAAGGCACCGACTAAGTTTCGACTCATTCCGAGAGTCTTCATCAGGGTGAGTGGTTGCGACTTTCTCCTTCCGCGTCGCGCCGTGCACTACGCGCTGCCGCACGTTGTGCGCGGTTATAAAGGCGCGCGAGTGGAGGGGGCGATTGTGTTCGTAGCGTTGTTGTAACTACTGGTGGTAGGGGTGCTACATCGTCTACGCTACTGCTCACGTCGATGCAATAACCTATTCCTGGAGGAGCCAGACAGGCTACGCTCACTGTGGAAATGTCAGATTCGACTCCCCCGTTATCATGCAGTCCATACAGACATGACTTCCAGGCGGGGGGTAAAGCCCATCCACGGTCTCTGTTAAAGTTTGGTAGACGACCTATCTCGATAGCTTCGCGGATCTTGCGAATAACATATCGAATAAAATAGAAACACTACAGCTGAAAAGATCGAGGTCATGCTTTGTACTCAATATATTGAACAGCTTACTCAAACGGTAGATAAAGACATTTTGGCGATAGTTAGTGGTAACTTTAGGCAGATAAAGCAGGTTGCTACGCCTAAATGTTCGTGTGGGTGCATGAAATTGAATTATGTTTAGAAGTGGCGGAAAATCAATGCCTGAGTTGATAATTCGCGCTTGGTAAATAATGTATAGTAATCTAAACTGCTCATTTGGCTAACTATAATCTGCAAGCAGTAGCAAAATGACTACCGGCTTGGAAAGGGATTTCGAGATAGATCCAAATGTGCGCAGTTTACTGTAGAAGAATAAATTGAAGTGATGAGTGAGCCAGCTGCTTTCATAAGCTGCCACGGTAGGGTCTTGATCACGACTATCGATAAAGAAATCGAATGTTCTTAATATCAGCCCCACTAACTGTTCACTTATCTCTGGCTTCTCTCAACTAAGTGTTAAGTTATCTGTGTCCCATCATCTGGTAATCTGCGCCCGAGGTTTAGGTAGCTAATAAATTTTCAATATTCTGCAGCCGGTTATAAAAAACGACGTAACAAAAACATATCGAAAGTGGTTGTATCTGGGAATTTTAATAGCTGGAACTGTATTTCATCAGCGTATTCATAAGTTGGGGACAAATGCCAACTGACAACACTGAATAAAAAGCTGTTTATATTATATTTTTATAGATAAAATAAAAATGATCTTGGATATTTTTCACAGAGCATCATCAAGCCCCAAACTAAGCAGAGCTTGTATTGTGGGCACTACTCGCACATGATTGATATACTACTTATATATTTGTTTTTTTTAATTCATACATTTTAGCCATAGAAAACACCCAGACCCGAAATCAATATTTGCAGATCATATTAACACCGCGGCGGTAATCAAACCAGCAACCTTCTGCGTCTCAGGCGATTCTTCGCCCACTGCGCCACAGAGGTCGTCAACCTTTTGTATGCTAAAGCCCAGATGAGAGGCTCAATTCTTGTAATAAAAAAGTAAAATTAAACTTCCGATAAAGTCTCGATATCATAAACGTCAAAATTGGCAGTTATACATTTGTCAATGTCAATGTTTCCATAAAGAAACGTCAAAATTGAGATTAAAAACTAAGGCCAAAAGTAACAGTGCACGGCGCAACGCGGAAGGAGAAAGTCGCAACCACTCACCCTGATGAAGACTCTCGGAATGAGTCGAAACTTAGTCGGAAACAATAGCGTTTAGTTGTCGTGCACTTTATGTTACACAATATAAACTATAATTATATAATCATTACTGACGTAACATTGTAAGGACGTATAATAGCGCAAGTCTTAGTAAACGAGCTTTTAATGTCTATCCGATGGAGTCCATCGGAAGTGTAGGGTCCGTATTCTAGAATCCGCCTACGAGACTCGAGACGACGACATCTCGAAATGCACACACCATAAAGGCATTTCATTCGACATTTAACGCTATGCAATGCACGACGTCAGAATTGGCCCCAGATTAGAAAACTGCGGCTACTCAACCACTTTCACTGACATTGGGAACTGTGAACCAGAAATTACTGCAGTTTTTTCACTAATGGTGTTTGTTACTTTAATAACTATCTCCAAATGGGCAGTTATTAAAAACGAATGAAGACTGTATTTGTTTCAAGTTTGATACGTCACTGTTCTATACTTGGTAATTCCGCGTTATCTGCGGTTACGAGAAATCGATGCGCGGTGGCTTAAAACCATTCGACGTGGCATTCGTTAAGAGAGGCCTAAGTCTAGGCAGTTGCCTTCTACAATCTGATGATGTAAACCCAGCGATTAGGTTGACGCAGAAAGTTGCAGATTTGATTCCCGGGTCAAATATTTGTATTATCTGCAAATATTCGTCTCATGTTAATTGTTTTCTATGTATAATCTGTATGTATTAACCAAAAAATGTGTATAAGTAGTGTATCAAAGAACCATAAAGTTTACGGTTCACGAAGGTTGCGGGTTCGATCCCCGCCGCGGGACAAATGTTTGCATCCGCAAATATTTGTCTCGGGTCTGGGGTTTTTCCATGTATAATATGTATGTATTTACAAAAAAAAACATGTATATAAGTAGTATATCAGTCATGTAGTTCCCATAATACAAGCTCTGCTTAGTTTGGGGCTAGATGATGCTGTGTGATGTCTTGCATTATTTATTTATTTTTTATTATTATTTTTCATTAGGCACCAGCATCAAAGATCATCAAACAAATCACCGCTTATTGCTATTTATTTCTGAACAGGCTTGGTCGTTAGGAATCGGCTTGAATGTACTTAGTTAATATCGATTCTACATGATCCTTGAGATTAAATGAATAAAAAACTTTCGACTTTGGCTTTGAATGTACGAACGAAATGCAATACAAAGAACAGAACGCTATCGTGGAAAACCATTTTTTCTTTTTTTTACAATAAAGTGACATCCAAACGTACATCACCTATTGGTATAACATGATTAATTTATGCTTGCAACATCAGAGGTATCACTCGCGCATCGCCAACCCTGAGACATAACCTTAACGCAGTTTTATCTTCTGTATAGAATATACGTTTATTTGGCACAAACTATAAAAATATAATGGTTATACATAAGCCAGCAAATAAAAGTAGGTAAATTTTAGTAAACGTGAGGCCCTAGGCACTTATGATTTGTGGTACGAGTAAAACAAGTGGGCAGGTGGGCCGGCGCCGGCGCATACTCGAACGAATCCACCCACTTCTAAATATCGTTTCAAATTAGACATTCGTTAATAAATTCCCATAAATTTGCTTGTTTTTGCATTAATAAGTAAACAGTTTTAACGTAAACAGAATAAGTCGGTCATGCGAGAATGTTGCCATATGGTGAGGATTGCCGAATTCCAATAGGTGATTAAAAAATGTGATGTGTTTTTGCGATCCATTTTTCGCGATTCTGGGAATTTGACAATGTAGGTCAACTTCATGGAATTTTTTGTTGGTCAGTGTAATTTAGGCTTTTTTTAATTATTCTTTACTAGCCTCTGCTCACGGCTTCGCCCGCGTTGTACCCGGACAAAGAGTAGCCTATGTGTTATGCTGATGTATAAGCTATATTACTGTAAAGTTTTATCAAAATCCATTTAGTCATTATTGCGTGAAAGAGTAACAAACATCCATCCTCACAAACTTTCGCGTTTGTAATAGTAGTAGGATTATTTTTCAAATACAAAGCAAGCAGACACATTCACAACTGCATTCCTCAGAAACACACTCAGAGCGTAGATCTTTGACGATACCAAATAGGGGTAGACAGAGGCACATTCAAAAATTATATTTTCGCATGCCTGCGTTTTGCAAGTAGTTAGCATCCCTCGTGACAGGTTTCAAGGCCATCGCCGCTTATTGGAACACTAACTGGTGCCACATGCATTAAAAGTTTTGATATTTTTCAATAAATTTGTAATGTCTCCCTCCATTCAGAATGAAATATATCTGTTGGGTGTTATTTATTCAATTATACCAAACTGATAATATGGTTTCTTTGCTTCAACTAAATTCCTAATAATTGCTTCGTTCCAAATCCATGATAGATAAGGCCAAGTAAATTTACCCTGCACGATTTGAATAATATTTGTTCTTTTCTATTCCAAAAACTATCGTGAACTTGACTATTCATATTGTAAAAACGGGAATTTTCACGTACTGCACTATCGGTGAAGGCACCTAAGTTTCGACTCATTCCGAGAGTCTTCATCAGGGTGAGTGGTCGCGACTTTCTCCTTCCGCGTTGGTAGTGCACGGAGCGACGTACTGCGTTTGCAGTACGTGAAAATTCCCTTTATTACAATATTTGTTCTAACGACTCAACTGTTTATTTTTAATCAATTTTACTAGCCAAAGTTCTACTTTGGTAAATTTGAATACCAACCTCCATTTCTATGCTGAACTAGTGGTACACCGCGATTCGGCTGCTTCGATTGTATTATTATACAACTATTTTATTTTTATCTTTCCACTGTACTCTCTAACGGTTGAATTTAATGATGCTGTTCGTTTGGCCGTAAGTATCTATTTAGTGGTAAATATTTATATATACAGGGTGTGCAAACGTAGTGTAGGACACCCTCCGGCCAGGTGGGATAACGATCTGCGAAATACTGCAGGCTGATGCTGGATGCGGCAAGCTGAAGACAGGGCGCTATGGCGCTCATTAGGGGAGGCCTATGTCCAGCAGTGGACTAATATAGGCTGATGATGATGATGATAACAGGGTGTAAAAATACATTTCAGCCAAGTAGGTATTGAACTTTAGTATGGAACAGCTGTTATTTTTTTCGCGTTCACGGTGTTGGTTCCATATAAGTTGTTCGTATTGATGGGTACTTTCATCTCCCGAAGTTTTCGGGAGTAGTCTTTTTACACCCTGTATATATATATATTTTGTATTTGTTCGGTGGTAGAATCAAGCACCGTCCGCGACTACGCTCTACGGTTATGACTCGTGGTCTGATACAAAACATATTTTTTTACGCAGTATCAGTCATCTGTCGCACCTTACAAGTAAATTACTAACGCTTAATTAGGCGTGACTAGTGACATCATTTACGTAAAATTAATTACTTCCAAACACTTCGAAGGCTTAAAACAAGGTTGCGCTTCCGGCATTTACGCAAAACCGTTTCTTAATTTGCCAAATAAACAAACAATGTAACTCCAGGAAATGGAGGTTACATTTTGCAATTTGTTTAGTTTACTGTGTCTTTGATTAAATACTGTGTTGTCATCGGAACAAAAAGTTTTGCTTTAGGTACCTGTGTTATTGGAGTCGTGTTGAAAAAACAAACTTACATCAAAAGTTTGTCAATTCAGACAAGGTGTCCTAAAAGTAGTGTCAAGCTGAAGATCTATGGTAGGCCATATAGAGGTATGTGTACTTATGCTTTATCTATGCTCTGAGATTTTAGAAGTTTACCTCTAGACCTTCACTTGTTGAACTTTTAAGGACAATACAGCATAATAATATAATAAGAAAATCATTCTTAATGTCAAAATTAATGTAAGTTTGTATCTAAGGTCCGTGTATTCCAGAACGAATATCGAACTAAATAATACAAAGGGCTGAGTCCTTTGTACTATTTATTATCTGTGCTCAAACATAGATATTTAGACAGTCAATGAAAATGCATAAAAACTTACGTTCGCACGACACGAGAGAAGACTTGCCGATTTTTACCTGTTATTTTAAGTTTATCCAGCAATTCTTACCTGAAACAAAAAACATAAAATAAGTACAGTCAAACACAATTAAACAGTTCCATCCCACTTCTAAACAAACAGCCCCCGATTCGGCGAAACAATACCATTTCGTATTCAATCGTATTGGTCGGTTATCCAATAAATATTCTACTGGGAAAACGCTGACTGACTGCGATAGTGGCCACAGCTTGTACAAGATAGATAGGGTCACTATAAACTAGGGTAGGTACCCTACATGCTGATGGATTAGAATTTTAACATTCAGTTGGTTTAAGTGTAACGTAGATATAAAGAGGCGGCTCTTTCTTACTTGTATTTTATTTCTTAATTTTTATTGTATTTACTTACTCATAAAGATATTTAAAGAGTGGTTTAGCTAAATCGTTTTCACTGTTCATAAATTTTCATTATTACTTGGTTACCTTGTTTTTATAAAAAAATAAGCAATAAGCTATTTTTTCTGAAGAGAGTAGTCCAGTTTCGTCGTATTTTTGTCAAGTGTGACCCAGCTGACGTCTCTACCTGCTCTTGTGATGCGATAAATCGATTCAACGGATCGAGACGTGTCGCGCATCCATAATCGATATAATCGGCACATCCCAATGGGATACGTCATCGCTTACCACTCCTTACCAAGCTCCTCGCATTGATAATGTTGAAAATAAATGATAACGTATCACTTATTATGATTTGTGATAACTATCAGAAAGCTACGTGTGTACACCGCCGGCTCGCGTATCGACCCTAACCGTCTACATTCGACCTATTCGAGTATTTTAAACCAAACATTCTACATTCGAATATCAGAGTAGATTATACCGCGGTCTATGTATTTCAAGCATGCACGAAATTCGTCAGTCTTTGTGGAAATTCGTCGACATAGCCACGACAGATAGGTCGCTGGATCACTCAGCTCAGATAAACTCGCAAATATGCCGCAAGAGGGCTCTATAGAGCTCTCTTGCGGTACATACTGACCTATTTACCATAGTAAACTAGCACAATCAATAAATCAAATCGCATAAATAGCTCAATAGCATCGCATCGGAACAATTGCCGCTGACCCGCGATCCAATCACGGCTAATCAAGCAAATGAACCACACGAGCTTCTTTACAAACTGGGGCGCATCTCCCGCTGAACTTATTCATTGATGAGGCACAGATTAACAAACAGACAGTGGCAGTGTGAAACTGATCGGAAATGATATACCAAAAACGGTTAAAAGAAGCTTGAATGATGAATGACTTTTTTTTAGGAATAAGAAAGTACACGAAATAACTAAGGTAATTAATAAACGATGGAGGAGAACATCGTGAGAACACCAGCCTAGACCAAAAAATACGACAGCATGTGGCATTGTATAGTTAGTGTTCCAATAAACAGCGATAGGCTTGCAACCTGTCGCGCGAAACGTTACTGAGGCTTAGAATCTGAAGATGTCCACATGAGATCGAGAATTCTTTTGTGTGTACAATTAAGAATAAAGAAAGAAAGAGTATAACATTATCAGTGGTAACACTGTTTCTGAATCTCTTGAACAAAATGATCATCAAAAAGAGGTTACAATTTCAAAACAGTCTTTGGAGCAATCACTTATATTTCAAAGTTTTCAAACTAACAGCGTTTCATCTCAATATGCCAAGGCATTTACAATTGCAACATCAGCCGCCGCACAAACGACAATCAATTACTCGTCCTTCAAATCACACAATAGATCAATTATAATTTACCCATCATCATAGAGCCTTAGGACTACTGCCCACTGAGACGGTGCTGAGAAGCTACATGATGTAGCGTGTAGACAGAATAACCGTTGCTTGCGTCTATTGAAGCAGCAACCCGGCGTACAGAAGAACATGCTGATAGTATAGCAGGATTAGTTCCCTTCAACTAACTAGAGGACACTATATGAAATTTTGACACCTTCAATTGATTGTATACAGCATCGTATGCTGTCTTGTTATTTGCTAGCTTCTGAGAAACGCGGATAAGGGCCTCAGGCCTACGATTATTCTACCTTCTACCTGAGAAACAAAAGATAGGGATTTCTCTGCCTCGGCTCTCTTAGTTTCGTTATTTCAGCTCGAGCAAAGTGGACCGATCCAGAATCGATTCGGCCCAAATCGATTGCACAACGAGGTTAATACCGTTCAAGGACTCGATTCGACTATTCAATCGATTCGAGAGTCACGGTATTCGATTAATAACAAATGAATTGATGGCGTTTGGTTGTGGTGTTGACTGGCTACTTCTAAGTTCACGGCTCCGCTCAATCGAGTGCTTCGCCACAGTACAGATACGAAACAGTAAAGACACAATCACTAGACAGGTCGATGATATAGTCATAGTAACGTGGTGGTTGTAGTGTACATAAGTACCTAATTATCTAATGTATTTTTTTTAACAGACACGCCACACCATCTTTTTGCACAACTGTGCGCACATGCAATCAAGATTTGAACCGAATTTTGTTAGTTGTATTCTTTTATGTGGTTGTAATGTGTTTTGTGCGTGTAAATAAATAAATAAAATAAAGAACAGAAGACCCGACCCTCCCTACATAACAGGTATAGACGCGGACGAAGCAGGAGTTTCTACCACTATTTCTACCGCATCAAGCTATATGAGACCTGATTTAGAAATATGAGTAACAATGAAATTACTGGCACATGAGACGGTTCAACTATCTTTTCAAGACCGGCATCGCTTCTACAAAATGTTGCATATGTCAATAGGTGAAGGTAACTATTTACTTGTGGAGGACCGTATGCACTGTTAAAACAGACCTGAGCAAAAGCAAAATCTCCTATGACAAGTATTTTTTACTAAAAATGATATTTCAACATTGTTACTATAAAGTAACTTTTGGAACACAATAAAACATTTGTATCTGAATGTTACATGGATATCAGTCCCACCAAGACGTACATGACTGGATATTGACATCGCTCACTGGTTCTTCACAGCCTAAAAGTATTCCTACTGCCTGATTTTTATATTGTTCCGATATGGTCGATTTCGTAACTTTAATGCGAGTTGAATTGGATCGTGTGTAGAATATTCATCATAATTGTTGACAGCCGTTGCGTTTGAATAGAGCTCAGTGATTGATTGGACACGCAAATGGAAATAGACCATGTATTGCAAGATGTTTTTATAGACGGCAGAAAGGATATAAATATTTAATGAAAGCCTTGGCAAGGTTATCCATCACTATCTTCAAAGAAATATACAGCATCGGAGACAGTTTTTTTCTGCAGACTTCGCTTTCTTTACTATTTTATTTTATATAAAACTTTACAATAAAAACTTCATAAATAAATCAACGTTGTTTTCTTTTTTAAAACCATCGACATTCCGCGGTGTCTCGTTTCGTTCGCATCACTCAGAAATGCAGATATCGATCGTAAATATCGATATGAAGGACGTCCAACAATCGAGTATCTAGATGACGTTAATAACGCGATCGGTGTCCTTATCTGGACCACTTATCGGAACGCAGCATTTCGACACTAAGATATTATCAAATTAATTGAGACATATACTTTAATTATAGTAATACTGAACTGTTTCAATTTAGAGGCGCCTGTTGGCCTTCTATCGTTGCACAATAGACACAAATCGTGCGCAGGAGTCGATTGAAAGCGTGACTGCGGCGTCACATGTCCTCGTGACCCTTACGCCCTTGCCACCAGCAAAAGCTAGGCTAATATCTATAGCCAATTTCGTAATCATTAATGACGCCGCCGCCGCTGTGATTACGACAAAATGTGTGTCAATGTTACAAATGTTTGTGACACTAATTAAGTAAGAATTACATTCCGAGACGAGCAGTCTCGTCGATCAAATTCCTTAGATAAAACTTGCGACATCTTTACACAATCTTAACAAATCAATGAACAAAATTCGTGTAGGATTATTAATCTTAGAAGAGTTGCATCAGTTCAGACTTAAAAGGAAAAGGAAATCTCGCATTTGTGTAAAATATGTTCAATTTGTAAATTGAACATATTTTACACCTTGAGTAACCACTAAGACTTAACATCTTAAGGAAGTTAGAATTATTCTCCAGTGAGAAATATCTGAAAACAAGTTACGCTTCATTTACTAAAATCTGTATTGTAAATATTTTAAGACTTTTACGCTAAAAATGCAGAGTGAAAATATCATACTAATGAAAGTGAGCCTTAGAGTGGCTGTAAAGGATGCAGTATCAATAAGTGCGGCCGACATCTCGACGCCTGAACTTCCAAAGCACTTTAGTTAGATTAGGGTTGCCAGTATTAGTTAATTAGTAGCGATAGTACCTAATTTATTTATCACTTATGTTTGTTTTAGTAAATAACTAGTGACTAAGTTAAAAAAATACTAATTAAAATGCATATCAATTGTGTAACAGGTATAATGAGAACTTTAACATGTTGTATAAATTGCACCAGTCTGACCAATAACTCGAAAGAACTAGTGGATGATAAAGAAATCAACAGTGAACGATAAATCTATTCGAGAGGTGAACTAAAAGATAAATATTAAGGTGCCCTTCAGGTGTTTAAAGATGTAATGAATAAAGTACCTAGGTACAGTACAGATTAGTCTCATATCAAGCAGGATCTATACAATTTTATAGATACGTGCTTCTTTATTTTCGCTAATTCTCACAGCCCTGTCCACCCGCACGCAGAATTAGGTCATTCGTGCATACGATGCGCCCGGCGCGCGATGCGTGTACTGTTTACCTAAGCTGTTCCATCCAATCCCACCAACTATTACATATTCTATGTCAAAGGATATGGTCACGTGTGGTCCGATCGAAGGCATATTAATTGCTGATCAACTGGGTGGGCGGGTCATTATTTATTATAGGATCTTAAGGCTACCCTATGCATAATCAGTGTTAGGTCGGTCTGGACTTAAATAAATAACATCTAGCTCATAACACAGTAAATTGCAGCTATGATTAAATCAATTTGTCAAACATACTATCAAGTCACGGGAAACGGCCTGGTTAATCTAAAGACTCACCATCGAAGAGGAGTGTCGAAAATTTACTTGAGTTAAACATTGAGACTGAAATTGTATACGTGTTTGATAGAAGAAACCCAATAAATATTATATGTATTCAACGAGCAAAGTAAAATCTCGTAAAGGAAAAGTCCATAAATAGATTAAGACCATATAAAACAAAAGACCCAGATCGCGACCCGGGAGAACACCTCTCACTAACTTCCGCAATTAGTACATCCGACAACATCTGTTCTGTGTTCCTGTTGGGGTTAACGAGCGGCTGAAGACGCTTTTTGCGGTAAGTGAACGCAAAAAGTTCACTGGAACTCTGTGAGTTGAAAAGGATGTGATGAATAGTACCGAACGCTTTTGAAACTTCTAAATATTAGAGCTTTTGACGGATTGTTTTGCGGAGTAACTTTGCTTTGTATATTTTCAATAACGTGTTTTTTTGCACATTTAGATGTGAAAATTGAATGTGCTTTCTGTCTGAATCGAATAATTAAATAACTAGACGCACAACGGATCTAAGCCACTGTTCGGGAAGGCCAATGTTTGGAACTAAATAGATTATTGCAGCATCAAACGGCTTGGAACAGTAATCAAGAAGTAAGCATTTGACGACCTCTGTGGCGCAGTGGGCGTAGGCCCGCCTGAGACACAGAAGGTTGCGGGTTCAATTCCTGCCACGGGACAAATGTTTGTATCTGCAAATATTTGTCTCGGGTCTGGGTGTTTTCTATGTATAATATGTATGTATTTACAAAAAAAAAATTATATAAGTAGTATATCAGTCATGTAGTTCCCATAATACAAGCTCTGCTTAGTTTGGGGCTAGATGATGCTGTGTGAAAAATGTCCAGCATTATTATTATTATTATTTCCCTTCAGCATCAATGCTAGCCAAATCGGGTCATATCCCATCTCAGCGCAAGTGTCAATCTCTTTGATTGACGCGCACCGTTCATGCATTGGAACCCGTGGCACACTCGCGAACCCTTAACGAGACAGAGCTGAACAGGGTCATTCGTCTTACAGACAGGAGTGCGTGTGTTCCATGCTTTATTGGGACACACAAGTATGACTAGCTAACGCCTGTGAATTTACTTTTATCTTTAAAGAAAAACGACAAGTGGGTTTTTTAGGCAGTTCGGACATTTATACATTTATATGTTTTTTTAGGCAGTTCGGACATTTAGGACATTTATATTGAAATACGTCTGCGAAAAAGCTAATTCCATTAATCAAAACAAACTTATCACCAAACTAGGGCAGAAATCCCGTTCCAACGCGACTCAGGAAGCTTTATACCAATCGGCAGCTGTCGACAGCCGAATTCGGGTGTTACCGTTAATTCGCAGTGCGCTGTCTAAACTGTCCATCGAGGATTTATATCGACGTAACCGGGTCTTGCGGTATCGGCACACGTCTAGACTGCTAGATGATACGGAACTAACTGGTTTTGATACAATACATGCCACGCATCTCTGCGGCTGTGAATTTGATAATAGCAAATATTACACTTCTGAGACTCGGGAGATGTGTGCGAAAAGGTAGGTTCCAATGACACAGCCGTAAGATACGTGGCGTATATATAAAGCACTGAAATAAAAATTGCCATTCATAAAGAAATCTCCAGACAGATAATACGGTACAGAATAACGACCAAGGAAACAAGTCAATGAACGGATGTGTAACAAAAACGTTTGCCCACTTTGGCAAACTACTAATTTAAGCAAGATATCATCACTTCACAGAAACCACCAGTCAAGACTATATTTAACTACAAATTACTAGAAGGACAGTTACACCAATTTGTTAACATGCAAAATAACGGTATGAGAGATATGACGATTTGTCAAGCTAGAAAGAACACTATTATGTCAACTACTTGCTAAAAAGACCATGAACCACATAAGACATTAAAGCTATATGGAGTTTGTACTGTACATAATATTTTATCTGTTACATTATGTATTTGTACATAATGTAACAGATTCCGAGAACTTCGGATATAAAATAATAAATGACGTTCCTTTTATGCTTAGCAAACCCGCATTTTATATAAATTTACTGCGCAGAAAGCTCAGCTAATAGGCACATATGCAGCATAGCTACTTAAACCAAAAGGTATGGCATATCATCGCTTCGCTACCAGTGTCTGCTACCACGCAGCCACCAACTAACGGGCCATCATTTCATTTCACATTTTGTGCGCACAGACAACTCCGTGGGAACTGTCAATTGACTTCATACTTTACTCTTTATTCAATGCTGTCAAAAAGTATCACACGCCATGCTGAGCTTTAGCAGCTGGAGATAGAGTTCATATCACTGCATGTTATTATTGCTTAGTACCTCGTGGGCGTTTGTAGACACAATTACGAAGAACGCAGAATGTTACAAAGATTCAAATAGAGCTCTCGTCTATTAGGCATGCAAACAGCTTTATTTGTACAAGAATAAGCGATAATAAATACAATATCGGTCACTTTCGACTGTTTACTTTCGATAGGTACTCATTTTGTTGCAGAAGCGTGGGAAGTGAAAACTGAGGAAGCAGACTTTGTGAATTAACATACAATGCCAAAACTACATTTTGAAATCATAAATATTTTAATTAACAAGTTAAGATATGTCAAAATGTTTTCTAAAGCCAAATTATGAAAGAAAGAAACAAGAGCCCTAGTAATGCTTTTATTTTTTTCTGTGTATTATCTAGAAACTGCGAGCCACGCTATAAGATATTTTGAGGGTAGGCGCACAACATCTTCACAACTTCTCTACATAATATAGCGCTCGCTCCCGTACTTCGAGACAATAATCCCGACTATTGACAATAAGCCAATGTCAGTGGCAATCTTTCGGAAGCGCCAAAACACTTAACATCAAAGCTCATATAATGTTAGTCTTACTAACTTACTGATTCGTTCGTCCGTTGTCTCTACTCGACCATCATTGGTAATTCATTGGTCATCCTGCGCTAGGCCAGTGACTTTTTGATGATCAAACTGATGATAAGGACTAAGTATCTATCACACTCAGGTGTCCACTGCAAAAGTAGTTTAGAATAGAATCCACAATCTTTGTAGCAGAAAAAAATGCGTCTGTTCTAGTTACCTGTCTGGTTTCACGTTACAAGATAATATTACAACTGATAAATTAAACAACGATTAAGATTTAAGTACCACGACTAATTACAGCGTGATCAGAACGAGAGATTAAAGAACAGTTAACTTATATGACGGTCGCTGATGTGGCCTGATATGTTTGTCGTCCACAATTATTGTCAACTGATAAACTATTCCAGTTTCCACAAAGTCATAAGTGATGCGCTGACTGAACAAATTGGTATCTAAGAAACCTTGTGTGATCTTGATGGTTTCAAGGCTAGGTAGAATGGATTACGAAATCACAAGGATCATTTAAAAAAATCAAATCTCCCGGTCTTATTCATGATGAACATGATCAGATTCATAATCAGTACACAACGGTGAGGGTACCAAGTATGGGTAGTCAGAGTCCTTTGTACCTGTCCTATTATGCCTCAAGTTAATGTGTTTATTTGTGAACAATCAGCCTTCGAGAATACAAGAAGTATTCTCCAATCTAGGTAGGGAAGGCTGATGGACCTATTCACTCCACCCGATGGACCTATGACATTCTAAGGGTTGCGGAAAGATGGTAAATGGAGGTCACTCAGCACAGTATGTCAAGGCCTGGACTTCTACAGACTGTTCATGACGATGATAAATCTTAGAAGTATCCATTAAAAGAATAAACCACCTTAGTTATTCTTTCAATGATCAGAATCGCAGCGTTCTCTTGACATGGAGCGATTGTCTGAGCCTGGGAAGATGATGGCAAGGTTATCAGGGTGATCAGAAACACACGAACCTATTTAATTTGACGATCCCGATGTTTATTCAAACAGTTATCCGACACACATTTCCTACCGGTGAAGACGCCAACTAGCCGTTGAGCTTACGACCCCCCGACCTTTATTCAAAGAGCTGGGACAAACCCTTGCCAATATCATCAGACCTACCCAACTCCTCACCGTATTGGGGAAACTGTTGGAATCTAGAGGTCGAGATAAAACGGTCGGGATAAACGCTCGCCAATATCATCAGAACTTTGTGACTCCTCGCTGTAATGGTAAAGCTGTTGAAGGTAGAGGTCGGGATATAACGGTCGATAGTTGAAGGATGCCCGTTAGAGCAAAGGTCATCGGCAGGTGTCGATTTGCGTTTGACAAGCGTTGCTTTCCTATTTAGGTGGTGCATTGTTAGTAGGTAAATAACGTGTCTCGGCCAGTTGATTTGAATTCCCATCGTTAGTCAATGCGGTTTGCGGCAGAGCTCTCGTGATTTTGGATTTTTTCTCAACTTAAGCTGTAGGTAATGATGGTATCGGTAATGTGCCATTTTCTTTAATGGTAATGATGCTGACCGCTATCGTTAATAGCAAGGAAATCACGTCTTTTTGTTTACTTTGGTACCTGTCTTTATACGCTTATCTTTATTTATTTTATCAGTTGATACATTGTATTCCAAAAACTATCGTGAACTTGACTATTCATATTGTAAAAACGGGAATTTTCACGTACTGCACTATCGGTGAAGGCACCGACCAAGTTTCGACTCATTCCGAGTCTTCATCAGGGTGAGTGGTTGCGACTTTCTCCTTCCGCGTCGCGCCGTGCACTCTCGGAATGAGTCGAAACTTAGTCGGTGCCTTCACCTATAGTGCAGTACGTGGAAATTCCCGTTTTTACAATATGATACATTGTAGTCAGAAAGTATTAAGTAGGTACTATATTTTCTGATTGTTGCATTGATCAAGCACGAATTCACGTAAATTATTGACGAATATTGCGGAAGAATTAAACGGCGCATATATTGTTTAAATCGGCGAGATTGTTTAAGTTTAAGCGCACTCTTGAAAGGAAAATTGATTATTAATTAGCATAATTACATGTGTGCATCAACAATCTCCAAAAAGGCACATCAAAACTGGCTTGACCAATTTGCATGTAATTTATATTGTTAATCGTCTCCACACCCACGCTGGTACTTATGTTTATCTCAGGATACTTGCTTTCGGCGAATAATAAAGCTTACGAAATTATTGTTTCATAATTATTGTTTTACACCGTCCACCATTCATATCTCATAGATTCCTCTCCGTCCAAAAGTTGTCTGTAAGATATCGCTGCTAAGCGATAAGACCGCACATTGTACTCTTGGATTAGTAAAGTTTTTGTTGTGTAATTTTCTTGTGGTCTAGCATAAAGTACTCTCATTCATTCTTTAAAAGTATAATTTTATAATTTAAATATGGGAGACAGAGTATTATACTTTCACGCATTTGGTGCTTAGAAACAGTGCAAAATACCAAAATGTTGGATAAATCAAAGTCAAAGTCAGTCAATAGGTTTTTATTCATTTAAATCACAAGGATCATATAGAAACGCCAACTTAAAAATAAGTGATTTTTTAAGTGAATTTACGGCGATTCCTCGCGCGCGACCATGCCTAGAAGACAGGCAACAAACTCTGCTTGGTTATTTTTTTGATGATCCTTCATTCAGCTTTGGTGTGGTGCCAATCGATGCTTCAAGCCAGCTGATATGCTATGAAATCAATCTGTCTATAAACTGACATATCTATAATGGGTATTCATAAGTAAACGGAAAAATTCAAACAGGTACCTTCTTTAATTTGAGATATCAAAATCGTTTTCAAGGTTCCGTCTGAAACGAAGCGGAACCCTTACAATTTCGTCAAGTTCGTCTGACCGTCTGTGTGTCACACCCTGATTTCTCAGTTAAAAACAAAGTGTCAGATTTCTCAGTTAAAAACAAAGTAAACAATTTAGTATCGTGAACAACCAAAAGCCCTAGAAATAGGAATTTCACTTTTTTCATTTTCAGGTATGTATATTGAAAATACCAACATCACTTAATGATAAAAAAAATATATGTTATTGAAGTTATATAGCCCATTATAGCTATTTAAAAAAAGAATGAATCCTATTACTATTATAAACGCGAAAGTATGTGAGGATGGATGTTTGTTACTCTTTCATGCAAAATTACTGAACGTATTTTCGATAAAAGTTTACAGTGATACAGCTTATACGTCAGAAAAACACATAGGCTACTTTTTACCCGGGTACCACGCGGGCGAAGCCGTGGGCAGAGGCTAGTATTATACTAAAATCATTAAATTATAATAACCATAAAAAGTGATTTAAACTTTTTTGCGCTCCCCAGTACATACAAAGTTATAATTTCTTTGACCGAATGAATTTTCTGTTCTCGAACGCAGCTAGGTACCGATATAATTTAAGATAGAATCGAGAAACTTAATTTATGGAGTAGTAGGTACTAAAATATCCATATTTAGAACCGATTCGATGAATAAAATTCAGTCGACATATATCAAATGCGAAATTGCTTGAGATTCTATAAACAATAATAACTCACACAACATTGTTAGTTACATGTACCTAAGCAAAGTAAGTTGATAGCGTCCAGGAACTCCAATAACATCAAGCATTCAGATCTGACGGAGAGAGATGGTCGAGGAAATTGAGAGCGAACAAAGGGACGATACAGTTCTGCTACCATTAGAGAATCAATTAATATTGCTGCACCCACCTGCTTGTGAAGTTGAGATAAGCTAGAGACGAATAGACAATATTATGATAAATGAAACGAAGGTACGGATCGGACGACGGCCGCCACTTATATATTGCACGTAGAGTTCTTTGGAACCCTACTCAACACATCTACACAGACAGAACAAAAATGAAGGGAAACTGTAGTTAGTATTAGATCATATGTGGGACGCATATAGCAGACATATTGAAACAAAGACATATTGACGACCTCTGTGGCGCAGTGGGCGAAGGCCAGCCTGAGACGCAGAAGGTTGCGGGTTCAATTCCCGCCTCGGGACAAATGTTTGTATCTGCAAATATTTGTCTCGGGTCTGGGTGTTTTCTATGTATAATATGTATGTTTTTACAACAAAAAAATATGTATATAAGTAGTATATCAGTCATGTAGTTCCCATAATACAAGCTCTGCTTAGTTTGGGACTAGATGATGCTGTGTAAAAAATGTCCAGAATTATTTATTATTATTATTTATTATTATTATAAAGATTTCCATATAAAATACGTTGAAACGTTTGCAGTTTTCCGTTCGGACCATTTGTTCTAAAACCTGTGATACGCTTTCTGTGGAATGTATAATTTTATTGTTTTCAAAGATGGCGCAGTACCTAACGAAAGTTGTTTAAATCATTTTTTTGCTTCATATAACAAGCTGACATAAATAGTCACACTACGATGGAGGATATTAAAAGTACTACTAAGAAGTAATCAAAATTATTGTTTAACTACCTGGTGGAATTGAGCTAACTCACCTAAGATTCTAAAATCTAGCTCTCACATGGCGCATGGCGTTCCAATAAGCCAGGGGCATAATAAGATAACGCTGTATGTTCATATAATTTGTTCGAACGTTGCAACAATGTCGCCAGAGATAAATTATGGTACCGCAGTACCACCTGTGTTGAAGAGTACCGACACATAGGCGGTAAATGAAAATAAATGTCGTGTCGTCGATTTTATCGTGCAGAATGCCGATACGAAGGACTATTCACAGCTACCGGTGCCACGTCAGTGCTATGAACCCGTTCACACTGACTGGAATGCCTGCACGGAAACGGACGTTTTTTTTGTATACAACTAAAGTAGCAAATATGCATACCTGTTGGTAATCGGTTACTGTAATCTATGTACGCTTGCAACACGAAAGGTAACACTCGCGTACGCGCGACTTACGTAGCTGACCCTGAGACATAACGGGTGAAAAGTCTCATGTGTCTGTAATTTCACCGACACCCATTATATACCCTTTATAGGACGTGTGTGAAAGATATAACTTTTGAAGATATCAGGGGAACATAACTCAAAACCTCTCAGAACACGGCCTCTATCTCGCTTTTCGTGAAAATGTTGTCTGAACGAGTTCATACAAATGTATCGGCCGAAATTTTGGCGCCCTGATCCGGCCACAGCACGGTACAAAAAACGGCATGGATTTATGCGGATAGGCCTTTACAAGGACTAAACACTTGAACTGGACAAGGTAGGATAATCTTATCGTTGCAGAAAACTGACGCATTCGAATGAAATGACGGAAGACAAAACGAGCATTTTAATAAAAATAAACACGCTATAAATGGTGAAAAGCAATAATTGGGCGGTCACGGTAAACGGTTTTTACCCACGGCAAAGTGGCCCTATTGAGATAAAAATTAAGTCACAAAGAAGCAAGATGCCTTACGGAGGTCACCGTTGGTCCATTAATATCCAGTTAACGGGCAATAACTTAGAGTTTTAACGGGTGAAATATCGAATGAAATTAATTAACAGTAAAGGCTTCCGTAGTGGAGATCGCGTTAAATAATTGAAATGTTCATTGAAAGTGACAGCAGTTAAATTATCAGTTTTTATATCACGGATACGTAGAGACAGTTTTATCATCTTATGCCTTGTACTAGTACATTGGCGTTGTACTGTTTATAATGTACTTAACATTCATTTAAGTCCCGTTTATTATCATTCTAAAGACTTAAAGGCATGTCTATGAAAAGTTTATGGTTTAAATGCAAGGTTTTCTACAAAGGGCATATTTACTCACACAAAAGACAATATAATAATGTTAAACCTGTTTTTGATCTCTTTAACACTCTCTGTAACAGAATATTATTTCTTCTCATAATAATATGGATTATTTCTTTTGCGATAAGCAGCAATCGATGCGGGTTTAATTCCCGCTGCGAGACAAATATTTGCATGTTCTGCAGATGTCCAGCATAATAAAAACAGACATGATTGATGTATCGAAATTAGATAAGTCCTACTTTGAAAACATTTTCGCAATACGTAACAATGTTGAATAAAATTAGCTAATTACTAATAGATTTACCTAACTACGCAGGAGGTCTGACTCATCCAAATATATTTTGGTAAACGCAAAAAACTAACTGCCGGAATCTAACACACTCGTACCAATACCAATACTTACCACCCACATGGAGCTCAAATTGGGCTTCCACAATTAAGTATGTAGTAGCTACTTGTGCATTTATTTTCATTTGTTTTACAATGTTCATGATTTCATTAGTCTCTCATGAACTGCCAGTTTGTCGCATTTTCTTCGTTTAACTAGTTTGTACACCGTTAAATTTATTTTTATTTATAGTTATACCTAACTATTATCCTACTTACTATTATAAACGCGAAAGTTTGTGAGGATGGATGTTTGTTACTCTTTCACGTAAAAAATACTGAACGGATTTTGATGAAACTTTACAGTAATATAGCTCAAATACATCAGAATAACACCATAGGCTACTTTTTATCCGGGTACCACGCGGGCGAAGCCGTGGGCAGAGGCTAGTGTAATATAATATATATTTTCTAATCGTAATGTCAGAAGACATCCGTGATTTCACTAAGTGTTTGGTTCCAACGGAATATGAGCGTTGTGTTTCCAGTTGACACAACAAATGTTGAGTTGGACGCCAATTTGCGTCGTTGCATATCGGTAGGTATCGAGCGTCACATAAATAGTTTTATTGCACTATTTAGGTATTGTTTGTGTAAATCCCGTGTGTGTATTGTCTGTTTGTTTTTTATTGGAAAACGTTTGCAATTAAATGTTCTTTCTTTCTTTCTTTTTTTCTTACTTTAATAAGTATTTTGGATTTAATTGGTAAAACAATTATTGTGTACACATGTGCTTACATTTCCGGGTAATGTGCAGGTTAAACCGGTGAAGGAAAACGTGAGGAAACCGACATACCATAGAACCAAAAACTCTAAGGTATGTACTATTGATGAGTGTAAATAATACTACTTGTATACCGCGGGCGTGTGCCAAATGTAATCTTTGGACGAGCATCTGATTACTAGGTATCCTCAATGATTTACTCGCATATTTCTGACGATGTGTTCGTCATGGGGGAATAAAGTAGTAAGTTTTTTTTTATATTATTACTGTACATAAATATTAAATTAGTGAGTAAAAAGAATAACAAGTTCGTATACCTACCTAGATTAAAATTTAGTCTAAGTGTCATTGTAAACCTACATACTTTAAATTTGAAATAAACATTATTATTATATATTATAAATATGAGTGTAGCCAGATAATGCGGCTGAGTCAGGGCAAGGGTTATAGGTACATTATGTATGCTTTATGAACTCCATACATTGGCATACTTTTTTGTTGGTCAAGAAAATGGCCACACTCATATTTATGTACAGTAATTAAATAGAAAACACGCTGGTTTTATTCTTAAGAAATATAAGGTGAATTAAGACAATTTGATGAAATGTGAAATACACAGTTTTAAATATTACGAGATATAAAACAAATAAGGATACTTCAATATGGGTAAACGCGTGCGAGCTCGGGGCAAAAGCTAGTTTTGAATAATAACGAGTACGAAGTAAATCTATACTTATATTATAAGTTTGTGTGTAGGGAGTAATTTTATTTTATTTTTGAAATTCCGAAACTATGAGTAGTTTAAAAAAAAATATTAAAAAAAAATAGAAATATTTAGTATGGTCTTTAGGGTGGACATAGGTTATATAATAATTATAGCCTATATACGGGATAACATATTATACCGTTAAAATACAAGGGCTTTTCAGCTTTGTGAACTTGGCACCCGACTTTGGAAAATCTTTTTTTTTTTTTTTAATGTTGTACATTTTGGTATGTAGTTGATTGTAGTAACATTTTTTTTGTTTGTAGTAGCTCTAAAAAAAAATTAGAGGACTTTAAAAAAAACTCATCTCCCGGTTTTGTCAGCACTCAAGTTTAGTAGTTGATTCGTGAACAGAATCGTTTGTAGTTGATTGTAGTGACAAAATTTTCGTTTGTAGTTGCAAAAAAACTAAAAAAAAAATTTATACTTCGAACATGACTTTGGAATTTTTTTTTTATATATTTCATCTTGTAGATTTTGGTATGTAGTTGATTGTAGTAAAAATTTTTTTGTTTGTAGTAGCTCTAAAAAAAGTTAGAGGCCGTTGAAAAAACACATCTTCTAGTTTTGTCAGCACTCAAGTTTAGTAGTTGATTCGTGAACAGAATCGTTTGTAGTTGATTGTAGTGGCAAAGATTTCGTTTGTAGTTGCAAAAAAACGAAAAAAAAATTTTACTTGGCACATGACGTTGGAAAAAAGTTTTTTCATTATTTCATCTTGTAGATTTTGGTATGTAGTTGATTGTAGTAAATTTTTTTTTGTTTGTAGTAGCTCCAAATAAAAAGATAGAGGGCTTTGAAAAAAAACTCATCTCCTGGTTTTGTCAGCACTCAAGTTTAGTAGTTGATTCGTGAACAGAATCGTTTGTACTGAATCAACTACAAACGATTATGTTCACGAATCAACGACTAAACTTGAGTGCTGACAAAACTAGAAGATGTGTTTTTTCAACGGCCTCTAACTTTTTTTTAGAACTACTACAAACAAAAAAATTTTTACTACAATCAACTACATACCAAAATCTACAAGATGAAATATAAAAAAAAAAAACCAAAGGCATGTTCGAAGTATAAATATTTTTTTTTTTTGCAACTACAAACGAAAATTTTGTCTCTACAATCAACTACAAACGATTCTGTTCACGAATCAACTACTAAACTTGAGTGCTGACAAAACCGGGAGATGAGTTTTTTTTAAAGTCCTCTAATTTTTTTTTAGAGCTACTACAAACAAAAAAAATGTTACTACAATCAACTACATACCAATATATACAAGATTAAAAAAAAAAAGAAAAGATTTTCCAAAGTCGGGTGCCAAGTTCACAAAGCTGGGCTTTTCGTGGAGAAAATGTTTGCAACGTACTCGTAAGTCGATTAAAAAACGGTCGAGCGAACGCAGATGCTAGTTATTTATATTTTTTGCATGGATGACTTCCTTATGAGCGCGGTCACTGCCGTGAATCATTGCAAAAACACTCACGAGAACGGCATACACACTTTTTCAAACACATCATTAAATTTTAAATTCAACGTTAAATTAGAAGACTGCAAAAAATAATGTCAATGAACTTAGGTCTGCAGGTGTCTTGGATTGAAGCTTACTGTGGAATTACACTTGTCAATTTATGCAAATCTCATAGCATTCCTGTATGTATCCGATGTAGAAGGATTAAATGAGTATTCGTTACTTATAAGCCGCTTATCGACGCCGAATGTCATGTGTAGATTAATATTGGGGGTCAAGTTTATTTTTGATACAGAATCGAAGGTCTGTAAGCCTTCCTGCTGGATCTTAAATCGAATACGCAATCTTTATAAGATTACAAGTATTTTAATGTTGAAAATTTGCAAGGTACGGCAAATTCTAGAGAAAAGATGCAACACTAAAATTCTGAAGCAATCTTCAATACTTTTGTAAGTATTAGTTTAACTTGTGCATAAAATAAACATTAATCTATAACATTTAAATTTCACCACATCGTTTTTTTATAAACACGCTGAAAATACACAAGAGAAAAGTTGTCACATTTAAAATTCACTTAAATATTTCAGTTATATTATGATAGAATTATATTGTACCGCGTTGGGCGTCAGGTTAGCAATTTTCGCTTGCATCTAGAAGAGTTAAAATAACTAACTCAAAGTTAATTTACTACATAGTCATTTTGCTCCATCGATGATTTAGATCATGAGCTAGAATCATAAATGCAAAGATGCAAGCGTGCTAAAGTCATAAAGAAACTTTAACAGAGCCATGCCTGTGTCCGCATTAAGTTTTATTTACATGTTTTATTTACATTAGTGTTACGTGGGCATTAGATCCGCGGGAACATCCCACACCCTCATTGCTTGAAGAGACATTTATATTCAGTTTGAATAGGAGAAACGGTACGGAATACCAGCTCATACTACCTAACTTGGCTCCGTTCCCAAGTATCTGTTACCAAAAGCTTGGCTCACGTCTGGTCTATGAGTAAATTGCACTTAGTCACTTCAGTCAGACTTGTCTTCCGATTCAAATAAGCACTATATCTGTGACTTATATGATTAGTTAAAATGATTTCATCTCGAGATGATATTCTTATCAAATGAATCTATCAGAGAACTTAAGTGATTAATACATTTTATAATGTTAGAAATAAGTCTAGACTATATAAGTAAGTTCTTAATTGATTTGCATTTTATGATTGATCTTAATTTACGCAGTTTAAGTTATAGTGCCTAAATTTAATTACTCCTCATTATCTGTCTGTGTTTGTTACCAATTCATATTTTTTGGGAAATTACTTGATCTAGCTTTAGAATTTAGGATTGCCGGAGGTGACCGTCTGCTCTCCTTGAATTATTGGCCTCAAACTGCGTAGGCGCAGCCCACATATATTCAGTTAACTAATAATCCGAACATAATAATTAATTTTTGCAATTTTAATATGCTAATTTGAAACATAAATTCCAGCGGACAAATACAACATTAACAATGTTGTATTTGTCCGCTCAAATACAACATTAACAATGTTGTATTTGTCCGCTCCTCGTAATTTATTTTTGATATGATGGGCTATATCAAAAATGAATTACGAGGGCATTGTTCAGATATGCAAAGGTTAAGAAAACATAAAAGTGTAACGTTATAACAACGGGTTACTGACACGAAAACAATAACGAACGAGTGGAAAAGCAATTTTAGCCATGTCCGGGGTAACAATTGAAAAGGTTTACGTGGTACAATAAAAACGCACTTTATAACGAGACAAGAAACGAGCACCGCTACGACCTTGAGACGAGAAAACACTTAAACAAAGAGCGATCACGGAGACTATTGTCACAACATAAGAATGTATAATTGTATAAGCCTCAGTATTGTCTGCGAACACATGTGTCACGGGTGGCGTTCTGACGTTCCGGCGCATGATGTGCGAACGCATTCCCGATTCGGCGCGCATCATGCGACGGACACACTTAAATCTAAGAAATAGTCACCTCTCGCTAACAAATCGATGCATTTTGAAAGTCAACTAACGAATTCCAGCAGCGAACGCAGAACCAATTAGTGAAAGAAAAACGAGCAAAGAGAAATCCGCTCCATTATCGCCGAACAAAAAGGCCGCTGTTTGTTACAGTTACAGTGGCGATAAATTCGGGGTCTCGCTCTTCGGCTTTTCGTGTAATGGCCGTGACCTCTCGAGAGATACCGGCGGTGACCGCTCGCTCCTCGCTTTCTTCTGACCCGCTTTTCATAAACAATACTTCGGCAAAGTCTCCGCTCGCTCCGTAGAAAGTGGTCAATAATGTGCGAGAGGCAATGCCTATATCAATTCAGTCGATACCCATAACATTGAATACGCAAAACAGCTCAGTAACGCAATTATTACGGCTCAAATTCTCGATTTGTCACGGAAAAGCAGTATCCGATTGCGGTCCATTTTAATTTACCGTGTGAACAGTTCGAGATAAACAATGCCAAATGAATACCGGAGTTTTCTAAACAAATTAAAAAGCCGGTGGTTGCGTAAGTTTTAGAAATCAAACTGGTCATAATATTTCTATTCGATCGGCACTGCTCCAATAGAGACAAATTACGGCGAGGGTCCGGCGAGTCGTTAGGGGAATGACGAGGCAGATGTTGTTCGTCGTTCGGGACATCTGGTATTCCATGCGCATCGGATTCCGCAAATCAAATAACAATTCACCACAAACAGACGTGCTATCCAAGATAAGCGAAACGCTTCGCTATTGTTTATGCCATAGTTAGGAGGGATTTATAGATTTTTATGTACAGTAAGTGGATAACGAGCTGCTCATCTATAAAATGAGGATGCAGAGTAGAAGATCTGAGCCACAAAACAATGAAGGTCATAAATCACTGCTTCCTCCTTGTAACGGTTGCATCCTACGGGCAGAAGCTTCGCGGCGGCCAATCCGGCACTATCTCAATTGATGGTTTCCGGTGCACATTAGAGCAGTCTATCGCACAGCTGTCTGCCGAGCGACACACTTCATTTGCCGCTGCGCGTGCGCATCGTAGAAAGTGCCGCTTTGTCATCAGCCACACTCGCCCAAAATCGAACACAGATGCGCGAAAGGGACGGGTTTTACGTGAATTGCACGTGGCGAAGCGAGAGGTTTGTAGCAGAATTGCACATTGGCGTATTCTGCCGTCTTCGCTCCAGTGGTTCTATTTATTTTTACAGATTCTTCGACTTATCCGCAAAATTGAATACCACTGGGTCACAAAAATTAATGTCTCAAGAGTAATTTGGCACGTTGTTAAACGAAGACAGGTCAACTAACAATGCATTCAAACGCAAACACTTAACGAATGTAAATTCCGGTGATTACTTTTACGGATCCGTTACAACATTGAAATCAAATAAATCATCGCGGGATTTTCGAGCAGTCATTTGATCAATTCAATCCGCTCGGTAATTGAGATCTGCTGGACAATTCAATTTCAGTCATTTATAACGTCCAAAGCCCTCAAATTGGACCTATTTGGAATGTTAAGCGTTCTTGACAGGTCAGATCTTGGTCACAAGGCATTATTGAAATTAATGTTTTATTTCATTTTATTCCTTATAAACTACAAACAGTAATACTTATTAAGTATTATTAGTTATAACATAAACGTATGGGACTTAATGAAGCAAAAGAGTTAAGTGTTAAAACTGTGGAATGCTCTTCCCCACTCTATCCGCGCGTTCAATGTTAGAGTAAAAGTATACTGCCTTGTATACTTTTACTCTAACATTGAACCTGTGTATTTTTAATATATAGAATATTGTATGTATGTATGTATGTATATATATATATATATATTATATATATATATGTATGTGGACTTATACTATGACCCTATTTATGTATTATATTATGTTATAATTTGTGTACACGTATCCACCGCTATTGATCAGCTGTCCCTATCCTCAAAGGTTTGCTGGAAGAAAACTCTTGTTAAAGTTAAGCTCGCCTTTGCACAAGTCCAGTATGTTATTTTTTTTGTTTGATTTATCTGTGTGTACAATCCTATCCTACTAATATTATAAATGTGAAAGTTTGTGAGGATGTTTGTAACTCTTTCACATTTTGATGAAACTTTACAGTAATATAGCTTACACATCAGAATAACACATAGGCTACTTTTTATCCGGGTACCACGCGAGCAAAGCCGTGGGCAGAAGCTAGTAAAGAATAAAGCCAATAAGGTTCGAAGCACGAGGGAATCCGTGGTTCTGCCTAACGCTTTCGGAAAATAAGCGTGGTTTTATGTCTGTATGGAAAAAGAGGCTTTCTTTAACGATTTTCGCTCCCGACCAATTGATTTACACCTATTTGACACAATTAATTTCTTGTTTTACAACCGTCCACAGCGATGCGTGGGCATTCATTGGCGTTAGAATTAATTTATCCGTGTGGGAGGCATGGTAACCAAAAACACTAGATCAAGTGACGATCGTTTATCAATGTTACAAGATAACTGGAGGATTTGGTGAGGAAAAACTTGACACGGGAATGTTGCTCTCGGCTGATCACGAAAGATGAAAGACAGAATAAGGGAACGACGAAAAAAGGACGAAAATAATATCATTTTACTACAAAGATATTTGTGCATTATTAATTTTGGAAATGAGAGGTTTTGAACGTACCTACTCTTTCCGCGGAGGAAGGGTGTGGCGATTCACGATTACCAAAAATGTAAATTCATCTATTCATTAAATTCACAAGGATGACTTTGAAACGTAAATTTTACCTACTGCCTGTTCCTCCGCGACAAAGTTAGGAAAGAAAGGCAAGAAACAAGGTTGGTTATTCCTTTTAATGATCCTCAGAACTTTCTATAGTGGTACCCCTAAGCTACGTTTTAACTATCTGCTAACTGTTTTTCTTTTGAACAATCAAGACGAGTTATTTGAACAATTTTCGATCGAGCTATTTTCAACGGTCGAGCGAGACCATGTAAAATTGGCAAACCATTAGTCACGCAAAAAGGTTAATTAAATCGGAATGTATAACGAACCCCCAGGTTATACTTTAGACACAGGTCGGTGAGTCAGACCTAAAGGATAATCGCTTAGATCAGTCATGCGTTACATCACCATTATGTGAACCTGAACCACGCCAGCATTTGCCAAAAAGCTACGTTAATTCGATGTATCGAATTCAAACTGAACTAAATAAATGAATTTATTGATACAATTTGCTGGTTGTCATAAAGGGGACCAAATTTGGACGATATTTCAACTGGACTTTATTATTTAGCTAGATTAGGCACCCTAAAAGACTATGCAAAGAGAAAAATCTAAAACAAAGACGTAAGATAAGAGCCAGGGCCTCCAAGAACAATAGCCACACAGAGAAAGGCCAAAATAAAGGTCAGGACTCAGGACTATGGCAGGTCCCATTATAAATTCATGGGCGTGTTCGCATATTGTGGGTACGACAAAGGAAGTATTTTTAATGCTTGGTGCAATATCACAGGACATTAAGCCCGTACAATTTCCAACTCCGAATCATAAAACCAAAGGTGACATCAAGACACGTTATTTGCCGTACAGATTTTTATATCTCCAGGGAATTTACATTTCCTCAATATTTCCATTACAAGATGTGTCTTAAAAGCTTTTTTATAGGACCAAAACTTTACATTTTATGCTCATATCACTATTGGGAGGTCAAAACCCGACACTGTAAGTCGTTAATTTTACTGTCTTAAGAAATTCCGCATTATCTGAGGGTCTCTGGACTTTCAAATTCCGTGTTCATGACAATTTTTGTTAACGTTCTAGCTGAAGTAAGTGAAACTTTAAAATTATTCGTACATAAAGTACCGTTTCACTTCTAAGTAACAGTTTTACAAGAAATGTAAGGAACTTTAAATAATCTATTTCTATGCCATTGCACTGGTGCATGGCTAGATCATGGCATGAATGTCTGGTGCTTACCAGAAGCTAGAGTTTTGGGTTTGAACGCATCAGATCAGTTTTGAAATATTAGTAGTCTTCAAAAGCCTCTAGATTAATGCATATTTTTTTGGAGTGCTTGAAAGCGATTGTTTTCCCTCGTGTTTCCACCAACTTGGGCCGCATCAGCTAGTCGATCCAGGGGCGGCGTTGGCCGAGCACGGATATGCAAATGCCTGACCACCCCGCAGCCTCGCAGCCACATGCATTCATTAGTCATGGCTCCGTCGACACACCCTGCCATATTATCTAGCAAATCTTGGGGGCCGTCTGAAAACATCGTTCGTTTAATGAAGAAAAACTCAATAATGTTAGGTTGTCTAAGAGACCGTTGTTAAAACAAAATAGTGCAGTCATCGTCATATTTTATTTTCTCAATATCAAAAACAAAATTCCAAAAGCCGTTATGAGTCCACTAACATGAGATAAAATAATACTTTGACATTTACTGCATGTAGCATAATTTCGTGTCGGTTGGCAGCAAGATATGTGTGGAGTAGTCGCGACCGCCGGCTCCAATTACCCGGCCCGCTGCGCACGCGCCGACTGCCCTTGGACTAGCTGCTTACTTCATATAACATATACCAAAACAAACAGTATAAAATGCATCGTGTACAGACTTAGAAAGGAATTTCATAGCGGTCGAGTTCGATGCATTAATGTCAGCTTAGTAATCCATACACATGGCCGCACCGAAACGTAGCCATAGAATTGGATTCGGACAAATTTGCGAAGGAGCTCGGACTCTACCAAGACATTCTTCGTCTTCGGGATTGAGCCATCAGAGGCCGTGCTAGATTTAAACCCGAGATACAGAGCGCCCTTCCGCCGAGCTGATAAATAGCCTCTCTAATTATATTTACGCAGCGCCGGTCGAGTCGCCATAAATCCTCACCGAGGAATGCCGGGATAACACCGTTTACGGCCGATGCGACGACTGCCTTGCTAGTATAGCTGGCCCGTCGCCGCTGACGTTTGTATTAGTAGGAAATTAGTGAACGAGCGATAAAATCTAATTTCATTCAATCAACTTATGTAGCATCAATTGTGCTCTATTTTTCGATTTCTAAGTTTAGGTCGGGCAGGATGCGATCGTGTCGTGCGCCGGGTGCCGTGGATGGAAACGCTCCGGAAACGCACAATTAAAGACGAGACGTACGCGCATGATGGACGAGTCACTGAACTCCGCCCAAGGTTAAGGAAGGGAGTGTAAACAGAAACTGCATCCATCAACGGCGCAAACAGTCGTCGCGTCGAGCGGCGTCAATATTAGTCCGCGTCTGTGACATATCTACTCAGCGATAGTCGAGTTTCTCACAATAATATTTTCGCAATTTGATGATAAATTCAAAGTATAATTTGTCTTTCTTCGCAATATTTGAACGAGACGTGCCAATCGGCAACACAGTTTTCGTAACTACCGAAATCATCATCACAGACCAGATTATTTACCCAATTCAGGAAAGCCCCAATGATGACAGCGAATTTGTGATTCACAGAGTGTTTAGATATAACCGATCACGCACAAGACAAATCATGTATTCTATACACAGACACGCATTAAATGTTTACTAGTGCCTTGAACGACGTTTTCACAACTGCAACTATAATCAATCGCATTCCTGACGAGTTCGAGATCTTGGTCGGAGCGATAAAAACGAGACGTGTAGATAATATCCAGAGACATTTCTTTACGATCGCAAATCTAAAATTAGCGAATGGACTACCGCTGATAAGCGTCGCAATCTTAAAAGTGCATACGCATTTTGCGCACTAAAAATATCGTCGACGATGACAGGACAACGCCATCCCTCCGATGGTATCTCATGATCGATCTATCTAGGCATGCAGTCACCGCAACCTATTCCGAGTAGGGATCTTCCTGCGAATTCAAACATTACCCTACGATTTGCAACTCTGATGCGCTCGCAATAAACAAACCGCAACTGTTGCGTAAGCGACAGAGGCCACAACCGGAGACGATAAGGTCGATACGAAGCGCATCAACATTATAGCATAATCGCAATCAGTCATATTCGATTCATACAACTCACTGAACGTGCTCGATCTCGATTAACCGCTCGGCTGTCGAATCGCAATTAGGTGTCTCTAGGTATGTATCGCCGCCCATATCTAGCAGCTGAAGGTCGGTCAGACTTTCGCTGCGGCTCCGAGTCGCGAGGCTGCATTAGGCGAGCCCAACCCGAGCTTCGGAAAATTTAGTCGCCCACGAGCGCCGGGCGCATACCCGATGCCGACATTAGCATACTCTATCATCTCGATATATCACACTCGATCTACAAGGGAGCAGGGTTGACATTGGCCGCACCGTTACATCGATTTTGTAATAACAAAAGCCCGCATTCCATCGCTCGTTTTTCAATGTTCGATTGTTCTCGCGACGATGCGCCCACGCTGGCGAGGTGTCGCCAGGCTTGCACAATTCGCGATCTTAACATGGGCGGCTCCCGGCAGGTGAGGTGGTTCGCCGAGCTGGCTGCGGCCTTGCGAGGAAGGGCATGACCGATCGTTGCACATTCCCGCTCGTCAGCCGTGACAAATCGTATCAGCTGCCTTGTACTCGGACGGTGCATTTTTAAGAACCAGATACAATGAGGGGTTTTAGAGTGAAACGGAGGGTGACACGTGGGAACGGAAGGAAGAGGCACACAGTTAAGAACACATGATTTGGTGATGCTTGACGATCTAGATCGTCGGGCTAGAATTCTATATACGAGTATATGCGGACATTTTGGTCTTTAAATTCATTATTTTAAAAATTGTTGAAAAATTAAATTTTTCGGTACAAAAATAATCCAAAAACATGAAACATGTATTGCGTTGCACTCTATTTTTGAGTTAGTACTTAGATCTTGTAACGCTTCAATATTTGTGTGCCTATGCTATAGTCTGCAAGATAGATATACTGAAATATCGAATTCGGGTTTTTCCGTAAATCCGTTACACACTGTGCGTATTTTTTCATCAGCAGTGACGTAAAAGTCCTAGGGGCGCTCTTAAGGAAAAATCGTAGGTCGGTAGAGGTAGAGCCTAGGTAGATAAGATTATGGTGTGCGCCGGACGGAGTGGCCTCGCTCGCGCGCGCTGCATAAGGATCGGGTTTCGTTCCGCAAACTCGAGATAACTGCAGCACGCCGGCTAGCGCGACCACATACTTTCCGCCGGCCAAGAACACACATCTAGCCTTATTCCACTCCATTTTAGCTATCCGCGTCCTATTTAAATAGGAAATACGAGGTTACGCTTGTAGTAAAGTGTTTGCGAGTTAGTCACCTACGTGCGGGGCGCTACGTCTAAAAACGGAGTTCTAATAATCGACACTCGATCTAAAATAGCCGCGTGACAAACGAAACCGAAAGTGATGCGTGATGCAACGGTCCCGAATTTAGCCGGTGCATCGTCCGATGGCACGCCGGCTTCGCCCGTGCCAAGGAGCTGCCATTTCGCACTAATGACACGAATAAGATATTAGCGCGGATACCGGCGACCCGCACCTAATAATCGGTGCCACTATTACCTAACTGACTTTTAGCAAGCTGAACATTTAGCAATAAAAAACACGATCACGACAGCAATCAGTTGCGAATCCTAAAATAATATGTATTACCCTATCACCTACCTGTGTTGTCGAAATTGGCGCAACGAAATTAATCCATAGCGAGAGGCAGATTTCTGGCCACGATCCGTAATACAAAAGTGGCGTTTTGACAGCAACATCAAGTGTCGCGAAAACACCTGATGCTAATTGCATAATCAGGCCGCTGACTCGCACATGCATTTAAAGCTTAGAAGACCAGTTCCCGGTCATAAGAGAACCGTTAAGGCCGTCACCGCAAGAAACCATTCGATAAAAAACTATCGACAACTATACGTGCCTTGTCCGTGCCGTGGACGGGCCGGGACTCAAAAGACTCAAACGGTATCTATCTGTCTATATTATATTGTATACAATCGTTACGTGACACTGTCACGTAACAACTGATTATCAATACATTGCCTAAACAGTAATTTTTAAGACCTGATATATGGACGGGAGGTTCATTATGGTTTGCAAGGGTACGCCGCAAAAGGTTTTTTGGAAATTTCGAAAGTTTGAATGGCGATAACTTGAAGCGAAAAGCACAAGTTTTGTATGAACCTGTATTGAACAATTTGCATAAAATCGTATGTGACGGCACGGATAGGTGTGGATTGTCCTTAAGCCGTCACCCTCATTCGATAATCCACGCCTACCGTTACCCGTCGACATGCAAAACCGGTGATGAGTGGTTAGAGTGCATCTTGGAGGCGAGCGGTGACACGGGCGCGGGTCGGAGGTCCGGCCGCATTCCTCACCGCACGAAAGTGAAACTGCATCGGAACGGCTCAGCTGTAGAAAGTCCACGATTACATCTCGACGCCGGACGAGCAAAAACTGCTATCTCGCCGGCTCCCGGGAAACGGGGCGCCCGGGGCGACGTCGACGTCGCGAGGAGAAATTGCCAATAACCGCCAGCGATCGCTAAACGATTCCATTCATTTACACAAACGCCAGTCTGTTTTGAATTTAACTTAGACTAGACCGCGGCGACCCGAGGCTATTTGGCTTGACTTTTGTATGCATCACGCGATAAATCACGGCATGTGTAATCGTCGAAATTATCAAACGTTATAAAGCGTTATTCGCGTAAAAGTAATAGAGAAGTTGCGCGGCCAGTTTAGGAACGGCCGACGCTTTTTACTTCGAACTGGTTTTTAAAGAAAAGTACTTTATTTTAAAATTTTTTAGATAATCTTGAAATGAAATCTTAAAGCATATAATTACGGGTTATGCTCGTATGCAATGCTATTAATAGCAATAAAATACTGTAAATAATCTGTCAAGCCTACGCACGCATGGATCAAATTGCTCAACATTTGCAGGACGGAAACCAGAGCATATAGGTTAGTTACTCCTTGTAAATCCCAGTACCTACCTTCCCAGTAGATACCTTAATTTTCCTAGGCACATTCTTTGTGTCCTCAGGCCTCTAATATTTTGCGCATTATGAATATTTTCCTGGAATTTTTCGCAGCTGTGACGTAACTCTTATTCTTATCCTCAAAACGCCTTATCCTGCAAATTTCATTGAAACGTTCAGAGTCTTTCAAATTGTTTCTACCAACAAACTAATATTATCTCTATGGATATGATGTAAATAATAATTATAACAATCAATTTGTTTATTTGAATTAAAAATACTTTTACATCAGGTAACTTATTTACTATGTATCGAAATCAACTAAAATTGGTACACCACTTAGTATGTAGGTAAGCAGAAGTTCAGTAGGTAGGTACAGGACAGTTTTCATCACCTAAATTGATACATTTACCTAGTTTACTGTGGGTAGATTGGTAGATAGACATTTATCTATTACGAGTCGTTTAGCACCACCATTGGACCTATTCTATAAATAATAATAATAATAATGCTGATCATTTTTCACACTACATCAATATTATCGCTCTACTAACGTTACCTGAATTTACTTATACTAAGATTTATAATAAGCCTTTTTTAGTATTCTATCTATATAGATAAATGTCTATCTACCAATCTACCCACAGTCAACTAGGTAAATGTATCAATTTAGGTGATGAAAACTGTCCTGTACCTACCTACTGAACTGTTTCTTACCTACATACTAAGTGGTGTACCAATTTTAGTTGATATCGATACATAGTAAATAAGTTACCTGATGTAAAAGTATTTTTAATTTATAATTATTATTTACAATACGAACAAACATTTTTAAAGATAAATTAACTTACCTACTGAATTTACTGCCAGAATAAACGCGGAAAGCCAAAGAATTGCTACACTATAATACTAAACGAAGGTGTATGCCATGTAATGACTCTAGGTGGATACCTATTTAAGGTGATTAACCCCAATTAGAAACAACAGCTTGTAACTAAAACAGTGGATTTTTTATTACAATAGCCTCTTCACGTTAAAATTTTAACGTGAAGAGGCCTTTTATGCCTCTTCACGTTAAAATTTTCTATCAATCCCAGAAGTTATAGTTTTCGTTTGATCCTGTTATTGCTGAGTTGCTGTTCGTATGTATAAGTATATATTTATAGGTAAGTATTGTATTCGAATGTATATAGACATAAATATAATAGGTAATTGGTATATATGTTAATATTTATTATATTCTGCTGTAGTATGTTTTACGAATAATATTATTTAAGGTAGTTTACACAAAGTACACCCCCGGCCGCGATAAGATAAGACCGCCCATTGAACCTTTATCCTATTTGTTACTGTTTATTTCGTTTGTATCTTAAGGTACAATAAAGTATTTTCATTCATTCATTAATTCATACTCCAATTCTCCAAACCACCTATTATAAAAAAAAAACATAATAGGTATTTTGTTTTATCGAAAATCTTTGCATCGCAGCAAACTACAGAACAGTTTATTGCAAGAAATTAATTATTAATTTGTACCTACCTATAAGTTTCGTGTAGGTAGGGTGTACGTTAGGGTAGACTTTAAACTTAAGTAGGTAGGTAATTATACTGGTTCTTGAAAAGGGTAAACAAGATCATGCGTGCAGTTTCTGAGAGGTCTCGCCGTATTGCACTTACGGGGAGCTCAGGTAAACATAACACTGTTTGCGGAAATGTTAAATAAAAACTGTCAGCGGCTAGGTACGTAAGTTTACATAGCATTTTTTGCAGTTGCAAGGGAAATGTTTCAAACTAGTTGTACTCGCAAACCGGTTCCGAAGTCTCGAGAGCTGGAGAAAAATAGCAACTTTTTTCTTTTTTTTCCGCATGTGACATCGCTTTTTCTAACATCCTGATTCTGGAATAGTAGACATGCCTGCTTCCGCTGGCCGCGACGTAGACGGAATAAAAAAAACAGAAAAGGTATCCAATCCAAACCTTGCATTTGTGTCAAAAATTCTATTAATTATTTGAATAAGGTACCTATTGACACTTAATTGGACAATTTATATAAAAAAACATACAGCGTAATTGAGAACCTGCTTCTTTTGAAGTTGGTTAAAAATAGTAACAAGGACCTATAAACTTTACCAGAATATTGCTAATGTATGTAGCTATGTATTCAAATAGTATAGGTAAAGTGAGTTTTTAGAATAACAGGAAAATACCTAGTAAGTAAACTTGGTGAAGTTGGCTATAAAATTGTAACACAAAATTAATATTTATTACTAATAATATAATATAATAATTCAATGTGATTACCTACAGGTGGTTATATACATACCTAAGTTGACTTATTATTTTTTTAGACATTTCAATAGCAATGAACCCAGAAGATTGTTGGTCCATTGTTGGTTCATTGTTTGGTTGTTTCTTTGTTGGTTCTTTCAATTTTATTAAAAAACAGTACTCGCTGAAATGAGTGACAAATTGCACTGGTAAAACTTTTCTGATTTAATCTGAATAAAAACCAAACACACTACTTTTGTAGTCTTTCAGCTACATAACATTATATTTTTTTAACTTTATTATTGCACTTGCTTCTGACCACAGCTTCGCCCCTGTGGTACCCAGATAAAAAGTAGCCAATGTGTTATTCTGATGTATAAGCTATATTACTGTAAAGTTTCACCAAAATCCGTTCACTAGTTTTTGCATGAAAGAGTAACAAACATCCATCTTAACATACTTTCGCGTTTATAATAGTAGTAGGATGATAAGTGTTTCCAACAGAATACATTGTAATATTTCCCGTAGTGACCCTAAACTGCTCCAGTTCATATGGCTATTAGAGATTCTTGCTGGTCGCAGACTTCATACCAAATATTAGCACACTACAAAATTCCTTCCTAGTTGAGACAAAATAGCTCTTATCTCTGGTTATCAAGAGCCTCAGCTTATCAACAGCGATATGCCAATCTATCAGTTTTCCAACCATCCAATATCATATCTAATTTACTGTAAGATAGAATAATACAAATTCTAGACTTTGTATCATTTTATCCATTTATGTCCATTGTATTATAACAATACATAAATTATACCTAATGTTTGCAAGATTATTACGTGTAGGTACTTTAACGTGGTGAAACATTGACATTGAAATACTCAGTAAATAACATGCCTATAGAAGTTTACAAGAATTAAATTAATGTAAAGATGCAGATAAAGTTAGATTTGGATGTGAAACTGGTCTTGGTTATGTTTTGACCAATGCCTTTATTTTAATAGGTCAACAAATGCATATGAAAATTAGGTTTTACAAAAAATACACTCCTAGAATGTGGATTGAAGGGCTTTGCCTTGAATTGAATAAAAAGATAGAACGGGGTCACTAAACTTTTGAAAAACTTATCAGGGTCAATTAACTTTTGACAGTTATGATAGGAAGGAAACTGACCTTGCAAAGGGTGTCTGCTCGACGTGATAGACGGAGGTGATGGGCTCCGAGCGCATAATGCTGCGGAGCCGGTCTTCTGGCAACTCCAGTAGACCATCGCTTGCTGTCTTGACGTCCCCCTTGCTCAAACCACTCAACACACTCATTTTGAACGTAAAAACGACTAACGACTTCAAGAGTCTGGCACTAAACGATTCACGGTAGTCCTTACGATCAAAATTACACTTATTTAGAAACGCAGGGCATCAATAAGACCACATGAAACATTTTAATGCCACCACTTTTTCAAAAGGCGAGTGTTCTTCATTGCGAGAAGAGATAGCCGACACAGAACGCTTCACTTGCTCCACAATATTTCAAAACAAACAGTTATCACTTCTTTTTAATTGAAATGCAAAGTAATATTTTGATGACACTCGTTTCGAGAAAACTTGTAAATTGTCAAGCGCGCGGACATCTGCGCATCGACGAGTCGACCGCACTTCGTCGAACACGTTTCTGCCGTTGCGTTGGGTAGAGACACGCTCGCTCGCGGCCAACCGATACCCTGCCATTCAAATTCAGCTTCTAGCGAATGTCGCTGTTCCTACGTCCTAAGTTTGAAAGTTGCTTAGCAAGGTCACTCTGTGTACTTAGTTCAGTTGTATTGCAATGTGATAGATGTCGCTACTCTGACACTATTCACTAGCTAAATAGTTCTAGATTGCTAGAACAGATGTCGCTGTAGGTACATAAATGGAAAAAATCAATATGTGAAAAGAAAGTTCTAGGCAGGTAGTTTATGAAGTTTTTTTTAACATATTTTTGTACTAAACGCCGCAGACTGATCAACTATCTATTGCTGTGTTAACTTTTTAGCCTTTGTACCTAGGGCCTCACTTATAAGGATTTAAACACTGCATACCTACCTACTTACATTGTATTTTTATATAGTCTGAATTTATTTATTATGTTTGAAATAAATATCTTCAGTCACTAGAACTTCAAAATTTTAATTAATGCTAGCGACACCTATGATCTATAAGGTAAAACAAAATACTAAAAGCGAAACTGTGAGGAGCCGCTCCGTGCGAATTGTTCGAGGCAAATGTAATTAATCATCTGGTGCTGGTACTAATATATAGGTAGTACCTACCTACCTACTTACAAATAGTATCTCAACATAGGTAGATAGTTTATAAATGCTTAGTGCACTAGTATAACTAGTATTATAATAAATATCTGTGCTAAAATGCTAAAATCAGCGTTTAATGTAAGACAGCATTCTCTACAAGCCAAACCTAGTTTATAGCAATGGTGGTTAGGTAGGTATACACATTAGGATAGGTACATTATTTACATGTACATGCTCAGGTATCTTAATATTACTGATGATTTATTTGCTTTGTTAGATTTTTTGTCTAGGTATCTATGTCTTTATAATAACTCGCTAGTTCGGTGGGTAGGTAGGTAGTCGGTAGGTACTTAAATCATAATTATGTCAAACATATTGGTCATTTAAAATTAGCCTTAAAAATTAGCGGGTTAACAATATTCCAAACAATTTCAAATAATATTCAAGCTCTTCATACATACATTTACATTTATTAGTTTGCATTCTCTCTAATTAAAAAAAACGATTGAGTAGCCACGAACAGCGAGAATACGAGTCAAGACACGCCATCTATCACCCTGAAAAGAAAGCTTACAATACGAAAATCTACCAAATAAAGATCTTTGTTTTCTCACAGTCCGCTTGTGGCGCTAAAGACGTGGTAACAGTTTTATACTAGCGGTATAGATGGCGTTGTTAGCATATTTATGTCGCAAAATATGATAGGTTTGGCCTCACGTATTATATCTGTGGCCTCACCCAGCAGCAGGGTGAGGTTAAGCTGTGGATGATGATGATGTCTCAAATAACAAAAATATTCAGTACCTTCAGTAATTATATATCAGTCTCTGGTCCGCCTATTAGGGCAGAGTAACCTCGTGTTAGTATTTATTAGGTAGGTACATGTTTTGGGACACACGCACCTTAAGAAAATGTCATGAGTCGTAAATAAAACTAATATCAGAGTCACTCACCAATTAAACGATATCAACAAGGCGATAATGCTACTCTAGAGCAATTGCTTTTATAGCAATGATAGGTAGGATTGAAGATTCCTACTTATCCCCGAGCACGAATGATATCGTTTCTCATAAATGATAGTGATAAATATGAAGTACCTACTAGAAGTTAAAATACTCAGGCGTTTTTCAAATAAAAGTTAGGTAATCATTGGGTAATAATCAAAAAGAGATCAATTTTACAGAAGTTACAGAAGAAAAACTTTTCCGTTCATTGGCCGTTTTTTAAGTTTTATTTAATCTTACATCTACTCTACTATAAGCAATAACTACTTACCCTAGTCAATACTATAGATACCTCCAACCGCTAGCATGACAAGAATTTTACTGCTGTGTTCTGCTGTCAGATCAGGTTACGTGCCGCTTTTCTTTGTGTTAGCATGTTTTGAAATCACGACTAAATTTGTATGGAAAACTTAAATCCGACTAATTTGACAGCACTAAAATTGTAGCTATCTCTTTCTTGCTTGCACTATCAGTAAAAGAGAGCGACAGTGTAAATTTAGTTTAGTTAGTGTGCTATAGAATCGAGGCCATTATTGCATACTTACAGATAAATAAGTTAGCAAGTACTTACAAAATATAGGTTTGAAAATGATATGGTTCGTAAAATTATAGTTGCTTTTATTAATTCGTTCGTTCGTATAGGTATGCTATTAGCCAAAACTAAAGGCGGAGAGTTTAGGCTCTATTGTTATTCCAGAACATTTTTAGTGTTTTGTCGAGTATGGCTACACCGGGTCCACTGAATTTGATGAAAGAAGGCTCCATTTCCAATCTTGCCAGCCAGTTTGCAGCGCGAGGGAATCTGTAACAGTTTATTTTTTTACAGATGAATTAATATACACAAATTCTATAAACGGAAAGCGGCAACGGACCGCGGAATTGGGGTGGTGGCGTTGGCGGTGGCGATTATCGACGGTCGCGAAAATGTTGTCAATATGACATCCTCTGTGGCGCAGCGGGCGAAGCTCCGCCTGAGACGCGGAAGGTTGCGGGTTCGATTCCCGCTGCGGGACAAATGTTTGTATGATCTATATTCATTTGTCTCGGGTCTGGGTGTTTTCTATGTATAATATGTATAATTTACAAAAAAAATGTATATAAGTAGTATATCAGTCATGTAGTTCCCATAATACAAGCTCTGCTTACTTTGGGCACAGATATTATAATCCTTTGGGGCTAGAAGAAAGCTGTGTGAAAAATGGCAAAAAAAGTTTTCGGATTTTCGAAAACTTAGTCTAGCCTAAGGCAGATATAGGACATAGGATAGGTACAAGATTGTATTAAGCAGGTACCTTTTCTCGTCCAATTCTCGAATGGGCTTCATAAAAGCAGCAGTTGAGCCGACAGCCAGATCAGCTAATGTCAGATGATCAGCTGCGATGTAAGCTCGGTCCTGGAGGTAGGCCTCCACTACGCCATAGCCCAGATCTATATCGTCTAGGTGCTTCTGAGATGGACCTTTAAGGCCTTCCATGAGTGTTGGTAACTGTTACAAAAAAGGAGATATTCTCGATTGAACACTTAAGGATCTGGCGGACAGCGCTCACAACTTCAATTCGAAGCGCGTCCAAATAAATTTGGTGGTGTTCCATAATACCAAAAAATATGACTGAAAACTTGTTGTATTTTTCACATCGTGTTGTTATTCTGTAACTAGATAATATAAGCTATGTGCCTAATCAAACTATACGTAAGATATTGTTGTTTTTAATATGAAACGAATAAGATGAAAACATGTCTTAAATGACGTAAAAATATGCAAAATGCGATTCTGTAACATTTCATTTTAGGTAAGTATTTTGAAAAAATATTTATCTAGATAAATACTATTCGAATACAAATAATAACATGATATGGTAAGCTATAAAATGATTTTGGTATTACGTTTGTATGGGCAATTTATCCTCCGCAGGTCTCTTAAGAACTAAATAATTATTAAATACACAAAGCAACACCTCTCATCAATTGTACTAAATTTAACTTTAGGCGATGAACAGGATAACTGCAAATAAAAATGCGCAGTAGGTGAAGCCTCAGTGCTTCGAGCCGAAACATCCCCAGAAATCCGACAAGGCTTTTTTTTTTCATCAAAATACATTCAGTAGTGTTTGCGTGAAGAAAGAACAAACATTCATCCTCACAAACTTTCGCGTTTATAATAGTAGTAGGATAAGTAGAATAGGATACTTACCGCAACGACTTTCAGCCGGTTAAAAAAGACTCCCGCATTGAAGAACATGCACTGATCGACTATAGCTCGGGAGCGGCTGTCATCAGGGTATAGCTTCCCACGCTGTTCTCTGCCGTATTGCTCCAGTAGGTACTTCATTATCGCATTGCTAGAAGGTATAATTGATAGAAAGAAAGAAATTATCATGATTTTCAACAGACTCAAAAAAAAGGAAGAGATTTTCAATTTGTCCGTATTTTTTTTTGTGTTTAGGTAAAGCGATATCTTCGCTAATTATCAACCTATTTTACACAGTACACTTTTTTTTAGTAGGGGTACACTTGAGGCGTGGTGCCATATACATTTTATGAACAATACAAACCCTAAGGAGCAAAACAAGGGATAAAATTTCATATTTGAACGACCTCTGTGGCTCAGTGGGCGAAGGACCGCTCAAGGCGCAGAAGGTTGCGGGTTCGATTCCCGCCGCGGGACAAATGTTTGTATCATCTACAAATGTTTGTTTCGGGTCTGGGTGTTTCTATGTATAATAATGTATGTATTTACAAAAAAAATTATATAAGTAGTATATCAGTCACGTAGTTCCCACAATACAAGATCTGCTTACTTTGGGACTAGATGATACTACTGGCCTCGATTCTGTAGTACACTGACTAAACTAAATTTAAACTATCGCTCTCTTTTACTGATAGTGTACGCAAGAAAGAGATAGCTACAATTTTAGTGTTGTGTGCTGCTGTCAAATCAGTTTAAGTGCCGCTTTTCTTCGTGTTTTTATTCAGCATGTTTTGATATCACGACTAAATTTGTATGGAAAACTGAAATCTGACTAATTTGACAGCACTAAAATTGTAGCTTAGCTATCTCTTTCTTGCTTGCACTATCAGTAAAAGAGAGCGACAGTTTAAATTTAGTTTAGTCAGTGTACTACAGAATCGAGACCAGTGTGTGAAAAAGGTCCAACATTATTTATTATTTATTTTCTTATATTGGTTTTTTATCAACTTCCCGTTATTTTACGGGAAGTCGATTTTTATTTTAACCTATACCTTGTATTATAATATTTTTGCCTATACACAGCATTAATAGGTAAAAAAGTTAAATGAACTAATTGGTCGCGAGAGAGTTCATAGGTAATCAATATGTCATTATCTCATAGTGTAAATGAGACTTCTCACGAAAACTAAACCAGCACCACCGCCCGTCATTTCCGAACGAACAAATTAAGTTTCATAATACCGATTTCTGAATGAAATGTCATTCAAAATCATTTCGGATATGTTTGGCTTCGTTTGAGGTTAACTTAACCTCCTTTATGATCCAGGACCCTGGTTTCTGCAAAATACGATATTTCGATAGGTTGGTAAGCAAAAGTTATCCAAACAGTCGTAGATTATATAACCTTCGGACAATAGTAGGTACCTACTATTATTTTCATTCTAATGTTGACAAAACTTTTAGCTTAGGTATAGTGTTACTGAGAAATTAGTAAATTTGTATAATTATGTATAATGTTCCGACACAATTTATATTGTTGGTAAATAAATAAATGAATAAAGGAACTAACCACTACGTTTACCTTCGAAATTAAGCGATTTGGTTGTCACCTCCGGCGGCGTAAGAATTATGTCTGTTTTCAGGGGTATCTAGGGAGGTAGGGGGACCATCTCTCTTAACTAGGTAGGCCTAGTCAAGACAGATGGTCCATCCATCAACATAACTAATAATCACAGATGCTATATAAAAAAAAAAAAGATTTTGTTTAATAAGATAAAAAAAATACTTTAAACTTTCATGTTTTGTGAACTACCTACCTACCAGGATCTTCCCTGAATTTTTCATAGCGCCAACTCAACAGATTCATCAATAAAACTAGATTGTAAGTAAACATGTTCCCTTACTAAATGTTTTAAAATTCCAAAAATAGACATTCTCAAATGTTAAAAATCGTAAACCGCGAGGGCGATTTAGATAGAACACGGGGTCACACTGAATTTTGAACCGCATCGTAAGCAACGGGGTGTTGAATAATTACTAATTAGCTACTTACCTATCAGAAACAACAAAGTCGCCATCTTTTAAAACCGGAATGGTCCCCATGGGATTCATCTGAAAGGTATTTACTTTTTTACAGGTCAAAATAAAGAGAACCTAGTATCCACAGACATTGTAAGATGACTCAAAAGGACGAAACATTTTGAATTAGTGTAGTTTAATGTAGTAAAAGTCGCGTAATGTACATAAAACATATACGAACAAAGTGTTTACCTTTTAAGGTTAACACTTTGTTTACAAAGCCAGTACGAAACGTGTTAATGGCCATTGGCCTAGATTCTGTAGTACACTTACTAAACTAAATTTAAACTATCGCTCTCTTTTACTGATAGTTTACGCAAGAAAGAGATAGCTACAATTTTAGTGCCGTGTGCTGCTGTCAAATCAGTTTACGTGCCGCTTTTCTTCGTGTTTATTGTCAGCATGTTTTGATATCACGACTAAATTTGTATGGAAAACTTAAATCTGACTAATTTGACAGCACTAAAATTGTAGCTATCTCTTTCTTGTTTGCACTATCAGTAAACGAGAGCGAGAGTTTAAATTTAGTTTAGTCAAAGTACTACAGAATCGAGGCCATACTAACTTCTAATTAGCTAAAGATAGGCTAGATTGTAATAGCACTAGAATACGTTTATTAATTTTATGCATAAAAATATGCTGGACATTTTTTACACATCATCATCTAGCCCCAAAGTAAACAGAGCTTATGTTTATGTTATGGGAACTACATTACTGATATACTACTTATATAATTTTTTTTTGTAAATACATACATATTATACATAGAAAACACCCAGACCCGAGACAAATGTATGCAGATCATACAAACATTTGTTCCGCAGCGGGAATCTAACCCGCAACCTTCTGCGTCTCAGGCGGACCTTCGCCCACTGCGCCACAGAGGTTGTCAAATAAAAATGTATTCTGTATAGGAAAATAAATATCTCTACCAGAACATTTTACATTTTATGAAGATCAAATCAAAATTAAAACTTTCGTCGTACAGCGTTGATTAATTAATATCAAAGATAGGGGCCTGCCTTAGTTTCGAACAGATAAAGTTAAAGGTTGTCTGGAAGAGATCGCTTCTAAGCGATAAGACCGCCCATTGTACTTTGAGTTTTGTTTTTTTAGTTTTGTTATTTTTATTTTCTTATGGTGTTTAATAAAGTGTTTTCATTCATAAAGTTATTATATTTTATTGTACCTACATACAGTAAGTGCCTATTCATTCAACTTGACTTGGATAAACAGATTACCATCGAGCAGTTAACCCCGAGAGGAGTCATACTGAACCACACTATTCTGTCAACACATCAGTCTTTTAGAACTGATGTTTACAAACGCGGACATTGTCATTGTCATTGCGTCATGTTGCCTGCTGTGTTCTGATTGGTTGAAACAGTTTCGACCAATCAGAGCACAGCAGGCGTGGCGGGACTCGTACGACAGTTGACAGAATTGTTTCCTAGCAAATTATCAAACATTGCGTCTCTTGAGGCTGTCTACTCTATGCAGATCTGTAATCTGCATAGACAAACATGCTGTTTAAATTAACCTTCAAATAATCCGGTGATTTGTGTTCCATAGTCTTCCAATCAAGTTCTCTGCAGTCCAGCTGAAGTGCCAACATGTCTGCCAGGATCATCACCGCGCTTGCTGGAGGACTCGCGGTCAACTTGTACAAAATCGGTCGTTGCATGTTTGACAGCAGGTGTCTTCCTAGTTAACTGATATTCCTGAAATATATTGATTTTGTAACGGTGACTATGATGGGTTTATGTTTGCTGTACATATATTTATTGATTGAAACAGAATTTATATCTGATTGAGCGAATGAAGCGATCTTTGAGTACTACCTACCAACTTGGATGGTGTTTGTATCTATGTAAGTATGTTTTACATGTATGTATGTTTGTCTGTCTGACAATAACAGCCGAACCGTTTATTTGATCTTGATGAAACTTTCTACATTTATAAAAGTTTTAAAAAATTATAAGTTTAATCGGAGGATTTTGAACTATGGAGTTAAAGAAGCCCTTAAAAATAAAAAGAGAAAAAGTGAAATAATTCGGTAATTTTTGGTAAGAATCAATGGAAAGAATATAAAATATACAATGCACCGATTTTTTTTTGCTTTTGGCCTTATAGCTACCGTGTATTGAGCGAATTCGTTTTTATTTTAAAATTGAATTAGATGTCGGTAGTAAAAATCCTCAGTTCGTAGTGATCATAGACAATAGTCTATGATGGTTGGAAATAGTACATTATTTCAGAAGCCGCAAAATAGGCGATTGCAGGGGAATATCGGTTCGAAGGCAATTGCCATTTCCGCCGAGGTATCTATCTAAAGCCCTTTTCTCAAAAATATGCAATGTTTCATATGTAAGATACTTTTAAGTATTTTTCTTTTGTCTTCAGTGAACGTAAGTTTTCCATCGCTAATTTGGCGTCCGAACTTACATCTGGTGAAGTGCAGTCAATATCCATTTCACTTTCGGAACTCATTTTTATTTATGTATTTAGAAAACGCGGTCGCTGCTCAATTAGCTACGAATATCAAATCAAAAGGAAATAGTGGTAAGCCGTATTTTCAATTAAAAACTGTTAAATATTATAGTGAAAAAAATTCACTGTAGGTAATATTTAAACGAAATCCCTTTAAATAAATCGTAGTCTTACGTTACTAAATGAATTAGGTAATAAAAACTTACTGCTCTATTGGGACACAAAACCAGGTAAATAAAACGTAAAAAAGATAAGTCACAAATAGCACTGATGATTACTCTTTTTGCTATCAGTGTATGATAAAAGTTATCAAAGATTTTGACGGTCATTTCACTGAACAAATATGGTGAGAATCCATAGAAGGACCTATTTAAAACTAATGAAACGCCCGGCGATTTCGTCCGCGTCACAAATATTATAACACTACCACTACTACCTATCGTGGAACATTTTCCACAAGGTCCGCGTGGAACATCTTCCATGCAAACATGAGGAAAATATAGATCAATCAGAAACTGCGCCTTTACAAACAGTAAAGTAGGTAACCTATACATCATTATTATATTAATTATTTATTTATTTATCAGCAATCCCCGTAGCATCATAGGGTACTTCCCATCCGCGAAATCTTGCTAGCTTGCTAGGTTTCCAAATGTGTCGTGTATTTTGTGACAGCAGGTAGATAGACTAATTTCAGAAGTGGTGATAGATGGTGTACCTATTACGATTCATTTAGATAGATGGATAAAGAAATCTTCATTGCCTACTTAGTCAGTATGTAACATAGGCAAACTTTTCCAGATAACATTTCTGTAATATCAAATAGTTCTAATAATTCAGAGTATTTTTTCGCAAGTGTTATTTTAGAATTGACTATGTTACCGAGAAAAAAATGCAAAATCCTGCTTTAAAAACAAGATTCTTGCTAAGAGCTGTCGGCACCCGACTTCCAAAATTCAAAAGTCGTAACGAAACCGTAAAATTAATGTTCTTTTTTCCACAAAAAAATGAGGTGCGTTTCAACACGGTGAAGGAAAACATTAGCGTGCCCAACCATGCCACTTTCCTTACCAAAAATTTGAAGGCATGTGCCATGATAGCAGTTACAAGGTAATCCAATAAGCGGATGGGCTTGCAACTTGTCACGCGGAATACTATACCGAACCTAGTATTATAAAATCTGTGACCGAACTATGCAAAATGTTTGGATGTGATTACCATGTTTATTTCCAGTTTCACCCAAATCGATCCAGCCGAAGATTATTAGCAACAACCATCCGGACTTTGACATTTATAATTTTTGAATGAAAATTGAAATTAAGATAAATATATAGATGAAATCTTTATTGTGCATAACACCAGTATATACTATACAAAAACATAACTAAAAAACTCCAGCCAACCCGTGACCACGGCTATTTCAACTTGGTTGAAACGTCGAGAAGATAATAAAAAAGTAATCGCGACTAAGACCCGTATAAAACTTATAATTACATATTCTCAAAAATGCCCGGAAATGTTGTGATTACTTTCGAAAAAAGAACACGCGAAGTATTTACGTACACAGCATCAGTTTTGTATTTGGAACAAAAAACGCGCCGGCAATGTTGCATGGCAATCCATTGCCGGCGAGCTGGGTGGGATGACGTTTAATAATGACTACGGCAAAACTTTTTCTTTATTGATTTGGATCTCTTTTATCGAGCTTGGTATAGGTTGCGTTCAAGTGGCTCTATGCAGATGCGTTTACCACAGATGCCTTTAACATACATGCAGTAAAATTAAAAAAAAATGTATTACATACATTTAAAATCATGTGTAAATTTTAAAAGGTTCCGTTAGGGAACCTTTTTTATTTCCTTGCATTTTTTTTTGAGAAAAACTATGTGTATGCCTCGGCGGAAATGGCAATTGCCTGTCTCGTATCATTCATAAAAATATATTTATTTGGGTCAAAAATCAAAGTATAAAAATATTTTAAGTACGAGTCTCGATCTACATTGAAGTCTACGCCTGCGGCTCTGCCTTCAAACTGACACTCGAGCTGCAATGGCCTATTTCGCGGCCTGTGCAATAATGTAGGTAGGTAGGTACTATTGTTTATTAAGTTATAGTTACATTTAAGCTCATTTTAGTTCTGTTTGTTCTTCTGTTTATTTTTCTCCCATAATGCATTTAAAAGCTTCCCGAAGTAGACAGTGCCTTCCTTGTTGATTGTCTTAAAGAACGACTCGTCATCCAATCTGGCCATCCAATCAGCACATTTGGGGAACCTGGAAAAATAATAAATCTTACTTCCTACTAGGTAATATCATAAACGTGAAAGTTTGTGAGGTTGTTTGTTCCTCTTTCACGCAAAAACTACTTATACATCAGAGTAACACATAGGCTACGTTTTATCCGGATACCGTCACTGCGCCAAAGAGGTTGTCATTGTACCACTGCTAATAAAAATATCAAAATAAATTTTAATTAACCTATAATTTAATAATTAGTAATATATTATTGTCTTTTGTAGATATTAAGTTTTGTTCTGAAGAAACATTAGGTGAATTTCGATGAAAATAAAAACAGCTGCGATGGGCTTCTGATTTTTATGATCATGATAAATCGAGTGTCTGTGAGTTTGAGTGAGTGTCTGTGAGTGAGTAAGCGTGAGAGAGCTCTTACTTGTTTCCATCCAATTGATGCATGCACTGGACCGCAGTAGCCGTGGCTCCGACAGCTATATCAGCCAGCGTTAGCCTGTCCGTGGCGATATAAGGCCTAGAATCCAGGTACGCTTCTATTATGCCGTAGGAGGATTCTAGATCGGCTTTGTGTTGTGCTGTTGGCTCATGCAGGCTGCTCATGAAGGTACCCATCTGAAAGATTTAAAATAATGGTGAATATTTGTTGCTGTGTCAGGAGAGAACAACATTGGGCCCGGTCCAACTGACGCGGTAGAGATCAAAGGAAAATGATTGTCACAGTTCAAATTAATGTTTTTATCGGCACCGCCAACACCACCGCCACCGCGTCAGTTTGAACGGGCCCTTAGAATATGAGATTGACTTTGAAGGGTTAACTTAAAGTGAAAGTATAAGACCTCGCTATACGTTGACGTTATGATCAAAGTAGGGAAAACTGATCAATTCGGATTTGAAATGGGAGCTTTCTCGTACAGTGATAGTCATCATCATCATCATCAGCCTATATTAGTCCTGCTGCTGGACATAGGCCTCCCCTAATGAGCGCCATAGCGCCCTGTCTTCAGGTTGCCGCGTCCAACATCTGCCTGCAGTCTTTCGCAGATCGTCATCCCACCTGGCAGTGATAGTACAGCTAATGAATTAATTAAAGTGTAGGAGAAGATCATTCTGATATATAACGGTGAGCAAAGCGAGCTGCTGGAATTCTTTGAGTATTCTTTCATTTTTGAGAAAAGCTCCTCCTAGCAGTTTACGGTGAGCGAAGCGGGCTGCTGGAATTCGTTGTGAGTATTCTTTCATTTGTGAGAAAAGCTCTTTCTAGTAGTTTATGGTGAGCGAAGCGAGCTGCTGGAATTCGTTGCGAGTATTCTTTAATGTCAAAGTGAGGCATACTAGCATAGTTTTAGTATTTTTGTATGCTATACACTGACAGCGTGGTGGGGAGGGTAGGTAAGAATTTGTTTTTGATTTTATAGATGGGGATACTAGGAATTACCCTCAGATAGTAACAAAGACTTACCCCAACGTTCCTGAGAGCGTTGAAGAACAGTCCAGCATTGAAGAACATGCATTGGTCTACTATAGCCCTGGTCTGCAGATTACTAGGGTATAATCTCTCTTTGTGATCAGCGCCGTACTTTTCTAGAATGTACTTCATTATGGCATTACTAAAAAAACAACAGGCTTAGGTAATTCCCACGGTTGAGGTCCTCTCTCCTCAGATCCATACTCAGTACGCATATCTGTGAGATTACCAAGTAGGGAGATTGAGTAGAGACACGTCCAAACATATTTGACACATGTACTTGACCAGTGGCAAGCCTATTGTAACGACATCTCTTGCCACATGATTGAGCTAAGTTATATCGCATCAACGAAGAGCTACCACAGTCGAATGACGACCTCTGTGGCGCCGTGGGCGAAGGCCCGCCTGAGACGTGAAAGGTTGCGGGTTCGATTAGGTACAATACGGCTGGACGTCAATATTGTTTTGTAAATAAGGTGGGGGTTATGTAAAACAGCTAACTAAGCAATCCATCGACATATGCATACCTACCTTTCTGATACAACGAAGTCGCCATCTTGCAAAACGGGCACCGTTCCCATGGGGTTTAGCTGAAACATAAAAAAAAAACACATCGCAGTTTACATTAGGAAGTCACTATTCTTTAAAAATAATAATATGTAAAATGTGTTTAAATACACTTATGGAGTATGAGACACTGGTAACCAGCAACTATCAATGATTTGGTAAATAGAAAGCGAAAGTTATTCGAGCAAAGAATCAGCTCGGTTTATAGCGAATGGTCAATGGTCAACGCATTAAATCTGAATTTTCGGGAAAAATTGAATATATATATACCTGGTACGAGCCTCTACCGATGTCTTCGCCCGCGTCGTACCAGAATTAAAAGTCTACGTGTTATTTTATCTCACGATACCTGTTCCAAATTTCATCCAAATCGGTCCAGCCATTACGTACCTAGACTATTAGCTACAAACATCCAAACATCTAAATAAATAAATAAAAATTCAACACATACCTACATAGTATCAGGAACCCATGACTTTTCCATATAACACAAAGGTTGACTGGAAGAGAATGCTATCTAACATTAAGTCCTGCTGCGGGAATCGAACCCGCACCTCTTGCGTCGCAGTCGGCGACCACCGCACCATCGAGGTCGTCAAATGTCCAAACTTTGACATTTATAATATTTGTAGAATTTTGTCTACGTACTCTTTTGAACTCTGCCGTCCTATTCTCCTTTTTGATGATATTAACGTCTTTGATCTCAAACTTGAGGTCTAGAATGTCGCCCAGCATCATCACGGCTCGGGCGGGCGGGCTGGCGATGGCTCGGTGGAGGATCAGACGAGACATACTGGGGGGACTGTGCTCACTGGAATCAATAAAAAACAATAATAAATAGCACTATATTATAATAAACATTAATAATAGGTAATGCACTACAATAGAACGCTTAACCCCGTACCGTAAAAACTAGAGTATAAAGCCCACAAAATAAATTACCTAATACCTACCTAGGTTCAATAATATAGGTAGGTAGTTACACACTTTCAACAATGCAGTCCAAACTACACCTGGGGCCTAACCATCAAGCCTTATTGCGATTCAATTTAGGCAACGATGTCAAATCCCGCTTTGCGAATGACAAAGCTTTACCAACGCCATAGCGTCCTCAATCGCAAAGCGGAAAGCGATACCTTTGCGTGAACTGACTCGCTATAAGACTTCATGGTTAGGCCACTGATAACCGTTGTTATCAAGGTAGGTACAGAAAGAGCAAATTTTAACTGGTGGACTGAGCCTACATACAAGTTCAATCAAAGTAGGTACAGTCAGCGACAAAAACATAATCATTTCGATTTATTCCAAAAATCAATAAATTATAATCGAATCCTCTTTTATTGTCTATAAACCAACCATTGACATTACCCTCTGTCATTAAATGTCATCAATTCTAATACCTAAATACCTATAGATACTTAGGTACTTAGGGCACAATACCTACTTAATAGTAGGTTCTTCCAACCTTAAAGGTTACCTTGGCAATCAAATTGAATGAAGGTCAAAACATCACCTACTAGCCCACTCACCCAGTCCACACAAAAATTAATGAATGACAACACAGACAGATAACTTTTTCAAGGCACTTTCAAGGTCGTTCGATAACTATACGGTCCAACACAAAATAAAATTGAAAACTTACATATGCTCTATATATTTATTCTCACGAACTTTGCACTGTTCAGCTTTGTACACGAACGAAACAAAACTGAGCCACAGATAACAGATAACTGAGTGTTATCAAACAACAGTTATAAAACAGATTGATAACCTAAAAATAACACGCAGGCTTCACGTAGGGTAACAGGGTTTAACCGGCAACCGTCAACGGTCGGCGACCTTGCTCTCAGAAATCACTTAGGCGCTCACTATATTGAGACGCTAACATCAGGTGCGAGCTAAGCATAGACTTTTACATCGGTTGGCGCGAAAATCAACTAGTTACGTTGCAGCTTTCATTGCTAAATGAAAATTTCTCAGGGCCTTTAACTATGAAGATTACGATTAAAATAAAGCACTATATTGTCTCTTTTGATATACGTCATTTGAAATTCATCAATAAAAATAAAATACTTCAGATAAAATTCAGATAAACAATTGTAAAAAACCTTTATATACAAATATTTTTTCAAGTTAGCATGTTAGTACAACGCTAACATACCCATTAATTAAGTTCCATAAAAAAAATAAGCTACAAGTACAATCTGACTACAATATAGTTTATCCGTTAGAGCCCTAGGTGGGTACCACACAGTGGAAAATTACACTCATATCAAAACGCCTTAAGGATACAATAGGTATTTTACATCATCATCAACACTTCTTAGGGTAGGACAGTGTTCCACAACTGAACATTGTCCTACCCTAAGAGTGCCATGATGAATGGTCTTAGAGAAGTCATCCATGAAGAGCAACTGAACCAACTTTTCTAAATGGACATGAAATAAAGAAAATTATAGTTAATTACCACCCTGTTTAACCCCCTTAGGGGTTGATTTTCGAAAATTAGATTAGCCTATGTGTTATTCCAGAACCTAAACTAATTACATTCTAAATTTCATCAAAACCAGTTGAGAAGTTACGAAGCTATGTGGTAACAAACATTCACACCACACACAGACTTTTGCATTTATTATATTAGTAGGATGTAAGTTTACAAACACTTCTTAACTTATACCAGAATATTCAATAATAATAACATATACAAGGCGAGCGTGAATGGGATAGTTGGTAGAGGAAGGCCTCGGCGAACGTACTCTGACCAAATTGGAGACATTTTAGAGAAAGGCCAGGTCAGAAGTACACTAAACCGCCGAGCCTGTATGAATAATGTGATGAGGATGAATGAAGCGAAAGAGGTATGCCAAGACCGTAGCAAGTGGAAGTCCTTGGTCTCTGCCTACCCCTCCGGGAAACAGGCGTGAATATATGTATGTATGTATGTATGTAATAACATACATTATATATACAGTAAACTTCAAGTACAAATACTTTTAATTTAGTGTCAACTTTCATGAGGTAGTAAAAATTCTGCAACAGCTTTAATTATTTCCTGTACCTCCTCTTCAGACAATCTCTCTTCGCTTTCTTGCACGATCTGAAATCATTAATTACAATTCAGTAGATTTTAGATATAAAATCTAAGAACTGAAATGGTTGCAATAAAAAAGATTTTTTTTTATGGGCTTGGATTTTAAAATACTGTAAGCCAATGATATTAGGACTGTGCTGTGAGATCAATAAATACTTTGATACTATTTATTGATTTCACAGCAAAAAACTGAAGCCGTTTTTTAATCTTTACAAAACTGGATGAATTAATAGAAATTAAATTAACATGGTTTGGTATCTATTTAGGAAGACTTTCTTCCACATGAGCTATATCCCCAGGAACAGGAATTTACAAAAAAAAAGTAAATAAGTTGTGAGGATGTTCGTTCAACTGTTAATTGAATGAACATCCTCACAAACTTTCGCATTTATAATATTAGTAGGATATATCCTAAAATGGATGGATTTAGCTTTTTCCCACATTTTAGATTATATTAACCAACCTAGAACATGCCTTAACTGACACTGCACTGTGTTGCACACAAAGGCTATAAAAACCATTAAAAAAATACAATGAAAAATTTAAGAAAACTGATGATTACCAATTGGATTTCAAGTTCGGTCCTGGGGGGAGTGTTAACCATCATCAATTTCTCTGTCTTGGTGAGTTTGAACTGCTTCATCGCTTCCAAAAACTTTTGTATTCCTTCAGGAGTTTGGTGTTTGCATTCGGTTTCTTGGAGGAAGTGGACTGTCTGAAATGACAAGAATCTTAGTTAATTTTACATATCCCCATTATGGTAGTCTTGATGAGCTTAATGTAGGGCAGGAGAGTATCTGAGATAAAAGAGGTACGGTTTGATTCTCGCTGTGGGATAAATGATTGCATGATTCACAGATTTGTCTTGGGTCAGGGTACTGTTGCACTATGGCACTCATAGTTCCTGATACTCACAATATCAAAATCCTAGTAACGGGTTAAAGGATTATGTATGTGACTATTGAGTGTTTTTGTATTTTTTGTGTGTAAAAAAAAACAGATCAAATTTACAGGATTTTGATGTTTATAGGATATTTGTTTGTTTGTTTTGGGTCTGTAGTGTTAATCAAATTGAGCAAGTTTTTAGTATTTTCATTATTTTATTTTTTTATTTCTTGAACAATTACCATTTTTTAGTATTTTACCCAAACCCAAACCATCTACTTCATTTGGATGTAACAACATCCAGTCTCAACCAGTACATTTTATTTGGTTGGTAAACCCAGCCTTCACATAAGAACTACCTAACCTACAAAGTTAGGTATTTTTTTATAATTTAACTTTTTTACCTCATAAGTGACAGTAGCTAGGGAGCCTTCCCGCTTGTGTTTCTTCTGTGTATTATCTTTAAGCTCTTGCAGGAGCTGCATTACCTCGTAGTTGCAGAGGAACGCTGCGTTCGCCTTGATTCTGAAAACCACGCAGTCTCGTCCATTATTCCAATTTAAATCTGACCTAGCTTATGAATAAAACCTAAATAAAACTTACGTTTCCATTTAGAGTTTCGCGATTATTGGTGGAAAACGACTTTGGATGTTTTGAGTAATCAAAATACTAAAATAAGATTTTGTTAACCACTACGCACGATGTAACGCATCTAAGTCTGTGCATAAATATTAATGCAATTTGTAAACGAAGTGATTATTTTCTTTGTGGCATGTGTTGGCAATGTTGGAAAAATAAACCGAGGAATCAAAAACTTGTATTTTGTTTTGAATTTGATTTCTTCTTGATGGCAACGTCACACTCATGACCACAGAGTACTTTTTTACTCTACAGAGTACTTTTGTACTCTACAGAGTACTTTTGTACTCTACAGAGTACTTTTGTACTCTACAGAGTACTTTTTTACTCTGTGGTCGTGTGTTTTTAGTCATTCAATCAATCAATCGGTTTTTTTTTCAGTTACCCATTTATGGTAAGCTATAGTAATATGACCTCATCTTCCGTAACTTTCTTTTCATTCGTGAAAATGTTCTTTTTTTTTTCTTTCGTTATACATATCATTTGGAGTAAATTATTTCATCAAAGTGCATTGATGCATCTGAATGAATAGTTTTTGAGTCAAATTCAAAAAAATTTAATGTCCTATAGTAGTTTATTTTGTCATATAATTTGAGTTTATCGTTTTTTTTTTGTAGGTATTTACACTTACTACATCAAAAATTTTACAATATGACTTAACTTAACTTATCCTAGTTCTCAATAACAGTACTTATTAAGAATTTATATACATGAAAAAAAGTTGATGCTAAAAGAAATATGTAAGTATCTTTTGCATACAACGCGGGACCAATACTGAAAGACGGACACTCGAAAATTATATGATTTATAGATTTGACTTTTTGTGATTGGCAATGATCATAATACAGAGAATCATTCATTTTTAAACGATGAAGATGATAGTTAAGACGACAATGACCAAAGCGCTTTCGACAAATTGTTGAGTAATACTTTCTATTAGTAAAAATTTTACTTCTACAGAACCATGGTATGTAGTCTATCTGAACGTCCAAAGCAGCATACCAAGAACCTTTATTTTCAACTTCCGTACAGTGATACGAATGTTTACACCAAGCTTGACACATCCGTTGTCTTAAAAGACTAACAACATCTGTGCATGGTAGAGAAACATTTGCATCGCCGTTCTCAAGATTAGAAATTGTGTGTGCAAATTTAACAATGGTGTTAGCTAAATAATTCACTTTTTCAAGGCACCCACACAAAACTTACATTAATATTTGCATCAGCTAATTTAACCCATAGCTGTTTTATGGAATAAATGATGTAGCTAGTATTAGCATGCAATTTGTTATTTGCTAAGTTCTTCAAAACACTCATGCTATCACTTACTACAACCACTCAGTGTGCCCTAAATTACGATTTTTTATATGTTTCAAAGCGCTCAAGATAGCAACAGCTTCAGCTGTAAAAACACTAGCATATTTATCAATTTTATAACCAACACCAATATTTAGAGAAGGTCCAAATATGGCAAAAGACACAGCGTTATCGTTTTCAGATCCATCTGTATAAACAAATTTGTGATTTGTCCACTCGGACAACATCGCATTAACTTCCTCTTTAGTTGTTAATAACTATATTCATTTCTGGGAATTTGCTAAAGAATGATCCTTGATAACAAGGTATATGGACTGGATTGATAAATATTTAGATCATCAAGGGAATGTACAAAACTTTGAAAGCCCTGTAGCATGAAGAAAGTTTTTAAAACGAGCTGAACATTGGACAAATTAGACAAAAGACCAGAACTGTTGTAAAGTTTCAAGATAAATCTTTCCTTCAGATAATTCAAACGAATAATAATTGGTGGTAGTCTGCATTCAATCTGCATTGCATTTATAGGAGTACTTCTGAATGCCCCTGTAATTAAGCGCAAGCATTTGTTTTGAAAGACATTAATTATATTTTAAATTTTTACATCAGCAGCATAACAAAAGAAACCATATTCAAAATGGCTTTGAACTAATGATTTATACAAATTTAATATCTTGGATCTGCACCCCAATAGGAACCAGATAAAACTTTAATATGTTGAATGCTTTGTTAGCTTTATTAATGACATGTCTAATGTAATTATTCCAGGATAAATTATGTGAGAATAAGACCCCCAAAAATTTAACCTCAAGAGATACGGGCAAGAGAGAATTATCATAGTAAATATCAGGCATAGTGGTTTTCGCAGCCGGCAGCTCAGTTGGGCGTAAAATAAGAATGGTTCTTGCTTCAAAGATTCTTTAATGTTGGTAATTTTGAGAATAGTAAATCAAACTCACAAACGTTTTTTTTATAAGATCCGGTAAAACTACTGTAACCTCAATCACCGAAAATAAAAATCAACTCTTCTCATACTGTATCCACAGACTATCCGTTGAGGTATCCTGGTAGGTCTCATTGGTCTAAGAGCTATTACTCGCGCTATATGGTACATTTTTGCCAAAGACAACGTCCTTCTACTTTAAAGGGTTAGTAGCATTAAGGTCTAAGTAGGAAAAATATTTGTGAAGTTTTGCCAATACATCATTAACAATTTCAGCTAATTGAGCTAAATTTGTTCCCGATACATAAACAACTAAGTCGTCGGCAAATTGTAGATTTTTTATACTCGAACCCACAATTAAATTTATACGACGTATATACAAAATGAAAATCAATGGTGACAAGATACCACCCTGACAAACACCTACCGAAAAAAGTCGTGGACCATGAAGGTGCATATTGTATTTCACGAAAACTTCTCTATTCGTTAGAAAAGCATGAATCCAAGTGATATTTTTTTCAGGAATTCCTATCAGTGACAACTCTCGACAAAGAACTTAAATATTGACACTATTAAAAGCGCCAGAAATATCAAGACAGCAATCAAACGATTGTTTACAGATAAAGAATTAAGTATATCAAGCTGTAACTGACAAATACTTTCACGAGCCGAACGATTCCTACGAAAACCAAATTGATTTGAAGGTAAGTTTTTGTTTTGTTCAACATAAAATTCTAACCGTTGTTTTAACAATTGTTCAAATATTTTATCTGCACATGAAGTGAGTGCTATTAGACGATAGGAATCATTACATAGATTCGGTTTATTAGGTTTTAAAATTGGTACCAAACAATCTTTTTTCCAATCCAAGGGTATTTCATTCTTTTCCCAGAGCGAATTCAAAACCTGCAGAAAAATTCTCAAACTGTCTCTATTCAGTTTTTTAAAAAGAATATAAGGTATTCCGTCAAGACCAAACGCTGTATCTCTTCTAGAAGCGATAGCAGATATTAGTTCAATAACTGAAAATGGATTTACTAAAAAGCTATTATTTGAATTGGTAATAGTATCAACATTATTATGTATAAGGCCTGTGTTGCATAAAATCAGGAGTATATTCGATATCCATGTATCATCTTCAATATTATGAGGATTGTATGTTTTATTATATTTTCGCATAAATTGCCATATTACAGATAAAGGAGTACAGCGATTAAAAGTTTCAGAAAGAGAAACTTTTTTGTCTTTCCACCTTCAAAGTAAGTTTTTTAAGAGCCTGAAGCCTCTTGAACTTCAAATAGCTTTCTTCTTTTGGGTTATATTTAAACTCTAAATATACTTGTTTGAAATTCAAAACGGCCTCTGAACATTTTTGATTCCACTATGGAAGATGGGGTTTTTTACTAGAATGCTTAGCACAGGACTGATGACAATTTACCATAGTACTATCTAAAATTAGGAATATATTTCTCGACTGCTGTTCGCAAAATATAACAGAAATGCGTATAAGAATTCTGAGGGCATTGAATGTCCTTTTCAAAATCAACCAACAATGAATCTACACAATTACAAAACATTTTCCAATATACGTGTTTATAATTTGGGTAGACGGGTAAATGTTTATTGTTTAAACAATTAACATTTGAATCAATGATATTATCGTTGAGTAAGACTTTAATTAGTATAGGAAGGTGATAACTAGTACCAAGTGGAATATCATGAACGGACCATTCACAATGGAGTGCCAGTGCGAAACCATCAACAAATCTAGTGCGTTTGGACGCCATGTCAACGATCCAATCGTCGTTGCCTGACCATCATTCAGCAATACTAAATTGTTGTCATCAAGGACCTCTAAAATGTCCCTACCACGAGGAGAGTCATAACCACAACCCCAAGTGGTATGGTGAGCGTTAAAGTCACCTGCAAAAATGAACGGACCAGGAATCGACTTATTGAAAACTGGATTATTGTTTGTCGGGCTATAAAAACTAATAATACTAAATTTTTTTTTATTAACTGTTAATCGGATACAAATGTTCTGTAGTGAATCATCAAAAGATGTGTTAATTTTTGAATAGGCGATACTGTTATGAATAAAAAGAGGTACTCCGTTATGATCGTTTCCACAATCATTACGTTCAACGTGATAAATTTAAATGTTTGATAAGATTTATACCATGTTTTTGAAATAATTGCAATATGAATGTTATTTGAATAAAGAAAATTGTTAAATATATGCTTGTTACTAATTAGACTGTGCATTCCACTGTATAATCTTAAAAAAAACATTATGCAGTTGGAGGAAATTTGCTACTGAGAGTTTTTTTCAGGGTCTCCCTAATGGACCCTGAATTTATGGGCACACCTTTGTTACTGATCATTTTTGTTATTGTTTCAATGAGGATGTTTATGAAAACTTTTGATTTCATTAAATTATTGACTTGTACATTAAGGGTCCTTGCTGTCAGCTGCGGAAAGGATTTGGAATCAAAAAGATCCGAGTAGGTTGCCGTCCGGGACTTTACTTTATTCACTTCGACTTTTTGTTTTTTTAATGGGCACGCGCTTGAAATGGCGATGTGGTTCCCGTTACAATTGTTACATTTGGCATTTTTGGGATCAACTTGGCATTGACGGAAATTATGACCCTCAGAGCAGATGAAACATACTTCCGCATTCTTTACAAAATTTAGCAATGTGTCCATACCTCATGCATTTGAGGCACTGCATAACAGGAGCTATGTATACATTTACCTCATGCCTCCAAGAGTCCAGGTATACATGTTCAGGGAGATTAGTGGATGCGAAGGTCACCGCGACTGCCAGCATCAGCACGAAGAATGCGCTACCATCGCCTCTCACTCTGCGCATAAAACCTCACCTGGATAACATTCCTCGAACTTCCGATCAGAGAAAATATTTGCTGGTTAGACATCTTGATTGAGCCTGAGGTAAGAACCCCAGTCACTTCGGTGTCACCTGCCAGTATGCTGGATTTGAGGGACAACTGCTCTAATAGCTTGTTATTCTGTAGGAACATGTTTGCAATGTTTGGGAGGTCAAATGTGATCCCCACCTTATATTTGTTGATGGACCTTAGGTGCATGACGCCCGAAACACCATGCTCTCTTAATCCGTTTGAGAGGGCCATACGGTCATTGAAATATCTGTCGTCGGTATTATGCATGAGAAAAACAATAAACTCACCTTTTTCGAATCTTCAGGGTACTAACGTGCATATCCCGAGACCTTAAAGACTGCATACTTATTTATGCCTTTGTTTTTGGATGAATCCGCTGCTGCTGACTTGTCTTCGTCTGAATCCGAAGACTCAGATTGCGACGCAGGTAGCGGTCCATCTGGGGGAGGCGGTTCATCCTTTCTTCGTCTTTTCTTCGTCATCTCGGAACACTACTGTTGGCTACACAGTTGACCCACCTATTTATAATTATTCCAAGCAAATAACAAGAAAGATTTGCCCGGTTTTGAAAAAAATAAATTATATTTGAAAAACGCGCCTTGTCGTTTTTGCGGTTCCCGCCAAAAAAAAACAATCAATCGGGTTGTCGATAGCTACTTTTTTTTTCTTCGAGCGCGGGTAACGGCTTCTGCTGACACTATTTGCCCTAGCAACTTTTTCAACTCTGGAACCAAAAAAACTTCCAGGATACGGGGAGTTGCCCAGATGCGATCCTGGCTTCAGTTGGTCCATCTGTGTGTGGCAGTTGTGTTGAACTCACAGTCAATCAGGCTAATTTTCTAGGAGGAATCTTCTGGAGCGCCCAGGGTTTCACGAGGCAGAGGCCGCCAGGATCTTCGGACGTCGGGGGGCCGTGCATGCAGTGGAGCAATATCATTGAGGTGAATGTGGTGGCAGTTGTCGGCGCGGTCGTACGACTTAGAGACAGTGATATACATATTTATTATTTTTTTAGAATGCAGTGTCTATGGTTCTAGATTTGTTTTCATTCGGTCCGTCATTCAACAATAATTGAATTACCTATATTCCACAGATACTATATTTTTTGAGCCCCTTGATAGAACACGGCCTGTCCACGTCCCGGGCACAACCCTGATAATTATGTGTGGATAGACCTTAAAAACACCGTAAAAAGAGAATACCAATCCAAAGTCACTTTCGTTAAATAAATAAATGAATAATGCTGGAAATTTTCCACACAGCATCATCTAGCCCCAAACTAAGCAGAGCTTGTATTATGGGAACTAAATGACTGATATATTATTATATTTTTTAAATACATACATAGAAAACACACGTTAGGAATAAATAATCGCTTAGTAGGTGGCCTTGGCTATTTTGTATGATGTGGGTACTTTTAAATTCAAGTCACACCCAAAAACTAATAGGGATACTAACTCATATAAAAATACCGGAAAAATCTCGCATATATTTTAAATTCACACACACAATACGTGACCTCAGAACATCGTAACCAACTAGAATTAAAGTGTCTTCATTACTTTTTGAAAATATTGTTTTTGTGATTTTTACGATGTTTTCTTTAAGATCGCTACTTTTTAACAAATTGATACGGCGAGTGTTTCCCAAAATTCAGAACTTCAATAAACGCAATGTTTATCAAGATAGTTTTACAAGCGGAGTATCACATTTGAATATACCAGTAGACGCTTACTACCATCACTACATTAACTTACCTCTGCCAGACAACAAATGTTTTGCTACCTACGTATGGATTGATGGAAGTGGTATCAACATGCGCTCTAAAGATCGTGTATTGGAATACGTTCCTTGTGATCTCAATACGATTCCCAGATGGTCCTTCGATGGGAGTTCAACGGGCCAAGCCAAAACGAATGACTCAGATACTTTGCTCATACCCTCTGCTATTTATAGGGACCCATTTCGTAAAAGTCCTCACGTGATAGTTTTGTGTGAAACATTTCACGGTAATGACACTCCGACAACAACGAATTATAGAGCGCACTGTGCTCAAGTTCTGAGTGATATATCAGATCAAAACCCATGGTTTGGCATCGAACAAGAATATACCATGTTTGATACAGATTTATGGCCTCTTGGATGGCCTAAATCAAGAGGCTATCCTTACACAAATGCAAAATTTTCATACTGTGGTGTAGGAGAACATGTTGCTGGAAGAGAGTTAGTTGAAAGCCATGCTAGAGCCTGCGTCTACTCCGGAATGGATTATGGAGGGTCTAATGCTGAAGTCATGAAAGGGTCTTGGGAGTTTCAGGTTGGAACGACTCTTGGAGTCAAAGCTGCTGATGATCTTTGGATGGGAAGATATCTACTGAGTCGAATAGCAGAACATTTCAGGGTGATTATTAGCTATCATCCTAAGCCAATGGGCAAAAATCAGCCTGGTATAGGCTGTCATCACAATTTTAGCGTCGAAAAGATGCGCAGTAAGGGAGGATTAACTGAAATCGAAAGAGTTTGTAAAATGTTATGTGAGCAACATGAAAAATTAATGAAGAATTATGGGCTCGGAGATGGCGAAGAGAACAAAAAGAGACTAACTGGGAAACATGAAACTGCTGCTTTTGATACATGTAGATGGGCAGTTGCAGACAGAGGAGCCTCCATCCGGCTTCAAAGGAGCGTTAGTTCAGAAAAGAAAGGATTTCTCGAGGATCGTAGGCCTGCAGGGGATTGTGATCCTTATAGAGTGTGTGCCGTCTTAGCTGAAACATGCCTCGTTAAATCCACCTAAACAAAAGAGTTTCTCAAAAAACAATAAAATCAAAGATAATAATGATTTAGTTACGAACTATTTCAAAAATAATCAAAAGGTTTTTATCTGTGTTGTCATGGCTGACAATTAATTTTAAATTAAATGTGCAAAGAAAATATTATTTAAAAAAAACTGAAAAAATTAAATATGTAAAATGTATCGCTATCTAAAAACCTTACTTAATCTAAAATGTTCCAGCAATTTGATCACTCCTAAACGTTTTTTATTAAAACATTCAATAAATCACATTATGAATAAAAAAGTTCTGGATCGTTATCTTAGGCTACCTCTTCCATGTAATAAAGTATTAGCAACTTATATATGGATTGATGGATCTGGAATTAATTTAAGATGCAAAGACCGAGTACTATGTTGTACGCCATGCTGCGCAGAAGCTGCTCCATCTTGGTCATTTGATGGTAGCTCGACAGGACAAGCTACTACGGACAGTTCTGATACCACGCTAAAGCCAGCAGCTGTGTATAGAGATCCATTTCGAGGTGACCCTCATGTGCTGGTACTGTGTGAAGTTTACCAAGGTGGTGGCAAAGATCCAGCTCCAACAAATCATAGAAAATATTGTAATGATTTATGTGAAATTCACCGAGCTGAAGAACCTTGGTTCGGGCTCGAGCAAGAATACACAATGCTCGATGTCGACGGCTGGGGATTGGGCTGGCCAAAAGGTGGTGGATTTCCTGCAGTTAAATATCAATACTCGTACTGTGGAGTTGGAGCAAAGTATGTAGTCGGAAGAGATATAAGTGAAGCTCATGAAAAAGCATGTTTGTACGCAGGTCTCGATTTCGAAGGTACTAATGCTGAGGTCATGTTTGGTTGTTGGGAATGGCAAATAGGTACTTCTCTGGGCATAAAAGGTGCAGATGACTTATGGACTTCACGATTCATCATGGGTCGAGTGGCTGAAGACTATGGAGTAGATATAACGTATCATCCTAAACCCATGGGACATATGCATCCCGGTGTGGGTATGCATCATAATTTTAGTACGATACGAACTCGGTCAGAAGGTGGTTATAAATATATTGAAGAATGTATCAAAAAACTTGAGTGTAATCATATGAAGCACATGAAAAAATATGGGAACGATGAAGTGACCAATAGGATGAGGATGTCTGGAAAATTTGAAACCGCTGAATTCGAAAAGTTCAGTTGGGGTGTAGCTAGTCGAAAAGCATCCATACGCCTACAAAGAAGTACCAAAGAAAATGGAAGGGGGTTTATGGAAGACAGGAGACCAGCAGGGGACTGCGACCCCTACTTAGTTTGTGGATTGTTGCTGGAGACCTGTTTGGGAACTAAGGCTTTAACGCCTGTATGTAAACCTCCGTCTCCGTGTTCTCCATCGCCAAATGAATCTTCATCTTTCTGCGAGGCAACGAAATCATGAACTTACTATACTAAACTAACTAGTAATATTATCTATAGGTATTATGTCTTTGTTTCGTTCCTATTAGCGATGTTTTGTCACGACATCATTTATGAATTTTATGATAGTTATCGAGTATATGTCTAAATCTACAATGCTACAAAGACTGCAATAAAATGCTTTTTAATATTTTTTCTTGTAATTTTAGTAATTAGGTAGGTACAATATATTCCTACCTCTTCCGTACCTTGAATCCTCACTCAAGGTACGTTCAAGTTATGAGAGCGTTTAGTTACTACCTTCTCATACGATTTTTGACTGAATTGGAGCAAGTTATATGATGGAAAATAAGGTGTAAATAAATGTAGCATATGCTAGTCTCTAGCGCCGTGTTTGCGAGACTTGTTTCATAAAACAGCCTCTATACATCTACCTTAGAAGCTACCTATGTAGATAGTTACGTTTGCATTTGCTGCTACTACCGTCTATTTTGAACCTCAATTTTGAGGCGTCGCTCACACAGCGATAGTTTGAGCTCTGAGTTCCGCGTTCCGCGTAATTTATGTTTTGGTGTTAACTCCCAAGCAGTGTTGCAATAAATAAACAAATTATAAACAATAATAGTTATTAATGTAATCTCGAGCGATATTTTCAAGTTTCATTAGCCATTTTTACCAGCATAAAAAAAATCGATACCTGTGAATGTTTAGATATTTTTTTGGGAACTGTATGTGTTGAGAATGTTTTTTTCTCCGTCCGTAGGTACCGTATGTCCGTAGCAAATTCTACCATAGACTAATAATTTTTTAAACGTCAGTCAATCAATGACATTGTCCGCCATATTTATTCTCTGTTCTTTTCCGTCATATGGCGCAAGGTGCGTTCGCTTTTGTCCGCCATATTCAATGAATCAATAAAATAAGACAAAATGTCGCCTTACTAAAGTGCGTGAAAATAATCCAACAACATCCTGTATTTGTGTGATTAAATCATCAAAAGGATCACAATGGAGAATTCCTACGGTGTGGGGGTTGTAAACCGATACGCTCTTTTCTTAGACGATGAGTCCGATCCTCTGGATGCGATAAAAGCATCCGAGCAGGCTAAAGAGCTCAAAAAGAAGACCAAAGATGCCGAAAAGGAAAACAAAGGCAAGCCCGAAGTAAAGCCGAAAGGGCCTATCGCCCCCGCGAGGAAAGGAATCAAAGAGACTCAAAATGTGAAGTCTCAGGACATCAAGAGCGGCGAACAACAAAAGGCTAAAGGGCCCGCGCGACCGGTCGACCGGAACAACACTGAGCGCCCGCCCCCGCGCCGCCCGCGCGAAGACCGGCCGCAGAACGGAGCCGTCGAGGGCAAGGACGGAGCCCCGCGGCCCCCGCGGCGTGACTTTGCCGAGCGCGGTGGTGAACGCCGGCCCAACTTCGAGCGACGTAACTTCGACAACCCTGAGGGAGGCGAGCGCCGCGGACCTAGGCCTCCACGTGAGCCCCGTGGGGACCGTGACCCCCGTGACGCGCGCGATGGGCCTCGCGGGCCCCGGCCGCCGTACGACAACCGAGGCAAGCGCGAGTTCGACCGGCGGTCTGGCTCCGACAAGACAGGTGTGAAGCCCGTCGACAAGCGCGACGGCGGTGGCCCCCACAACTGGGGCACTGTGAAGGACGACATCGACGAGCTGAACAAGACCGGGTCCGAGGGCGAGGTGGTGGAGGAGAAGCCGGCGCCGGAGGGCGGTGTAGGCGCTGGAGCGGGTGATTCGGTCGGTGCCGGCGAGACGCCCGCCACGCCCGCTGAGGACGAGGTGCGCGAGCTGACTTTGGACGAGTACAAGGCGCTTCGCAATGCTCAGCGTACGCAGCCGCAATACAATCTACGCAAGGCGGGTGAGGGCGAGGACCTTACACAGTGGAAGAAGCTGGTGCCGCTCGAGAAGAAGAAGGAGCCGACGGGTGAGGAAGGTGAGGACACAGATGATGAGTACGACCTGGCAGACTACCCGCAGCGCGTGGGTCGCCAGAAGCGCGTGCTCGGCATTGAGTTCACATTCAACGATATGTCGCGCCGCGGGGCGCCCGGCGGGCGCGGGCGCGGCCGGGGCGGGCGTGGTCGCGGTGGACGCGGGCCTCCGCGCGACGAGCCCCCGCCCCAGGAGGAGCGCCCTCAGCCGAGGCAGAGCGCCCCCCCCAAGGTGGATGACAGCAAGGATTTCCCCTCTCTCGGATAGACGCAGTGAGCCTATGCTCTTCTCCCTTTTGAAAGTACGATAGAGTTACAGATAAATATTGTATGTACCGTTATTTTTGAAGTAAATATACAAAATATTTACACAAGCGTGTATTATATTACATTGGAATTTGTAGATTATGACGATTGCGGTTGCCACACAATGGCTAAATAAAATTTAGAATTTGGTCACTGGGGATTATGCTCATGCAATACGCGGGACGTACAGGGGGAGGATAACTTTAGTTTAACTTTTGACTTCACTGCAACGCGTACGAATCTATGATAATAACGGTAGCTTTTATCATATTGTAATCATGGCTTATGATTTAACTTGAGTTATTCAATTAAGGAATTTAACTTACAGACTGTGACACAATATAATGAATTAACTCCGTCACAATTTAGTGTAGAACTCGAAGAAATAACCCTCGTTGCATTTTATATCACGAGTTTGTGTTGAAGAATGCAGACTTTGGGAAATGTAAATAGTTATATGTTTAAAAGATAAGGTCTTAAAAATAACAAGGTTGATTTTTGTTGTTACACAAACTTGAAAAATAAACATTTTGTATGTGTGATTTTTCTTAATTATTTGGTTTCTAACTAAGTAAGTTATTCCTTCTTGCATTTCCCCATCTTTTTTTCCTCCTCTGACCTTAAAATGCCTCTGAAATATAGGTACATAGTTTTTAGGGTATGGTTATGTGCTGTGGTTTACCACTGACAGGATGTAGGACAAATGAAACAAAATATCTTTATGTAATTTTGTATATTGACATTTTTATCACTTCCACACAAAACAATTCACTTAAAATTTACAGATAAAAACAATACACTGAAATATATTCAACATAATAGAAAATATAAATTACAAATTAAACCATGAAATTAGTGTAGGAGATAGATAATACAAGCACAATAAATAACTTTGATATTTACATTTCAAAGTGAGAAAATTGATTCTTCCTTATTTTCAACACGGAAAAGGTGTAAAGTAACAAATAAATACACAAGTACACTTACATTATATTGATATGATACAAGTTAAAAGGAACATTATCATTTACAGAAACTCATCACAAGTACATAGGTAGGCATTAATTCATTTTTTACTGTTTATAATAAATTAATTACTAAGTTTCTATAAATAAATAGGCAGGCTGAAACTGAACTGTGTTTTTGTGGATGTCAAGGCAACATTTTGTTCATACTTAATAGCTGACTACTGACTAGTGCTTGTAAGAGGAGATGTAAGTACTATTTTTACTTTCCATTCAATTTTATTCAACAAAAATTATAAAAGAGTAACAATTTGATTAAAATAATATCAAGGTTTCTTATCATTACAAATAAATAAGTGACGTAATAGCGTATTAAATCTAATTACAGGACATGCATCCCGTTTCACAGCCACAACATACGTTCACTTACAATAAAAGCGTTAATAAAATACAAACCTTGGAGGACAAAGTGGCTAATTTACTTTTAACAATAAATATCTATGCAAATCTAGGTAAATACTTGACTAACACTATCTTTGTTCGTCGCTAGCTCTACTCTATAAAATGACTTATTTACATTGACAATGAGAGATTGTAGATGATGAATAGTCACAAATATTTACAGCTGCTAATGCGTTTTCAATGCGGTACGGTCGTCGAACCGAGCGATAATACTAATCGGCCTCAATCGTAACCCAGGGTCACTGAAGCGAATGTCGAAAGTGGTGCATAACGCCCACTTATGTATTACTTAACAACATTTGGTATCATTGACCTCAATACCTGCCTAACATAACAATCTTACAAATAAAGTTGCCTTTAAATGCTCATTTATAATCGAGCGCTGCATGTTACTTGCTTCAGGCTCCTATCGCACTCAACTGCGATGGAGCAATGGAGACTTGTCACAATGAAATTTCAGCAAAATTACAGTTTGGCAACTCTCAAGGGAGAGGATATAGGGTTGAATTACATTTGTTTTTATTGATAACGAGTTGAGAGTTATTGTGATAGCTGTCATATTCAAAATGGTCATTAAGTTTAAATCAAATATTCCTGCAAAGGTTTGGGACTCCGCTGTGCAAGTTTTTAGTGACATTTAAATCGTTAACACCATAAAGGTCCGCTCAAATTGGCGCGTTGGCGGTGACAACCTTTCCAGCAAGTTAATTGCCATCGCGCCATCTTGTGCGGATCTTATGGCTGCCAAATACGAAAACGCTCAATATACAGAGTTGGAAAGAGATGGCGCTATATGCAATGCATATGGCTGTCTTTTCTAATGGTCCTGATTAAAGGTTTAGCGTTTCAGTATGCGCGTTCTTGTATTCGTGAATATCTGGCTTTGTAGGCATCAAACGATGCTTCGTTTCACTCGATGCCGAAAGTGTTGGTTTCTTCAACAGCGAGCAGTAATTTCTCGTGCAGTAACTGCGGAGTGGGGTAGGGCGGTAGGTCGAGACGGTTGAAGCAGGTGTGGGCGCGCGGGAGGGACTCGACGCGGCCCCAGCGTTCGATGCAGAACCGTCGCGGCCCCGTGGAGCCGCGCAGCGCCGAGAACCCTTCGTACGGAATCGAGGAGGTGCCGGTCACGAACTGGACCAGTCGAAGTCTCTGCTCGTTTGTGAACCTGCAAATTTAATTATAGTATACAGTGAGCGGCAAGGTAGTTTTGTAGTTAAAAATATTTGATCCTATGAAAACTCAGGGAATTTAGATGAAAATAAACAGGGTTTTTGGATTGTTTAAAAAACCGTCCAATCTGGTTCAGTTTCGTTTCGTTTTCTTTCGCACATCTCGCCTAGAGTTAGCAATACGTTGCCAATTTCGCTATGGTATGAGTTACGCGACTAAAATCTTGAGCATTATCATTCATAGCAACACTGACAAAAAATAGTTTTTACGACACGACACTTTTAAAATATAGATTATATTTTAAGGGTCGTTTGATAAACTATTTTTTTTGTATCTTGTGTTATATCATTAATGTAGTATAGTATTTTCAATCATTAATTTAATTATTTTTACCATACTAGTTTTTTCTACCGATTACAGTCAAAGGCTCCTGAGCCATATAACATACAGGGAGTATTACGAAAACAGAAGACTTGCTGGTTGCATTCGAGTTAAATGGATAATGTTACTCAATCGTTTTCTATTGAAAAAACGTAATCTTGTCACGAACGGTGAGTGTTTCTAATTAATGCGTGATTACGGACGTGATTCTTTTATAAAATGTGTTTTTATAAAAGAATCACGTCCGTCTCTCAGCACGTCTTTCACGACTCGCGCTAATTAGATCGATATCACTTACATTTAGGAAATCTAGGTACTCTATTAATTTCGAATATAGGTAATAATAATAAAAATACTGGTAATTTTTCACAGATCAGACAGCATCATCTAGCCCCAAACTAAGCATTGGGTGAAAATAGAGGTACCTACATGAGACTTAAAAACTTTTTACTCTTTATTTATTCAACCAAAAACACAATCCTTGCAGGGATTTTAAGTTTTTTTATTTTCATCGTAGGTAAAAAAATAAACCATAATTAATAAAAAAAATGTGCCTTTTCTCTTTGGCTTGCAACGTATCAAGCAATGCCGCTAGTAACTCAGATATCAGAGGCACTTAACACCCCTTGTTTGTCTTGAAATGTGTGTGAGAGTGTGTATGTGTAAGAGTATGTGTGTGTAAGAGAGAGTGTGTGTGTGTGTACTGACCGGTCGATGGCCTGCCAGAACCACAGGATGACGGGATGCGCGTCGTGGTACCCGCCGCGGTACTCGGTGTTGCTCCTCCAGTCGGGCACGTCCAGCTCGGGCGCGCCCGCTATCACCAGCTCCAGCTCGCGCGCGTCGAACGCGCCCACCAGCCGCGGGTCCACCACCTGACAACACGCGTTACATATATCATCATATTCTTACAATTGCATACATTCCGCTCCATCCTAATTTTCTCTGGAAGATATCGCTTTTAAGCGATAAGACCACCCATTGTACTTTTAGTTAAATTAAGTATTTGTTTATTTTGTTATTTTGTGGTGTACAATAAAGTATTTTTATTCATTCATTCATCATTGCATACTAGTGCCCACCCAGTGGTATCACCCGCCCGCGCTATCACTTATTTTGCTCGGCTATTAAGGGCCGCAGCGTGATGCTGTTAGTCTATAAACTTCCTCAAGAATTGGGCTATCAAATGCAAATATTTTAAAAAAAATCCAACTGGCAGTTCCAGAGATAAGCGCGTTCAAACAAAAAAAAACTCTTCAGCTTTATAATACCTGAAATACTAATAAGTTGATTTGTTTTGTTTTTATATGAATATGTTTGTGTGTGTTGTATTGTGAATAACATGTGTTTTTAAAATGTTTTATATGGATGTTATAATATGAAATAAATGAATTAATAATAATTTATTACTAGTATAGATGAATCAATTAACGTTGAGTAACGGCTCCTAATGATCGTAATGTAATGAAATAGCATATGACCTTCCTCAAGAATTGGGCTATCGAATGCAAAAATATTTTTTGAAATTCAACTACCAGTTCCAGATTTTAGTGTGTTCAAACAAAAAAAACTCTAGCTTTATTATTAGTATAGATATCATACTGGAACTGAACTCTCAATCCGCTCCAGATATTCCTTGTTGTTCTCACCTCATGGAACCCGCGGACGAGCCACTCGCTCTGCTCAGCGACGCCTCGCTCCACGCGCCACCTCACCACCCGCTCGAGGTATTCCTTCTTGTTCTTCTCCGTGACGGGCACGTCCCGGCCGCCGGGCTTCAGCTCGCGCTCCAGCACGCGGCCGTCCGCGAGCCGCTCCGACACAGCGAACGTTAGCTCCAGCGAGGACACGCAGCGGGCCGACTGAAACAGATATTTAAAAATCTTTTAGTTAAGTGACTCTACTTACCCTATTTACAAATTTATAAGTATAAGATGTTAGTATGGACACAATAATAAATGATGAAATGGAAAAAACAACACGCTCACAACTGTTATCACCATGATGCGAAATCATATTATGTAAACCTAATAATAATAAAATAAGATTTTTTTTATATATACTTTTTCAATTAAATACTTACAAGTCATAATCATAATCGAGTACAGAAATTTTTATTCTAAAATAAATTAAAGAACAAACTAAGGAACTAAAATTAAACTAAGTTTATGAGGATGTATGTTTGTTACTCTTTCACGCAAAAACTACTGAACGGATATTGATGAAACTTTACAGTAATATAGTGTATACATCAGAATAACACATAGACTACTGTTTATACGGGTACCACATGGGCGAAGCCGTGGGCAGAAGCTAGTAATATTATAAACGCGAAAGTTTGTGAGGATGGATGTTTGTTAATCTTTAACGCAAAAACGGCTGAACGGATTTTGATGAAACTTTACAGTAATATAACTTATACATCAGACTAACACGTAGGCTACTTTTTATCCATGTACCACGCGGGCGAAGCCTTGGGCAGAATCTAGTATCTAATAACTACGCAATATTAGGTATTTGCGCACAAAAAGAATATAAGTAGATACCTACGTAGGTATTTACTTCAGCCGGCTTTTATTAAATATTCCTAATTATACCTAATGAGCATAAACTACCTGTAGTTTAATATTTTTTGTTACCTAGTAAATTGTGGAGTAAATTCCAATATAGTCCTACGACAATGCATTGATTAGTTGGGTCACGATTTGCTTATCAACATGCTTTAGTCACGTTTTCGCAAGAAATAGTAAACACGTGGTGGTGTTATTTGTAAAAACAACCACGTGCAAACCGAGCACATGTTTTTGGTGACATTACGAACTTCCGACAGATTAAACTAGATGGCGTTACTGGTTTTTAATGTTTTAGAAGTGAACGTTATAAATAATTTGTACAGGGATTGGGTTTGTATAAGTAGTTTATTCAAAAAATATTTGTAAAAATAACCACGTGCAAACCAAGCACATGTTTTTGGTAGCATTTACGAACTTCCGACACATTAAACTAGATGGCGTTACTGGTAAATATTTTATAAGTTGAACGTTATAAATAGTTTGTATAGGTATTGGGTTTGAATAAGTAGTCCATCAAAAAATTATTTGTAAAAACAACCACTTGCAAACCGAGCACATGTTTTTGGTGACATTACGAACTTCCGACAGATTAAACTAGATGGCGTCACTGGTAAATGTTTTATAAGTTGAACATTATAAATAGTTTGTATAGGTATTGGGTTTGTGTAAGTAGTTCATTCAATATTTTTTTGTAAAAATAACCACGTGCAAACCTTGCACATGTTTTTGGAGTCATTACGAACTTCCGACAGATTAAACTAGATGGCGTTTCTGACCTCAAATGTTTTAGAAGTTGAACGTTATAAATAGTTTGTATAGGTATTGAGTTGTATAAGTAGTTAATTCAAAAATGAATATGGACTAAAATGCCCTGTCATCATTGCCTGAAGATGTCTACGGAATAAAATGCCATTGTGCATCCTTCCTGCGTCGGTGCGGTGGCTATACTGCGTCGACCATATTTTTATTACTTTTTAAGCAACAACTTAATTTCAACAATATTTAAAACCCCCATCATCTATTACAGTGCCCCCTACTAATTTGTGAATCTATTTCGGTCTGCACTAGGCTCAAGTAAAGACTTAGGCACGCCTTATTGTAAGTTTTCATAGAAATCTGCCACTGATGTAAAATATAAAGAGCCCAGAGCAACACATACGAAATGCCGCAGGTGTTGAAGATGTCCATAAGCGATGGTAACCGCTTAGGCGTGTCATACTGTCATTTTCATGAGAAATCTAATTTTCAAATTTTTATAGAAATCCTACTACTATTATAAACGCGAAAGTTTGTGAGGATGGACGATTGTTACTCTTTCACGCAAAAACTACTGAACGGATTTTGATGAAACTTTACAATAATATAGCTTATACATCAGAATAACACATAGGCTACTTTGTATCTGGGTATCACGCAGGCGAAGCCGTGGGCAGAAGCTAGTCTGTCAATAAGCCTTTGCCTAAAGCTGCTGTGCATCATGGAGTCTACCTTATCTATCTCAAAGCAATAGGAGGTAGTAAAATACAATCTGCTATCGATAGCAATCGGCCTATCGAATATAATGTGCGATTAAATACGGAATTATACACTTAACACTACGCAATTTATCGCAAGAGTTTGCAGATGGCATGCGGCGAATGTAAAGGATGAATTCGTCTTTGCCTGAGCTAGACAATGGGTCTTTTTACTAAACGGAGCCGTTCAACTATCTGCCTGAATAATATACAGTCATTCAATAAAAAAACCTAACAAACTAATCTACTCAATGTCATCTGTTTATTTGTTTCATCTGTACAATATGTCTTAACATTGGCAGCTATCGCACTGACATTCCTGCTGGACATCAATACGCCGCATACTGTCGTTTAGTAAAAAGGCTAGGCTGTTAACTGAAAGGCTAATAGTTGGCTTGGAGATTGACATCACTATATTATAGCTATAATATACTATACTATAAAAAAAGCTTATGTGCGTGGATAACATTCCTGCTGGACGTCAAAACGCCGCATACATACGTCGTTTAGTAAAAAGGCTAAGCTGTTAACTGAAAGGTTAGTTAGGTTAATAGTTGGCTGCGAGATTGACATCACTATATTATAGCTATACTATACTTTAAGCTTATGTGCGTGGATAACATTACTGCTGGACGTCAAAACGCCGCATACATACGTCGTTTTGTTAAAAAGGCTAGGCTGTTAACTGAAAGGTTAGTTAGGTTAATAGTTGCCTGCGAGATTGACATCACTATATTATAGCTATACTATACTTTAAGCTTATGTGCGTGGATAACATTCCTGCTGGACGTCAAAACGCCGCATACATACGTCGTTTTATTAAAAAGGCTAGGCTGTTAACTGAAAGGTTAGTTAGGTTAATAGTTGGCTGCGAGATTGACATCACTATATTATAGCTATACTATACTTTAAGCTTACGTGCGTAGATAACATTACTGCTGGACGTCAAAACGCCGCATACATACGTCGTTTAGTAAAAAGGCTAGGCTATCAACTGAAAGGTTAGTTAGATTAATAGTTGGCTGCGAGATTGACATCACTATATTAAGCATAATAAAGAAGCGTATGTCCGTAGAAATACCTGGAGCCATCGGAGCGAGGCGGCGAACTGTGCGTCGAGAGCGTCGACGTCCTCGAGCGCGGGCGGCAGTCGCAGCAGCGCGCGGTACAGAGCGCGCGTGAACCACGCCTCCAGCAGGTACCCGTGCACCAGCGCCAGCCCGAGCACGCGACCGGAGAAACGGAACCTGACCACAACACCACACCGCTTTAACCTGCTGTATATAACCCTTCTACATATTGCATAAGAGATCAGGGCTCTAGACGATTACCACTTTCGATAATTATAAGATAAACTGATTGAATGAAAGATGTAGGTACCTAAAGTTTTTTTTTCAAAGTTAAATCAACACTAACCTAGAACATTAAATTTAAATGTGTCCCGAAAATTTCGCTTCAGAATCGATTTAGGGCACCGCATTACTGATTGGAGGCGTATTATGCAGATGCGAGTATTTAATTTTTTTGGGACACAGTTTAATTTAAGATGTTACTTAGTGAAAAGAGACAGGTATACCTACTAAGATGTTCTGTTCCGTCTGTCATCACCACAATTTTTAAGAAAGAAAATATGATTCGTACTAACCAACTAGGTTTAAAGTAGGTGCCTAATTAGGAATCTAACGTTTGCTTATCCTAAGTTTTAATAATTTCTACATTGTTTTTAATTTTCTTGTTACATGTTCGTACTTAACATTATGTCTTGCCATGTAAACATGTTTCTGGGAACTGAACCAGATTTGAACTTGATGTTACGTAAATTGTACTGTTTTTTACTGTACTGTCGTAACTTTTTTTATGTTTTGTTTACTGAATAAATAAAAGAGGGAAAAAAACTTAAGTTAAATTTAAAGAATATTCATTTCCGCATCGAAAATTCATTTTGCCCACGAAACAAATCCTACTAATATTATAAACGCGAAAGTTTGTGAGGATGGATGTTTGTTACACTTTCACGCAAAAACTACTGAACGGATTTTGATGAAACTTTACAACGTTACAGCTTACACATCATAATAACATCGGCTACTTTTTATCCAGGTACCACGCGGGCGAAGCCGTGGGCAGAAGCTAGTACTTTACAATCGTTGAAGCATGCCGGTTAAAATATAGGCGCTCCATAACGTTACACATCAAAAAAGCTGTGGTAACACGAGTTGGTCTTTTTTTATAACCGGTGTTACGTGACAGTGTACAAAAAATGTATACAACGACAGCTGCATTTAAGTAACGTATGTTTGTTTGTAACACAATACTCTGTCTGTGTGCTGAATGTGAGGTAACTGGATAAGATAATTTTAGAGCTTTTTTGAGAAAAAAAAAAATCCTCTGAGACTGTATGCCGGCAGCACACAAAATAGGCCCTTTTATTTATTTTCTTTTTAGTTTTTATCATAAAAAATATAATTGGGAACGAAGTAAAAACGAAAGAAAAGTATATACTCATTGTGAATTTATCTGCAAGCGAACGAGATGTATCAGTTAGGTATAAGCAAAATCAAATCATGATTATCATCAGGCGGAACTGCTGGACATAAATCGGCCCATGGACCACGGCATCTTAATTCAATTCTACCCGACTTTCTGCTTCCGTTACAACGACAGACATCTGTTCATAGCGTGGAGTACTGCACTGCGCATTCCGGTTCGCGGTAAGACGAGAACCTTTCCCCTCAGCGGCTATTGGTTCTGCGAATTATATTGCCCATTGCCATTTAACCTTTAATTAATGAAAAATACCGCTTCTTAAGTTCTCAACTCCTACGCAACACAGGTAACGTTAGCCCATAATATTAGGTAAACTAAGTATTTAGTCCATTCATGTAATGGTCGATAACACATTATAATTTGCAATAATTAACCATAATAGCTAATTAGCCTAACCATCTAAAGTATGCGCTTCTTTTTTGAGAAAAAAAAAATCCTCTGAGACTGTATGCCGGCAGCACACAAAATAGGCCCTTTAGTAATCTTTCCTATTGGATGCTACTCGTATTTTTAGTACTGCCTCGGTCAACAACTTTTTTAGATTAATGGTGTGTATTTAGGGCGAACGTTATTTTAAACTAAATCTTTTTTTTTTATAACACAGCATCATATCTGATGCTGTATCCATTGGAGTCTCGAAATCCAAACTTTACAAACATTTCATTTCTCTACAAAATAGTCAACAAAATTGAGCATTTATATTTATATTATATTTATATGTTTCTAAATATATATTTTAAGTATGAATTATTTTTCGTTTTATGTATGCAGTTTACTTCTATTTTAAGCAGCAAGTTATTTTATTTAATAAATTGTTTCTCATAATTTGGTAAACAACCAAACGCACTACCGCTCCTAACTAACTCTTCATAACGCAAAGGTTAGCTGGAAGAAAATGCTAATTAGCATTAAGTTCGCCCATGCCCTTGTTTTATCTTGTGCAATAAAGCATTTTCTATATCTATCTATCTATCATATAGCCCCAAACTAAGCAGAGCTTGTATTATGGTAACTACATGACTGATATACTACTTATAAACATTTTTTTTGTACCCCAGACCCGAGACAAATATTTGCAGATACAAACATTTGTCCCGCGGCGGGAATCGAACCCGCAACCTTCTGCGTCTCAGGCGAGCCTTCGTCCACTGCGCCACAGAATTCAATTATATTGAAAGCTCGAATGCTGGGTTTTTTTTTTTTTTTTTTCCACACAGCATCATCTAGCTTCAAGCTAAGCAGAGCTTGTGTTATGGGTACTAGATGACTGATATACTTAATACAATACATTACATAGATAGATATTTTTTTATTATACATAGAAAATACCCAGAACACCCGGAACCAATATTTGCAGATCGTACAAATATTTGTCCCAGGGCGGGAATCGAACCCGCAACCTCCTGTGTCGCAGGCGGACCTTCGCCCACCGCGCCACATCGGTCGTTGACAGTTCGAAGGTCAGAGTTCCAAATAACTGGTATATAGAGGTCACCTGTATTGGTTCAGTCAACCCCTATCTATAATTATCATCACCTCGGTCATAAATAAGGCACCTACTAACTAAATATCAATAGATTTACGTCATCGCATAACCCCTGATAATTATAATACTTTTATAGCAGTATGGATTTAAAAAGGCTTTCACCTTACTTTTTTTTAAAGCGAGATTATTTATGTCTAAATTCATATTCGGGGGTTGAACAGTCCCCCAAAATCCATCATTCGGCATGCGCCTTACGGCTGGGTGCATAAAGGTTGAATTCGCGCTTATATTTTCCATAGCGCCTGAATAGTCCCCTAGGGGAGCCCCTATTTGACTATGAATTCGGGCCTTAAATTTAGGCTTACCATATTATTTAATCGTTATCTGACACATGATTTTGCCTACCTACATCATAATTATTATTTTTACGTTGTTGAAAACTGGTAGGTAGAGTTTTAAATAGTTTTCTTAAACATTGTAGATAGACATTATAAACTGTATCTTTTGAAAACAAAACAATGGTTTATTTATGTGAGAATTATTAAAATAATCATCGATGCGAAAATAATAAACTCATTATAATCAAATTAGATATGTAATATACATAATAATTATAATTTAATACCAAAAACATTGAAATGCAAAACTACTCGTACAAGCATCTTGCAAGCTATATTTTAGATTCTTCTAAAATATAGCTATTTATTTTCTTTTTAGTTTTTATCATAAAAAAAATAATTGGGAACGAAGTAAAAACGAAAGAAAAGTATATACTCATTGTGAATTTATCTGCAAGCGAACGAGATGTATCAGTTAGGTATAAGCAAAATCAAAACATGATTATCATCAGGCGGTACTGCTGGACATAAATCGGCCCATGGACCACGGCATCTTAATTCAATACTACCCGACTTTCTGCTTCCGTTACAACGACAGACATCTGTTCATAGCGTGGAGTACTGCACTGCGCATTCCGGTTCGCGGTAAGACGAGAACCTTTCCCCTCAGCGGCTATTGGTTCTGCGAATTATATTGCCCATTGCCATTTAACCTTTAATTTATGAAAAATACCGCTTCATAAGTTCTCAACTCCTACGCAACACAGGTAACGTTAGCCCATAATATTAGGTAAACTAAGTATTTAGTCCAGTCATGTAATGGTCGATAACACATTATAATTTGCAATAATTAACCATAATAGCTAATTAGCCTAACCATCTAAAGTATGCGCTTCTTAAGTTCTCAACTTTTACGCAACACAGGTAACGTTAGCCCATAATATTAGGTAAACTAAGTATTTAGTCCAGTCATGTAATGGTCGATAACACATAATATTTTGCAATAATTAACCATAATAGCTAATTAGCCTAACCATCTAAAGTATGTATTTACTATAAAAAAATGTATATAAGTAGTATATCAGCCATGTAGTCCCCATTACACAAGCTCTGCTTACTTTGGGTCTAGATGATGCTGTGTGATGAAATGTCCAGCATTATTTATTTATATAGTAGTCGTTAACACATGAACACAAATAATTTGCAATAATTGTGTATAATCAACACATAATAATAGGCAGTTAGTATTGATTGCTCTAATGGAATGGCTTGTAATGTAACCCGGAACCTAGACACGATTTAAACTGTGACAAAATAATAACTTTAATTACTATAATGACAATGAACTAATTAAGAGGCCTGTGTTGGATGAATCGCCCATACAAACGTAATACCATAGTCATTCGTAATTAGAGCTTATGCCCACCATATTTTGTTATTATTTGCATTCGAATAGTATTTATCTGCGTACCTTGCTATATAGTTTTTCAAAATACTTACCTAAAATGAAATGTAAACGAATCGCATTTTGGATATTTTTACGTCATACATGACATGTTTTCTTCTTATTTGTTTCGTATTAAAAACAACAACAACTTACGTATCGTTTGGTTAGGTACATAGATTATGTTGTCTAGTTACAGAATAACAACACAATGGGAAAATTCAACAAGTTTTCATTCATCTTTTTTGTATTACGGAACACCACCAAATTTATAACAAATTCAGAACGGCTAATATTGTTATCGCGCAAGCACGTACGGGCCTGCATCAGTCAAAAAGAGATAGCTATATTTTTGGACGCGCTTCGAATTTAAGTTATGAGCGCTGTACGCCGGATCCTTAAGGTCCTGCTTTGTGCAGTCGGGTAGAAATAAATAACACCCAGCAGTCACATGCCTACATAGTCCCTCTCACACAAGGATTCCCCGTATCGTGTATCAGCAACTATAAGGCCCGAATTCATAGTCAAATAGGGGCTCCCCTAGACGACTATAATTTCATATAATATAATTTCATTTATTCATGCTTAATGTCCTACATACAATGGTTAGGCATAGGTCTAGTGTAGCTCCAAGTAGGTTGGTAGGTACATCGGCCCTGTCAGGGCGTTGCAGGTTGCTATTCAGTCTGTATGTGAAAATTCAAGCGCAAATTTAACCTTTATGCACCCAGCCATAAGGCGAATGCTGAATGATGGATTTTGGGGGACTGTTCAACCCCCGACTATGAATTCAGGCTTTAGTATTATGGTACCACAACTCTTAAACTTGGAACAAACATTTGCAGAATATGAAAATATTTGACGACCTCTCTGGCGCCTGAGACGCAGAAAGTTGCGGTTTCGATTCCCGCCGCGGGACAAATGTTTGTATGTTCTGCAAATATTTGTCTCGGGTCTGAGTGTTTTCTATGTATAATATGTAAGTATGTATTTACAAAAAAAAATATATATAAGTAGTATATCAGTCATGTAGTGCCCATAACAAAAGCTCTGCTTACTTTGGGGCTAGATGATGCTGTGTGAAATATCCATCATTTTTATTTTATTTGTCCCGCAACGGTAATCGAAGCCGTCTCTGAATCTCAGCTGGTTAAAAAGGCTAGGTAACGGAACAAAGCGATTTTGTTTTCATCAAAGGCCTCAGGGGTAGCGGTACCTTCATAACCCTCATTTGATTTGTGCAGTCGGCTAAAAAGGCTAGGATCTAAGCGATTTTGTTTTGACCAAAGTCTTTAATGGAAACTGTCCATTCATATACTTCATATTTTGCTTTGCGCAGTCGGGTAAGAAAAAGACTAGGTAACGAAACAAAGAGACTTAGTTTTTTTTCTAGAGCCTATTTAGGAGTATCTAGTCGTATCACACCTAGTATAAAACACTCACCATTCGTGATGATTGTCCACGAACGCCGACATCGGTGACACGTGGACCGTGTAAGTATCGTTTGCTGAATACTCGAACAATCCATAGTACGGGTTGAAGAGTTCCCTCGACAGCAGGAAGAAGAACTCTCTACTCGGTCCGCCGTAATCGAGGCCCTCCTCGCCGTCCCAGAGGACGCAGAGCTTGCCTTTCTGAAGCTCCTTCTTACTGCAGGACATGATGCGGCGGAAGGCGTCTTCGAGCAGATGCTCGCGGCGAATATGAAGCCTGGAAAGTTAGGAGTTTTCTCATGATACAGAGCAGATAGATAGGATTTTGTTAAAGATAACTCTTCAGGGGTTTTCAGAACACGTATTCTTAGCCCAAAAGGGGGAGTAGATCAGTGAGGATACCAAGAAGGAGATCGCAGATATCCGCCATTGAACATTGAAAGCTGAAAGCTATTAATGTAACTATGATATTATGTAACTAATTTCATATAGTCAAAATGGAAATCAGCATCATTTAGGTTCAAAATGGAAATGCTATCATTGGATTAGTTTTTCTGGGTGATCTTCAGATATAGCCCAATATTATGAACGCAAGCTTACGGGTTCCAGAAATATTTGAGCTATAAAAACCTAAACTGTTAATATACTACGTGCAAATAGCAATTTTGACAATATGAGTAATCTAATTCTTGGAAGATTTAGAAAATCTAATAAGGTCATCAAAGGGTATAAAGATACTTACTTGAGTTTACCAGGTCCCTGCCCATAGCCTTTGCTCTCCAGCTTCCTATAGAAAGCCCGTAGCTTAGCCTCGAAGTCCCTCCTCTGAGGGGCAGGCTGCCGGGTGCTCCTGGTAGCAGCGGGTGAAGCGGCGGGCGACGACACGTTGATACCGGCCGTCGCGCAACCGCCCGATGGCACGTAACTCATTATCTCCTGCTCGAAGAGGCTAGAACGGGAGAAAGAGAAACATGAGCATGTTAAGAAGAGAAACATTCTAAGAAGTGGAAGAGCTCATTGTGAAAAAGCTCGTCCAGGGCAGAACTACCACCATACCTTTTTCTGCCGCCAAGCAGTAATGCTCGCAAAGCTGTGTTCCAGTTTGAAGGGTATGGGTACCAGGGATATTACATGCACATGAGACTTTTCACCCATTATGGGTTGGTAATGCGTGAGCGATACCTCTAGTTGTAAGCGTTACGATAAACGCTTACCAACAGGTGGGCCGTATGATTATTTGCCACTTAAGTGGTAACCAAATATTAGAAAATCGTAGAGAAAGATTACGTTTTTATTTAACTTGCTACCCTAAAGTTTTGTCTACGAAAGAGAAGACAAAAACTGTTTCTGTCGCCTAATCTATCAAACAAAAGAGAGGGACAAATTATTTTTTGTTTTCTCGGCGGTAGATAAAACCGTTGTCTTGGGTCTTCATGTTAAGCAGGCTGGACGTTCAAGAAAATGGTTTATTTGCATCAGTTTGTCAGCCAGATCAGTTTATTATGTGACATGGGGCTATAGACTACAATTTACCCAGGAAGTGTAAAGACTCACTTCTTCACCTTGTGAGATGTTTCTTCGCAGGGATTGTAAGAGAATAATTATTGCTATTTCATGCTTATCACCTTATAATGTGTAAGACATTGTGAAAGGCCTTAAGGGCAACGATAGGGGTATATTTATCGTCGACCAGATACTGCATCCAGCTCCTCACCGATTGTAGCAGTTCTCCGTTCTGTTGGGCTAAGGGGGGACGGACGAGAGGGTGCATTTGCTGTTGCGCGCCTGCTTATGCACTTAAATATCTCCTACGCATCTGACCTGTTACTGCTTAATGGACTAACGCAGCAGAAATAAGATCGCCGTAGCCGAAATCGGCCTGGAAGATCATCATGACATGCCAAATTATTCTTAAATTATTATTAAATTATTCTTCTTCTTGCCCGTTCCACTATAATTTAAGTTCTGTGGTCTCCACAAAGATTCGATGTAAAAAACGTCTTTGCAAGTGTTGCTCATTGTGCAGCTACTGATGACCTCAAACAAAAGGATGTTGTATTTGCACCTTCATATCTAATCATCAGGTAATCTGACATTGACCGCTTCAAGTAAACGCAGGAAGAGGCTCAAGACTAGATTAGAAAAAAAATATTACATGGCGTTAAGCAATATTTATGAAATGTGTGTATTAGGAATTTTACCGATCTACTGATGGACTTCGACTTAATGAATTTAAAACAGTTTAAGTCTACAATTTAGGCCCATAAAGATACATTGAGATGTGTCGCCAAATTGGTACCTCGTTTGTCACATTTCCAGGAAGACATTAATAATGTTCCGCTCAATTAATATTTTCCTTTCAGTTTTATTACGAAAATAGACATATAATTTCACGCTCTATCAAGGAACAAATAATACCCTTTCATGTTTTCTACAAGAGTCAAAGAAAGTCTACCAATTCGACCGATATGGCAAATGATTTTATTATCTGCAAATATTTTTCTCGGGCCTGGGTGTTATAATATGTAGGTACTCGTATATATTTACAAAAAAAAAAAAAGAATTATTATATCACTCATGTAGTACCCATAACACAAGCTTTGCTTACTTTGGTGCTAGATGATGCGATGTGATGAATTGTCCAGTATTATTTTATTATTATTTATAAGATATGTATATAAGACAAGATTTAGGCCGAATAAAATAACAACAAAACTACAAGTAAGTGTTGTTTATGCAAGAGCAATAAAGAAAATGTGCCACGTTATCGAACTAGAGAACCGACGCCGATAGATGACCATTACTTGCACGGCTCGATAAAAAACTGTTATTTGCTTGGATAATTTTGAACGGAACCAAACTACGATAGAATTTTACGAATCGTTCGAAATTCATGTATCAACAGCAGGTGTAATTTTGGCGGCATCATCGGTCAAAAACCTGCAACCAACTTACGTAGAACAGTGTAGGTAAGTATAATGGCCCCACTTTTTCAATTCGAAATGACCACAATGTGTGAAAGTTGTATACTCCTCCGTTGCTAACTAGTTACTAGAGCATGCGATATTATGTTTTTGAGGTTAAACCAAACAAGATGGTAGCCCATCACAAAACACTATCTACCCATTGCGTATTACTGTTCAGAAAATGCTTCCAAGAACATGGAATTTATTTCGAAATAAGCATTTTAACTAAGCTCATGTCTATTTCCTATAAAACAACCACAGCTTAGAAGTCCCCCAAGTGCAATGAACCATGATGGATTATAACCGAAAAGAGAAGCAAGGCCGGCCCACATTAGACAGAGACGAAGCGTGGAGGCTCTAGGCACCTCTGCCTCTAGGCTGTAATGCCCGTAATCGATTTAGGAGAGCGGGAGATTTAGGACCGCTACGCCCCCCGCTCGTGATCGAGATCCGGTAATTAGTGTAATAATTTCATTTGGACCCGGGCTCCGAGGAAAAATATACCATAGAGTCCGCAAAACTCTTTTGGTACCCACGAGACAGGCCATTTGATTTTCAGATATCCATTTTGTGATTTTTATGTAGTGTGTTCATATCAGCGTCACTTGTTTAACTAAGTGTGGAAGGAAGATCGTGCATGGTTTTATCATCAGCCTTTATGTCAATTTCTATTAGGAGAACTATGCTTCGTTATTATAACGAGATGAATGAATCTATGAACATTTTAGTTCATATCAGTGCCTTCAGTTTCTTAAGTAGACTCATAACTTATTTTTTATCTGTGGATGGTGTTATAGACGTAAAGACACGCCGCGTGCGCACGCACCGCCCCGAGATAGAGCCAGATCGCCGATATGTGTTTAGAATTACACGTTGATTGTTTTTTATGGGCATGCATGGCAACGGGCGTAGACATAACAAGCTTTTCGGCGCAATTCGTAATACAATAGCCAACTGAATCAATAGCAGCAGGCTATCGATGGCGATCACGTACGAAACGACCGAGCCCTTTTACAGAGAAACCTTCAACACCTGATTATCTATTATGATTCGCATTAATAAGACGTGTGCCTTATACCACAGGTAATTGCTGGCATTGTTAGCCAGATCGATTTGTCGTTATACAAACGAAGGCTAACGTAATTGAGGAAACTTTAACGCTCTATCTATGCGTTCTCGCAAGGCCTCAACACAGATCGATGGGAATGACCTAAAATTACACTCGAGTTCTCATCTTGAAACGGGCAAATTCAAATACAGAAATGTCTGTGGGCGTGGTCTTATGCTCAAGTTATCTCCGTGGTCATTACACAAGCATCCGGCGTCCTGCGTGTATCATCGAGGGCTCCTCGGGCGAGCGCCGAAACTCGAGTTAATGAGTATCGGAGGCATTTCCCCGGAGGTCTGAGCGCACGCGTCCGTGGTCCGTGCCCCGGGCAGCGCGCGCGCCGGTCACGCACCTCCCGTAACCAACAGGTGTGCGAGGCAAGACATGACTACACCCGCGCCCCTTACCCCTTCGTCTATTCTATAGAGTTGTAAAACAGATTAAACAATAGTATGCAACCATAGAAAAGTTAATTTCGACGACATTATAGCGATCCTGTGAATGGAGTATGCTGTAAACATGCGAGTGATATTACTTGAATTTTTAAGTCAACTTTCCATTTGACGAAGCTTAACGATCACCCGCAGATTCTGTCGATTGCTGGCATTCAAGTATAACTAAATATACACCTACTGCATAAAGATTTTGGAGAGAAAGCAGATAAGAGTAATCTTATATCTACAGTGATTTGTACTCGGATAAAGCTGGATAGCGGTGCGGTAGATTGATGCCTTGATTCCGAGTCAGGGTGAATCGAAGATGAGACGGCAGAGCTCGGTGGTTATTCAATTAACAGTGGTTTCTAAGATGCTCTAGATAAGCTTACATCATTGTTTTGTTCTGAGGTAGCTGAGATAATATCGCAGGGCTAACGTTAATGACCAGTTACAGCGTATGGCGTACTTTCACTGTTGCGAAGGCATCTAGTGCCCTTTGGGTTTTATCGCCGTAAGGCTGTCGTTACTGTCTTGGAAGAAAACAGTTTTGGAAAGTAATATTGTACTTTTGAGAGTAAGCGAGAGATTGAAACGTAACATATCGAACGAAGCCTCAAAATTCCTAATTTTAAAATTTATGATACAAAATATGATAGGGATCCAAGTTGTCCATACATTAGACACCAATGAACTCTAATTAGGGTCTCTCAGTTCCCTGTAATGACTGGTGATCATCGCCCGCCCGAGGCTCGAGAAGGCAAAGGAATCTGTGGTAAAACCACTAAACCAACGAATGGTAATAGCAGCCTCTGCATAAAAGTTTCAGAGAAATAATTTGATATCAAGTTTTATATCCAACTAGTGGAACGACCTGTGACTTCGTTCGCGTTAAGATTTGTCTATATGAACTTTCCACTACTCTAGAGGTCGATTTTTTGCTGTGCGTTCATTGCCAGTCAGACAGTGTGTCGCACAACAATTTTATATATTCAGAAAGTAGTAAACATTATGATGTTATGGATGAGACAAACTTTGAGAGAAACTTAATAATATACATACGACAGTCATAAAAACAACTCTTTTAATAAAGTGTATTGACTATTCTCGTCATTCGATAAGGATTCGGGGACTCGAAAAGTATCAAATTACTTCCGAGAAACCTTTAATATTTATACGTAGTTCCAATTGTTCCACAACAATAGGGTTTGTTTCAAAGTTTCCAATGACCAAAAGTAAATTAAGGAGTCGACATTGAATCGACCTCAGTATCACTTTAGAAGTCACTAAGTACGTGCCCAATATCTGCAGCAAAATTACTTCCGTAAATAATATAAAATTAACTAATAATGTAATGCTTGTTGGTATAACAAAGTTGAAGTTAGACATTGATATATCATTTGATAAATTACCCTTCTAATTTGAAGACAAAGTTTTTCTGGCAGCACGTTTTCACATTAGCTATATATAACTTTTGGAATATAAAGTTTTTTCTGTCTGGGTCTGACAATTTTTAGCACGAAATGCATTCGGGTATAATTCAGGTCTATCTAGGTATAACGTGACTAGGCAGCCTGGGTCTTTTAGTACTTCCTGTGCAGTCTAATTTGCACTAATCATACTTATGTTAATTTTCCTAATTTAGATAGGAAGATATACTATAATTTTGCGAACATTTGTAATCAAGGCTGCCGAGTGCGGCATAACTACCTAAATACTTTTCATAATAGGTAATTTATAGTTACAACATTTTAATGGGTATTTTTAAATAGGAAGATAAAATACATTTATGCCGTATAAAAGAATAGCAAATACATTTTTTTTTTTCAAAATGTTCTGTGATTAACGTCATCAATTACACTAGAAAAATGGGATCGATACATTTTGGGCGACTACAAAACTAAGTATTTTTTTTTAAATGATCGAAACTTTTAAAACTTGAAAATGGGGAAGTTTATGGTTGCTCGAGAAGTGCCTTTTTTATTTTTTCTCTCACTCTTGAAGAAATATATATGTACGAATTTATTTATAGCTACCCACAACTACGCCCGCGTGGTAGCCGGTTAAAGGGAGTCTATCTGTCATTCTAGGTCACGTTCATCCAAATCGATTTAGCCGTTACTGAGATTAGTAACAAACATACAGACTTTCGCATTTATACTTAGGATATTCTCTACTTCAACATTACAAATAGAGCTTTTAAAATCATCAGCATATTTCTTTACTAATTCTAGAGCAGCGGCCATATTACCTGTAATATATCCTTTTAACTTTGTTAATCAATCAAATGCCCCTTTTTTCTCGTCTAAGAGCCATGGTTCTTGGAATTTTATAAATTGAAAACCAGCGCGAGTTAACGTGATATAATAACGGGGTGCAGGTACGAAACTTAAATCTGCGTTAAATTGAGACGTTGCCCAATAGCAACAGAAATAAAACATGAGCCCGTTTGATAAAAGCCTACAAGTATGAAATCATGTCTGGGTATTTTCTATGTATAATATGTACCTGACATACAATTTATATAAATGTTTTGTATATTCTTACAAAATAATATATAAAGAAAGAAAGTTATTTATTTGGCAACAACAAAGCACAGAAAGGACAGGTACCTACACACTAAAAAATAAATAAATAGACACAATAAATACATAAGATTTTAATCCTTGCGATTTCAATGAAAAAAAACTTATTTACTTTGACTTTGAGTAAGAACGAAAGGCTTTACCAATTAGGATGTTACGAAGGACTTCCGGCATCCTGTCGCGACAGACAGACAAATGAATATGCATGTTTGCAATTCATTTGCACAACACATTATTCGTAGTTCTATTAAAGTCTATTGTAGTTGTGCTCTACATTGATGACCTTACGCGGGAGATAATTAATCTTCTTCAAATGGAGGTCGCTTAAAAACTTTGAAAACATTTGCTGCTTTTGTGTCTGCGTGGGTACAAAGCCTATCTATGCAAATTACTTCTGCGTCAATTTAGATACATTTGTTCAGTGGTGCTGGATAATTGTTTGTCGATGTCTCTATAATTCAACTGCATTGCTATTTATGTTCTGTTTAAGAGCTATAATCCTACTACTATTATAAATGCGAATGTTTGTGAGGAAGAATGTTTATTACTCTGTCACGAAAAAACAACTGAACGGATTTTGATGTATCTTTACAGTAATATAGCTTACTAGCTTCAGCCCACGGCTTCGCCGGCGTGGTACTCGGATAAAAAATAGCCTATGTGTTATTCAGATGTATAAGTTATATTACTGTAAAGTTTCATCAAAACCCGTTCAGTAGTGTTTGCGTGAAAGAGGAACAAACATCCATCCTCACAAACTTTCGCGTTTATAATATTAGTAGGATTCATCAGAATAAAACATAGGCTATTTTTCATCTGGGTACTACGCGGGCGAAGTCGTGGGCAGGAGCTAATACAATAACACGCTCACGACTGTATTCTTCATGCTGAGCTTCCTCAGATACATACTCAGTGCTTAGATCTTCGAGGATACCAAGAGGGTCAAAGGAACGTCCAAACATTACATTTCGCACACGGGGTTTTCGTTACATACTGTATACATTCTTCACCTACGTACTTATCGGAGTTTCCTAAAATGCGTGTGGTAGATAGATAATAAAATGAAATATAATAATAAATTATGCTTGACATTTTCTACACAGCATCATCTAGCCTCAAACTAAGCAGAGCTTGTATTATAAAACTACACGACTGATAACTACTTATACACATACATTTTTTTTATAAATGCATACATTATACATAGAACACGGCCAGACTCAAGACAAATATTTGCAGGTCATACAAACATTTGTCCCGCATCGGTAATTTTCTATCTTTCTCGTCGCCACAGAGATAGATAGAAAATGCTTTATTGCACAAGATAAAACAAGCACATAGGCGAACTTAATGCTAATTAGCATTTTCATCCAGCTAACCTTTTTTTTATGAAGAATTTATTCTTTGATATGGTGATCGAAGCATCAGATTCCTACAAACAAATTAAGTTATTTTTTATTTTATTTATTTATTTTAGTAAAACCAATCGCCACTTTAATACAAAATTAGTGACTTAAACTAGCAGCTATGAGGCCATTTAGAATTTTGTAAAAAATTACCAAAGAAAATGTTATTTAGCTTATTTCTAAATGTAGAAACACTACAGCTGAAAAGATCAAGGTCATGCTCTGTACTCAATATATTGAACACCTTTATTCGCCATTTCTATTTCCCTACACTTTCAATTATATCTACGCGTACGCTAAATTACTACATAACTCATCAATTCGTGGACAATAAAACTAAGCAGACAGCAAATGAAAGCGCTAATTAAAATGGTTGGACCCCTAACCCTTAATATCCTGGCAATTAACCATCACCATTCCAGCAAGGCTGATGTAGGCCGTATGTCCTCTAAACAAGAGTCGAAAAGGCTTTGTGGATAGGACAGTGCTGTTGTCGGTGTAGGCCGGAAATGAACACAATACCATTAGCACTTTGAAGTAATCTGTGACAGTACTATGGAGGTAAACGATGGGGGACTCAGGATATGGTGGCCCATGACCCTCCCCCATTTGCGATGCGGATCACTTAATTATACTTGCTTTAACTGCTGTGGACACATGTTGTAAAGTATGGCGAATTTTAAAACGGTTTTGAGTGAATTGTGCTACGTATGATAGTTGCCTCTATTCTGTAGTACATCCATTAAACTTAATTTAAGCTGTCGCTCTATTTTACTGATAGTGTAAGCAAGAAAGAGATAGCTACAATTTTAGTGCTGTCAAATTAGTCAGATTTAAGTTTTCCATACAAATTTAGTCGCATAATCAAAACATGCTGACTATAAACACGAAGAAATACGGCACGTAAACTGATTTGATATCGTACTATACTGTTTGTAATTACTTACATACCTATTGACCACCATCTCTTGTATTTTATTATACATTACGGTTTTTTCTACTCGTCTGTGCCTTATCCGTATATGTCGGAAAAACAATCCCATCTATCTATGTAATGTCACCTACATTACATAGATTCAATTGTTATTCCTGAATTATTATAAGATAATAGAAATAACGACTAGATTGTGAACTGCTGTTAAACTTTAATTTACTAACTTTTGAAATTGAAGGATATCAATTTTGACGACCTCTGTGGCGCAGTGGGCGAAAGCCCGCCTGAGACGCAGATGGTTGCGGGTTCGATTCCCGCCGCGGGAGAAATATTTGTAAGATCTACAAATATTTGTCTCGGGTCTGGGTGTTTTCTATGTATAATATGTATGTATTTACAAAAAAAGTATAATAAGAAGTATATCAGTCATGTAGTTCCCATAATACAAGTTCTGCTTAGTTTGGGGCTAGATGATGCTGTGTGAAAAATGTCCAGCAGTATTTTTTTTTTTGAGTACCACCTCTTTTGGTGATTTTTCTGTTGGTGTTGGTGATGACATCTTGAGACGGTATGTTAAAATTTAGGGGTAATTATAATCTTAGCGTTTTGTGTTTTTAGGCTTTTCCAAATCTCGTTTTCCTTCGAATCTAGAGAGTATTAACGATAATTGTTATTAGTAGCTAATCACAGTACTTAGAAATTGAAAACTTTTTTTTTATGTTTATTTATTTAATTTCGCTATTGCACAAAAACGAGTGTACAAAAGGGCTTCGAGGGCGTTTTCTACCTGCCAACCTCAAAGGTATTCAGAAAGAAGGTTGGCGTGATAACTTAAAACTAAAAAATAATCCTACTACTATTAGAAAACGCGAAAGTTTGTGAGAATGGATGTTTGTTACTCTTTCACGCAAAAACTACTGAACGGATTTTGATGAGACTCAACAGTAATATAACTTATACATCAGAAGAACACATAGGCTACTTTTTATCCAGGTACCACCCGGCCAAAGCCGTGGCCAGAAACTAGTTATATAATACACAAGAATATTAAAGCAAGATAAAAGTAAAGGTATACAAACAGATGAGTATCGAAAAACTCCATATTATTAATTGTTGAACAATGAATAGGATAAAAATTATGTAATATAACTAGTTATTTTTCTAGAACATTATAGTTTAATCGACTATTAGATATCCACAACTAGATATACTTAGAAACGAACAAACAATCAAAGTCGATTCATCCAAAACATTGCTCTAGGTATATTATTGTATAGGTATCTTAAAACACATATTTGTAGACTCAAACTAAAGCCAAAGATAATGATAGTAACATATAAAGCAAAACAAACAAATCTATGAACGGAATGAGTAATATTAATGACAGGAAACATAGGACGATGACCGATTTGTGGCACACTCTACCAATAGACTATGGCAGCTGCGCCTTTGTTTATTATTATAGCACCGTTAAAGTAAAATGAAATTACCACGTGGTGATTGAAATTGTATAATTACTGGCGCCTAGGAGAAGCATAACGAAAAAGCGCGTTAAAAAAACTTATTTTGATAACAATGGCCAGTCTACCCATACTATTGAAGGCTGTTAAAGAGAAGAGCCTTCAATAATATGGGTAGACTGGCCAATGTCAGTGCGATTACAGAGGCATCTTGTAAGCTATACTTCAGGGGGGCTAGACAAATACCTCACGCTTACTTTTCCTTTCACGTTAACGCAAATTTTTCAAGGTAAAACTTGGCAGCTGTCACGTGAGATTTCCGCAGCTAATGTCATTCCCATACAATTCAATCTTTCCGCAGGCGTCAACGTCAACAGAAAGTGGTATTTGTCTAGACCCTCAGACAGGACAAAGTATGAATAGCTAAACCTTTTCTGGTGTACCTCCGTGGAAAAAGATAAAAAAATTAGGTCATCATTGTTTAACAAACCTTCCAATGTTGAAACGTGAAGTTGCTGACGTCAATTTTTAATTATCATAATTATTGATGACTATCAGCAACACGCGAGTATAAAACAATTTTAGTACTGACCGATACGATGGATGGTTCAGGGTATTAACCGTTTAATGTAAATAAAACATCATAATTATTGTAATAAATACCGGTTGAAAAACACAAAATTATTATTATCATTGATGGTACTGTCCAAATGTACCAGACAAGTGATAATGGCGCCGATTATCTAATACACAAATTAACGTTAATTTAATGAAACTGTCGTTTTCTTTGACTGAAAGTGACCGCAAGAAAGAGATGGCAAGAATTGTACTCCTGTCAAATTATTTAACGTGTCTCTCTTCTTCGTGTTTACAGTCAGCATTTTTGGTTAAATGCTGAACGATGTCAGTATTTAAGTTTTCCATACTAAACTTGTATGGAAAACTTAAATCTGACTAATATTTAACATACGCTTTTCAGGACGCAGAACTACTCCGGTAGTCTTTCCTTTGAAAATTTACAATACAAAACGGTTTTTTACTATACAAAAAACAAATTATGGCGTATTGTGTTACTATCCTCGGGTGACTTGGGTCCTTGGGCAGACTCACTGGCCACACCAGTTAGACATGTCGCTGGTGGCTCCTATACAATGGTCATTTCACGTCACTGCCCCCACTGTCTGGATTTTATTGTCCGTTCCTTGGATACAGGCGCGAGACAATATCAATTACAATGTTTTTACAAAGGTGGACGTACGCCAAATACCGTATAAACAAGCCACAGGACTTTGTGCAGTAGCTCCAACATCTTAGTTTTAGTAAAAGCGTGGCTTCAAATACCAATTGTATTAATTTGCACATGCTCTCGATTTTTTTGCCAAAAACTAACAATACCTAACGAAAACATTATAAAGTTCCCATATTAAAAATTAATTAAGCTAATTACGCAGATGAAAACGCCAATTATTCACTGCCGTGTCCAAAGACAATGAAGAGACAACCAAGCAGAGATTGTCACCTGATTCTTCTAGCCTCGTCCGCCCGGGAGGAATTGGCTGAAATTCACTTTAAAATTTCAATGTTTCAATGTATATAAATAAATAAATAAATAAATAATGCTGGACAATCCACACAGCATCATCTAGCCCCAAGCTAAGCAGAGCTTGTGTTATGGGTACTAGATGACTGATATACTTAATACAATACATTACATAGATAGATATTTTTTTATTATACATAGAAAATACCCAGAACACCCGGAACAAATATTTGCAGATCGTACAAACATTTGTCCCAGGGCGGGAATCGAACCCGCAACCTCCTGTGTCGCAGGCGGACCTTCGCCCACCGCGCCACATCGGTCGTCGTATGATCCTACCTAGTGATCTCAATAAATAAAAACCTATTGACTTTGACTTTGAGTATGAGCAAAGCTGTAGAAAAAAAAGCAATAAGCTTAGGAAATAAAGATTCACCACGCGTGCTTATTGCACGGTGTTTGCCCAAACGCGCCGATCCAAAAATGGTTCAAAGCTTGCTCAATTCACTATAGTTAATGTGTAAGAGTCCATTTTCGCATGTTCGTTGAACAGTATATCTTTAGAGAGGTATCTCGCAACCATAGTTCCCATATCGAGTAGATTACGACCGAAACGATTACAGTTTACGACGATTTGATTAGGCGGGCGAGACTAACGATATAGGATCACGGAACCGAACTATGTACGAACGAACCAAGGTACGCATAAAACAGCAAGATTTACGAGAGTCGTAAACTTTAAATCGTGTCATTGTTAATTTAGGAGCAATAGATGTAGATAACTCGCACATTAACGAAGTTTGTTTTAGGCATCGGCAACTATATAATGAATATTGATCGTAATCTCGGGGTTTTGATTAATTTTATGATTTCTGTTGGTTATAAGATTACGCCAAGTAAGAGTATTCCCAATTTAGTTTATCATGAAGCAAGATCAGTGGAAACTTACAAACCCAGTTGTAACTTGGAAGATGACAAACCATTTAAGTAACCAAAATTTTAAAGCAATTTAGATTTTCTCTCGGGCGCAGATATTTTGATTTTACAAAGTTTAACAAAACTATGCGAGTTTAGTTATCAAAATACTAACTCAATACGTTTAAAGTAGTCTGGTTTAGTTATACCAGTCCAAAACATCAAAACGCGGAAGGACGAATGAATCAAAAAAACAGCTCTCGTCCTTTGACTAAACAGCTCTGCTTTATAAATGCTCATAATAAAGGAGCCTTTGAGGACCGCCGCCGACAAAATCCTACAATAGACCACTTTCTACAGAAAGATTAAACTTTACTAGATAATTTGTTTTTAATGATGTTCTCAATTTGTTTGGTAGAAGCTAAACACTCTGATGATACACTTTGTACGTTATGAAACATGGTAATCAGCGTTTCGGACTTTCGGAAGTTAAAGAGTTACTAGGGCACCGTTCATTCCAAAGATTAGGAAATACGTAAAAAAGTAAAGTTCAAATTTTGATTATAAAACACGAATGTTCAATTCAGGCTTTGGGATGAGTGAGTACCAAATCCAGGGAAGCAAAGGTCGAGGAGTTTCAACTTTTTAGTAAATGTTTTTGCTGACACTCATCTAAGGGGACGAATTAGTCCTCTATCAGGCGCCTGGCCTGGACTCGCTATCTGTACGAATTAGTCCCAGACTATCCCCGTGTGCGTTTGCTTTATTTAACGCACAAGAGGATAGTCTGGGATTAATTCATACAGATGCGAGTCCACGGAAGGCGTCTAGTAGAGGACTAATTCGTCCCCTTAGGGAATGAGCAGGCAAAGTTTGTGCATTTTATAAAACGAGTTGTATTTTCTGGATTTTAATGCGGTTTCATTGTTGGGTTAGGTATTTATTAAGGAAGGTTGGTAAATGAAGTAGGCACTTAAGTTCCAGTCAGGCGGAATCGCGTGCGAATGCTAGTTACAAACAGAGAAGTGCCAAGGTTCAAGATTGTTGGAGATAAATTGGAGCATTTCCACATTCACGGAACTGTGGCCTATTAATTTTAGAGATATGGCTCGATAGCCAGATACTCTACCGTGGTTGGCCAATAGCCTGACGTCATCATAGCAAATTGCACTGCTGTAGGCACTAATTGTTGTTTCTTCTGTGGTTAGGTAGGTAAGTAGCGTTTGCGACTGTCCGATAGGAATCGTGAGTAACGAGTTATTACGATGAATGAGATTTTTGAACAGTTCGGAGACTCGGAGCTAAGATTCAGAATTTCATAGAGTTGGCTATAGCTAAGATTGTTTGTTTGTATGAATGAATATACAGTTAATTACTGCTGTTTTTTAATGTTGAGAAGCTTTTATCTTGAATACAGTAATTTTTAGGGTTCCGTACCCAAAGGGTGCCACCGGGACCCTACGTCTACGACATACGTCTGTCATATGCTGTATCATTTTAACCGTTGTATGGAGACAGATGGGATTTTCACAGAATACGTGTTATTATGGCATCTATCACGTAAAATAAACCCTAGTGGGTACAATACAGAAAACGTTGAAAAAAAAAGTTATTTACCAATAAATTACTGTTTACATTGTGTATAGATGAGCCCTCAGTACGCGAGTCCTTGGTAGGATTTGTTTAAATCATTTACAAGTTATTTTCCTGTATTTTCCCATGGAAACAATGTTTTTGATTGTAATTCAACAAATTCATATTTACGAGAAACTATCCTTGTTGGACATAAAACCTTATTTTTATATTATTACTAGTTAAATACTTCTGTAATGGTATGCCAATTTTGCAGCAGCTAACGAAGGAGAAAAATATAATGTAATTACGTTTATTCATAATTAGACTAACTGCTTATTTACCAAACTATACCATTTGCAATTATCTAATGAATTTCGGAAGGTATCTTACTTTTCGGTGTATTTTTATCAGACGCCTACAATTAAATTAGGTCAAGTGAAAGTTAACAAACAAAGTTTTAAATGTGAGAAATTATAACAAAGAGAACATATTTCAAACTTAAACGTATATGCGTAGACATAGGCACATGTCGTAATTTTTGCATACAACAATAATTGAGTGCGTGGGAGATAGAGATGCGGAAACTGACACTATAATATAAATCGATCGAGATACTTTTATAGAACACTGGCTTTTGCCCTCGACATCGGCTGTGGAGAACTAATTTGACGTTAGTAGATGTAAGAGGTATTTGGGGGATCAGCTAACATCCTTAGACCCAAGCCAACCTCAACAGCCCGTGGGGCTTCCTGCCGATTCATTGACGAAGCTTTGGCGCCCCACTATCCCGCATTGGACTTGCGAGCGTGGTGAGTTTGATCCCGTCTCCCTTTTCATATTAAGAATTATTAAGACGGCCCTCAGTCCTCGGCAGCTCCACTATTCCTGGCACCGGTAAACGGCGACAGTAACGGCGGAACAGAGGTGCGGTGCTAAGGATCGGCGGACTCGAGTAAGGGGTTAAAATAAAGACATAAATATTATTTCACTAGATCCGAACATTCAGACAGAGAAGGACGACAAACTTTTGATAATATAGACATGGCGCACCAAACACCGTTGCGTGAGAACAGCAGTGCTTGCGCAAGCGAAGCGTCGCTGAAACAGGGCTTCCATTGCCGGCTACATAAAAAAGTTGATAAACCGAGCGAAACTGAACTAAATGTTATTTTCTTGGAAATAAACAGGGATTTTCATATTTATGTATAAAAGATGCCATTGTTTAATCCACTTAGACATGACAATTTTTTTTAGGCTCCAAGTTAAAAACTATGCAAAACTTGGACAAGTGCCACATTTTATCGAGCTTAATTGTGGGAAAGGCACTGTTTTCATTGAAACAGTTTATCAACTAAAACAGACGGACTGAGCTTATAGCTAAGTATATGAACATGTCTGATTTTTGTTTTTGATTTAATTTTGAGCTTGCCTCTGACTACTCCCTATATCTTTAAGGACGTATCTTCTTGAGGATATCCATCACAAGGATTACAATCATGAGCATGTTTGTTTTGTTGTTATAAAGTCATATCTTAAGAGTAATTTAATTTAATTTTGTCAGAACCAAAAGTAACAATTAGTGTCAACATTTTGCCTATACAGTGCTTTATGAGTTTGGAAAGCTCCCAAAGTAGCCCGCACAAACATGAAAAAGATGTCCTAAACAATAATTGTACGGCGACTTACAGACTGAAGACGACGCCAAAGGTCTTTGATATGACCCCCATGGTCTTCTTCCAGCCCCTGATGAACTGGCGGCGCCGCACACCCCTCGGCGGCGCCGCCCGCTCCTGCAGCTCCACGTAAGAGTTAATCTTGAGGCTTGGAGAGCTCCCGCTCAAAATCCATCACTGGTCACTTCACAGGTGAGGCTGACTGTCGCACCTAACAAACTCCATAATCTTGCGCATGCAGAAGGAAATCCAGTATTCAACAGTTTTCAAAACAGTACAATTATTTTTATGTAGAGATTATTTTATGTGAAATCGGGCGCAACGTCACGGGAGGTTCACATGGCAAAGGGTGCGTGCGTACGAAGTAACAGAGCGGGCGGTACTGGCACGTGCAACTTGCTCAAAGGCTCGCGTTTGACTGCCGTAGATACTGCTACGGCTAGCTCGCTACGGGGATGTTATCGAAACTTCGTAAGCTCGTGGAGGCCTGTGTCACTTTAAATTGAATCTTGTTGTAAATTGAGCTTTGTGTAAGAGCGATTCGAATAGCAAACATTGTAGATGTCTGTCCAATTGAGTAATTGGACAGCAAGAACCTAAAAAATACTTTCAGTCTCTGCTGTCTTACCAAGGAAATAGTAAATAAAAAAGGATCGATTAGGTTAGGTTTTAAGTTAGAAATATTAGGGCTATCACACGTTAGCTTTAAGTTTCACTTTGTAATTTTTGCAGTTGCCACGTGATCATAAAGAGTCTGATTTAGCGTCAAAGACTCAGAGTGAAACTTCTGTAGGCTAATATAATTTCGGCTGTGGCTCGCGTGACTCACAGTATGCAATTTACGTTTACGTCGCGATACGTTCTGTGCGAGCGCATTTTCTTTCCACAATCACGGAAGACGCTTGAGGCAAGGTGTCGGACATACAACACGCGACAATTACAAGGCAAATACTTCATGCAACTCATTGCCTAGCCTGCAGGGTAAAGTTGCGTGAACAGTCGTCAGGTAGACCGGGACTGAGGTGATTATCTCGTACTTGTAATTTAATTTCGAACAGAATAATCGCCTACGCTCGGAAAGCAGGAATCCAGTAAAATTGTTTCGTTTTGTGCATTGTTGATGTCAGAGTGAGCTCAGCCCTGAGTCATGTCTCTGTGCAGAGGATGTGCGTATTCGATTTAATTGCTAAATACGAGAGGAAAATATAATTTATTAATAAACAATAGGTAACACAACACGACTTTGCGAATCTATACTTAATATTATAAATAAAAAATATTTTTTTGTTTGTATAGAATAGGCTCCGAAACTACTGGACTGATTTTAACCATTTTTTCAGCAAATGAAAGTTAAATTATCAGAGAGAAATATAAGCTATATTTATTTTAAAAAAAATTGAGATCCTTAAGAAAATTGCAAAAATGTAACCCAAAGTAGTAAAATGTTGTCTATAAAATTTATTATTTGGCGTGAGATGACAAAACTGTTGATGATACATAAAAATGATGTACTACATGATTAAAGAACTCATTATTACCTACAAAAAAGTCCGCGAGGGAATATATCTTACTATCATAGTCACAATAGCAGCTTTTGTGTTCTAAAATTTAATTAGATCGCCGATATTCCCATGGAATCGAAACTTACGCGAGTGAAACTGCGGGGCGCAGATAGTATATTTATAAAACCAAGACTAATTTAAATCAAAAAAATGACATTGTATTTTTATGATTCAAATAAGTATTTTATATTTGTATTTTTGGTATATGGTACTTAAAACAAGGAATGCATTCGATCTAAATCATTGCCATGTTTAGTATTATGGAAAAAAATGTTGAAAAAATTGTTTTAGAATGCGTCTGGCAATCTCTGCAACCAGAGAAGCGACGGATAAATTGACTGATTACTTGATTAAAATAGTAAAATTCTACACTCTTGCATTTGTGTTTCCTTACTCGATATCAAATCAAATCATATATTTTTATTTCAAGAAAAATGATTGTACAGACCACTTACGAATAATAACTAAAAACTATAGGTAGGTACCTAAACCAAAACAAAACCATCTGTTATATATATAAGTATATCAAGTACACCCATTCCTATCACCACCGAATGCAATACCATGATAGTTGCAGCTACGCAACTAAATAATATTATTAGGTCATCTCATAAATAGAGTGAATCATCTTATAACAATCGCAATGTTATTATTTTCCACATAAGGTCACCTAATTACCCCCTTATAGTTCACCATCATCATTAACAGCCTGTAGAAGTCTACTACTGGCCATTCGCCTTAGATGGTACTATGACGAACGATCGTGGACTACCTCTTAACACTGGCTTACTTAAGTATGCATTATAATATAGTTAACGATAGTATGTAGGTATTATGCTGTGTAGTAACTATGTAAGTAAAATAATAATATAGTGTTTATTATTTTCATAGTATGTGGTACACCACTTACAACCCCTTGTAATCTTTCGTACAGTCCGTTCCATCCAACGGTTGTCTGGTAGTGATCGCTAATTAGCTATAAGACCGCCCATTGTACAACAATGTTAAAGTTTGTACTGTTTATTTAAGCTGAAATATTTGGTGTGCAATGAAAGTATTTTCTATCTATATCTTCCACATCGATCCATCGGCGGGGGCCTTCGTAGAATGATTCACTATTGGAGAACCTTTCTTCCACAGCGGTTTTCGGTTCTACGAACTATATAGCCAACCTATTGCCACTTCTACTTGGTAATTCTGTAAGCTATTTCGGTGACTAGTTGAACTACATATTTTCTCATTTCTAATAGTGAAACTCCGAACAAAGCTTTCTACAATATCTTAGTTGGAACTTGGTTTGCTGCTAGCGAATAGCGGGCCAATACTTGACCTATAGGACAGGACGGGACATCGATGACGTCAAAGAGTGACGTCATCGATATCCAACATAATGTCTCTACACACTCTACGTGACTACGAAGAGGCGTAGGCAGAATGAAATGACGACTCAGAATAATGGGGACGAGTGTGCGATGGTGCATAGTAAAACACTGGCCAGAGAGCTTAAAGCGAGTGCACCTAGTGAATAACAGAGCACAGTGCGGTTTGAATTAGAATCTATATTACTGTCCTACCGATCTGTAAGAAAGTAATTAGTTTATGCAACCATTTTCCTTGCTCTGATTAAAATGCCAGCCATAAAACTAAATGTTTTACGTCCGGGTGCGGGCGTAATGCTATACCGATAGTATGCTATACCGATAGTAAGTCTGCTGTACCCCGCCGTAATGGTTATGCTATACCGATAGTAAGTCTGCTCTACCTCGCAGTAATGATTATGCTATACCGATAGTAAGTCTGCTCTACCCCGCAGAAATTGTTATGCTATACAAATAGTAAGTCTGATCTACCCCGCGGTAATGGTTATTAGGTTTATCTAAGTTTTGATTTCCCGGTCAATCAATCAATCGACTTCGGTGGCGCGACGAGCAAGTAGCCAACTGCGACGCAAGAGGTGCAGTGATTCCCGCTGCGGGACATGCTCTGCAGACATTTGTTCCGGATCTTTTTGCAATGTATGTTGACGAAAGAACGGTCGAGCGAATTCGTTTCTTACGAACGCTGCTTTAACCGAAGAGCTACTTTTTATCGGCTCCTTTTTCTACGGATACTACGCGGGCGAAGCCGTAGGCAGTAGCTAGTAAAGTATTAAGACTGAAACTATAAAGTGAAATCCCTCGTTAAAAACTAGTAAACTTTTTCGACTCAGTTTTATTTACAGCTTGCACGTGTGAGCAGCGCAATATCGCGACCTATATCTCGGCCCATCCGTTACACCCGTATGCCACGACCTGATTCCGATATATTTGAGGTGCATATGATTAGATCCCAGTAGATTATAAAAGGGCAAATGGTGTACACATCAAACGCACTACTGTACTACACTTCATCATACAAAGGTTACCAAAAGTTGAGTGGGGCAGCTTGTGGATAGTTTCTAACAGACCAGCTGGGAATCAACCTGATGAAGATTTAAGAATGATAAGAATGTTTTTTTTTTTACTATCTAAACGTAAGAACTCCGACCTCAGAGCTGAACTTACTCAACTTACTTACTGAACTTACTCAAGAACTTACTCAATAATTCTCGTGTAACCACTTTAGTTTGTTTACATTAAACTTCCTTTGATAATTCCTGAGTATATTTACTCCAGAACTACTTCAAAAATGATTCATAGAATTTATACATTATGAGTTTAATACTCCACTTTACGAAGGGTCTACGTAAAAGTGATAATAAGTGTTGAATAGATAAAGAAAGTGGCCAATCCATTGGAAGCTAACTGAAATTGTTTTACAAAACAAGTTTAGAACGTAAACACAATTAAGTGCATAAAGTTGGCAATATATTGCAAGTTACTTCAAGAAATTATCTTCAAGTAACGTCTGTTACTGTAACAAACGTTACTTGTTAATAATTTAATTAGCTAATTTTTATACGATAGAGAGAGAGAAATACTATGTAGGTGCGATTTCTGAAAGAGGAAACAATCGTCTGGTAATAAAAAAACTACTAGATAATTAAAACAAAAGATTTGACGAGTCTAAATAATATTCGCAATATGAGCACCGACAAAATCAATAAATATTATTATTATCATATTTATTGTTACAAAACTACATTTCTTTAAGAAAAAAAACTGAGAAAATTAGGCTTTTTCTTGTTTCGAGCGACAATAGTAGAGTAGGTTTGTTCTTCGATATAAATTAATTTAAATCACATCTATTACTGGGTTTATGGACTTTTCACTAGCGTTTATGTCTTTTAATCCTACTAATATTATAAACGCGAAAGTTTGTGAGGATGGATGTTTGTTACTCTTTCACGCAAAAACTACTGAACGGATTTTCATAAAACTTTGCAGTAATATAGCTTATACATCAGAATAACACATAGGCTACTTTTCATCCGGGTACCACGCGGGCGAATCCATGGGCAGAAGCTAGTTACATAATACATAATAGGCCACAAGCCCACCGTAGCACTGATTCGACAGCATGAATTAAACAACTTTATTTTTTTGTATGAATTTGTGAGTAAAATACTAGCCCTAAAATACTATGATGCAAATTTATTTTCGTAGATGTGAAATACTAGTCTTTACATAATTATTCGTCAATACGTTTCTGATAACCGCCACAAACGCGCAATTTGCATACGTTTAGATATCTTTGTTCTGACTTAACGAATTCGAAGATATATCGAGTAGGTAATCAAAGGCTAAACAGCTCGCCTTGAATAACGCCTCACCAGTATGAAAAATCAAATAAGTAAATGAATCACTTACGGAGTCATAGGTCCTACGTCATGCAGGACTGACCATGTGACCATACTTGTGTCTGATGCATAATATGCATAGACTTGAGTATATTTTACTGACCTATGTCAACATTTTTTTTCACAGATTTTCTCGAGTTCATTGAATGATTGAATGAATGTATGAATGAAAATGCTTTATTGTACACCTTATGATATAAGCAAAATAAACAATAACACATTACTCCAAAAACTATCGTGAACTTAACTATTCATATTTAAAAACGGGAATTTTCACGTACCGCACTATCGCTGAAGGCACCGACTAAGTTTCGACTAAGCGGGGGGAGAAAGTCACGATCACTCACCCTGATGAAGCTCTCGGAATGAGTCGAAACTTTGATAAAGGTACAGTGGGCGATCTTATCGCTTCTTTGTGAAATACGGACATAAAAATAATATTAGTATTACATCAAAGAATTGAAAATATGATTTTTTTTTCGTAATTTAGTTATGATGTCGAGGTCATCCCATTTGACTCTGATATTTTTCTCAGTGAAATACCAAGAACCATTTTGAAAACGCTGTTTCCACGCGATCAAGCTAAGGAGAGACCGAAAATCATTAAAGTAAAAAGCATTTCGTCTTAGCACACTGAGGAAGGCCTATGGACTTCTACAGGTGACGGTAAAAGTAAAAAACTATCTGAAGTCCACATAAATCTAACTTTACAACGAAACTTCATCAAACTAAGTCAATATTTCAATACATTTTATGCCCAACAGTTCACTTCCTCACACTGAAGTGACCACATCAAAGAAGCTCACAATAATCTCGCTCGAACATTCGTTGTCGAATCGGATCTGTTCGAACAAGCGTGCTTTGTCTGTTATTCTATCATCCTTGCACACAGCAGGGAGCTCGCGTGTCGTCCTATAGGGCTGCTTTGTACTACAACTAAAAATCTTCACTCAACTCTCAAAAGTTGAAAAATTTTAGAAAATCCACATGTTTAACAGAAGTTACTCGACAATTGTTACGCCCGCGCAGACAATATTTTAGGCCAAAAAAAGCTGTAATAACATTTTTTTCCATAGAAATATGTGAAGATTTAGGCTAATCCTACTAATTTTATAAACGCGAAAGTTTGTAAGAATGGATGTTTTTACTCTTTCACGCAAAAAGTACTGAACGGATTTTTATGAAACTTTACAGTAACATAGCTTATACGAGTACAGCAGAACTCAATACTCAATACTCAATACATTTATTGCTTTCACATGGTAGGTACATAGATGGTGTTTATAATTAGGTATCTCACATGAACCCTGTCTAAGGGTATAGCAACAGATAGGTAGGCAGGCCGAGGTTTTGCGTAAACAAACTAGTTATTAATATCTACAGTAAATAAAGTTAGTCTCTCAAATGAACTTTGTATTAGGGTATGGCGGCAGACCGAGGTTTTATTTTCATTGTTGGTAGTCAAAGTAGGTACTTTAGGAGATGGTGCATTATTTTGTTAGTAATGGTCATATTATTTCATGTCAATTCAGATTTAATGTCAGTTTTCAATTTCATTTTATTAGCTACTTTTTATCCATGTATGACGCGGGCGAAACCGTGGGCAGAAGCTAGCTAGCTAAGCATTACTAATTCTTAGCCTAAGCTTACTGAAAACGGGCATTACTGTCGTTCTCCAGTTTACAGCAAAATTTATCAGCTATTTGGTGTGTTATAGTGTATATCTTTAATGAATATCTAGAGAAGTGGTAGCCCTAAAGGGCTGTCACCTCGGATACAATAAATGGGTCGTCGCGCGACAGGAATGGAACGGGAACGCTTCTGTGCGCGTGCGCTATGCTGTGCTAAGATGTTCCTCTCGTTCCAAGGGTTTATTAAAACGATGTAGTTTTCAACGATTTAAATAAGTCAAATATAATTAGCTGAACGATGTGTAGCTTGCATGATAGGCGGTTGCATGATTCAGTTTTCTTTTAATTTAAATTTACTTAAAATTTTATGGTACACTGTATTTTTTTATTATTGCCAATCAACGCACAACCCAAACTTGGAATTTAGAGGGTAGGCTCATTTCGATGAAAGTATTTTCTGAAATATCACCTCAAGGGGGTGTATAAGGTTTGTATGGAAATAGCCTAACGCGGATGAAGTCACGGGGCGTTCCACTAGTCCAGATATAAAGGATTAACTTTGAAGATCAATGTACCTAAGATGTCCGAGGTGTTCTCATTAGGAGGTGGAATATGATCAGCTTAGAGTCGCATTAAGACTGTGATATCGCCAATGCAGCTGCAACATCAGTTCTCACCTACCTGTCTTTATTTCCTTCAAATTATGGTAACAGACCATAAAATCACAAGTTCCGTAAACAGATCTTACAATTAGGGACACGGCATTGTCCTAACTATGGGCAATAAACGTAACAGTTTTCAGCCATAAACGGGCGCCGCTGTTTAGACTTTTACTTTTACTAGACAAAAGAGTGGACTGGGCGCTATTCATCTCAATGTAACGTTACTCCGTTGTCATATAATTGCAGTGTAATTAGTTAAAGAAGAAAGGGTCTTTGGTCACGGACCATAAACGTGGACATGTCTTTGTTAGGGCCACGCGTCCTTCCAACAAAATTTTAAAAACGCCTACGTTAGTGACTCGTCGACAGCTGCTCATATTTTATGTAAATCGTTTCAACCTTTTTGATATGCTTAAAATAAGGAGATTGTCTTTTGCTAGTGATTGTTAACATCAGTTTCACATCGCGCCCACGCAAGTTTAACTACGCAGGTACAATACAAAGTACAATGTGGATTAAAAGTGCTTGGAATAAATAAACACAATCGTAGCAGCGAGAAAGTTCAAAGAAAAGACGAATCAAAGAAGAATCCTCGGAACCGCCGACGGCCGGGTGCATCTCATCTACCTGAGTTGCCGCACTGCCGTTAGGCGGAAAAAAACAACTGTTGCTAAGCAAAGGGTGCACCGATTAAGCTGACCTAATACTCGATGTTATAGAAATGCGTGACATGTGAATGCATGTTAATATTAAATAGCTCAAGTAGATGAATATAGGAAGACATGTACAACAAGACAGTACAAGACTAGAACAAATCTTGTAGAGTCTGTTGTATATCCATAATTTGAATGCTCTCAAAAAGATTTGGCAACTTGGAGTATTATAAATTAAACTTCTTATAAAAAACCTTTCTTATAAAAAAGTCCTAATCCTTCCGGAGCTAGAACGAAAAGAACTTGAGAGATAAGCTGATGATATAGTGTGTACGCAAAACACGTCAAACGTACCCAACACACAGGAAATCTAAACAAAAGTTGGATCTTTGCCAGCAGGTAGCTCAAGATATTATATTCCGCAGTTAGAATTTACGGAGTTTCGAACAGGTTTGGCTAACAGAAGCTTTTGCTGAGTGCACTATTCTCAATACGAAATGGATGGTTAGAAGAGTCTGTGGGCTTTTAGCCATAAGCCATTAAACGTAGAATTCGGATGGGTTCACAATGAATAGTCTCGATCCCTGACAAAATGACGCCAAAAAAACATTCCCGAACTCGTGTCAGCTTACCAAATGGCATCCCGTTATCCAACAATACACGGATCCAAGGATGCTGTATTATTATGACATGTGGAGTACATTTTCTCGGATTCTGCCAATTGAAGTAAGTATTGTTATAGAACGCACCTGCGCGTGCATTGACGATTTTACGGTTAGAAGGAATTTTAGCAATACTTCTAAACCGTGGGAAGTTTTAGATGAATCCTTGGTATTTATCAGTAGATTTTAGGTTAGTACGATAGTTCAGTTTAGGTGAAATTTAAATAATTCTCACAACATAATAATTCTCACAAAACATTGACCAAGAAATTGGTTGTACTGATTTAAAAAGTATTTTGTTTATGCTACCTCTCAGATAATTAGATCTACCTTCGAGTAACGGTAAACCACCGAGCATCTCGGCTATTATAACACAAAAGGACAACCCTTATCTTGATAATGAGCAATCATTAACTCAGTCGTCACTCGATAGTATCACGGCATGCCCATTGTTTGTCTTAATAGTAATTAATCTGAACACTTTAAAGTCTGCCACGGCCAGGTCACAATAACACGCTCACACAATTATCCTGGATTGTCCTCGGCTGATCCCTGTTCATTTTTAATTTACTAATCTGAAGGTGACATGAATAGCTCCAAAGAAGGAGGAACGCCTCGAAAAAATGCACTGGCAGTATAAAATGAGCGACAAAATAAATACGTAAATATAGAAACAATTTTGGTGATTTTCACATATATTTTTTTGTGGCCTGAAGTAGATAGCGAAGTTTGCAAAGGGCTGGTTGGCGAGATTAAAATTCTCCAACGGCATAACTAGGCCAAGGTCTACCCTGTTATGTGCTCTTTTGTTTAGCGTTGTCAGATACTAAACTAGCCCAGTTTGGAGTTATTTGGCTCGTAAGTAAGAAAACATCGAGTAGTATGAATTTAGTCCAGTTTTAGCTGAGGATGTTTTGATTTCTACAAAATAGAAACAAATTGAAGAACCAACATAAACAGGATGTACACAGAATTGATGAAATGTTATTGGAGCTTTGCCAATGTGTTCGTCTCCATACATCAGACTATTTGTTGCCATCATTATGCTATCGATCTCGACTCAACTTCAGTAAACCATATCTCACGATATACCATAGAGTCATTAATAACAAGCCCCAGAAACGATGAATCCTATTCCCGGAAACGCTATCGAAAACGTATCTCATAAACATAATATTCATTAACCATTGCCCGACCCGAGACAAAAACTGTCGAGAAATTCCATTCATGTATTTAAATCCATTTCCATATTTCGGCTATCTATGATACCAACATTCTAAGCGCCCTACCTTTTGCTTGAATTTAATGGATATTAATGGTGTTCGTACCCATCTTTGGAGAAACCCAAAAATCTACGATACCAGATGACTATGACGAAAAACCCCCTCAAATGCTATTAATATAAATCCTTAGATTGGACGCTGAAATGGAGCCATGTGCGCGCGCCACCTTTGGCATTTGCAAAACGACGCGTCACAACCGTTTAGGTTTATAGCCTACTTTTGCTTTGCAAGGGACGTTAGCTTCTATTTTCCATACCCGATATTTTTAATACCTACTGAATATCGTATCGGAGGCTTTTTTGGTAGCTGTTGTGACAATGCAAATTTCTGCCTCCAACCAATTTGTGGGAGTAAAATAAAAAGTAAGTTCGAATGTGCCTAACTATCTGGTTTCGGAATTTTTAGATCTGGAGTGATCTTTTGGGAGCATAAAGTACAGGGACAAATAAATAGATACCATACAAAAACAACGGTCGCGCATTTCCATCGATGTTGGAATACATTTTTGAAGTGACGGAAACATAATATTCCAAATTAGTTATAGATTTTGACGGTTACGAAACCACGGTATTGTCACGTTAGTAATCCTGGCGGGGGAGTAAATGTCTTTAATTCAAATTTAATTAGAGAAACCTTTAAATAACGTCGTAACGTGGGACTCAATGTTCACAACTTTAGGTTTTGTCAATGTAATTTCACAAAGCTCATATTAGCGAAACTTTAAATAGAAAACAGTGATTTAAGAAAGTTAGGTACCTACCCGTAACATTTGTTTGGTTCAATATTCAGTGCTCCATGGCAACCAACATTTGTTTAATAGAATCAAACGACACAAAAGTCAGTGATAACAATCTATGAAGAATCTATTTGACTTGATAATTTACCCAAATGTATTCCAGATGCGATATCTCGGGAAACTATTCTTGGAACTTACCATAGCATAGTCATCGCGCCGGTTTCCATCGACCTACCTTAAAATTCATGGCTTGAAATGTAAAGCTTACCTGAAACAATAAACAAAACATGAAGCAGCCTCCTCAGAGTAATGGAAATAAGTCAGGAGAATACGAGTATGTTTGTTTGTATGACGAAATGAAGGGTTGGACAAAAATAGCTGTGCAATAACTTAACATCATGTGCGTTGCAGAAGTGCGCGAAAATAGCGGCCAACGCGGCGCACACGCATCTCTTTGTGTTACCCTATGTTTTCGATGGTTTATTGACATCCATATTTTAGAAATGCTTTAAAAATAGATACCATACATAAATACATATAAATTTATGTAATTAAACAATTTTAAACGCGTTAATCCGTTTGTTTAATTTCTTTATTCTAGGACTATTATGTCTAACAACCACGTAAATCTAAAACATTATTATACACATATATTTGAAAGATTTGCCACATTTGAACGTATTTCCTTACATTCACATCGCAGAAAATATACCGAGTTATTTCCTAATTTGTTTTTCCAACAGTCAATAACAGATTTGTATGGTTTTATACAATTAAAAATCATTTAACTGAACAGATTGCTAAGATTTAGCCAGTCACGAAAAAAAACTAAGATCGTACAATTTAGGAACACTTCAGTTACACGCATGAGCGGAGCAAGGACGAACAATTTTCTGCAAGACGCTAATCCTTTGTTACAAATTCAACAATCAATTCGTAAGACGTAGCTCGAAAATATTTCAATATAATTGTTCACATTTAGTTGTCTAGTGTGATCTAAATTTTCGTTCAATAATGGATGAGATCTTGAAACCGTTTACTCCGTCTCAAACAACTCTATAGGTAACAATGGTTGAAGCCAATTCTTGGTAATTTCGGTACGAGGACTCATTGATTTATTTATTTAACAATGCGCAAATAATAACTGATGAATGATCTCAGCTGTTTGTAGATTTTATTGTCATTAACAAGGAAACCGATATGAATAGTGAGAATTCAGCCTCCTAATTACACTAGTAAAATGGCAATGGGGATGAGCCAATGGCACTCTTTTTCCCTGCATAGCAAATTCAAACTGCTCAAAGCTTAAGAATGGAAAAAATTACGTAGAGATGTGACCCCTTATAAAAATTAAGAAGTTTTCAAAATAAATAAATAAATAATGTTGGGCATTTTCACACAGCATCATCTAGCCCCAAAGTAAGCAGAGCTTGTGTTATGGGAACTACATGACTGATATACTACTTATATACATTTTTATTCTGTACATACATACATATTATACATAGAAAACACCCAGACAGATGAGTCTTTTTCCATTGCCATTTTGCTAGTGTAGCCTAACTACACTAGCAAAATGGCGATGGGAAAAGACTCATTTTGAAAGGTTTGAGAATGAACAATCTAACTGTGATATGACATCGCATAAGAACAGTTTGCTGTTTATGACTAAGTTATGTCTGATGCTTGAAATTATAGGTGCAAAAAAAAAATTATTCGGACACAGCTTAGTTGAGAAATAAACACTTTAGCCAAGTAAATCTTTTACAAGAGTTTTTGAAGTAAAACTGACGACCATTTAAGCCACCTCATTCCATCATCGATGAAAAATATGACATCATCCTAAGTTACTGCCGTCGTGTCGTAAAACCCCCTTTAACTTAGACAATTGATCGTAAACGTATGTTAATATTTTTTTGACAGAAGGGCTTGACGACGGAGTACTTTATAATTATGGACGACCAAAGTTCGGAAAAGTTATTTTGATAATTTTATTTAGCCAATCTTACAATCTTTCATCCAAAGAAACATACGTTTGGTCAATTTTACTTTTCGAAAGGATTTTCTGTATGGTATGGCATAGTACATATACGTGAAAATATTATTAATGGAAATATCAACTAAAAAAATAACACTTTTTCAGAGTGCTAAAAGTTGTCTGTCTCCATCCTTTGTTTACTGTTAGAAAAAGACATGGTTAGAGTTATCGACCTGCTAAGAGTTAGTAAATGATTATGAATAAGAAGGCAAGTGTTAACAATTTTTCACATAATTTTTAAATAGGTACGGACTCATATAGGACATAAATACTTAATTTTATTTGAATACTAGCTTCTTCCCATGGCGCCCGCGTGGTACACGGATGAAAAGTAGCCTATGTGTTATTCTGATGTATAAACTATATTACTGTAAAGTGTCATTGAAATCCGTTCAGTAGTATTTGCGTGAAAGAGTAACAAACATCTGTCCTCACAAACTTTCACGTTTATAATATTAGTAGGATTTAAGAAAAAAAGTTAAATGAGACAATATTAAAAGAGAAGAGTATCTACCGATTAAAGTGGGTTAATCGTCGAATTAATCTCAATCAGCGATTGTATGCAAATACCCGCATAGCGTGCGCCTGCGCATTGTCACATAACGCGCAACCCGCGACTTGCGAAAGCCCTAAAGTATTTTATTATATTTGATTCAAGCACCAATAAAACTGTTTCCATTGAACTTACGACTCGATATTTGATTAGTTTACCCTAGTTGACTAATTTTACAGGTCAGTAGCAGGATTGCAGGGCTACGGGGTATGAGAAATGAGTCTTAGTATAAGAACTGGAGTCTCGATTACTCTAGCAAAATGGCTATGTGAATGAGACAGTGGCACTCGAACATCAAATTATAAGCACAAAGCTTACAAAATGTAACATAAACAACACATCAATCAAAGTCCCAAGAGCAAGGTAATTTAATGACCTTCACATTAAATTACCTAACACTTTGCATTCATCTTGCACTTATTAGGTCTAATTCTGCCTTAACTCAATTAACGACTATACTCTACTTAATAACAGAGAAAATATAACGAGTGTAAACAGTGCTTAGTGGGAACCTGAACTTACTGAGAACACATAATAATGATGCTCATTAATTAAGATCATAAATGATTAGTTATGCATCAAATGTTTAGATCCATATTAATTAAAAGCAAATAAAATACCTACTTCGACACTAGGCGAGAAGTCGGCTTGAGCACTATCAGCCAGTGGCCTCGATTCTGTAGTACACTAACTAAACTAAATTTAACTGTCGCTCTCTTTTACTGATAGTGTACGCAAGAAAGAGATGGAAGAGATTTTTTCTGCTGTGTGCTGCTGTCAAATCGGTTTACGTGCCGCTTTTCTTCGTGTTTATAGTCAGCATGTTTTGAAATCACGACTAAATTTGTATGGAAAACTTAAATCTGACTAATTTGTGACAGCGCTAAAATTGTAGCTATCTCTTTCTTGCTTGCACTATCAGTAAAAGAGAGCGACAGTTTAAATTTAGTTTAGTTAGTGTACTACAGAATCAAAGCCAATGTCTCATGTAGCTGGAGTACATATCTTCTGCAACAACGGTCAGTAAGCTGTTAGTGCCCCCGCGCATGCGGCTCATCAGGGATGCGGTTCTTTGTCGCATGATTGCAAAAAAGTAATCAGTGCGTGCGTCTGCAAACATCCCTGATGCGCTACAGTATCGCGGCAGCCTCAACAGCATCCTGAAACCGTTGTTGTATTGGATCCGCAAGGCATTGTAGTATTTCTGTGTATAATTAACCCACAGACTGCACGTATAAAATGATGTACAATACGCTTTAAATAACAAATACATAATAATATGAAGAAAAATTTCATCTTTTATATTTGAATAATCCTGCCAAAACAAGAATAACTAAACGAAATCTTGAGCGTTTGATCGATTCGCATCGAAAAACAAAAATAAATATTTATTTAGACTTTTCAATCTTGTTATTTTTCACGATATTAGATCACTGTATACTGTACACTTTATAGGTTCATTTTAGATCACTCCTTTATAGATTTTCCTGAGGTTTTCAGATATACATTTTCTGAAAATACGATATTTCGTTGCCATACGCCACTAGAGGGCGTTGCAATACGTGATAGAATTTTTGTGTAAATTGACTGCAATGCTTTATTTGTATCAAGTGTCCTATTTAGGTGATACCACATCGGTGTAGAAAGGTTTAATTTCAGAAAATGTCCAGTAGCAAAATTATCGGCTGTTGAAGTACCGTATAAACAACTAAGTTCGAACGTCAAACTTAGCCGTAGAAACGTGAAGACATAGCAAATAGTCTGTTTAATTACTTCGGATATAAGCTGAAACCACAGACCGGTTTATTTTGATCTGTTGCTGGAACTAATGACGTGCAAGATATAAATGAACTCATCAAAATCTATGAATAGAAACAATCTAATTTCGCGACTGAGTGGTTATTTGATTTAGAGATATTTCTGTAAATTTTTTATACATATAAAAAAACAGTATTCACATACCGCATTTTCGGTAAGTAAAGGATCATGGTTGTTATGATTATCACAGAAATTCGAAGACATGTGTCATCGGTTAGTGTTCCAATAAGATGGGCTTGCAACCTCTCTCACGCGGGATGCTAACTTAACTAGATCAACGATCTAACGTTTGGACGTGCCTCTGACTACCGCCAACTTGTTAATCTCACGGAGCTACGTACCTAGTAAGTACAAATCAGAGGATGCCCATCTTGAGGATTACAGTCATGACCTTTTTTTGTTTTTTTTTGGTAGTCATTTAAATACAAGCCTCTTCTCTACTAAGCTATATTACTGTAAAGTTTCATTAAAATCCGTTCAGTAGTTTTTGCGTGAAAGAGTAACAAACATCCATCCTCACAAACTTTCGCGTTTATAATAGTACTAGCCTCTACCCACGGTTTCGCCCGCGTGATACCCGGATAAAAATAGTAGCCACATGATATTCTGATATAAAAGCTTTATTACAGTAAAGTTTCATCAAAATCCGTTCAGTAATTTTTGCGTGAAAGAATAACAAACATCCATCCTCACAAACTTTCGCATTTATAATAGTAGTAGGATAACTGACCCAAGACATATCAAGCTGTGTTAGGTTCTCGATGCTGCATACCTTGAGATCCTTTTATGTTAAAAAAAACATTGCAAAACTGTCGAATAATTAGCTAGAATGTATGGTTTTATGATGAAGAAACAGGATGAAGTTGATAAATATTGTTTGGTATTCATTATGGATAAGTAAAGTGTAAAACGAAGTAGGTAGACTTGGCACGCCATTGGATTAATTCTGGCCAGAGTGCATCATTCTATAATTATTATTCCCAGTAAGTAATTTACGGATGCACCCAGAATTGACACTTTATGTTCTCTAGATAATTCCCTATTGAACATTGTCCAAGAAAAATGTTTACAAAGCAACCGTAAAATTAAATAAAAGCCAGTTAAGTTATATCTCTGAGTTTGGGACATTACTCAAGCAGGTACATCTGTGTTGATTGCCTTGACACGAGATAATTCGCAGATTTTATAATGTCTCAAAGAAACTCTTTGTTTTACTGCAAAAAAACAGTTTGATACTTATTTTAATTACTTCATATAAAGGAGCTCTTTCATAGTTACAATATTAATAAACAAAATAAGTATATTTAATTTTGCCAAAGTACAATATAACACACCCAGCAGTAATTTTATCAATGAATGCGACCCCAGACAAGGATTCACCCTTTCACCATCCCAAGGTTGTCTGGAAGACAACCGATATATCGATATATATATAAAGTCTTATCGATTATAAGCGATAAGACTTTTAGTAATATTACTTTTTTGTTTATTTTGACATCTAGTGGTGTACAATAAAGTATTTTCATTCATTCATTCATTCATTATCTGCGTATTGAACTACCATAATGATCTACAAAACCTTTGGGGCCAATCAAAGAAACCTTTTAAAAAGCTCCCTTATACTCTTTACTCTGAGATTTATTTACCCTGCCTTCCCTTAACTGTGAAAAACACAATATTACGCCAGGACACCAAGACTGACTACTAGCATACTAAAACCTATACTACAACTCGTGTCACAAGTTCTTACGAAACAGTTTGGTGAAACGATTTCACCATAATCTTCACAAAAATATTAATTTTGTTTAAGAAAAAAAGCGATAATCACAATGTTAATACTAGAAATAAAGATGTCGTGTGGCAACTCGCTGTTGCTACTTGTAGACTCCATAAAGTTAGTAAATCGTTTAAAGGGCACGGTGTACGCTTTTATAACAAACTCCCAAGAGATATACAAAAATTATCAATTAACAAATTTAAAAACGTAATTAAACAAAAACTTTATAAAAAGGCATACTATAAAATATCTGATTATTTAGATGATAAAAACTATTGGTATTGAAAGTGCTCCAACTCGAACCTATTGTTTTGTAAAAAGATCATTGAAAAGAATAACCAGCCTTGTTTTCTTGCCTTCCTTTCCTGGCTTGGTCGCGGAGGAACAGGCAGTAGATAAAAACCGACGTTTCAAAGTGATCCTTGTGATTTTATTGAATAAATGAATTTTGACTTCGTCTTTGACTTTGATTATGGAAGAGAATGCTTTTCAGCATAAAAGTTGCCTATGTACTACAATTATGTGCAATAAAGAATTTTTATATCTATCTTAAGGATTAAAGTATCTATAAAACCAATTCACACACCTACATCGCAGACGTTGATCATTAATTACAGTGAGAGTACCGTGGGATCAACGGATTACCATAATTTGATGATCCAAACTTCAATCATAACTCGCCCAAATAATTTGTCTCAAATTAAAGAGCTCGCCCGTTTATTTGTTCGTGATATAAACAATTCGACCTGACCTGATTTGACGACCTCTGTGGCGCAGTGGGCGAAGGCCCGCCTGAGACGCAGAAGGTTGCGGGTTCAATTCCCGCCACGGGACAAATGTTTGTATCTGCAAATATTTGTCTCGGGTCTGGGTGTTTTCCCAGAATAACAAACATCCATCCTCACAAACTTTCGCATTTATAATAGTAGTAGGATAACTGACCCAAGACATATCAAGCTGTGTTAGGTTCTCGATGCTGCATACCTTGAGATCCTTTTATGTTAAAAAAAACATTGCAAAACTGTCGAATAATTAGCTAGAATGTATGGTTTTATGATGAAGAAACAGGATGAAGTTGATAAATATTGTTTGGTATTCATTATGGATAAGTAAAGTGTAAAACGAAGTAGGTAGACTTGGCACGCCATTGGATTAATTCTGGCCAGAGTGCATCATTCTATAATTATTATTCCCAGTAAGTAATTTACGGATGCACCCAGAATTGACACTTTATGTTCTCTAGATAATTCCCTATTGAACATTGTCCAAGAAAAATGTTTACAAAGCAACCGTAAAATTAAATAAAAGCCAGTTAAGTTATATCTCTGAGTTTGGGACATTACTCAAGCAGGTACATCTGTGTTGATTGCCTTGACACGAGATAATTCGCAGATTTTATAATGTCTCAAAGAAACTCTTTGTTTTACTGCAAAAAAACAGTTTGATACTTATTTTAATTACTTCATATAAAGGAGCTCTTTCATAGTTACAATATTAATAAACAAAATAAGTATATTTAATTTTGCCAAAGTACAATATAACACACCCAGCAGTAATTTTATCAATGAATGCGACCCCAGACAAGGATTCACCCTTTCACCATCCCAAGGTTGTCTGGAAGACAACCGATATATCGATATATATATAAAGTCTTATCGATTATAAGCGATAAGACTTTTAGTAATATTACTTTTTTGTTTATTTTGACATCTAGTGGTGTACAATAAAGTATTTTCATTCATTCATTCATTCATTATCTGCGTATTGAACTACCATAATGATCTACAAAACCTTTGGGGCCAATCAAAGAAACCTTTTAAAAAGCTCCCTTATACTCTTTACTCTGAGATTTATTTACCCTGCCTTCCCTTAACTGTGAAAAACACAATATTACGCCAGGACACCAAGACTGACTACTAGCATACTAAAACCTATACTACAACTCGTGTCACAAGTTCTTACGAAACAGTTTGGTGAAACGATTTCACCATAATCTTCACAAAAATATTAATTTTGTTTAAGAAAAAAAGCGATAATCACAATGTTAATACTAGAAATAAAGATGTCGTGTGGCAACTCGCTGTTGCTACTTGTAGACTCCATAAAGTTAGTAAATCGTTTAAAGGGCACGGTGTACGCTTTTATAACAAACTCCCAAGAGATATACAAAAATTATCAATTAACAAATTTAAAAACGTAATTAAACAAAAACTTTATAAAAAGGCATACTATAAAATATCTGATTATTTAGATGATAAAAACTATTGGTATTGAAAGTGCTCCAACTCGAACCTATTGTTTTGTAAAAAGATCATTGAAAAGAATAACCAGCCTTGTTTTCTTGCCTTCCTTTCCTGGCTTGGTCGCGGAGGAACAGGCAGTAGATAAAAACCGACGTTTCAAAGTGATCCTTGTGATTTTATTGAATAAATGAATTTTGACTTCGTCTTTGACTTTGATTATGGAAGAGAATGCTTTTCAGCATAAAAGTTGCCTATGTACTACAATTATGTGCAATAAAGAATTTTTATATCTATCTTAAGGATTAAAGTATCTATAAAACCAATTCACACACCTACATCGCAGACGTTGATCATTAATTACAGTGAGAGTACCGTGGGATCAACGGATTACCATAATTTGATGATCCAAACTTCAATCATAACTCGCCCAAATAATTTGTCTCAAATTAAAGAGCTCGCCCGTTTATTTGTTCGTGATATAAACAATTCGACCTGACCTGATTTGACGACCTCTGTGGCGCAGTGGGCGAAGGCCCGCCTGAGACGCAGAAGGTTGCGGGTTCAATTCCCGCCACGGGACAAATGTTTGTATCTGCAAATATTTGTCTCGGGTCTGGGTGTTTTCTATGTATAATATATATGTATTTACAAAAAAAAATATATATAAGTAGTTTATCAGTCATGTAGTTCCCATAATACAAGCTCTGCTTAGTTTGGGGCTAGATGATGCTGTGTGAAAATGTCCAGCATTATTTTATTTTTTTTATTTATTTTATTTAATTACGTAATTTAACTTAAAGATAATCGGCTGCGACGCAAGAGGTGCTGGTTCAATTCGCGCTGCGGGACAAATGTATGTTCTGCAGGTAGAGCCTTTGCAAGGCGCACTGATACTTTCACAACCGGTCACAAGACATAAACAACGTGCGAACTTATTTTCAAAGTCACCACCCATATCTCAATCTGAAGTCTAATTAACGTAATTATTTTACAATTTGTCTTGCAATTATTTACCTTCGATCGACTTTCTCTTACCTTTTAATCTCTGACGTTTCTCTATGGAAACATTGTCAAGAATTTATTTAAGAATTTATCAGAATGCCAATTTTGACGGTTATAACATCGAGAAGATTATAGTTCATCGGAACCGGAATTTGACTATATTGTCACGAAAATTGAGCAATTACAGATTGACCAAGAACAAAAACAGTACAACTAATAAATGAACTAAATAAATAAATTAATGAAATGTCTGTATAAAATCTGAAATTCGTTGTGTACGTCGACGTTTCTAAATGATCCTTGCGATTTTAATAATACTTTGATTATTTTTTGTTATTTAATTCAACTTATTTCTGTTTCTACCACAAATAATATGATTACAGAGTTGTCTATGCTCCAGAGGCCCAAAATTATAGCCAGGGTAGTTATCTTACCATATAATTTGACGAGAGGTTTCAACCTTCGTGACCTTCCCATACAAATGTTTTGGTTGATAACTAGGCATTTCATTTTACCCGCGACGCAAGGAGCAGTTATATGTGTTTAGGGTAAGAAGTTTACCAGATGGTCGGGACTGGACATGCAAAAGCTTCCCACGGTTCAAAAAACGAGGACTCGTTTCAAAGTCACAACAATTTTAGTAAAGCTTTTTCGTGGTGCGCGTTGAAATCTTTTTCTCAACTATTGTTATCAAAGAACATCGAAATACCCACATTATAACTATGAAGACGAAAGAACAATAAACTTACTAGTTCCGTTACGTAGAAGATTTAACAAACGTTATTTCAACATCATCGGTTCAAACCACGGTTCAAAAAACGAGGACTCGTTTCAAAGACAGAACTATTTTAGTAAAGCTTTTTCGTGGTGCGCGTTGAAATCTTTTTCTCGACTATTGTTATCAAAGAACATCGAAATACCCACATTATAACTATGAAGACGAAAGAACAATAAACTTACTAGTTCCGTTACGTAGAAGATTTAACAAACGTTATTTCAACATCATCGGTTCAAACCACGGTTCAAAAAACGAGGACTCGTTTCAAAGTCAGAACTATTTTAGTAAAGCTTTTTCGTGGTGCGCGTTGAAATCTTTTTCTCAACTATTGTTATCAAAGAACATCGAAATACCCACATTATAACTATGAAGACGAAAGAACAATAAACTTACTAGTTCCGTTACGTAGAAGATTTAACAAACGTTATTTCAACATCATCGGTTCAAACCACGGTTCAAAAAACGAGGACTCGTTTCAAAGACAGAACTATTTTAGTAAAGCTTTTTCGTGGTGCGCGTTGAAATCTTTTTCTCGACTATTGTTATCAAAGAACATCGAAATACCCACATTATAACTATGAAGACGAAAGAACAATAAACTTACTAGTTCCGTTACGTGGAAGATTTAACAAACGTTATTTCAACATCATCGGTTCAAACCACGGTTGAAAAAACGAGGACTCGTTTCAAAGTCAGAACTATTTTAGTAAAGCTTTTTCGTGGTGCGCGTTGAAATCTTTTTCTCAACTATTGTTATCAAAGAACATCGAAGTACCCACATTATAACTATGAAGACGAAAGAACAATAAACTTACTAGTTCCGTTACGTGGAAGATTTAACAAACGTTATTTCAACATCATCGGTTTTACATATTTTTTATTCTAATCTGCGCCTTGACTATCTTTACAAGGGAAGGATTTGGCTAAGTTAACTTCAACTCTGTAGTGTAGACGCAAGAAAGATAAATTACGCTTACCCGAGTTTCGAAAAACCGAACAGTTTACACCATTCAGTGTTGGACCATTATATGACTATAATGGACTACTATTAAAACTATATACCGTGATACAGATTTGCGAATTCATTACAAAAACAGTAGGTGATTAAGTGTTAAAGTTTCCTCTGTATAAAACCTGACAAGATTTTATCTCTCCACATAAGGCTTTGCTTAGCAAATCAATTATGATAGACTAGCTTATGCCCACAGCTTCGCCTGCATGATACCCGGATAAAAAGTAGCCTTGTGTTATTCTGATATATACACTATATTACTGTAAAGTTTCATCAATATCCGTTCAGTAGTTTTTGCGTGAGAGAGTAACAAACATCCCTCCTAAAAACTTTTGCGTTTATAATATTAGTAGGATGTGTGCAAGCGATGAGCTTGCGACCTGTCACGTGGAATGCTAACAACTTGCAAAAATCGGGCATATGCAAAAATATAATGTTGGGCGTGACTATCCTATACTTCACAGGTTCTCAAACTTATTTTTCCCACCGCCCACTTTGAGAATTAAAAAAATCCCAGCGCCCCCCCCAAAAGTTTTTTAACATAACAACCTATGCTTTCTCCTTTAGACTACCTTAGCACCCCCAATATCTTTTAGAGCCTTCTTCCGCCCCCTGAAAGCCTCCAGCGCAGCGCCCACAAGGGGTGTAATCGCCCACTTTGAGAAATAGTGGTATCCTCAAAGATCTACGCACTGAGTATTGTCGGAGGATGTACATCATGGGTATTAGATAGGTACCAGATTAGTCGTATAAACAAGAGGCCAAAGATTTGCAAATTACTTACAAAGGTAATTAATTTGCAAAACTAGTAGGTGGTTAAGAGTTAAAGTTTCCTCTGTATAAAATGAGACAAGAATTTTTCACTCCACATAAGGCTTTGCAAAGCAAATCAATTATGATGGATGTTTGCAAATGACTCATTGATTTATACGTTGTAACACGTAAGAGAATTACTTAATTAATCAATTTGAATGGAAAACTTACAAACAAGCGTAGGTTCATTAAGGACAAAGCATTTGATGACTATCCTTGGAATTAACTTGGCAACGATTAGTTCTTGGAATTTGGAAATGTTCCTAAAGAATCTGACAATATCTAATGATCTAACATAATGCGTTAGTTTCTTCCATAACTATTCAAAAGCCGACGGCGGCACGTTTCCGCGATATTGTTCGAAGTTATCTTCAGCATCGTGTGTACTAAAAATGGTAACATTTAATCACATAATTACGAACGTATACTCTAGATACAAATAATTGTAAACGAGTCTACACTTGCGCAAAAGATCATATTACTTCACGGTCTGGCAGTGGTTACTCGAAATGCCATAGCGAGTGAGAGTTTCGCGAAACACTTTTCACCGACAGTGAATTATAATTAGTGCAATAATTCATCAAATTAAACAATGAGAGAAAGGGTAGCGAGTGTTACAATTTCACTACAGACAACATGCTACTTTTACGCCGAAAATGTGTAATAAATTCTTGAAAGTCGAATTACGCGATTTGGCAAATTGCTAAACAAAATACGGAAAATGGAAATTAGTCTCGCTTGATTTAGATTCGCATGTCTGGGATTTCAGAGAATGTCTAAATTTTATCGATTTCCTAACAACCACAAAATGTTGGTAAAACAAGGTCTATACAGAAAAATATTAATTACCTCTACTAAGTTATACCTACTACTAGCTTACTCTACCAAAACATCGTCCGAACCCCCGTAAATAACAACCGTAAAATACGTAAAGCCAACAAAAACATCTCATTAGAACTGATAAAAGATTACCTGTCAAATTAAATTATATACGACCAATGGCGATAAAGCTTTTAAGATATTCCAAGCAGCTCTTCAAACGCGCAATCTGGCAATGGTATTTAAATTCTAAGAAATATTTCCAATTATATTTTACCAAACCCAAAAGAATATGTCGCTGTCTGTTTATAAATTTGAGAATCAGAGAGTATTCATAGAATGCCAAAATGAGATCGCAAAAGATCTATATATTGTTGTTGTAAATAGATAGCTCTATGCCAAGCAAATACTTATAAATTTATTTGCTTTATAATCAGTGACACAGAACTTAAGGATCCAGCGAACTATGATCAATATTAGATGGTACCTTTTCAGTTTTAAATAGTTTCACAAATTCTTGTTCGTTCGAACACCTTCTGAGCATCAGACTAAAACTCATTAGTGCTTTTGTAGCCGGTGCCAATTCCTTTACAAATATACTTTCACAGGAATTTGCTTGTTTTGACATTATAATTACATTTGCGAAAATATGTTCCAGTCCATGGAACCAACGGTCCGTTTCCTGCATCTGTTACAATATCAGCGGTCAATCGTGTGGGGTGGGTTGGAGAGTCCTTCAACACGTCTTCCGGTGCTAAAATTTAAGGATGCGTGCTTCCCACGATTGAACAGGGATAAAACGTGACTGTACTTTACTCCAGTTGTGATTGCTCATCGGTATGCATCTTGTCAAAATCTCTGATAACCCTGAATCTTTATCTTAGAGGATCTTTTATCGACTACACTAAATCTTGCCCTATTCCGCTCACATACGTATATATATAATTTTAACCGTGTAGATAATAATAGTTTCCACTGGACTAAATTACGCTGTGGCACCATTTGATAAGATTTTGTATTAATTAAGCCTCACAATCTCACCAGATGAAAAATGACAAAGTGGTCAAGGATGGCACGTGTGTCTAGAAGATACTTAGTAAATAAAGTCTTTGACAAACAAGTCAGAGGGACGACGCTGTGCCATTTCGAGATGAAAAAAAAAGATATTTGTCGAGGAAGACAGCCGCCACAGAAAGAGTTCCATTCCATTGCTATACTGATGATGAAAGTAGACTTAAATGTAAAGTCAATAGGAATGGCAAACGTAAAATTTTATTTTTTTCTGAAATAAAATTCTGATAGAGCGATGAAATCTATTCTGATCATAACAAGATTTAAAATTCTGTAAGTTCAGTATAGTGAGGAACAAAATATCAAAGTTCTTTCAGATATCGCCAACACAATAATGCAACCATTAAGCGTATGCAGACATATTTGGACGCGTAAGCGTTCTTGAAGATGATAATGCCCGGACAAATATCTCTTCCTTATCTCGCAACTGCCCAAACACATCGGCTATTTACCGAGACCTTGCTATTCAGCTTCATGTTCAAACGACACAAGGATAGGAAAGAATGGTAACTGTTGACAGCATAATGTCCAATCAATTATTATGAAATAATTTAACAACGATGGCCGTAGATTGTTTGAACAAATCGACGGCAGTTCTGTTTGCTATTGTTATTTATTGTTCGGTTCGTGTTTTGGTTTGTATAATTATGCCGACCTTTTTCAAGGGTTTATTGTTGCGTGCTAGTGATCCAAATTGTTATTTATGTTTCCGTTGTAAGACAAGCGGGTATTATGATTTAAACTGTACTGTTAAATGTCCGTATAGATAAATAATAGAATTTTCGATAGAAAAGTCGGGTGGATAGGTGAAGATCTTTATTAATGTCTTTTGACGACCTCAGTGGCACGGTGGCTTCGCAAGAGGTCAAAGTCAAAGTCAAAGTCAAAATTCATTTATTCAATAAAATCACAAGGACCACTTTGAAACGTCGGTTTTTATCTAGGTGCCTGTTCCTCCGCGACCAAGCTAGGAAAGAAAGGCAAGAAAACAAGGCTGGTTATTCTTTTTAATGATCCTTTTACAAAACAATAGGTTCGAGTTGGAGCATTTTCAATCCCAAGAGTTTTTGTCATCTAAATAATCAGATATTTTATAGTATGCCTTTTTATAAAGCTTTTGTTTAATTACGTTTTTAAATTTGTTAATTGATAATTTTTGTATATCTCTTGGGAGTTTGTTATAAAAGCGTACACCGTGCCCTTTAAACGATTTACCAACTTTAGGTTCGAACTTTAGGTGCAGGTTCGATTCCCGCAGCGAGACCTAATAATAATAATGCTGGACATTTTCGCACAGCATGGATAGAGGATAGCCCCAAAGTAAGCAGAGCTTGTGTTATGAGACATGATGTACATGATTGATATACTATTTTACTTAGATAGATAGAAAATTATTTATTGCACAAAATAGTAGTACATAGGCGAACTTAATGCTAAAAAGCATTCTCTTCCAGATAACCTTTGTGTATTGTGGAAAAAAATTAGTTGGTAGTGCACAAAATGGTTAAAACAAAAACAATAATATGTAATGATTATGTAACGCGAATGTATTACTTAAATGTTTTTTTTGTAAATATATATTATACATCACCCAGATACGATAAAAATATTTGCAGAGTTTACAAACATTTGTCCCGCGGCGGGTATCGAACCCGTAACCTTGTACGTCTCAGGCGGGCCTTCGCCCACTGCGCCCCAGAGGTCTTCTGTTCGAAAAATGTTCTGTATGCTCTGCGGATATTTATTCCAGTTATGGATATTCTGGTACCAACCAAGATACTCATAGATCCAGATACACGATACAGGGTATCCTAGTATGTGATCGGGATTATGTAGTGTTAATCCACACTTAAGGGAAATTACAAGAATTTATAATATTCCCAAAATCCCGCGTACCAAGCGAGATGTCGCGGTTCGAGTCACACCGAGGTTGAATTTATGGGATATTATAAATTCATATGTATATGTCTGTTGGATGTTTGTTTATTTATCGAAGAAACCTTTGCCCAGCAGTGGGAAATATAGGTTAGAAAAAAAAAACTAAGTCTAAATATTTGCATATTTTGTTTTAAACTAAGTAAAAACTAACTAACGTCGGGCATATCTCGATCCGCTCAGTTCAAGATAAGGATGATATATAATCTATGTGATGTTCTATTTATTACGCTGATCACGGAGACATTAAATCAACACAATAACGTTGTTGAACAGAATGATAACATAAATGTAGGAACTGCCACTTCGCATACAAAGCTACTGGTCTGTGTGGAACAGTTTCATAACGAAGAACAAGTAGCTTGAAGCGAAGCAGCGACTTACATAAGATCAGTAAAATATCACACCTGCTATATACCAAAATGCTTTTGAAAAAAGGTTGGCAGGTAGTGAATGTGTTTAGCATTAAGCTCAACTTTTGTACACATTTACTTCTTGTGCAATAAAGAGTTTAATAATAATTGAGAATTTAATGATAATGACAATCATCTCAAGAATTTAGACAGTTTTATATCTCAAGAATAGTAAAAGTCTTAAATACTTCAACAACCAAAAGCTTCTTATTATAAAGTCGCTAAGTGCCTAAGAAAAAATCAATTTAGTTCTTATGAGCTTGTAGCCAACACTTTTTCTTTTGTCTTTACACATATACATAGTCCTGAACCCACACTAGGATTCCCCGTCGTAATTACCGATATGATCGTAGTACCAACCTCGTATACCAATATCAGGAACTACGAGTATTTCATATTCATATTCATATTCATTTATTCATGCTCAAATGTACATCAGCTTAGGTGTTACATCAAAGTAGCTGTAGGGGAGTAAATGAATCCTGTAAGGGCGCTGCATGTTCAGTCAATATTTATTTAAAATGAGTTAATACTAATAGCAAAATCGTAATTATGAATGTCAAATAATACATAAAAAATTAAATAAAAAATAATAATAAAAATCATCATCTTACTTTATAAATTGATTTAAAATAACCTATCTACCTACTTATTCCTACCATGCATGTCAATATACATAGAGTACTATGGTACCACAACACCCAGGCCCGGAACAAACACCTGCAGAATATGCAAATATTGGTCCCGTAGCTGAAATCGAACCCACTCCTCTTGCGACGCAGCCGGCTACTCCGCCCGCCAGTACATCGAAGTCGTCACACTGTTTATTGTCCACCTGGAGGAATCTGATATGGCTTTATGACTGTTAGCCGCGATCGACTACTTAAGGATCCGGCGTACAGCGCTCATAACTTAAATTCGAAGCGCGTCCAAAAATATAGTTATCTCTTTTTGACTGATGCAGGCCAGCTCGTGCTTGCGCGATGTTAGCCGTTCATAAATTTTATAAATTTGGTGTTGTTCCGAAATACCAAAAAAGATGAATGAAAACTTGTTGTATTTTTCACATTGTGTCGTTATTCTGTAACTAGACAATATAATCTATGTACCTAACCAAACGATACGTAAGGTATTGTTGTTTTTAATACGAAACAAATAAGAAGAAAACATGTCATGTATGACGTAAAAATATCCAAAATGCGATTCGTATACATTTCATTTTAGGAAAGTATTTTGAAAAAAAATATATAGCAGGGTACGTAGATAAATACTATTCGAATGCAAATAATAACATAATATGGTGGAAATAAGCTCTAATTACAAATGATGTTGGTATTACGTTTGTATCGGCAATTCATCTTACGCAGGCTTCTTAACTTTAAAAAAAAGGGATGGCACCACACAAAAGCTGAATGAGGATTCTCAAAAATTTTGAGACCAAACCAGACCGCATATATTGCCTGATTCTTCTAAGCTTGGTCACGAGGGATATTGATGTAAATTCACACAGTTTATAAATTAACCCTATGATTTCAATGAATAAGAACTAATTGATTTTGACTCGGCGAAAAGTTGCTTAAACTGGATGCCTGCCCCCACGCTAAAGAAATTTACTATGTTAATAAATATTATGGAAGGTAAATAAATTTAATCTTATTTAATTATTTGTGTGTCTACTAAGCAATCCAGGTGTAATACATTTTTAATTAAATTAAATTTAGACAAGGATCTGTCACGAACGACTCAGCCATGAGCGCTTCCAGAGCGCTCAGAAAAGGACGAAGATTATGATGAACAGCGATTATTAAAGTAGAAAACACTGAACCCCCCAACGTACACTTTTTAGATCAACTCATTAATCTTCGTCACGGATCAAAGTGCTGTACTAACAATCTTGTAATTTAATCCATTGTATATTAAGCTTGATCGCAGTAACAATTACCACTTTTTCTAAGCAAAAAAATTGCATAGAACACAAGATAAGTACTAAGCTCAACGGAACAATAGGATATAAATCCTTCAAAAATGCAGATTGTTATAGACAAAAAATAATTATTCTTACGGAAATTTCAAATAAATTGCGTAGATAACAACCGCACTCACAATACCCGATCAAAGTTTAATAATTGTCTCAAAATATCCCTATCGCAGAATATCGTTATAGTAGAATATCGCTATCGTAGAATGTACCTATCGTATAATGTCCCTATTGCGGAATATCCCTATCGCAGAATATCGCTATAGTAGAATATCGCTATCGTAGAATGTACCTATCGTATAATGTCCCTATTGCGGAATATCCCTGTCGCAGAATATCGCTATAGTAGAATATCGCTATCGTAGAATGTACCTATCGTATAATGTCCCTATTGCGGAATATCCCTATCGCAGAATATCGCTATAGTAGAATATCGCTATCGTAGAACTTACCTATCGTATAATGTCCCTATTGCGGAATATCCCTATCGCAGAATATCGCTATAGTAGAATATCGCTATCGTAGAACTTACCTATCGTATAATGTCCCTATTGCGGAATATCCCTATCGCAGAATATCGCTATAGTAGAATATCGCTATCGTAGAACGTACCTATCGTATAATGTCCCTATTGCGGAATATCCCTATCGCAGAATATGGCTATAGTAGAATATCGCTATCGTAGAACGTACCTATCGTATGATGACACTATAAATAATGCCCCTACTGCGGAATATCCCTATCGCAGAATATACGCCTGACGCAGAAAGTCCTAACAGAGAACCAGAAGGCTTCTGGTATGGACCTTCTGGCAGAGGGTCTTGTGTCTGATCCTATAGCAGCCTTTCATAGTCACCGTTAGGGACAGATGTGGTAGTTTATCTATTTGTTTGTAGACCGCCATTCACCGAGTGAAAACCTATAATTTGCGCTGACATTGCGGTAATACCTGCTTATTACGTTACAAACGCACTAATAATGGCTAAATGCATAGTAAAGTATGTTATTTTGCGCTAACTAGCCGGAATAAGGTCAGCTGGCGTTCTATTGACAGCTTACAATGAGGTATACGAGTAGAAGTTGTATAATTTTGAGATTTCGTAAGGTATCAATTAGGTCCCGACGAGTCATTCTACACCTACCAGTACTTGCTAGTTTCTAGGACTAGAACATTATAGTAACCCGAAAGGAGGTTGTTTCTGCCGAAATTTTATTTTCAGATAAATAATTAAATGGTTTGAATCACCCAGCGGTTATTTGGGACTAAAAAAATTTTGAATTGACAAAGGCGTAGAACAAAAGTACCTATAACGTGGATTATTCCACAAATCCCCTTCCAGTACTCAAAGAGCCAGCAAAGGGGATTTAAAGTCAAGAGTTCCAGAAATCCCCTGATCCATTTAAGTACAGTGTAATTTAAAAAAAAAACACAAATACAGATACCTTATAGGTAATCGTAGTCTAAATTATTTTATACATAGGTACGTTATCATTAACGATGATAACCTATTTCTACCCTTTCGGAATATTCTGGGATTTATTAAAAATTAAAAACTATGATTATCTGTTACCGGACGGATAGGAATCAGATCATGACAATAGTAGTAGTCTCAGGATATTTTGTACTCACAAGAAGTAATTTAAATGTTTGCCTTGCACTTGTTTATCTCTTATTACATATATTTCTTTGTCAAACGCTATCTGGGGGTCTACTCTACAAACCGATAAGCGATATATCGCTTCAATTATCGTGCTAAACCTACTCTACGTTACATCGTTTCGACTATCATTTGAACGAGGAAACGACCGACATTACTTTTGACAATCGATGTCGTAACCCTACTCCAGCATCACTAAAAACGATACGATAATTTGAATTTGACAACGAAACAAATGTCAATCGACGAACTTATCAACGATGCCCTTGATGCTATCGTGCGCGTTATCGTTTCGGGTTATATTGTTGTGTTTTCTGATGAAATCACCTCCATGTCGTTTACCGGACTCCGAATCTTTTATACCTTTGAGCCCTGCTGCCTACTGGACTCTCTGCATTATTTTCATTCGACCTCGGCCTGCTGTACTACGGACTCTTGATTTGCCTCTTGTTTTGGAATAATGGCGAGATTTATGCTTGCCATGGAAGCCATCCGCGAGGAAAAAGCTTTACAAAAACGACATTTTAAAGTGACGAGAGATCAATTGGATCTGAACAAAATTCCCGACTATAATTTCATCGGGAATTATAATTTTAGTAAAAGTTTTTTTGAAGGTTAACTTGTATTTTTTTTAACTTCATGATTTTTATTTCTTTATATAATAATATAATAAAAAATTAAATTGTTGTTATAATAGTGTTTTAAACTTTAATGCTGTGTGTACTAGTTTCTTTTTAATAAACGAATTTGAATATTCACCCCGATGAATTTTAGCTTCAACTTCTTAATTATGGCTTCTGTGGCTTGTTGTCACAAACAATAGGCGGGTTTGTTGATTTGACGTTGTCACTTCTTTTACTTTCATAGATAATTGTTATCACTTTACCTAAAAAAGTGACATAAACAGTCAAGCAAAAGGATTTAGGCTAAACATCTATTATCCAAGCCTTTAGATTTTCCTATCATTCGTTCCGAAGATTCGATACATATTGTCTACGCTTTCGACAGACGACAAAGATTGCGAACATTTTTAAGAGTAGGGTACGTCCGAATAATTCGAAGGACTGTCGTATCGTAACGAAAATGTCGATATCGTTTTTCGGAGTAGAGGCCCTGAGCTTCCGCGATACAGGCTAGACCTAGTGCGGAGCTCATTGTTAAACTTGTAACCTAGGCACACACTATTTTTGTAAATCAAGTATTTGTATTATCATTAAAATATCTGTGTTTAGCTTCTGTGAAAGGGCTCGTCCGGGGAAGTGCTACCACCATGACTATTGCCGCTAAGCAGTAATGCTCTCATTGCTGTGTTCCGGTTTGAAGGTTATGGTTGCCGGTGGCCAAAGAAATCCCCCCCCCCCCGTTACGGAGTACTTTCGCGGTCCCTGTCTGGTAATGCAAGCGTCCATAGACTACGGTAACTGTTTACCACCAGGAGGACCGTTATAGTAGTAGTAAAAAAATCGTACAATAGAGAAAAACACTGGTAATTACACTTTCAGGAATAATGATTGAGATAAAATGATACTTTATTTATCAACTAGCTGTACCCCGCGACTTCACGATTGTCATCGATCTTTAAAGTACCTCCTTTCTAACAAAAAATTAATGAATGAAATCGGACTATGCGTTAATGAATTACAAGTACAAATTTTGAATTTGATCCCCTCTCCCAAGGGAACCGTGCTGAATTTCGGGATAAAAAGTATTCTATGTCCTACCCCGTAGTATGAACTCAAATTATACCAAGTTTCATTTGAATTCGTTCAGTAGTTTCGGCGTTATGCGCGGCCCAGATTCTGACAGACAGACAGACAAAAATGGTTTCAGTATCCAGAGATATAGAGTGCCTCCAAAAAAATAAAATAAAATATAATTATATCAGTTGATTATGTAAACTGCTTTGTCTCTTTATGATGTGTCATTTCAAATCCAACCAAAGAAAACATAAAGCAGTTAAGCGAAACAGCAGTTTAAAATCTTTTTAATAAGGGGTAAATACATTAGATAACTTTACTCTATTTATAGCAACAGAAGTCGTACACACACCATAAATTATGCTCTCGGTTCTCGCTATGAACTTCATGGGGTGGTTCATGGACCCGCGCCGCCGCCGCACCGCTCACGCAGTATCGACATTATGTTCGGCTGACGAAGGAACGTTGCGATGGTACGTACCTCAGCATGCAGGTCAGCTGCACGTCGTTCTGGTATCTGTGCAAGGCGGGCGCGCCCTCGACGCGCACCGCGTTCACTTTGTCGCGCAGCGCGCCGCCCGCGCCGCCGCCGCACCGCTCACGCAGTATCGACATTATGTTCGGCTGACGAAGGAACGTTGCGATGGTACGTACCTCAGCATGCAGGTCAGCTGCACGTCGTTCTGGTATCTGTGCAAGGCGGGCGCGCCCTCGACGCGCACCGCGTTCACTTTGTCGCGCAGCGCGCCGCCCGCGTCGCCGCCGCACCGCTCACGCAGTATCGACATTATGTTCGGCTGAGGAAGGAACGATGCGATGGTACGTACCTCAGCATGCAGGTCAGCTGCACGTCGTTCTGGTATCTGTGCAAGGCGGGCGCGCCCTCGACGCGCACCGCGTTCACTTTGTCGCGCAGCGCGCCGCCCGCGCCGCCGCCGCACCGCTCACGCAGTATCGACATTATGTTCGGCTGACGAAGGAACGTTGCGATGGTACGTACCTCAGCATGCAGGTCAGCTGCACGTCGTTCTGGTATCTGTGCAAGGCGGGCGCGCCCTCGACGCGCACCGCGTTCACTTTGTCGCGCAGCGCGCCGCCCGCGCCGCCGCCGCACCGCTCACGCAGTATCGACATTATGTTCGGCTGACGAAGGAACGCTACGACCTGCGGAGGAAAATAATAAATAAATAATGCTGGACATTTTCATACAGCACCATCCAGCCCCAAACTACCTCGTGTGTTCATAAGTTTTGAGACGAACTTATGTAATTAATTTAAAAAGAAAGTAATTCATGCAACCTTTTTTAAACTTTTAAAATTTTAAATTTCGAATGTTTTGAATCAGAAAAAATATACATTTGAATATTTGTTTCATTCTCCGTGAAAATGGCGCCAACAAAAGATTTGCGTGCGACTGTAATTTCACTGTTTCAAGCAGGAAAAAAACCAATGCAAGTTTTTAGTGAAATCCAAAGTTTGGGATGTAGTCGGAACTTTGTGTATTATACCATAAAGAGGTACAAGGAGACCGGCTCTTTAGAAGACCGTGGAAGATGTGGCCGCCCGCGGTCTGTAAGGACGCCCGCCAACATCAAAGTAATCAGAGAGCGAATTCGTCGCAACCCTTGCCGGACTCAAAAGAAATTAGCTCTGCAGACCAACATTTCGCGAATATCGGTGAACAGGATACTTAAATATGATCTTAAACTAAAGGCCTACAGTCGAAGGAAAGTGCATTATTTAAACGAGCGTCTTCGTAAATTGCGACTGGAACGATGTCGGAACCTATTGAAGAGACACGATCCAAAAAATATCCTGTTTACCGATGAAAAGATCTTCACGGTGGAAGAAAAGTTTAACCGGCAGAACAATAAGGTTTACGCCAGAAGTTCAAAGGACGTCCAGCCATCTGTACGCAATGTCCAGCGCACTCATCATCCAGCAAGTGTGATGGTTTGGTGGGGTGTTTCCTACGAGGGGGTCACTTCGCTTCATTTTTGCCAGCAAGGCGTCAAGGTGCACAAAATTACCAAACCGACATATTGGAAGCGGTGGTTAAACCATTAAATGATACGCTATTCGCTGGAAAATACTGGGTTTTCCAACAGGACTCTGCTCCCTCCCATAAAGCTAAGACTACCCAACGTTGGCTGGAGGCCAATTTGCCAGGCTTCATTCGGAGCGAAGATTGGCCCTCGTCAAGCCCTGACTTGAATCCTTTGGATTATTCTTTATGGACGGAATTGGAGCTGAGGGCATGCAGAAAGTCTCACCCAAACCTGGATTCTCTCAAGCGAGCCCTTATTAAAGAATCGAAACGGATTCCCATTGAAAAGATTCGTGCCGCCATAGATGAATGGCGCACGCGTTTGAAGGCCTGCATTGAATGCAAATGCGGCCATTTTGAATGATTTATTTTTAAATACAGATCTAGATGTCAGTAGTTTTAATTTTAATATCCAATAAATGAATACTCAACTTAGCTCCAAAAATATTTTAGTTTCACTGTGTCTCAAGACTTATGAACACACGAGGTAAATGATTCATCTATACTAATAATAAAGCTGAAGAGTTTTGTTGTTTCATTTGAACGCACTAATCTCTGGAACTGCCAGTCGGATTTGAAAAGTATCAAAACTTTCATAAAATGCTGCGTATTTGTGAAGTCAATTACTGAATTAACTTAATCATTATCGTTTATTTCATCTCAATTTTATTTTTGAAATATTGAATACCCCATCAGCAATAAAATTCTAGCTATCTCTTTCTTGCTTGCACTATCAAGAAAAGAGAGCGACAGTTTAAATTTAGTTTAGTTAGTGAACTACAGAATCGAGACCATTGTATACTCTTTGAAACTGAGGTAGGAACCGGGTGGCAAACGGACGAAAAGATGAAAGTGAAGTGAAATTAAAAGAGTTTCGTTTTGGCCATTTAGCTTCGAAATCCTATCAATGACTTACCTTATCATTATACGCCACCGGTATCTCTTGATGGGTGTTGTTGTGCGCATACGCATCTGCAGCCGATAGCGGTGGCCGAGGCGGGGGCGTCGGGGCCTGAACAAAATAACATAGGTGTTATCATTTTGGATATGGGTTTGCAGCCTGTCACGTGGAAAGCTAAGTACTTGAAAAACGCGGGAATGTGCCAAATGTAACGTTTAGCCGTGCCTCTGACTACTCCATTACTAATCTACACATTGCGTATGTTTCTGAGGATGTCCATGATGGGGAATACATGGGGAGTCTATTTTTGTATTTTTTTTTATTATTTTGTAATTAATTTAAAACGTAAATCTAGAATAGTAAACAACAACTAAAATAAACCAAATAACTACAAACATAGAAGTTTCACTAAGACATCTGCTAAATAAACCAAAATAAAATCAAAAAGGACCTGCGAAAACATGCGAAAAAAAAACAAAAAAAAAATAACCGCATTGCAAACCACAAAATACATGCAAACAAAAAATCAAAACCAATCTACTCAGAGTCTAGCTAATCTCTTCTTTGGCCATCTTCGATATTAGATCCATGGTAGTGGCAAAATTGTTATTTACCAAACAAAATGACAATGTTGCCATAGTAAGAGTAGTAATCTAGGCTGATAGATGGATAAAATATTGAAGATGACAGTCGAAGTCTTTAAAAATGTTAGCTACGTATTAGTCCAAATACCCTACCTTTGCCTGTCCGGCAAAGATGGAGCACTTCACCATAAACATAGAAAGTAAAATATAGTTGCTCAAATAAGCTAACATTTTATAAAGATTGCTTTAGTTTTTAGCTAGACTCCATAAACTAGTTAGAAGAGACCTGCTCAATGAGTATGGGCCTTCTTCTCTGCGGCAATAAGGGCGAGAATGGCCCGGCGGTAGGCGCCCTCGGCAAACGAGGGTCGATGAACGTAGTACGTCGCATCACGTGGTCCACGAAGAAACGCTAACGAACGAAATAACTATTCAGATAAGAATTATAAAATCTATATATTGTATGGAAAATATTAGATACAGAGATATCTACTGTAGAAAGGATACAAAAGTTTATGACTAACGCCATCTCTTGAGTGTCAGTGCGAGTTACTTCCAATTGACTAGCCCAATTGAGTTGTGTGCTCGATGATAGATAGAAAAATACATCAGTTAAATACTGTTAGATGTAACTTTGACAATGTTGTACAATGGGCGGTCTTATCGCTAAATAGCGATCTCTACCAGTCAAACATTGGATGGAACGGACTGTACGAAAGTTTACAAGAGGTTTAATTTATGTACTTACCATATACTATAAATCCTACTTCTATTATAAACGTGAAAGTGTATGAGGATGGATATTTGTTACTCTTTCACGCAAAAATTATGAACGGATTTTGATGAAACTTCACAGTAATATAGCTTATACATCAGAATAACACATAGGTTACTTTTTATCCGGGTCGGGAAGAGCCGTGGGCATAAACTAGTCATATTCTATACCTTAAATATGATCACGATGAACAAAGTTCTTGTACGAGGCGAAGATAAATTTAACATTTACCATCTACCTTCTGTGAATGGATACGATGAGAGTTGAGTTATATATGAACTAGATGTCGCTACCGGTGACGGAATAAAGTTCCGTTTTTTGTCCCTGGGTTAGGTCCTTTATCACTCACTGAATATTTCGAAAAGTGTCTCAGATGTACGACGGTCCTTGCCGTTCCTATCCAGTTTGGTGTCCAGCCAGACCACCAGCCTAATGGCAGGTCTCTGTCGGCAACACTGAATATATTGACTAGTGCCACAAGTTCTCAATTTTTTTTTCTCCAGTCCCTTTGACTTTGGTCAGAAGGATTTAATATCCGAGGGGTATAATTACCTTGCCGTTCCTATCCACTTTGGTGTCCCAGCCCAATGGAAGGTCTCTGTCGGCAACACTGAATAATAATATATTGACTAGTGCCACAAGATCTCGATTTTTTTTTCTCCAGTCCCATTGACTTTGGTCAGAAGGATTTAATATCCGAGGGGTATAATTACCTTGCCGTTCCTATCCACTTTGGTGTCCCAGCCCAATGGAAGGTCTCTGTCGGCAACACTGAAAATATTGACTAGTGCCACAAGATCACGGTTGTGTTGATATCTGTCGAAGGAGGAGGTGTCCCTTCGGATCTTCGATATCATGTGTTTCAGTGTTGAGTTGCAGTTGTATAGGGCGGACGCTTCCTGGAAATAAAAGTTCTAGTTAAGGAATGGAGTTTTGCTCAGCTAGTTTTCAACTTTGTTATAGGGAAGGTAATGCATAAGTTATGGCCCTGGTGTTTCAGATGTCGATAGGCTACGTAGGTAATAGGTAGGTGTAGGTAGTTTCAGGCGTTCCTGTGGTAGAGCCATTGCTTCAGTTCCTCTTATTGAAGACCTCTGTGGTGCAGTGGGCGAAGGTCCGCCCGAGACGCAGAAGGTGAAGGATTGACGCCGCGGGACAAATATTTGTATTGTATGATCTGCAAATATTTGTCTCTGGTCTGGGTGTTTTCTATGTATAATATAGATGTATTTACAATATATATATATATATATATTTAGTAGTACCGCAAAAAAACTAACAAAGCTCCTCACACCTCTCAAATAGATTTCTAGTTGCAAAACTGCACTGTTACAAAAAAACATTATCGGTATGGTACCTAAAATGTTTAATAAGATACCGAAGTCATTTTTAAATTTCAGTAAGTTTATGTTTAAAGCTAAATTAAAACAATTATTAGTAAGTAAATGCTATTACAATATTAATGACTTTTAGTTGACGATCTGAAACTTAAACCATTTAATTTTATGAACAATTTACTTCATACAAATATAATTTTAAATATTTGCATTCCTAATTTTAAGGTAGAACATAACTGAAACATTTAATATATTTAAGACCTACAACTGTAACCCACATTATGTTGAAGCAAATAAATTTATCTTTATCTTATCTTTGTCTTTATATTTATCTTTATCTTTACGAGTTGTCATCGCTGGATGGGGATAGATACCTGATTCATGTGCAGTATCGAGTAGAAGTCCGGCCTGGCGAGGAACTCTGCGGCGGGATGCGGCGCCTGCGGCGGCTCCGTCCTGTCCGTCCGCGAGGTGGAGGCGGCGGGGAGCGGCAGCGGGGAGGCGCAGGGGGAGGGCGCGGGCAGCGCGGGGGGAGGGGACTCGCACGCGGGGCCCTCCGCCTCCGCCTCCGACAGCTGAGTGCGGGTCATCGTGCGACGGATCGACTGGTATCTGAATAATTACATTTTTCTTTTCAGTAAAAATAAAAACCGACTTCATATAACAGGGAGTTTCAATAATGAAGTTCCAATATGAAATTTCATTCCCCATTTTTTCAAAATTAGGGGTAAGATTATTTTATAAAATATATGGGACCAACACCTGGATGAAAACAAATCAATAAAAACGGTTCAAAATTGGCGAAAACATCACAAACATTTGGCAAAACGGAACGATAAGAAATAAAAAGAAAAATAGAAAATTATTTATTGCACAAAATAGTAGTACATAGGAGAACTTAATACTAAGAAGCATTCTCTTCCAGATAACCTTTGTGTATTGTGGAAAAAGATAATATAATAAAAAATAAAAAAAAACTTCAACCATACACACAAAATATTCAGGATTGAAAAACTCCTCCTTTTTTGAAGTCGATTGAAAACAAGTAGGGATTAGTCTTAGCTCGCCATCGACAAGCTCGATGGCGCCGCGGGTAAGTAGCCAGCTGTGACGCAAGAGTGGTTCGATTACCGCTGCGGGACAAATGTTTGCATATTCTGGAGATATTTATTCCGGGTCTGGCTTGTTAGTACCATGGTACTCATAGCTCCTGATACCCGCGACACAGGGAATTCTAGTTTGGGGTCAGGAAAACCCTTCATGAACCAACCTTACCATATAAAAAAAAGATTGCAAAAAATAAACAAACATTTGAGCAATTTTAAAAAGAATGTAACAGACCAACAATATTTTACCCCCAAACGCATATACGGGCTCCTTGCGTCGCGAAAAACGTACACACACTTCCTTCCTGTTGATTACAAATGAAAGTAACGCAGTTAAATTCCTTTGCACGGATTTGGCCATGCACGTATTACTACATAATCAGCCAATGACTCAAAGTAGATTCGGTGTAACCGCATTTTGGTAACTAGAGTTCATATCCTATATCCTCCTCGAGTCACAGCTCTAGTAAACGGTACATCAATATAATGTAAGCTTATTGTGCAGTGGCGGGGCCAGGATTTTGGTTTGGGAGGGGTTTGACCCAGGGGGTAGGCTTTATCAAGGTAAAAACTACAACTCTAAAGAAGCCCATACCATTTTAGTTTGCTTATTTAACAAATATAGATTTGTATTTGTCTTGTAGTATAGTACTAAGTGGGATAATATCGAGCTTAATTTGCATGCCCCCAAATGCTTTTTTGTTTGCGGGGGGCTTGAGCCCCTCAATCAAAATCCTGGCTGCCTTGCCACACTGTTATTATTAAAATTATTAAAAGGTTATGACCAGAACAACTAGTTTTTGTTAAGGATGTAAGTTACTTGGTATTTAGTTAAGTTGCAAAGAATTTGTATCACTCAAATTTTAAAGAAAATTACCTTCATCTTTTCCTTTCTGTGTATAATATGTATGTATTTATAAAAAAAAGTATAGGTATAAGTATGATATACTACTTATACCTATACTTTTTTTTATCATGTCATGTAGTGCCCATAATACAAAGCTCTGCTTAGTTTGGGGCTAGATGATGCTTGACTATTCATATTGTAAAAACGGGAATTTTCACGTACTGCACTATCGGTGAAGGCACCGACTAAGTTTCGACTCATTCTGAGAGTCTTCATCAGGGTGAGTGGTTGCGACTTTCTCCTTCCGCGTCGCGCCGTGCACGCACACGGCGTGCACGGAAAGAGAAAGTGAAGGAGAAAGTGAAGAAAAGAGACGCAGTACGTGAAAATTCCCGTTTTTACAATATGAATAGATGATGCTGTGTGAAAAATGTCTAGCATTTTTGATTATATTGTTTACTAGCTTCTGCCCACGGCATAGCCCGCGTGGTATCCGGATAAAAAGTATCGTATATGTTATTCTGATATATAAGCTATATTACTGTAAAGTTTCATTACAATCCGTTTAGTAGTTTTTGCATGAAAGAGTAACAAACATCCATCCTCACAAACTTTCGCGTTTATAATAGTAGTAGGATTTTATTACCTTCTATCTAGTTGTCTTCTTTGGACCTCGGGCGCTGGTGATCTGGGCGTGGTTCCGTTGACTCCCGGCCGCTGCCAGGTTGTCGTCCTATTCACGTGGTCGATGTAGAACACTCTTCCATGGCTATCCATACGCGCTTCCCACCCTGGAATCGTTCACAAAATCATAGGTAAATTAATATAAGAATCCAAATTATTGGGTAAAACGTCTTTTCGTTTGTTGGCTGCAGCGATAGTGACCCCTAGTGACTTTTGATAAAACGTATCTGAGAACCATCCTTGAAAACATACAAATCGATTGCAAAAAAACGACACTAACTTTCTTTCTTTCTCTTAATAGAGTAAAGAAGCAAGATAAAAAAAACTTGTTAAATTTATAATCTGGCAATGTTCTTAGACTCGAGATACAGACAAAATACTCAGCTTCAAAAACAATGGAAGCCACTTATAACTTCTTACCGGTTCCTCATACGTTTTATGAAAACAAAATGACTGACATTGTTTATATTGGGACTACTCCTTAGTTTAAAACCATAGTACCGTAACAATCTATACTAATATAGGAATAGCAAATATTTTTTTGTTTGTTTGTACAGAATAGGCTCCGAAACTTCTGGACCGATTTTACCCATTTATAGTCCCCTAGTGGAGCCCCTATTTGACTATGAATTCGGGCCTAAGTGTACTCTTTATATATCTTTACGCTATATGACGACCTCTGTGACGCAGTGGGCAAGGCCCGCCCGAGACGCAGAAGGTTGAGGGTTTGATCCCGCCGCGGGACAAATGTTTGTATCTGCAAATATTTGTCTCGGGATCTGGGTGTTTTCTATGTATGATATGTATGTATTTACAAAAAAAAAATATATAAGTAGTATATCATTCATGTAGTTCCCATAACACAGGCTCTGCTTACTTTTATTGTAATATCTGTACTTTGGGGCTAGATGATGCTGTGTGAAAATGTCCAGCATTATTTATTTATCTACACTTGAAAACCTTTTATTGGCCTTCTGTGTTATAAATAAATAAATGATAACATACCTGCTGGCAAAGGTTCCTCGCACTCGATGATACCGCCAATCATATTAGCCGGGAAATCCCCCGTCAGCGCCATCTGCCGCGACGCGCGCTCCGGTATCGACGGCAGCCGTATCCCCGCCATATGCCGCAGCGGAGTCGGCGAGGCCACGGCATTCTCATTATCATCACTATCCTCTATCCTCGGCCTCCGCAGTACAACATCGTCCGGCGGCCCCGCGTGAACTATTGTGAAGTGGTTGCTGTTCGCGAACTCCAAGTTCGGCGAACGGATCTCAGATGTACGCAGCTCGTTCGTGAACTCGACCATTTCGAAGTCGTGCCGCTCGTTGTGTATCGGCGGTGGGTGGAGGTCCGGGGGTGGTAAGGGGCGCGGGCGACGAGCGTGATGCGTGGGCGTGGGCGGGCACTGAGGCGCGGCCACGCTTCCCGCTAAAGCAGCCACTCGCGATAGCACCCTAGGATGCGGCCGAGGACTTTCCACCTGACTGGTTTTGAGCGGAGAATGTTTCGGCGTTCCACAGCCGAGATTCTTCAGTAAATGTCGTGGTAAGCTGGAGTGCTTAGGCGTTGAAGACTCAGCGGAATACTTCCTGTTCATGAGCATAGTGCCAACGTTCGGTCTACTCTCTTCGACAGGCGACGTCGAGTGTGAGGAGTTGCAGGAACTCGGCGGATCTGTATCATCTTTCACTCCGTCGATATGTGTCGAGTTTAAGAACGCCGTCATCATTGTAGGGGTGTTACTGTTCGCACGCGCAGAGTTCTGCCTCGTAAGCGGTCTGTGACCTTTCACTGTGATCTCTTTCTCTTCTATTTGATTTCTATTATCATCTTCGAACTCGGAACTGTTGCTGATATCGTTCAGGAATGAGTTATGTGCCTTTTCTTCTGATTTCGCGTGGTTTGGCGTTAAAGTGACGCCGTCGACGACGTCCTTTGGCGGGCTCGGTTTCTCCCTTCTCGCGAACGTAGTCGTGATATAATTGTCCGGTCCGATTTCTTTAATAAATAGTATCTTACCTCTAGAGCTAGCCTCATCAGGTACATTCGACTTTTCATTAAGCTTAGATAGTTTTATATTAGAGATGGTTGATTCGCATAAGCTGCCGTCCGTTTCGGGTGTCGCGAGCGGTGCTACATCCTGTCCGCCCCTCCAGAAACTGGCAGTGGACGATACAGCCGGTTGGTTCCCCGAATAAAACTCGCCAGGTTTGAAATCGTTGATCTGCGCTTGTAAGACGGCCGAGTTCGTGATGTTGTTGTCTGTGAAGAATTGCTCGTCCGTGTCGATGAGTTCGAAAGTGAATGCGTCTTCGGGTTTGGTGAGTTTCTTCGGTTTCCGATGTCTCGGTACTTGGGGCGGAGAGAGTGCATGCGACCGCTCGAGCGGTTTGTGCGACTGCCTCGGCGGTAACGGCGGCACGGGCGACTTCTCCGCGTCGCTTGGCACATTCGCGCTCTCCACATCGTACACGAACTTCATTATCTTACAGGGATTCTTTGGCGACCATATCTTGTAATACTCCGTGCCGGGGGATGTGGGCGAGTCGAATCCGCTGTGCGGCTTCGGCTTCTTCTTCACGCCGTTGAGGGATTGCCCACCGCCGGTGTCCACGGGCGGTGGGCATTTCTTCTTAACGCCGGACGAGGTCGGCTTGCAGTCTATAGCACTCTGAGATTCATTATTTACACGAGATTCCTTACTAACTAGATCACATATTGTTTGTTCGAGATTGTTTCCGTTACGTTCTAGGACACTAATTGAGCATTTGTCGACGTTTTCGCTGAGATGTTTTATTTCAGAGCTGGTGCCTTCGAGGGTTGATACGAGCTCCATTCGTGGTGTTTCAGAATTCATCTCGAAGCTTTCGTTGTTGTATGAGAAAGGGGAGACGTGGTCCCCGCTCCGTTTGCGGGACATACCCTCTTTTAGCCTTAACGGTAGCTTCTTAAGGTCCACTTTGAAACGTTGCGGCAGCGGGGTCGACTCCCCCTCGACCTCCTCCCCGTCGCCATAATAGCGAAAGCAGAGGAGTTGTTCGCAGTCTGAAACCAACAAAAACATATAAGTCAATACTAATATTATAAACGCGAAACTTTGTGAGGATGGATGTTTGTTACTCTTTTACGCAAAAACTACTGAACAGATTTTGATGAAACTTTACAGTAATATAGCTTATACATCAGAATAACACATAGGCTACTTTTTATCCGGGTACCAGACGGGCGAAGCCGTGGGCAGAGGCTAGTAAGTCAATATTACAATCACAAATAACATAAACATGAAAAATCTACGTTTAGAATTGAAACTATAAACAACGGCTTATTACCGCTGCTGCGGCTTATTTTCGAGTTGTTAACGCCCCGTAACTAATTTAAATTAGCAATTGTGTTTCGTTAATTTAATCGTTTCTACGAAATATAAGCCTTGTGTTCAATTTTAAAATCGCATTCTTTTGTGGATCGTTATGGTACAATCACTTTTCTTTGGGTCACACTTACCTTAGTCTAAGAGTCAAAAATAGCAATTCAATCAATGAGTGAAGTAGGAACTTCATAAGAAATTCATTTGGCACTACCTTAATATCAACACTACCTACCCATACTAGTTGATTTCAAAATGAAGTTAATTTCCATAATCAACATCCCCGAATTAGTCAAAACAGAGCCCTTTTAAAAAGTTAGTTTTTGAATATAAAATGCATGTTCGCCATCTTTGATTTCAAACTAGATGGGACAATCGTGAACCGGGGGACAACGGGAATAACCCTAGGTATTCATAAAACATAAACATAACAGGCAACAGTCACATTCTAGACCTGACTTAGGGTACAGTCTAGGATTCCGTTTCACGGGTAACGGAAACAATAAATACACCCGGAAAAATATATACAGATCTTATAAGCACAAATGTCCTGCAGGGGGAATCGACTCTTGTAGAGTCTCCGTCAGCTACTCACCCACCGCGCCATCAATGCAGTCTTCTTTGACCCAAATACAATAGCTGATTGAAGTCAAACTCGTATCTTATGTCAATTAAAAACATCACATAAGGCATGACCTTAAACATCACAACAGAGGGTAGTCATAATAAGTAATAATGATTACCTTCATAAGGCTGATTGGGCTCATCAAGAAGCCACATTATGTCGCCTCTCGCGCATCCGGTCGCCGGCACGCGCGCGACCACGCCGGCTCTGCCGCACTCTGAAACCACATTACGTTTATGTTATAATGTTGATGATTAACATTAGATAAGTACTATGATAGTGCAACAGCTGATAGATTGATTATTATATCTCGTGAAACCCATTGGTCAACAAATGTCTGCTGGATTATGAAAATCCGGGCTGCATCACATAAATTGTCATTAAAATGTTTGTCGATTCATAAAAGTGCCTGAGGTTGCAGCAATATTTTTACATCATTGACATTTCAAATCCGTTGCGAACCAATAAATGATTTACTGACTTTGAAATAAAGAGAGGAAGCCATCAAGCTTTGGTTCCAAAAACAAAAGTAGAAAACAAGGACTCAAAAATCTCATTTAGAATCACCGGCGGGCGGGCGAGCGGGTACCAGCATGAAATACAAAACTTGCGCAGGTGCAAAACGATCGCACCATAAACAAACAACATCGAGCGAACTGCTTTAGTGCACAGAGCAGCGAGACCAGACTTTTTATCTAACAAAAATCAAGGTTCGGCCGGCGCAGGCGCATCACAAATTATGCACCCGCCGTAATCACCGGATGCGGGCGACTCCCGCACGTTTTATGCGAAATAATCGAAGCCACCGAATTGCCAGTTAATTGGGGAAACATGACCATAAATAACACGGTGGCAAATTGATTCCGCAAGCAAATTCACCAGAATCCCCTACAGCATTAACATATTTTGATTGAGCTGATATACGGGCGGACTTTAACATCTTCCTGTCGCTGATTAAGTGTTCGATGCGCGCGTAAATAATAGCAGTGGAAATATTTATATCGAATGATTTTATTTTGGAACGAGCGGCTCTGACAGCTATGTCCAGATATCTCGGTATCTGCTGTGAGAAGGAAAGGGCGCGTCGTGGGGCAAATAAACAAGCGGATACACGTAGGGCAGGATAAATCGCAGCATTATCTCGACGCTGTTTCCGCTCGGCAATAATTACTTCGCTCCCCAGACGTGGAAACGAGATCGATCATTCCATTACTTTTTTGTGGCAGATCATTTGTAAAGATTTTGTCACTAACATCAGCCCATGTTAGCCGCTGGACAAAGGCCTCTCTTATAAGGCCTAAGCTTATACTTTATGAGGAGGTAATTTGTCTAGACATTTTTGCCTTCTAGAACTCGGTGTAACGTGGTGGTTTAGAGCAAAGCATGTCAATTTCACAGCGGCAACTACGTTATCAGCGTTCACAAGCTGGCACCAGGCGTGTTAAGCGTTTTTAATGACGAAGCTCGGTGATGACGAGTCGTGGTGCGGTGACACAGAGGGCGTCTATTTCCGGCCAATGACGCAACATCCGTGCGCTTCCGTCCGCAGGATATGGGAGGAGATACAAACGTCGCGCGATGCCGGAGATCACCCGATGCACTTCCGCGAGATTTGCGATGACAAACCTACCACAGGAGAAACAGTAACGAAATTCGAGATAAGCAATACCTATATTTACTAGATTCGAAACAAATTTACACAGTGCAAAACCACCCTAGCCGGTCCCCATATAAATATTCAATTGAAGGAACTCTTCTTTAAAAAAAACATGTTTTTTTATTAAATTAAATAATATAAAAGAACTCACGTTAGTGAAGATTATAAGGTGTTACAGTGAATGTGGTATCGATAATATCCCCTAATACGGTGGTAACGGTGGTACTTAAAAGAAGATGTGCGAACAAACGTGAAGGCCCAGTCTTCCTCTTAGATAGATAGATAGATAGATAGAAAATACTTTATTGTACACCAAATAACATATCAGCTTAGTTAAGTACTATTAACTTTAACAATGTTGTACAATGGGCGGTCTTATCGCTAAATAGCGATCTCTACCAGACAACCTTTGGATGGAACGGACTGTAAGAAAGTTTAAAAGGGGTTTAATTGGTGTACTTACCACATATTATGAATATATTATAATACATATAATTTATTATATACAATATACCTACATATTTACATATTATATACGTCATAACTTTTGTATGATCCTAAACATAAATAAACTAGAAACAGGCAACAGTTAGTGACTCGAGGACAAGTAGTGTTCCTTGACCAAAGATTTAAAAATAGGTAATGATTTAGCACGTCTGATGGTAACAGGTAGTTCATTCCACAAACGGACAGCCTGCACTGTAAAGGAGTTATCATAGGCGGAGGAGGTGTGTACAGATGTCAGAAGTTGAAGAGTTTCAGAAGAGCGCAGGGATCGAGCATGGGACTTTTACTATTATAATTATTAATCAGATTATCAGATTTATCGAATCGAATACTTTTCGATTCGATAAATCTGATAAATCTGCCTAAGTGACTGCCTCAAATCCCTGAATTTATGAAGCGAAGCGATATCTGCTCATGTTGACGAGCCCTCGTCAACATGAGCAGATATGTTGTGTTTAGATTTGTTGTGTCTTTGTGTTGTGTTTAGAGTATCTGTATAAGTTGTTATACGGGTCGGCGTTATACAAAGAAAGGTGTTTAGGTTAAACTAAATGATTTAGATATGATTAGTTATATTGTTCAGAGGTCAAAAAAAACCAGTGAGACCGGCCAAGTGGAGTGAAATATGAAAGGGCTTTTGTGCGTAGGTATTTACATCTTAAAAACTCTTTTTGTTTTAGTTGTAGACTGCGTTTTTAAGATGGGACGTTGTCACTTGAGAATACGAGCATTCTACGAAAAACTTCCTCTTAAAATTCTGATAGATATTATGAGTAAGAATACAAAAAATCATAAAGATATTTGCTTCCGTTTATTTTTTAGGATAAACTCAGCTTCTTAGGAAATGTATAATCGGATCTGTAGACAGGAAACATATGTTATGCACTTCATTTCTTTGGATTACGAATTTATGATAAATATATCCATCATTCGGTTGAATGTTGATGGCAAAAATTTTATTACCCACTACTTCTTACTTGGGCCCACACATTTCAATTCTAGCTCAATCCATAACCCGCAAGCTAACCTTCAATAACGATGGAATGCAAACTTCACACTTCATAAAAGCTTCAGAATTAAGAACGCAACTACGCAAACAACTTTAATTGCAGATCCAAATATGTTAAAATCTAAAGAACAATAATTTTTACATTATTTAAAAACGTCCGACTCGTTTATCTATTGCAGCTTGTGACTTCTGGCGATTAAAAATTCCTAAAAGAAAACTATAAAAAAATTGTAACAGACAAACACATTCCATACAAAATATAACCCAAACATAAACTGGCTCCTGGCGTCTCAGATAAAAAGTATTACCATGGAGAATGATGTGTCAAATCATGTGTCAAACCTTCCCAACGGCCGATTGGCGGAAGCATATAGTTAAAGTAACTACGGTCATTTCTCGACCCCTCCTCGGAACAAGCATCTGTCTCTTAACGCCCACGCCCTACTGTTTCAAGTTTTTATACAACCCATGATAGGTATTGTACGATCTTTACGTGGGCCCCCGATTCACACGTGTCGTCTTCGAGTTGTTACTGACACCTTGTATCTTACAAAGTAAACATTAACGGCTGCCAATCATCATTGGAGATGAAGACGCATTACGTATCGCTTTCTTGTTTCTACAAAAAACTGTTTCGTCAGATTAAATCATGAAACCCTACAGCATCAAAGTTTACATTTATGAAAGCCCGGAAATGTGGCAACGTTGAAAGGGATCATCTCGTTGACAGACCCCCATTAGTGAAGTGATGATGCGACAGTTTCACGAGTACATTTAGGGTATCACATCGACACTCAAATGTGACGAAGCTCTGCTTCAAACTTTCACACGATTGGCTTTCAACGTATTTAACAACTTGAAGCATTCCGACGACAGACAAGACAAGGGATTTAAAACAGTCTTATTTTTAACTTTGCATCCTGAACTTGACAAAAGGAAGCAGACTTAACGTTTGCCTTCATAAAATTGGCCGATGTTTTAAATGTATTTTAAAATTCCTTAACATTTATTCCGACCCATTAAGGACCGGTTAATTTTATGAGTAGAGACCACTTAAAATTCCCAAGGGCGGGCACAAATCGCAGCGGATATTGTGTGTTAATACAATGGTGGCCTGACTCTGTCCATTAGCGCCTGCGAGATAGAGCCGCGGTGACATTTATCGCCTCTAACGTCAATACTATAAATGATGAATGCGTTCAACGACCGAATCGGGAAATTGGGCAACGCGTCTTGTCTTCGAAATATTCGAAATATACCCGAAATATTTACTTCCGAAACTCGTTCATCGCGATAAAGCAAAGATTCATTTTGTTTGAAAGTATTCTTAAGATTTATTGGTGTTGTAACAAAGGTTTCGTTGTTTATCTTTATGGGCGAGATCATTCACATTTCTTTAAATGATTCGAGTGATTTCTCGGAAAGGGCAGGAGGTACTTAGACTTCGTTGTTTTCCACAGTATGTAAATCCGGCGTCCTGTCTGACTCATTAGCTGGGTAATCTCAATCGCTGATTGTGTTAACTACCTCCGGTAGGTTCTTAGGTTTGCAATGCAAATACAGGTTTATAATTCAAAGTATCGCTGTTAGAATCAATGAAACTGATAAAAAACTTACCTACTGTAGTTTTTCTCAAAGATAACCTCAAGACTGTCATAAGCATACCAACCATACAGGTAAGCAGGCTCTAATCTCTAACGGCCTTGCCTCTCCTATTACCTCAATGTCTCCAAATACGGTGTGATAATATCTGATAAGATATGGTTGTCACTTCATAACTGCCTCCGAATATGGCCGGCGAGCTGCATCCATGCATTGACCATGCCTCTCCCTTTACGGTGGCCCGTTCCAGTTACCCGATATGGAGAGCGAGGGAGTCAGCCATCTTAGGCTGCTTAGGTAAGCTGATGCCAAGTTAAACGCTTTGAACGGAAGAATTGCGGCTCGTTTATATTCAGCACTCAATTTTATATAATCGTAAACAACATTCAGATCTCAGAAATAAATGGAGCGCGTGCTTGCGTGGGCGCCACAGACGTAATCAAAAATGCTGATTGGGTCCTATCAGTCGGCTCTCAATGGCCGACACTCTAATAGGGCATTTAGCTGTCAATTAGGACCGGCGACCGACCCATTCCTAAGATAAGGAAGGGATTGATTCTATTGTGAACAACGCATTGATGGATGATTGGCGTGGATAGTATCACGAATCTTGTCTTGAACGTTTGAAAACTGGCTAAAATCTGTAATTTAAAGACAAAAATGATGTCTCTTTTTTCACATTTTTCACACAGCATCATCTAACCCAAAGTAAGCAGAGCTTGTGTTATGGAAACTAAATGACTGATATACTACTTATATATATTTTTTTGTAAATACATACATATTATACATAGAAAACACCCAGACCCGAGACAAATATTTGCAAATCATACAAACATTTGTCCCGTGGCGGGAACCGAACCCGCAACCTTCTGCATCTCAGACAGGCGTTATAGCAGAAGATGCAATTAATTTGCCTATCGTACGAGTTTTGCAATGAATTAGGCCGTCTCCTTGAAAACACGATTTGTTTAGTTTACGATTGGAACAAGCGATTGAATATAAGATTAGAATTAGCATAGTATCAATCGCCACGTGCGGTCCATTGATCGTTAAGATGGCGCGGGGGCGGAGTGGGGGATCCATTCATTCATATTGCGCACGCGCATCGATCGCGAGGTCGCACGGCTGCGGGCGCATGCCAGCCGCGCCGTCACCACAAAACGCATGTTTCACATTGCTCGTGTCATAATCATAAATAATTCTGACATCGAGTCATTTAAATAACTGTGTCATTGAACCATAGGCATTGTTGTTTCTAAAGATCATCATAATCCTCAAATGACACCAATACCACATTTTGTCAGCAGTTCCATTTAAAATGTCATTCAAACTGTCATGAAGACGCCTACAGTGTAATAAAGCAATGGAATGCTGTTCCTAAAGGTGACTCTAAGTCTGTAGGCATCAAATACACAAAGTTAACCTGCCAGCTTGGTAATAGAGTAAACTTGCCGTCGGTAGTGAATTGAGCAAGTGCTAATATTTGCAGTCACCTACCTACATCCTCTAACCTACGGCATTTCTATGCGGGCCAGCAAATCGATGTTTGCCACAAGTCAATAAACTCCCACAATTGTATTTTGTCAGCTAATATCACATAACAAGGCCTAGCATAGAAAATCCGAGCATATAAAATTTATTGAGCATTCCATTCTGTCATAATAAACACAATATGGAATGGTGTCATAAAAAAAAACCGCGAAATGCATTATAAATGAGAACAAACCAAAAGCGTAAGAATGGCCAAAACAGCTCTATATCTTTCACTTCGACTTCACTTCGAAACAGTCTGATAGTGAGGGCGGGATTATAGGTGTGGTGTGGTACAGCAAAGTGTCACGTCACGTAGGCGCGAGCATTCTAATGTTCAAAGCACCCACAATACAGACATCGTACCTATATCTTGAACATTATGCAGAATAATAAACACCAGAGAATAATCCTCGAAGACCGTAGGTCGATCGGTTATTGACACATAAATCAATTCAATCTTGCGTTTTTGTCAGGTATCAACTTCGACTAGGTTTTTGTAGTATTTTCTTATATGAGAGGTAGAAAGATGAACTCTTTATTGGGCATAACACCATTTTACATTGTACAGTAGTACAGATGCTTTACTACGAGCTCTTAGAGACTAGAAATAGATTCATCATTTCGTTGAATGCAATATTCATCGAATGGCGTAGTTCAAATGTGTTAATGCCGAAACGCACGCGGAATCGAGAATCCGACCACAGCATGCAAAAGAATAGTAATTTCAGACCAGAGCCGGGACGAACGACCTCCATGTCCACAAAACGAATACAAATGCTCTAATCGGGTAGTCAACCAATGTGACCCGGCCGACGCAGCACAAATATATAAATCATGAGAAAATAAACAATTTCTTATTCGTCGTGAAATTGCATGTTACTGCTCTCTAGCATTATACAATGTTAAAGTAAAATTATGTACGACGAAAAAATATATTTAAAAGCAAAGCTTTAAATAGTCATCAGCATTATTAAATAGTTTTGTACGTAATTAATATTTTAACTGTTTCAATTTGGCTTCGAAAGTGCCTTCACCAGGCGTGTGGTGTTTCACCGACGCAAATGCTTACACGCACTTCCTGTGCATTCAATTGGCGAAAACAACTCCATGGCACAGAATTGTAAATAATTACTAAGAACTAAACACAGTAAGCAGGTAGGTATGGATCTTACAAAGATGTAACGCAATCGGTCGAATTACCTTCATGTTGACTCTCCGTCTCTGAATGTCATAGGTCGTTAGCCAGGATTTCCGTATTCGTAACAAGCAATATTCAAAAAGATAGGTATAATTGTGTTTTTACACTACTTTTTATATTATTCAAATGATTCCTTAACAGCGTGAGACTCAGAGCTTGTAACAATAGGAACTAAACAATAGATGCACAAAAATACAAATTATAAGACGTCAAAGCATATTAAACTTGTTAGAAATAATTTAAAAACTAAGTTTGAGCCAAGCATGTGTCTTCAACAGATGTAAGGATGCGTTTTTTGTCAGAAAGGAAGTAACCAGGTGAGACGTTACTTTACGACAAACGACAGGTTGCCCGGACGATGCGTCCAATCCACATTCCTAGATCTTCACCGTTTGGGCCAACTGGTTACTTTGTTACGCTATTGATTCTATGTTAGCATTTACGTAATCTGTGACAGAATATAATAAAAAACCCTTCACAGTAAAGGAGTTAAACGACTGAAAACAAAATAACGTTTGCCTCTCAATCAGAGCCTATCAGAATTGTCCGTTTGAGCAACGTACAATTTTGCATTGTGATATCTTCTCACATACTACTTAGAATTCAATCGCAAGTAGAGCGTTGCGTTCACATGGCACCACTGCAGCTTGTCTTAGATTTATGTTTCTGCAACTCATTTCCTCGATATTGTTCGGTTCGTGCGAAACCTGCTGAACCAGCGATTTGAATAACCCAGTCTAACCGTTTATTTCAAAACAATAGGGTAGGTTTTGTAGGTGTTGTTAGCAGACATGACAACTGTTTTAAATCTTTGTTAACTCAAGAAGACAAGAGAAGACCATCTCAAAATTTTCCGATTAAAGGTGGGTTACGTAATTTTCTATTATCAAATATATTTCCTCCTAAAAAGCTCGACTGCGAAAAATCACGTATGAAAGTAGGCATCCATTGGCGACTCAAAAACGAGTCGCAACATAAAAGTGGGAAGCGTTTCAACATCAATGCAAAATCATCAATCCTGGAGTCCCCACTCGTGCGCCGCGGATGTGCATATCGCAGAACTTGCCCAGAGACAGCGATTGCCGGCTCTGTTCCCACGATGGAGCATCAACCTTTTGAGTCAAATAATGTCGAACTCAAAGTTTAAAGGCACAACAATTTTGGAGCACTTTTACGATAGTACTTCTACTTAGAAACAGTGGCATTGGCAGACGACGACATTATAGGTATAGTTAAACGCTATGAATATTAATGGGAAAGTTTCGTATTCATAGTGTCTATTCCGGTAATTAATCCCCATAAAGCAGTCACCTAAGAACCTATCTTGCACCAACGCAGAGTCGAGTTACTGACACCTTATCCCCAATATCTCTTCTTATCTGGAGTGCTTAAGCTCGGTAAGCAGATTCAAATGCATCAAAATATTAAGTTCTTTGAGGTGAGATAATCTGATAAATAAAATCCCATTATAAGATTAAATATAAACTATTGAAGCTTTCTCTACATTTTAGAATATTATTACGACTATACCAAGTACTTTACTATTCTCCTGCTGACGTTTCGTTGACCGTTTAGAGGTCCTTCCTCATGAGCACCGTCCGCGACCACGCTCGACGGTCGTGAGACGGGAACGTACGTCGTAATAATATTCTAAAATGATACCAAACCACGATAATTTTAATACTTTCTCTACATATTTACTTAATGATAATTATTATTTCAATTAGCCTGATTCACATAATAGCTTTGAGTAGAGCCTTTCACACCAGGGCCGGCTGTTAAAAAAACAATAGGTGATGCGATGTGCCCATGATAAATCAATGAAAGTTAGTCCTGAATTATTGATGGCAATACAAAACTGAAACATCAGAAGCTTTTTACCGGGACAATCTATAGTGCGTTGGAAAAAGAGGACAAAATATTGTCGCAAAAACGCAAGTTATTGTGACGAGTCCGATCGAAGGTCTTCGCGTTGTGTCACGACACGACATTTTATGACTGTATCTTTGCAAAGAATTGTATTGCAGATGTGGTATTGCACAATGCGTATATGGGCCGATGAACTGGAGATAGCAGCATGTTCAATGCCGGCGCTATGCGGGAGTACACAATCGATCTCAGATAAGCTTTGCGGATTGTTTGCCTGCACAACACGGCTTTGATGGACTTGCACGCTTAGTTTGCATACCCACAACATACGTTAACGGTCTGAGTGCAAATATACGCTTAAATATATTTTACAAATCCATCATTATCATTAAAGGCAGAATATTAATATGTATAAAGATTCCGTAGTGGTGCTGTTGGAGAAATAAAGGTGACGCAATATAAAAATTGTCTAACAAACAGTCAGTCATACAGAATCAGCCATAACCATAATGAACAACCATGAGCGCTTAGTATATTATAGATCAGCAGGCCATACAGAGAACAAAAAAATATATCAAAGAACATTCCCAAGGACGGTTGTACGATCGTGCGTTCAAGTATCGCACTTTGCATATCGCTTGACCGGATGTCGACTGACATCGTTTGACCAACGTGCACTGCATGTAGTACATGATTGGCACTGACTGGGAAAATAATCAATGCCGACCTTGCTAGTGGGACCACCCAAAGAAAATCTAACGGGAGATACTTAAAGAATTTCCAGCTTACTCCCATAAATTAAAAAAAATATTGCGTACTTGTATTAAAAGCCGATGCCTACTATTAAAGCGCAAGGTATAAGTAATTTTATTTATTCAAAATTATAGTGCGTAATGAATTGAGGACGCACGGTTCTCAAAAATGATTTTAGCAAAATGGTCAAGTCAGTACCTACCTATACTAAACTATAGAAAACCTGATCGGAATATGTAATTAGTTGGGTAAGGTGGGTAAGGTTCTCGGTATCGTGCCTGCCTGCCTACTCAAGCACCTACGGAAATATAAATTAAAGAATCGATGGCAATGATAGCTGGAAGATAAAATGAAAAAAAAAATACTCGGTTTACGAGCGACTTTACGAGTGCAGGCTCGTGCAAGTCGTGTACTGGAGTTCATTACCACACAGGTGAGTTACGACGGGTAAATGTTGGTAAAAAACACTAACCGCATAGCGCATTGATATCATCTTATCATCAAACACATTAATTTAACATAATCATCACCAACAGAAGTACTCTGAAAAATAGCCTCTAAAGTGTTACATGACGATCGATCTTGCCGCCGAATACGGTCACTACTCAACGTTAAATTATAAATTAGCACATCATCACAGAAAACTTAGCGACGATTAGAAAATTACAGCTTTTAACCTTGCATATAACGCCATCTCACCCCAACTCTACTTAATGATAAGCGTTTCAGTATTTAGGGCTAGCTACATTCATCGACTTACCATTCAAACATACAGTCTCATTACGAAAGGTGGTCCAAACGAGAGTTCAACTCGAGTTCAGCCACTAAATCAAATTTATATTAAACTAGCTTCTGCCCACGGCTTCACCCGCGTGGTATAAAGTCCCGGATATAAAGTAGCCTATGTGTTATTCTGTTGTATAAGCTACCTATATTACTGTAAAGTTTCATCAAAATCCGTACAGTAGTTTTTGCGTGAAAGAGTAACAAACATCCACCCTCACAAACTTTCACGTTTGAATAATATTAGTAGGATATAAAAATTTAAATAAACTACGAAATACCCATTTTGCAAAAAACACACCATCACAAACATAATATAAAATCACATAATTTACTATTAGCTACCAAACGAAAGTAGGTTCCCAAAAAGAGGTTCAAGTTATGATAGAAATACACTCGGTGACAATTTTTTTGTATCCTTTAGCAGTTGTTTGTCAAACTTTTAAAAACATGAAATAAAATGTCGGTTAAAAATAATTTTGGACCTTATTCGCTTTGTAATAACAAATTGTCTTAAAAACCTGAATTCAAAAGGTAAACCACCTTTTGTAATGAAACACTTAAGAATTAAAACACAAATTTTAGGACACACAAAATTTGTGTTCTCTCACTTAGGAGTTGTGTTTTGAATAACTTTACGGCCACCAAGCAATTTCAATTGACATTCTTTCCATAAGTTATTAAAAATCCTAGGCCACATTAAAATGCCTAGAACAGACATGTGGGCATGATTTGGCGCGGGCGCAGCCGCGGCGGCGCTGGGAGTCGTCACATCCGGCCCGTTGACCGCGTGTCGGCCGTGTTGCGCAAGCACCGACATGGGCATTGTATGCAAAACGAACTGCACAGCACACAACTCGGCAAATACCAAGTAAACTGCGATAACGGTAAAGCTATCCTGATCGAGAGATAGCGACTACATTCTGTGAGTTGGGCTGGTGAAATCAGACATACCAATGCTAGCAAAAATTACAAGTACCCCATACCCCTTAAACTGGGTAAATAGTAAGGTAGCAATCCTGTTCACATTCTGCTAGAAGAAACTGATAATATCTGCTGAGCTGATACAAGACCTGGCCTGCTAGCATGAAGACCCAAAACAACGGTTTTGTGTACTGCCGAGAAGACAAAAAATATTTGATCTGTCTTTTTTGTTTGACAGAATAGACGACAGAAATATTTTTTGTCTTCTCTTTCGTAGACAAAACTTTGTCTTGAGTGCTCATGCTAAACGGGCAGGATTTATGGATGTTGATATTATTATGCAAGCTAGCATAAATTGAACTGAATTCACTAACCAAAGAATAAAAGCGCAGTATCATGCACTAACCATGTCAGCAGATAAAAATCGGGAGTTCACAAAAAAAACGACCTAATTTAACGACATACCTACTTCCGGATTCCCGATACGCACATAACACGATTAAAATAGGAGACCCAGCGCAAACGCATTTAAAACACAAAAGCCTGAAATCACACACCCGGGCAACAAATAATGTTTATCCAAGCACGAGCAGACAAATATACTAACCAGCCCTTTGAAATGCGCGTACGCCGCTAGTGATTGTTAAAAGAACCGGAAGGATTTTCGAAATTGCCCTATTCTCTTTTTTTTTCGGCACATGTGATATGTAAACACCCTTAGGCTATTTCAACACGCATCACACAAACATATTCTTCAAAGATCAAAAACCATTGAAGGCAAGGCTGCAACGAATAGCATTATTAGATTACGTAATCTGACACACAATATACAGATTATAATGCTCTGGAAAAAAATCTTCTAAAATCTCTTACAAGGAGCGGAGGCACTCGTGTGAAAGAAATCCTGACCGGCACCGGACATCCGTCTTTGTCGATATTCCCGTTCTACTTCAAAGGGAATTACTAATTTCGAAAATTTAAACAATTTTAAACGTTACACACGGAGTTATACGGACCATAATAGCGCTTTACGAGATAACGGCGACCGTACAACCAGCCTAATACACATTTTGTCACTTGAGATGATTAAATTGTAGTGGACAGCGCTTCAATAGCGGAAGAGGAAATAAAGCGTATTGAGGGATACAAATTGTGACCGATCACTATAATTAAATGATTAATAAATAGCGTACTCAGTAGGTAAGAACCGATAACCGCTGGGGTAAACGTGTTCTTGAGTGGAGACCGTGACTCGGTAAACGTAGTGTAGGACGCCCTCCGGCCAGGTGGGATGACGATCTGCGAAAGACTGCAGGCAGATGCTGGATGCGACAAGCTGAAGACAGGGCGCTATGGCGCTCATTAGGGGAGGCCTATGTCCAGCAGTGGACTAATATAGGCTGATGATGATGATGATGACTCAGTAGGTAGGTACCTAATTACTTAACCTACATATTCAACAGCATCAGAACGTTAGTTTTCAATTCATCAGATTAGCAGACATATGTACTCTTATTCTGTAAACATTGTAGCGAATATCGGATAGTCGAAACGAATAATTTGCTAGATTAATGATGATAGTGTTCGACCTTCATCAGGTCGTAACACACGTGAACACCGTTTACCTGGAACGAATGCGCGAATAAATAACAAGCCAAGATGAAGAGTAACCGAAATAGATAGACTTAATATTAAATTTGTCACTCATGGTTTAGAGCGGTCAGTGGCGCTCTCCGCCCGTAGGCGTCGCCCACGTTCCGTCAATATCCGCTGCAGACTTGGGGACGAGGTGTGATCTTCTTTTTAGATAAATATTATCATAACTCCTTTAGATATATTGCCCTCATAAAACTTTCCAAACGTATCAATAAAAGTGAACAATACCGAACGGAGCACCGGCCGCGCTTTCGTAAGTGAGGGCGACCTTGGTCGAGGACTCGCAGAACGGACGTGGACGGTCGTAAAATAAAAACGACTCTCGCAGCCGCAGAGACAAACAGACAGAAGCTATATATGGCGAGACGCTCACACGATTGACGGCCGATAGCTCCTCCGTCAGAACTCCGGCATCCGGCATTCAAGGTGACACGACCCATCCTTGCAGATCCGGTCTCGGTTAAAGGCACAATATTATCGCTGAAACAATACACTATGTATTGAACTCTAGATTCGAAAGAAAAACATTTTTTAATTGTTTGTTCGTTCATTCGTTCTGATGCAGCAGAATATAGAAACCGCATAACGAAATCTACGTCACGAAACTTGTGCAGCGTCCATTTGTGAAAATAGTCCTATTTATTTGTTCATACTACAAGATACGAGGGCAAATATTCACAACTTTACCAATAACTCCCCAGGAGACCTTTGACACAACATCCCACTTATTTTACATTTTATGACTTGTTTTATTGCCAGGAACTATTCAACATTTAGTACTAAATCAAAAGTATGTTGAACGCAGTAATATAAACTCAAACATAAATCTTATAAAATATGAAATAGAATCCCAGTTTAGTTATTTTTTAATTATGTAGCTGATATAAGTCTGTAACGTTATTGAATGTAATAAGATGTCGTTGCTAGTGGATTTGTCGTCAAATTAAATTAGAGCGCACCACCGATTCTTGCGCCCGCGCAGTTCGACGACCGGTCGCCCACTACATTCACCATTATTTTTGATACCATTCAATCGATCCTTGGCGATTGATAAATCGTGATGTGGGAGTGACATCGCCCCAAAGTCTCCCAACGCTACAAACGAGTATCAGATTTTCTGACTTTATATGTAAAGACAGTGTTGCAAGGTGTTACATGCACTGCAGGCATTTTGTTAAGAATCTACCGGTGCGTGGACACGGAGAACAGACGGGGGCGAGCGTGGGTTCTTGTACCGGGGGCGGAGACAGTCCTTCCTACCAGTACTCTCTCTGAGATCTAAACTAAGACTCGAATACATAGTATGAAGTGTAATGCAGCCTTGCGTAAGGTTTACAAAATAGAATAAGCAAATGCGTAAGGGAAGTTGGCAATCGTTGACATAAGAAGGTGTTATGCAAAGGAAACTTCTTTCCCACCAACTTATTAACTCAGTCGAGATGGTTTGTAGGACTATTTGTGTTGTTCCTTTGAAATGAAATGTATTTATTGTGGAAACTGTGTACAAAAAAGATCTTAAAAGCTAGGCGGAACAACATATTATTTATTAATTATGGACGTACAATATTTAACTAGGTAATTTATTGATTAAAAGTTATTTAATGTCATAAAAACATTTTTCTAAGAGCCACCTACGGAGTTTTGTCTTAAATTTACTAGTAGGCAGTTCTCTTATGTCCCTAGAAATTTTATTATATACTTTTACAGTCATGGTAGAGCAATTTTCCCCACTCAGTGCAGTTTTATGTCGGGGCGATATAAGCCTAGTTCCTACTAGGCTTCTCTATTTTTTACAACAGAGTTATTTTTTTCTTTGTAGTGGTTAAAGAATGAAGCATGCTCTTTTACAAAACAGCCAATTTGGAAGATGTGCATACTAGTTAACGTTAGGAGTTTATGTTTCTTAAAGAGAGGCTTACATGACTCTAATGGGCCTATTCAAAAGACGGCTTTTACACACTTTTCTGATTAATGAAAGCTCTTTTGATGTGCGTAGAGTTACCGAAAAGCAAGAGACCATACCCTAGTACTGAGATGACGTAGCTTTAAAACGTTATAGTTCCTCTTTGATTAACTTATACAACACTCTACAAACATTCAGTATTTCCCAAACTTAGTGTGTTTGAATATAGGATTAAACCGCTAGTTTGGAAAAAGTATGAGACTTTTGGACAGTCAAAACTGGAAAATATTGAACAACCTTCATAATATTCAATCAAAATTACAAGAGGTATAGGATCTTGCACTTTATCAGTAGGAAGATATTTCTTTACAGTACGTGTTCGATTACCAAACAAGATTTTGAGGATTTTCGAATATGAGTGAGTACCTCGTTTATCATCTACCTACATCAACGAAAGACGAGGTACACAGCGATGCTTACATGGCTGAAAGTGTGTTTATAGCATCCGCTTTCCTGCCGTGGACCGACGAAAATACCGTTACGCCACGCACAGCCAAACTTCATTGATTTACATACGCAAATCATGACGAATTACCCACAATGCACGTTCGAAATACGCCGCTACTCCAGTATCGACCACATAACGCTTTCAACTTCAACAAAGACAAATTTTTTTTAAACATGTGTCTTTGTTGAAGAAAATCCAATCATAGCTTTGTGAGTATTCAAATGAACGCTGGAATATTTTTACGCTATATTTTTTAACATACGCACGCATTGAGATGTTCCAAGGGGTCATGGAATGCATAATCGTAAAATCTTTATGAAAAGAACCAACTAAATACAGACAGTAATATCCACCTGCCCCACTCGCATTTTTTATGCAAATGTCAGATGCGTTGCGTATTAAACGCGCCTAGTGAAAGCATATTTCTATTCAGATCAAAGTCTCTCTGGTTATTCATAACGTCTATTCAGCCAGCAACTAGTAAGAAACAGAAAACAAGAGGTTGCGCACCAGTCAACGGGCGTCAGATACAAGCATTTTTATGGTATATTTATATTATATTTATATTCATATTTTTATACGTAATGGAATGCTATATAGAAACACAGGTTAATTTATTGTGGATCTTTATAATTGAATCTAATAAACTCTAATGGATAGTACCGTCGCTGTAAGTTCTGTTAACGCTGTAAGTCTTGTTCCGTAAGTCGTGACGGAAGCACGGCGAACAAAAACCAACTACCTATTTGCACTGAGGAGTTTAAAAAATGTGTACACTCGTTAGTGCATCCGGTGAATTACAGTTGCATTGATACTTTTTGCTGGAGTTTGATTTCTAAAAAAATTAATGAATCGGACAGCATAGCTCATGGTGAGGGAGAATATCCTGTCGCGTCACCGCGGGAGCGGGAGGTTGCGCGCAGGCATCCATGAATAGCTCTAACGAACCTGCTGGCCTTGGCGGGATAGCCCTACGGCCCGCCATCGCCATGCCGCGACTATATAGCTATGGACATTAATTTACTGTTCATCCATATTCAGAAGTATCGGCACTACCTAAAGCTTTACCTTGGCAACCACCACCTGTTGCGTGCACCAATCAAGCAAATATTTCATTCACAATATTAGACTTGGAGCGCCAAGCCTATTATTGTGAATTAAATACTACGCAAAGATTTGAAATTCTCAGCGGAGCAATTACAAGTCTTTGCGTATGGCAGAGCAGAGGTGTACCTAAGTAGGTATTCTTATCTTATTTTGTACACAACAGGAAGCGTAGGTACGCAGTCTTGCACACTCAATTCAATCGTATACGCGGCAAACATCTCATTCACGATCCTTTGATTGCGTCTGAACTGAATGAGTGACGTGCTCGGCGTTCACAATTTGCTTAACAGGAAGTGAAACTAGTCCATCCATCCACATCAAGGACGATAAAACTGAAACTTAATTCGCTCAATTTATCCCAAAACAAATATTGAACATTCTTTCATTGAGAGGAAGTATTAATTTATAACTTTCGGGATTGGTCCAGGTAAGTAATCGTTTCCGACCTTGAGTCAGGATCGACATGGTAACCCACTTACCGCTGCGTGCCTGCGCGTGCCGACAAGAGATTACTGCTCGACTAATGACGTCGTCATTTACAAGTTCCACATCTGGGATAGGGATATCCTTTACTTTTTACCATCAGTACTCTCTATTTACTTCACTAGTACAATAAAATATTTGTTTTATCTTGCATTGTGCACGTAACTTTAGCAATTTGAAGCACAAACAATTCAAAGGTCAGTTCAGCTTTTACTAAATAAGAATCCATTCCCTGCAGATAAAGCAAGACTAACTTTTTTTAGCAGCAATGATTAAGATGCTGTCATTTCGAACACCCGAGAACGATTTAAGATGCATGGATTAGAAAATTGGTTGCGCGTGAAATGAGATGTCTGAACTTATGATCAGGGATTTACTGAGGTATACAGCAATATTTCTCGCCAATCCCTTACAAAGCACAAGCTCTTGAATAACCTTCACAAAATCCGGCCGCCGGGCCAGAGTAATGTCTTGGCCATAGGTCGATAAATTAGTGTCTTAGATCCGTGAGAGAACATTGACCGGGATATATGCACACCGACCGCTGCATACTTAGAGAATTAGAGACTAAGCAACCCGTCCGAAGTGGCAATCTGCGCCTTGCAAGCAGAATCAATCGCTAAGACGTGAACAATGCCTCATTATAGAGTGTTGTTACCACCAGTGGCTGAACTAAGGAAGTCAACATCTATTAGCTTGGCACAATAGGTGAGCGACATCCGAAGCTCATTACTGCTGTTCATTTCCGCTGGCGATTCGCAACTTGGGACTAAATCGCGGCTTTATGAAATATCAGTAGATTCATTCCTTACAGGAGTAACGCCAATGAGACTACAATTGTAAAGAATAAGATGATTTTGTTTCTTAAACAGGACAATAAAAAGGCTTTTGAATTTAATAAAACATTTTTCGAAGGACTAACTATTTGAACAAATTAGGGAGGCGATGCGCTGGATTATAATTTCGCGTTCCTTTATCGCCATAAATTAGACATGTTAATATTATTACCTCTAGGAGAGCGTAAACACAGCCGGCCTTGACAAATGTTGTTTACGGATGCTAAATGCGTTGGCAAAACAACTCGACTACAAAGTTAATTTTGTGAAACGATGACACCACAATGACCGCCACTAAAGCAATTCGCTAGAGATTTCTGATGTTTCTGTGTGGACAGATTTTCTCCTGGGCTAGACACGATTGCCAATTGATAGTCATCTATACTAATATTATAAAGAGGAAATATTTTTTTGTTTGTTTGTTGTATCGAATAGGCTCCGAAACTACTGGACCGATTTTAACTATTTTTTCACCAAATGAAAGCTAAATTATCAGGAAGTAACATAAGGCTATAATTTTTTTTTAAATAGAGATCCTTAATAAAATTGCAATAATTTAACCCAAAGTAGCAAAATTTTGATTATAAAATTCATTATTTGGCGTGCGCTGAGAAAACTATTGATAAAAAATAAAAATGATGTACTACATGATTAAAGTACTAATTATTACCTACAAAAAAGTCCTCGAGGGAATTTATCTAACTATCATAGTTAAATTACAATAGCAGCTTTTGTGTTCTAAAAATTAATTAAATCGCCCGGTAGAAACAAAGTTGGTTAAATTCGTATCGTAGTATTAATTCTTATTCAAATAAATAGTTTACCCTAGATGATTCTAGGGTATTTATGTATCAGTAAAATACTTTACTGTTACTTTTTATCCCGATATTCCAACGGAATCGAAACTTACACGGGTGAAACCGCAGAGCGCAGTAATGTACAAAGCACTATGGAGGTTTTGTTTACGGCGCTGGCAATGACGTGTCTAGGCATGTTTAGTTCCGGCGAAAAAATATCAACGTTGCAGGGACTGCATTCAAAAATTGTGCTAAAACCGTAGGTAGTTATGCTTCTGACAACCACTAGTAATCATATCCATAAATTATAATTATATATTAATATGCAAACAGAACGTGAGGATGCATTCATCCAACCACTAGTGATCCGTGCAAGCAGCCCTCAGGACATAAAGTAAGCAAACAAATCATGTTTCGTGCAAACATTGCGTGTTATCTCGGCGTTTTACAGGCTAGGTTTATCTGTGACCGCCGCCGCCTCACCACCAGGCTACGTGTGTAGTAGTCGCAACAGACGGACGTGCTTTTTCTACTGCACAAACATTTGTAGTGTCAATATTTGCCGCATGCCCCCGCGAGTGTTGCAAGGGACCGCCCTCGGCTCGAGTCAGACACAAAGACGGTCCCATTTCATCATTACGATGAGGATTGAAACGAAGGTAGACGAGCGAAGCGAAACCAGTTAAGTAAACGCAGTGGGCAATTTAAAAGTCTTTAACGTTCACAGGTCACAGGGTGGAGGCGAAACGTGAAATTGATGTCAAACAATGGTCTCGCGAGAAAAACTCCAAGTCTGAACTGTTGATCGCTGATTTAATGAATATATTTTTACGAGGGCACCAGTACATCGCACGATGGAAAGCGCATAATGATTTCCGTTGGCTGAACGATCGAGAAACATCGAACATGAAACCACGTGCTGTTTTTCAATTGACATGAAATCTTCAAGTTTTAAACGGAAAGACGAGACGAATGTAAATGAAACATTTGATTTGAGGACGAATGTGAAGAGATGAGTCTGCATAAACTTGGGCTCGTTATTGTTTATCTGATATTTAATGGTGCTAATACTATTAAATCAAATATGATATTCTCGATGCGAACTCTTTGATTAGCGGATGAGGGAAGTGCGGTCGGCATAGTGCAATTGCCCCACGACACTCGGGCTCGCGATTCTAATTCTGATATATCCTGCGGGTTTCCTGCGCTAGCGCCGACCGGAACCTGCCCACTCTCCCTAATAAATAAACCATACGGGTTTTCAACGAAGCGTCTAATGAACTTGAAACATACTTCATTTCTGCACTACACAATCTTGAATGGAATATTCATATAGATATAAGTGTAAAAATATTTTATTCTAACAACTGTGAAGGAATGGCGGCTCCCATTTAGTCGTACCCATAAGTCTGATACGTGCAAATGAACCGGTATTTAATAAATTTTAATGAATGCAATCATCCATACTGCAAATAGCTAGGTACTATCAAGTAATTATCGATAATACATCAGCGTATAAACAATGTAATTGCGGATAAGATTGTATTCTGCGAACAATGAGGAGCTTAAGGTAAATAATCGATCGGCAGTCTATTACTGTCTTCTATGGAAGCTGGTGAGTGAGCGATGACTGGCGAATGAGATACAAAAACAAGCTGAACTGCGTCGGTATCGGACGGCGTCGATGTTTACACGCGCCACGAAGTATAAACATGTATGAACTCATACAAGATCTGAAGTAGGTACTATCATGGCGAACTGCTAATTAATGATCCGCATCATATTCCCCTGGAGAATATGGAAGGGGAATTATGAAACATGCATAACCCTAACTATAGGGTTTAGTAGAAATTGGTAACGGTAAGACCGAATTACCACATAATTGTTCACATTTTAATTACTTTAGGTCAAAAAAACTTTAGGTAAAGATTTATTGAATCAATAGTCCAATCTTTAAAGTAATGACTACTTTAAAGATTGATTGAACTATTGATTAACAATTGATTGTCAAGGAACATAATTGTAACACAGGTTTATGCAATAAAAGCGTACCCTCTGTTTCATAATCACTCGCTAACTGTAGCATCCTGCTAAAAGTTGCCAGCCTCTATCCTTTGTTTAGTGTATGAAAAGGACAGGGATAGATTTACCAACTTGCCAAGTTAGCGAGTGATTATGAAACAGAGGGTTTGTATTTATATATTTGTACTAGCTTCTGCCCATGGCTTCGCCCGCGTGGTACCCGGATAGCCTATGTGTTATTCTGATGTATAAGCTATATTACTGTAAAGTTTTATCAAAATCCGTTCAGTATTTTATGAAAGGGAACAAACATCCATTCTCACAAACTTTCACGTTTATAATAGTAGTAGGATTTGTCATTTCAAAAGTAGAAAAGAAAACACGGTTTAGCTAAACAACTGTTGCAAAATCAGAAATTTTATAAAAACGGGTAATTTATTTACAATGCTATGTGAGTCTTAATTTTTCCCTATATTTCGGCACAGTTGCTTGTACCTAGAGTACCAACTACGATCACGGAAGGAACTGTCGTCTTTGCGGGTGGATGTTTGTGGCAGAAGAATCGAACTACTTTTTTCTCACTCTTTTACTGCGAACGATACCACATCATAGTAAATATACCGATTTTAGTAAAAATTACATTAAAAATTATGATAGTTTCAATAGTGTTATATTCTGATGTATGTAAGTTTCCAAGCAACAGAGGCTCGCACTATCAGTAATCAGTTCACATCCTCTTTCGAGGCCGCTAACCGCGCAAGTTAACACCTATTGTTTCCGCCGATGAGTACTATCTTTTCATTCACCACACCTAACGTGTCCATTCACAAATTCTAGGAAAATTAATTGTTCAATTCCCAGACCGGCGTATTTACTGTCTGGAATATCTATCTGCACCATCAAAGTATTCGTCGAACTCAAATTAATAGGAATTGCACAGGCAACGCATTCTAAAAGGTGATAGACAACATTAATTGGGTGTTCAATTTCCGCAGATCATTTCCTAGCCTTTATGATGGCATTTAACACTTTTAACAAACAGTTTGGAGCTACATGCTAGGATGAGCATGAGCAGGAACGATGGCCGGTCACAATCACAGACCAGAAACGTCATGGGAACATGAAGCAAGCTCCGATTACATATCGCAATCTTGGCAACAGCCAAGGTTTCGTGGACAGGATGATTGCATTACGTGGGAATGGGAATGTCTGATTTCATTCAAATTAATTCCAGCAGTTCAAATTAAACAGAAAATCAGATCGTTGCGAAAATATCCAAAAAGCATTTATTGGTCTAAGAAACATACGGATTTCAAAACAAAAAACATTGTCAGCCACTATAACATGTACGATGTCGTTAATCAAGACATTGTTATCTATCTATTGTTCTATCTTAAAACTGAGTCTAGACCTGTATGCAATAATAAAAAAAACACACAATGTTAGCTAAAGGAGCGGGCTCGATTATAGAGTTTAATGAAATAACGGAATAAAGTATGGGAATCTATAGAGAAAACGAACTTGCAAAGGGCCGATGTTGTCGCGATACAGGATGCCGGAGAAGGGTGCGGGGCGAGCTACACGATATCCCTTTTACGCGGACCAATTAACGGACCCCGTCAGACCGGATACGTAGACACATACATTAGCACCTCTACCCTTCACTAATCTTCTTATGGCAGTTAAAGAAATATCCCTAAACAAAAGATCCGCAAAAAAGACAGATAATTTTTAAGCATCGTGGACGTGACTCTATTGACCGGATTACCAGCCTCGTCCATCAATATCGTTGTCGTCCGTAGTTAGTTAGCCTCCGTCTATTTTATGGTAATCGCATAAATGGACTAAGGATGCCCGCGCACGATACAGCGCTTTATAAAAGCGTATTTTACATGGCACCTCGAATCTTCAATAAACCAAGCTTCATCGTAAAAGATATTGTTTTTTTTTAATTATTATAGAGCATTTTTTTTTTATTCCAGTAAAGTTAAACAAATCGGCACTAAACGTATGCATGTGTGTTTCTGACGATAGCTCTACGATCTTATTTGACGGTACAATAAATTGCAATATGTTTATACTGCTGCTCAAAATAAATATTTCGATTCTATTCTATAATTTATAAAATCAATATATCAGAATTAAAACACTAACAGAATTCGATTGTATCGGGGTTTTTGAATAAATGGAATAGTTTTGGAGATATGGAGTGGAGTGCAAAGAGTAACCCTCTTTGCAATAAAATATATACATACACCATGGTCATGTGCGGTGCCATATGTATGAGATTTCATTACGCATTTCATTATGCGGTGCCATATGTTATTTAAATGTCCAATCAAAATTCTTTCATACGTGGTATTTTTTAACCCTCCCTTTGCCTCCCACATCACATCCCAAAAGTCACACTTCTTTAAAGAATCCTGTGTGATTAAACTGTGTATAGTTATACTGTATACACAGTTTAACTTTCATGAAGATCGGAGATACAATTAACATCATGAGATGTAAAAAATCGTTCAATTTGTGGCGAACTACCTCCTAGTTATTTAAAAACGCATAATAATCAATTAATAGGTAGGTACTTGACTGATATTAACATAATATTAAGTGTAAACAAGAACTAAAATTTATTATTTATTATATTGTGCATAGTTAAGTATAAAGTTTCAATGTTTGCATGCTTTTCAAAGTAAAACCTCGCGGGGCATTAATTGACATAACAACTATAATTTATTGTGTTACCTATGTTGGTAGCAAATAAATTATAATGATTATGGGTCAGGACAGTAAATACTTGTCAAGCATACGAGTATTTTATCGGAGGACACGAGAACGATTGTATTCAAAGCGCGTTGCGTAAAATATCCGAAGATATCCGAATGACATGCCCATTTACAGTGTTTCTTTAATTTAATTCCATTCATTAAACAAGTTTTTGTCTTGTTCCTAAAGCCTGCTTTTAAAAGGTTGGTTTCTTTCACTTTGGGATTGGCAAGTATTTCGTTTGTTGGTAAACTTTAGGCAATCCAAATTACATGTTTTTGAATCAGCGGATGAGGTGAGGTATCCATCTACGTGGATCCATCAGATTTTACAATGTTGTAAGCTAAAATAGCTAAAGCACACGTTTCTAAAATCGCATAGGAATTCTCACGAAAATATTGAAAACAAAGACGCAGTGAACCAGAAATAGTAAACTAATTTTAACATATTTAGCAGACGTATGTCTGAATTCCTGTGTAAATTTTACTAGTCACAAAAACACACTTTATTTTAATTATGTTATATAATGAAAAAAATTTAAAAAATACTAAATAACTATTTTATTTTTAGTTTTATTGTAATTATTAAAATAGTATCGGCAAATATTTGGACATGGACGGAATTTAAACAGAAGAAATCTATATTTAGCACCTTAAAAGAAACCGGAAGTGCAGCCCGTGCTGCCATTTACGGAACTATGGTATGGCGAAGGTATGCTACATCCGTTTTTGCTTGAACGGATTCCACCCTCCGATGAGGGCTGTTCCGGAAGGGACAATTATTAATAACCGCTCAAAAGTCAACCAAACTATTGTTCCGATTCTAAAGACTTCCTATTTTTTGTTTTCACGCATATTTAACAAAGGAAGGAATTTCGAATTAGCTATTTGAACAGGCATTTGAATACAACGCATGGAATTCGTTTATTGGAATAGCCTATTCATTATTACCGAAACAAAACTGATTTAATCAAACTAAATACCAACGAACACGCGCCTAATTGACACAATCGGGTAAATGGGATCAAAAAGATCTTTGAACGAACAACGCTGCACTGCGCTTTCTTGATATTCAGCATGCGTTCATAATGTTTATGCTAATTATACTTGGTGAATGCCCATAATGATGGAAACCTCTGAAGTAAAGATGACGTTGCACCAACGCAGAACAGAACCCATTACCGGGCGATCGTATAAACTTCGAACATAATTTATGGCTTCCTCTCCATGTTTTTCACAGCAACAATGCTCCTCTCTCTCTCAAGTGTGAAGTTAATGTCTTTACGATGTGTCGAGGAGTAATTTGCTTTAACGATATTGGGTATAGGAAGAACAGATTTTTTCCGAGATCTGTGGTATAAGTAGGTAGATAATTGATTCTGCAAATTGCAAAATTACTTCTGTGGCGTCACTTGTTAATGAACAAGTATCTCCTGGACAAGTAGTAGAGTTCAAGTAGAATTATTTCGGTGAATGAATCAAGTGAAAGCTTATTCCACTATACATTTTTCACACAGCATCTTCTAGCCCCAAACTAAGCAGAGCCTGTATTGTGGGAACTACATAACTGATATACTACTTATATATTTATATATATTTGTAAATACATACATATATGATATACATATAAAAATACCCAGACCGAAACAAATCTTTGCAGATCATACAAACATTTGTCCCGCGGCGGAAATCGAACCCGCAACCTCCTGCGTCTCGGGCGGGCCTTCGCCCACTGCGCCACAGAAGCCGTCAGAAATTTATCAATGTAAGGAATCCAAAAATCTTCCAAAGTGGGTTTGTTGGATGTAATTTGGAATAGACAGAATATAATATAGATATTATAAACGAGTTAAAAGTTTGTGATGATGGATGTTTGTTACTATTTCACGCTTAAACTACTGAACGGATTTTGGTAAAACTTTACAGTAATATAGCTTATACATCAGAATAACACATAGGCTACTTTTCCCGGTACCACGCGGGCGAAGCTGTGGGCAGAAGCTTGCTATAGGCTATTTTTTACATACCACACGAGTGGATCCTAAGGCAGAACCTAGTTTCATATATAAAATTGCAAAGTGGATCATTCTCAATTCTGCAAGCTTAAAATTCCCAAGAAAAAGTATTTGAAAAGAACTCTTAATTAAAAGTCCAATCATTAAGAACTTAGCAGTGGGAGACTAAGTGGTTTCTCAATACAATTCAGCCCGTGAGAAACTGGTTCGCAGTTTCTTTGGATGCTCGCAACAACGACATTTGAGTGATGAAGCCGAAACTTTCGTGAGATCTTTCAACGATTTCACAATGAAGCATATTAAACGATATTGTTCTGAAATCTTGCCTTGAAATCTTTCTGAATTTTTGCTGAGTAGCCTGCTTAACGTTATAAAGAGCAATAGGTAACCAGAGTTTTGATATGAACAATGACGTCTAAAAGAAAAAAATCTTAGCTTTTCTAACAATCTTAGCTCCATCGTTGTGAGAAATTTATATTTATATAGAGCAGGATGTACTCGTTATAATATTTAACGAGTGTATAATTATTTACAGAGGAAATTAAATGTAAATCGCTTAGATGGAATTGATTAAGTACAAGAGGCTCCCTGAAGGGAAACAGAATGGACTTATTAAAGTGCATTGAAATTAATTCCTAATGTAATTTATTTTCATATTAGTAGGGATATGTTCAATTGAGGAATAAAAAGTTAAATTGATCACACAAAAATGGAGCTATGAAACAAGGAGATTAAATTTCCGCTGACGCGAATTACGAGATCTATGCAACACAAACACCTAGTACTTATATCAAAGGTTAAAGTTACAGATTGGTATATCATTAGTTGCCGGAAATGTCCCAACAATTATTTAAGCTTGTCATTATGCATCTTATAAATTCCTCTCCATCCAAAGGTTGTCTGGAAGAGGTTTTTGCTCGTAATGCTACTGGTAATATAAGTAAAAAAACATAAATTACTAGTCTAATAAAGTTACTATATTAGATAACTCTCATTTTTAAGAGGTGAATCTTTAAGCGGTTTTCTTTTTTCATTCACTCCTAACTAACAAAGATTTCAACTAGAAACGTCTGTACTTAGTCTCTCGAATGCAATATTAACAACAAGTTGAGGAAGTAATAAAAGGATCGGGAACCTGTTAATTTCGTATCTAACAAACATTATCTAACTCAATGAGGTTTCCGCAATGTGCTGAGTAAAACCTCCGTAAAGATATCGTTCCTCGATAATTTTATAAGATAACATCGCATTCCTTGCTCTCGGCTTCCTCAATTACATTGCATGCAGTTGATTGATACAGACGATGATTGAGAAAAGAAAACCGCTTTAAGACTCACATCCTCCTAAAAAAGAGAGTGATCTAATATAGTAACTTTATTAGTCCAGTAATTTATGTTTTTGCACTTATATTATCAGCGGCATCACGAGCAAAAACGCTGTTAGATGTAATACAGAAAGTAATAACAGTAATGGATGGGATGAAGGAGTGTACCGAGTGAGGCGTGTCAATTTAATATCCGCCGGTGCTGGTGAGTCCTCTGATGGATGGTCGCTTGATTAGCCCCACCGGACTCGCAGTGAACGATCTAACGCTAGCGGCCGGCAAATAAACTAAGAAAGTTAAGGTCAGATTTGATTCTACTTTCAAAGTATTCGAAAGTCTGCAGCCTTTTTTATAAGATCGTTGGAACTCGATCCGGTTAGGAGTGTTTCATTGACACCTATTGTATGAAATAAACTCTAAATCGGTTTTGTACTGTTCCGAGACCGATCGATATCTCGATGCAAACAATAGGGGCTCATCAATTGGGACACGACGTGAGCGCTTGTGGATGAAAAAATTGGCGAGAATTTAGTCCAGGTAGGAGTCGGTTAGCGCCTCTCAAAACTGGCTATTGTGTTGTAACGGCGCCTAAAAGCTGACCATTTTTTTAAATAGTTTATAAACAAAACCAAACGCATCTGTCCTGTTAGAGTTAGAAGCATGGCCATGGATATTTATAGGTGGGATCAATATTTGCAATGAAGTCTGATGGTGATTTTAAGACTGGTGATCTGGGATATATTATTTGCTAGTCGAATTGAATTACTTGAAAAGATTAGCTCTATCGTAGTAAATAAATAAAAATACTACACAAATATTAATGAGTTAGAAGTTATGTACACTGTTATATTCCACAAATGGCTCATCATAAAACAAAAGCATGTAGATAAGAAACTAAAAAAAAATGAATTCGTATGTTAAAACAATTTCTATAGATAAAGAGGAGACTAGATGGCATGCTACACCTACTACTATTTGAATAACGTGGGCACCCACCTACAGTACAACCCACTGTCGTATTTTTCCTTCAATAATTATGTAGCTTACGTGTCAAGCCTTATAGAAAAGTAGTTTAGTTTTGTAAGTAGTAAACGAAAGAAAAAATTGCTTCGGTTACTCACAGTATCGTATACGTCAAACGGTGTCTACCGCTGGTGGCTTTCCCAAAGGCAGGCTTTCTTCTGGTAGACAGAAGACACAGTGATTTGCGTATACGCACAAATATGATCCAATAGTTCAGGAGAATTATCACTCAATTGTCAACAGGGTTTGAAAACAGTCAACAGGGTTCGAAAACAGAAACTTTTGCGACTTTAATTTTTTAACGTCAATATTTGAAATTGGAATGGAACGTGCGTTGCGTTGGCGCGTTCGTCAACTGCGCGACTGAGCGTGAGGAACACCGCGGCACGCGCCGCCGGTGGGGGTTCATTCACAAAACTAGTGGCGGGGCACAGCGAGGTGTGCGGGGCCGGCAGTTACCCACAGCCATTCATGCAGTACCGTGTGCTGACCTGCACAACTTTTTGGGGACATTACGTCAAATAATTAAAGTTACTAATTGGTTAGTGGCACAAAACCTGTCGCGGTACACCTAATTTGCTGGCTCATTTTTATAGTTGTTGATTGCTTTTTGAATGTGGAAATGACACAACATAACGCAACCGGTAACGAGGAAAGCCATTACACGATAATCAACAGAATAACCCTTTGGTAATTGCAAAACGGTACAAGTGCGCAACAATTGCGACAGCGCGACCTGGCACAATTTTATTTAACCCATTGCAGAAGCGAAAGCAGGAGAAATTTGAGTGAAGAATCGGCACTTATGCTTTTTTTTTTATCTAATAGCGATTGAGAATAATACCAATTTTGCCTTCCATTCAGCCACAAGTACTAGAGCTCTAGCTAGTCCCGCTAGGCGGAAAACTGCGGCAACGGCGGTCTGTCTCATCAGATCCCGTTGGGTCGCTCGGTGGATTTACAGCAATAATAACTTCGCAACGCAAGTAAGTACCAGCACCGGTGTCGGTGAAAGGTTCTAAGCATTTGGCGGTTTATGTAACAAACACGTGCCTTGCCTTGCGATGTTGTGTGCCGCTCCGCATTTCGTTAACATCATTAGTTTACAAAACCGGTAGGCGATGATCTCACAAGTTTCGGCAATGACTGACATAAGAAATCTTAACTCGATACGTACGGCATTGAACCCGTTTTATCAAAACTAGTATCATTATTATGTACCCTTAACGAAGCTGATCATTTATCTCAATAAAGCTCTATAAATGGAGGTAGTTATGCCTATTGCCAATTTGAGTAAATTACAACAAAAGCTGTTTCAATTCGTAGCTTGTTTTTAATGAAACGGAAACAAGGATTGGACAATTAAAAGTGGCGATAATTGCACTATCGTGCCAGTGTTTCTGCAATCCTTATAGGGCAAAATTGCTTTCTAGATCCCGGTAGAGCTGAGGGCGAATTTACATTTCGAAATAGGCGTTTATTGATTCGATCGTAAGGTTTGCCACGTTTATATCGGCTGTGAGATTGGTTCCGTAAATGGCGATAGTATCTACCATCGAGAGGGTGGGTCGAGTGGGCCCACGACTGTTTCCTGTTGTCAATTAATGCAATGAGCAGTATCGGACCAGCGCCAGTAAGTATAGACGCTGGTTACCGTTTTGAACAGTTAGAATACGAACTGAGCCGTGGTTAGGGACCGCATGCACCTACTGGTAGTTGGTACATAATACAAGGAATTATAACCGCAGAGTGTACGGAAAATATCCAAAATACCTAAGAAATTTATCGATTTCGATTCATGAAAACGCTTACCAAACTTGTACGCAAACTCGTTGGTTCCTACTCGTTTTTACGAACAACCGTAACTTATTCCAGAAGCCTATCTACCTATACTACTAATTCAATTGTATTCCCTAGTACCACTAAAACCACCTTGATGAAGCATAGATTGTTTGATAGATTTAAATGAATGTCTAAGTTCAGTTATTGGAATACGGCAATTAAATTGGTTAAAATATCCGGCTAGAAAAACGGACCACCATAATAATAATTAGGTAGGTAATTTGAAATAGCACTCACCTACGCGACATAGCGCGATAAAATCCTTCGCCGTAGCAACTCCTTCTGGTAGGCTCCATGTCACTTTGAACTGTTCTCCTTCAGGTGCCCAACTTATTCTAGCTTTTTGGTCTTTATCTACTCCGCCGTTTGTGCTTTCCTTATCTATGACACTATTTACGCTTTCTTTAACATCAGTCTGTATGGCAATTTCATCTTTGGGTGTTGTCAGATTGGCACAGGTTTCGTTAAAGTCTTGTTCTACAACTTCTTGAGCAGTTTTGGCATCGTTATTATCCGTATTGGCAGTTTCGATACAAGTAGCACAGTCTACGTCATTTTCCTCTGTCATGTCTCTTTGGTCGAGATTTTAGTCGCACATTTTTATGAGCAATTCATTTGACTGGCATATCACCGACTAGTCGAGGCCGAAGCTACCTGTTGTTCAAATAAATGAATTACTGACATTGAAAAGTAACTTTTTCGTAATATTAACTCGCTATTAAACTCTATTGCTATTTTTGCACTGCCGAGTACTTTCGTATTAAATACTAAACTAACTCTACTAGAATCAACTGAACACAATCACATCGCCCGTCAAGAGGGTTTGTTATCTAAGGGTAGCGAAGAGAACTGACGTAGGCACAGAATACTGTCAATAGCACTAGTATATATTTTAGTCAGGTCATGCCACTCTAATTCAATGAACACGGTACGAATCTGTGGCTAGTGGCACGCACGCGAGACTAATAAACACACGATAACTGAATTACGTTTGGCTTAAGAGTAATATTGATATAAAAAACCGACCAAGTGCAGATCCCCCAGTGATGTGTGGCAATAAAACCTATATTAGAAAAAACCAGATTAAACCATCTTATAAATAAAAATAAACCGGACAAGTGCTAGTCTGACTCGCGCACTGGCGCAAGTTTGTATGTTCACAAAAATTTGCATTACGCAAGTTCATTAACTATGAAAGCACCAAACATTGCTCTAACAAAAAGATAAGTCAGATTGAAAGACAAACTTAACTTTGTAGTTGACAAAATTCTCGCCCATACATCGATATACGTCACGGTTAATTCTCCGATTGCAAATGCAAGTTTTTAATCGCAAAAAAAAATTGTTTTATGTGATAAAACTACTAGCTTGTTCTATTATTTATTCCGTGCCATGAGTTCGAGGGCTACTATGCCACAAAAAACCAGGCTTCAAACCTGTAAAACCCTCTTTTGCCTGGAGTGTTTAAAATCTAAATGAGAACCTTCTCATTTAACATTAAGTAAGAGCCAGTGACATAGGCAAGGATGCAGACTCAGGGGTGGGGGAGGGGTATGCGGCGACGTCGCGACGCCAGCCCGACAGGCGCCGACACCGACCTAGTCGCGTCTTGCGTTTAGATCACTGTTTCTCAAAGTGGGCGATAACGCCTCCTTGTGAGCGTGGAGGCCTTCAGGGGGGCGGTAGAAGACTTTGGAAGATATTGGGGGCGCTAAGGCGGTCTAGAGAGGAAAGTATATGGGGCTCTAAATTTTATTTATCCTCAAAGTGGGCGGTGGGAAAATAAGTTTGAGAACCTGTGGTAAACCACATGAATACTAATAATCTAATGTGATAAATTATAATCAAAGAAATTACTGTAGCCTTGCGAGTTCAACAATCAATAGAATGTTCTAACACAAGTAATTTTTTGCAAACAGAACTCATGTTCATCATCCATTCCAGCGCCCCCTAGTGACATGTGGCGACATACATTTTAACTTAAGAAGCTTCCCTACGATACACCCCAATGCAGGACAACAGTGCAGACCTTAGTTCCCCCACTTAGAATTAGAATCAGAATAAGACCACTCCTAAAGTCACACAAGACCATTGCAAAAAAACACAGCCTACAATCCGCGTTAAGCCATTTTAAAGAAAAAACATGTAAACAACATGTGATGTTTCATGTTTTCATGAAACAGACTTCTGAAAACTCAAAATCCCCATTCAACACTTGTAAGGGGATTTCCATACACACAGAGACATACAAGCTCTTATGGCAAAAACATATTGGGTTTCTTATATTGCAGGTAAAAAGATTTCATGCAACATCATGAAATTTGATATTTTTGGCTGAAATCATACTTTTGCTATTGATGAATGAATGAATGAAAATACACCATAAGAAAATAGATATAACTTAACAAAACTAAAAAAAAAAACTTTGATGGTCCTATGAATGAATAAATAAATGCTGGACATTTTTCCCACAGCATCATTTAGCCCCAAACTAAGCAGAGCTTGTATTATGGGAACTACATGACTGATATACTAATTATCCTCCTAAATATAACATCCATGGCGCAGCAAGGAAGGCCCGCCTGAAACACAGAAGATTGCCGTTTTGATTCCTGCGGCAGGACAAATATTTGTATGATCTACAAATATTTGTCTCACGTCCGAGTGTTTTTAAGATAATTTATTTAATATTGTAATATGTATTTACAAACAAAAAAAATATTTTTTGTAAATTAATACATGTTATACATTGAAAAAACCTAGACCCTATAGTAAAGAATTGTTTGTGCTCCTGGGCCTCTTGGGCCCCTATAACAGTTATTTAGCTATTGAAGAGGCCTACAGGTGGACAAATGCACCTGTAAGAACTAGCTCATATAAACTATCTTTCTTTATTGAGCCCAGATTACAATTTATGTTTGGTTCATACTTGATTCATAATGAAAAAATAAATAATAAATAAATAATGCTCGACATTTTTCACACAGCATCATCTAGCCCCAAACTAAGCAGAGCATGAGCTCTGATGGCAGCTCAGATGTGGGTCAAAAGTTAGTAAATTAAGATGTCTTGCTTGAACAATGCTTCAGAAACAGAAGGAAGAAGACTTATCTTAATGGTATTGAATGAATGATTTATTTTGGGTTGGGTTTCAAAATTGTTTAATTTCACTCTGAAAATAATGCTAAAATCATAATCATTCCTTTACCAGGAATGATTATAATTTTAGCATGGAATTCTAATATCTTAAGTGAATGTGATGTTTTTAGCAATAAACAGTACCTACTGTAGGTATTAGATCCAGAATCGAATAAACACAAAGGTACCACACAAACAACCACAGGGCGGAAGCTGAATGAAACATATATAGAAATCCTACCTACTGCCATATAAATAAGATGACGAGTGAAAGGGGAATAAAGGGGCAGATTCAGAGAGGAAGTGTAAAGACACTTCAATTCAATGCAATGACCAGTAAAAAGATAATAGGTATGTTTTGTAGTGCCAGGTATAACTTTTTGTTTCAGAACATAATAATCTCTAATTTTTTGCAAAGATCTATTTGTATTTACTTACAGAGTTCCATGGACGTTTTTGGAGATATTGCCTACAGCAGATTGGTGATGTTACACAAATAAACCGTCTAAAAAATAAACAAGCTTTTCATCTATCCAATCTCTCCAAATCTGTACCTACCTACTCATACTCAACTAGGTAGTTTTACCTTTAAATTTATTTTCCAAAGCAATCAGCACCACAAACTACTGTAACTGTCATGTCAAGTCTCCGTCAAATCAAAATAAGTAGATTGTATTGTACATCCATAGAAAGCACAACCATACAAAGCACACCCCTGAAAAGCATAGCCGGTATTACAAACAATTTGGTTTGAATTTTCTGGATGTGCTTTCCATGGTCGTGCAATACGCGCCTTACAAAGTAGATACAATATGACGTTATTGCACACCCCTGGGATGTACGCCCCGTATTACCTGCCACTATTATCGACGCTCATTGGTCGAGAGTTCTTCATATCCCTGAACCCTCATTGGTCAATGCGAAGGAGTCGCATGACGTGGTTGAGCCTCGTTTGCACTGAGCTAGTCCTAACATGTTCAATCAAGAGTTGCCATTGATAACAATACATCAAACCGTTTAGGCAAGGTACAGCGAGAGCCGAAGGAACAGACATACATACATATATACACACAAAAAAATAACCCTCCTTGGGGTAGTCGGGTAAAAATGCGGCCTTTTTAGGGTTCTAAAAGGCTTCATTTATACCCAATTTTGTAGTAGTAGTAAGTAAATCCATTTTGAAATCCAAGAGGGTGGGAATTTATTGATCTAACGAGCGAAGTGAACAAAGATCTCTGAGTCAATACGGTGTTTCTACGTATGTTTGTTTGTTTATCCAAAGGTTGTTTGCCCAACCCTTCAATCTTGATGAAACTTAGTAGGTAACTAGGTTATACTGATACAAAACGAAAACAAACACGCCCACGACTTTATTCCCCAAGATGGATATCTTCAGATACATTCAGAGGCACATACAAACCTTTGGTACATGCCCGCGTTTTGTAAGTTAGCATTCCACGTAACAGGATGCAAGCCCGTCGCCACTTATTTATCAGAGTTAGAACAGAGTTAGACCGTCTTTGTATTGACTAATTTATAAGATTCTTGAATGCGACACCTTGTTCGCTCACAATAAAAAAATATATAGTTTTTTACGGTCTTTCAAAATGGGACGTTCGACGCTTAGAGCTTTCCCAAAACTTGCCCAATTAGGTCAATCGACGCTCCCTAAAATAACCAAAGAGGTAGGAACACTTGCAACATCAACAGATCTTTATACAGCAAAACAAACTTTTTTAAAAGGACAAAACCACATTGATGCCAAAGCCAATAGTTTAGGTAGGAATAATAATACTCAATAGGTCTACGTCAGAAAGAAAGACAGACGTCAAACGGCCGCAAACCAATATTGCAATATTTTACTGCTCTGTGACTAACACTTGTTATTGGTACGGCAATTGCCGTTATATAGCTAGGGTTTTTGACAGTCTTTACATTGCTGTATTATTAATTATTCATTATATAAAGCAATCTAGCTTTGAAAATTCATAATATGTGATGCGTGGATATCTTACCATATATTACTGATATTACTGTTGACAGGATAGGCGTCCCAATTTACGTTGGATGTCTAATTTTCAGACATGTGGACACTGTGACCACAAAAGTCTATTATTATTTTGCCTCCAAATTTAGATGAAACGGCATCTCTTTGCAGCCAAACTAGTGAATTTGAGCAATAATAACTTATTTATTTTATTCATAAAACAAAATTTTTGAGGCTTATTTATCTTGTCTATAACACTATAATAAGTATGTATTTACTTACTTTACTGACTAAACTTTTTGAGGAATAAAATATATTTGCAAAATATATTACGTCAAAGAAGGAAATACGGCAATTTCATAAAGCATATACGGCAACACACATTTTTGTTACAGCGCTACAACAAAATTCAAAACAAAAATATTTTTTGAATACCTACCTACCTTACCTTTACAAAAGCCATAATCGAGAAGTGAAGTGAATACATACCTAATATTATAAAATTTTGTATATTTATGAAAATGACTTCCATAGCCCCATCAGACACAGAGTCCAACGTGAGTGGATTCATCAGATACAGCGACAAAAACTTCAAACATTTGTACACTTCCTTGATTCAGGTATAACCATAACATTTCGAAATTTTATTGTATTTTGATGGGCACTTAGTAAAAAAGAAGTCAGTTTCTTCCTGTTACTATATTATTACATGTACTGGCGACCGACGTTACCTCGTGAATAGCAATGCTAACTTACATCAACCACTTTGAGATTTCCGTGAACAGTTTTACTGGCTCCTACAGACCACCTAGCCCTAAAAACTTATATTCATAGAATATCATAAACTTAAACAATTAGTTTGGTATGTAGTTATGCAATTATTTGTATTTTTTTTATAATCCCACAACCAAATAGTTAAAAAACCCCCCAACTGATAAATCTCAAATTCAAACTTTAAAATTCTATTAGTTAAAACTATTAGGGACCTACTTAGTTCAATCAAGATTAAGTAAATGGTATATTAGTAATTATCACAGGACAAAAAACATTCATTCAAATGCCAGAATGTCTAAGTAGACTGAAATGTTATCTTCGCTCACTCCATTATAAATAAATAATAAACTGGTATAGATTTTAAGTTTGACTCATTATGTTTTATGTTTGTAAACAGAATATGGAGATAATCAATCAAGACATCTTGCAAATTGAGAGGAACCTCACAAATATAGTTGCGCAGTCTGGTCCAATAGAGGGCCAGCTGTCTGTTCTACTGCAAGGCTTGCCCAAACCTGCTGTAAACATTCCTATGGAGACTGAATAATAAAAAAAGTACCAATTAGGGGATAGCCACAGGCACATCTATTTATAACCCATGACCAACTAATTAAAAATGTAAAAATCCATTGGGGCATGGTTGGATTTAAACCTACAACCAATGATCGGAAGTTGTGGGTTCTATTTATAAATATTCACATACAGCCTGAAAATTAATATGAAATTAAATTATGAGACTGGAAAATGCCTTACTTAGTATTAGTAACTAACAAATGGAATCTGAATTTTTATCACCCTATTTTGTTAGTTTTTATATGTTAGTTATGTGAAAGTGTTTATAAGAACTGCAATATACCTGGTTATTGGTTAATATATTATTGTTATTTTTTGTTCAGATAGTGAACTGTAAATCACAGACTAATTAAGGATACATAGATATATGATTCCAAAGACTTTTGACTCAGAATATGACAGTAGAGCCAAACTGTTAATTTGATAGAAAGTGTATGTTAATTGACTGCTGATCATGCTGATTAAGATAACTTTGTGTTCTGATGTGGTTGCAGTTGGTCCACCACCTTTGGAATCATACCTTTTAGCAAGAAATAAAATGGCCTTGATTATGTAAAAGATTACTCAGGATAAGTTTATCTAATGCTAGTAAAATATTGGATTCTAAAAAATGTTTATTAAGGAGCCATTAGATTAAAAAAGGTACCTTTTTATGGCACATATATTAGTTTATTTAACGACTTGTTCCTTGTTTAGCTTCCTGATCATCTAATACAGTTTTAATAATAAAGCTATTAATCTAAACATGCACCTTATTTTTTACTAGCTTCTGCCCACGGCTTCGCCCGCGTGATAGTCGGATAAAAGTAGCCTTTGTGCTATTCTGAAATATAAACTATATTACTGTAAAGTTATATCAAAATCCGTTCAGTAGTTTTTGCGTGAAACAGTTACAAACATCCATCCTCACAAACTTTCGCGTTTTTAATAGTAGTAGGATTTTTTTTCTACCAATTTCAGTGTGATACTTAACAATGTCACAATGTCAGTTTGAAGCTTATAGGAAGTAAATCACTACATTGATTGAAGTTTCGAAATTAAAATAAACACGAAATAAAATTCAGGATTTTACAACAATTATTTACATATTTTTTTTAATACAATCATGACTACCGGTATAAGTACAAGACCGAAGTCTCCGACCCGGACTGAAGCTATCGCTAGGGCTCTGAAGCCTGGTCCGGTTTTCAGCACAAGAGTGCTTTTAGGCAAGTATCAACCTAATCATTAGCTCCTGTTAGCACCCAACAGTTTCATCGTATTCCTTACCCCACAGAAATAGGTACACAAGTTGTGAATATCGGAAACTTCGAGTCCCGTGGTACCAAAACTATTATGCAATTTGTCCCGCAGTGTGGAAATCTCACCGGCTACTAGCCTACCCTTCGTCGAGCCAAGGGTTGTTGTACATAGTTTCATCTGTTCTTTTCTTACTAAATAACAAATTGCCAAGAGTTTTTCATCAGGCAACTGGGTTGAAGACAGAACCGAATGTCCTGCAAGTGGAACTTTATATTTCCCGCCTAAGGAGGAAATAGATTATAAGGAAATGACGCCAGAGTCCAGACAGCCTGACTTTCGAATAAACAAATTAAACAGTTTACAGGTAAATCTCTAGCACTTTAACTTATGCGACTGGGATTTGGGTCTCGCCTTGTTTAGGTTTGGAGGTTAAAGGCTTCCATGGAGTGGAAGCATAGAGCATTTTAAGGATTTGAATGCGGAAGTCTATGGCCATTATAAGACGTCTAATAGAAGTAGCTGAGAAATGAGAGGTCTTAAATAGGCCTTGAATTATAAGTTAGGTTCTTAGGATACATATTAAGATTCCTAGATTTTTATAAGCTACCAGCCTTTGCCCATCGGCCGCGGATATTTATTCGGGTAATTCCAGTTGCCCCCCGATCTTCGGGCCTATCGAGGAACTACGGGAAGATTTTTCTCGCTGTCCCCCGATTCACACTTATAGATACCTACTGGTTTGAAATCAAAGATGGTGAATAAAATCGTTAATAGGGTTCATCAGTTTTGACGAATTTAGGGATGCTGATTATACTTAGACATGAAGTCCATTTAGAAATCAAAGGTACGCGAAACATCTTTTTTCAAAATGTTGACATGGGATCGATCGTCAGCCGTTACGGAGATCCTAGTAACAAACATGCAAATCTTCGCATTTATAGTATTAGTAATATAGTCTAGACTAGAAGCAGGTATAACAGATTATTATGTAATTACTAACTTCTGTCCTCGGCTTTGCTCGCGTATTATAATATATGTGCCCGCATGGTACTCGGGTTACGGGGTACTTTATCCGGATAAACAAAGCCTATGTGTTATTCTGATGTATAAGCTATATCACTGTTAAATTTCATCAAAATCCGTTCAGTAGTTTTTGCGTGAAAGAGTAACAAACATCCATCCTTAACAACTTTCACGTTTATAATATTAGTAGAATAGGATTAATTAGGACTTAATTTACGATGTTTTTAGGGCAGTGTACAAGCGATAATTCGCCATGACAGTCACGACTCATGTGGTAATTTCGCGACGATTAATGATCTCGTGTACAACCACCTTCCTAAGCCGCTGTGCGGACCCGACCGCCGCTACTACAAGCGGAGCGCACACCAGTTCTACCCGCAGCCTGACCTGATGAAGTGTTTTGTAGGTTCCTTTATTATTCATATAGTAAAAAAGGGAGTTTTCACGTACCTATCGCACTATCGGTGAAGGCACCGACTAAGTTTCGACTCATTCCGAGTCGCGTCGTGCACTGGTTCACCGATAGTGCGGTACGTGAAAATTCCCGTTTTTATAATATGAATAATCAAAATCACGATAGTTTTTGGAATAAAATTCCTTTATTATCTTAAATGCCACGAACCTGATGCAGTGTACCCCCCCATCCGATGATATCTGAGGTTACAGGAAGTCTGTGGATAAAGGTAGATCGTTCATATGGCATGGTTCAATCGTGAGAGGTCTATACTCAGCAGTGGAATTGTAGATGCTGTTGATAACAAACGGTCGAGAAATGTGGATTCTAACCTACACTTTACGGGTCTCTCGAGAATAGGTAAGTACCTACTTAGGTACCTCTTTATATTCATCCATTTGGAGCACAGGTTCTCAAACTTATTTTTCCCACCTCCCACTTAAGAATAGAAAAAATCCTAGCGCCCGCCCCCAAAGTTTTTAAACATAAAAACATGCTTTCCCCTCTAGACCGCCTTAGCGCCCCCAATATCTTCTGGAGCCTTTTACCGCCCCTCTGAAGGCCTCCAGCGCCCACAAGGGGGCGTTATCGCTCACTTTGAGAAACAGTGATTAAGAGACAACTTTATTGCATTGCATGACAAAAGCCAGTTTACTAAATTTACATTATAAAATTGCCCTAATTTGAAGTATTCATTACTTTACCAGGGAAACAAAACGGAATGGGGGCTTAGAAAATATATGCAATACGAGTGGGCGTGTACCGACGTATCCGACTACATATCAACGCTCTATGAAGATACCTACGTCCCTCCTCAACCACATCAGTACCTACATCGATGCGAGAGGAAAGCCAGGAACTCGTATGTATTACCTACCTAACCTATTATGCAATTTTTAAGGTAAATTATACTACAATTCCACGTTTACCACTTTTTATTGCAGGAGCTTCACAAAAAGTTTCCGATTTAAGATGACAAAACCAAAAAAACAATGATAACATCAAGAATCATTTTCTTCACTCTGCAAAAATTTACTAGTCTTATTAATATCACATTTGTTCAAAGATTAGGACAGTGACGTCCATATAAAAATTGTAATAATAATTCTTAATGCTTTCATACGCCATTACCTGGCACCAACACGAGATCAGCAATATACTTACAGCTATGTTTAATTTATAACTAACAATCGCTTATAACTAACAAGTGCTTTATAACTTAACAATCTTAAATTAACTTATCATAATGGCAGTTTTATGATAGTTAAAAAAAATAAATTACAAGGAAGGGTAAATATAGAAGTACGAAAAATATAAACCGACTTCAAATAACGGGAAGTTCATAAAAAGTCCAATATGAAATTTCATCCCCCATTTTTTCACCCTTAGAGATGGGATTTTTTATAAAATTTATATGGGACAACCCTTGAAGTATACACTAGCCATTAAAAAAGACATTTAAGAAATTTGTTCACAATCAGCGAAGATATCGCGTAACATAAACACAGAAAAATTTAGAATTCCTTTTTTGAAGTCAGTTGAAAATAGTAAGAAATTATATGAATGGAAATCAACCGATAGACCAAAAACGTCAAGTCTAGAGCTGTAAAGTATTGACCTGAGGCAGCTTGATAAGCCCAGACCCGCCGGGCGGGTTGAACATGCCTCCCTGATTGTACAGTCTCTGAGTCTGCTGACTGAAGACGCTCGGAGGTACGGACGCCCGCGCAAACTGAGCTTGAGGTATTTGTACATGATTGTTGAACTGCATCTGAGGGAACACCGGCGAACTAATGCGACTGAAGTTGTTGGGAGTCATGTAACTGCTTAGATTGCTCATGTTGGGGAAACGGTCGAGGACCATCGGCTCCACGCTAACGGACGGCTCGCGCGAAGGTGGCTGCGAGAGCAGATTGCGGTGATTCAAGCTTGACGTCTGAGATTCGAACCCTGAGCTCTGGCTCGAGGAGCGACTAGCGTCTGCAATGGTCACTATGTTCTGCTGTTTGGCCACAGACTCCCCATCGGAGCCCCAGTAACCTCCAGCGACCCACGATGCGGTGTGCCCCAACTTGCTCGGCGATAATAGAGGCCGTGAAGTCGGCATGGGAGCTCTAAAACTCGGTGTGGCCGTGAATTTCCGCAATAAAAATACAGGATTCACTTTTTTCTTAGCTTTCGTTGGACCTATAGATAAGCAACTTATGCTTTGATCTAGATCGGAATCGGAATCATCTTTGGAGAGCTTCTGATACGAATCGAAAGACGGTTTCGCGAATACTGTGTCAGGAACTGTACTCCTGACACTCGGGCTCTGAGAGTGCATGGAGCTGACGCAAAATGTGGAATTGAGCATAGGTTTGGTCCACAGGCTATCATTTTTTGCTGAAAAACGTCTACCGTTCATTAAACTTGCATTCAGTGCGCTGGCTGTCTCATTTGAAGATTCTGATAGATTGTGAACTCCGAATTTGCTCAGTGATACATCATCATCAGTATCTGAGGTGTCATCATTATCAAAAAATCCATTTGTAGAGTTTGCATTGGAGTGGTTCTTCATTTTCCTTATGGGGGGCTGTTTTTTTAACTTTGATGTGTTCTTTCTAGTAATCTTCATGTTTCTGTACACAAGTAATAGTGTAAAAGCACATAATATCTGAAAAAAAGAAAAAGTTTAATATCAATTTTAAAATGGATACCTTTATAAAATAAAGTAGGAACTAAGGTTCCTCCAGGTCAGCATTTGGATGGTGGTATTGACATTTAAAACTAATCACTCCTGCTCTCAGAGGGTATCTTTTAGCCAGGGCTGACATCAAAACATCAGTTGGGTCTCTAAAAAACTTAGGGCCTAAAAAAGACTTTTTAACTAATTAAATTAAAAATCTCTGTCTCTTTCTCTTATATAATTTCAGATGCAACAGTAAAAACAAAACACTATAAAAATATCTCTATGGATCTAAGTTTAAAGTGCCATCCCTAAACATTTTGATGTCAGCCCTGGCTAAACCACAATTGATTGCTAAATGCCAATTCCACCAACCAAATGTTGACCTGATGGAATCTTGCATAACCTAGCTAATTGTGATTAGGAAGCTAGACCCACAAGCACTTTTTAAGACAAAATGAATTGAAGAGATATACCAACCTTGATGAGACTTGTTATAGCTGGGTTTAACGCCACTATGTATTCTCTTATGCTGATTACAAAAACTGACCACAGAATGTCAAGAATAATTGTATCTTTCAGACTGTTAATGTTACAAATATTTGCAACAATTTGTATGAGACACACAAACCCCCCCAATGCTTTCTGAGCTGTTGAGTTAACATCATCTAGCTTTAAATCAAGTCTAAAATTAAAAGATTTTGGCAACATGTCAAATGAAAAAATATTTATGTCAGGAACATAAGATTCCATAGATGGAAATGTCAAATACATGTACATTTTCACAATGGAAAAGACTCTGTCTAAAATAGCCTTTGTTATTTCTATAACATTCATTATTGTTTTGGATAAATTCTGAGTTTTCCTCAAGTCTGTGTAGTATTCATAAGAAACTAGTAAAAAGAGTATGATTGTAATGAGCATTGAGGTATTGTTTATTGTGGATTTTAGGACTGTGGCCTGTGTGTCATGTTTCATGGTCTTTTTCTCAGGTGTTCTCGATTCTAACAGCTTGTTTCCCAGGAGAATTGACTTTTCTTTGTGCAGTTTAATCTGTAAAGTTTTCTTGCAAGGAGTGCATAACTTGTAAGCTCTTTCTAGCTGGGCTCTGGAAATAACAAGACAGGGTAAACACTATTTACTAAATAAATGAAGGTATAGTATCTCAATATTAAATTGGGGATAAATGCCAGACACCTCATTTTTGTAGCTTAAAAATTAAGTCATGCTGGGGATTGCTGTGTAGAGCTCTGAATATTTTTTTCTTTTGATTGAGTTCTAACATGCTCTCTTGAAGTTTCTAAATTGATTAGCACCTATTTGACACATGCTAAAGACGTTATTAGATTCCCCATATCAATCTTCTATTTGCAGTATACCATTATTTCTCCTGTGATAATAAATAAATAATAAATAATACTGTACATTTTTTACACAGCATGATCTAGCCTCAATGTAAGCAGAGCTTGTGTTATGGGAACTACATGACTGATATACTACTTATATATTTTTTTTTTGTAAACACGTACATATTATACATAGAAAACACCCAGACCTGAGACAAATGATTGCAGATCATACTAACATTTACCCTGCAGCAGGAATCGAACCTGTAACCATCTGCGTCTCAAGCGGACCTTCGCCCAGAGGTTGTCAAAGATGGTTATGATATTTTATTCAATCATTAATTTATCTTTTGACAAATTACTTTTATACTGTTTGTAACAAATAATTGTATGTATTACCTATATTTTTCTATTTCTTCCTCAAATTTCTTCTCATTCATAGGCACAAAGTTAGCCAGCTGTGCTACTTTCAGTTGTTGGTTGATGTTACACATTTTACAAAGGCCATTCTTTGGTGGACTTTTATGAAAAACTTTTGGTGTAATAGGCATAGTTTGATCATTGGCGGTGGTTAAAGTCTTGTTGTAGTCACCATCCTGAAAGACCAAATCACATTATAACTAAAAAAAGCGCAAAAAATACCACAATTTCACTGGGGAAGTCAAACTGTGTAATTTTTGTGAATGATAATTATAATTCAGTGGTTAAAATAGAATAAAAGAAAACAAACGGGATCAATCATCCTACCTTCGTGAAGCCATTATACTGTTCACAGTGAGGGCAAGTCCAGCTATTATGTTCTGGATATTTAACCCATGTATTACTGTTACAGAACCAACAGTTAACACGCCATGGCAGTGTCGATCTGAAAATTATTCAAAATGAACCGCTTTACAATAATCACATTAAAAACATTTTTAATCTTCAACAGGCGGGAAAGTTACGATAACCTCAAACTTACCTCAGTCTATAAAGTATCTTAGAAAGTAAAATAATACACAAAGTCCATGTTGCTCCAATCAATATAACCTCCATTTTATCGTGATAATTCATTTTAGTCAATTATATTAGACAAATATACAGAAATAAATTTAATTTTAATTTCTAACCTATAATACACTTTCAATGTCACCCATTTTGTTCTTGAATTGCATAAATGTCACACATAACAGTCAATGTCACTCTGTCTATCCCTATTATTATCCATCATTGTCATTTTTGATGACATTCCATGTTGACAAAATAAGGGCACTATTGCACAAAGCATTGGGGGTAATGGGGTGGAGCATGCCGTGAAGTGTGTCGTGTATTAGATACCAGGTTCTGCCCACGGCTTCGCCCAAGCACGGCTATACTTTTTATAGCCGTGCTTGGGCGAAGCCTTTTTTGGACAATAAACATAATAATGTTTATTGTCCAAAAAAGTACATAGGTTATATATAACAATTATATGTTATCTAAATCTTACAAAATAGATTAGGTTGTCTGGCACAGTTGCCACTATGTAGACATATAGTTAGTGCTTAGAACTCTTGAGTATCGGACAAGAAATTCTGTTTCCCAATACTCAGCACCTGCCCTTCTTAAATTAGACTATTATTATATAGGTACATAAGTATTGTAACTTGGAGTGCCTACCTAAACTATAATTTAGTAGAATATAGAAACAAAAGAAAAGAGTAAATTTATGTGTGGGGCTATGTGTGTGTCCTGATTCTCCCAGCCTCGTAAAGCCTATGTGTATGTATTCTGATGTATAAGCTAAAGCTACTGTAAAGTTTCCGCGGCGGGAATCGAACCGTAACCTTCTTCGTCTCAGACGGGCCATGGTCCACTGCGCCAAAGAGGTTGTATATGAAAGAAGGTATGTGTGTACGTGCGCGCGAAGCGTCCATACTGATCGAAGAACGTAACACGTTCACCAGTCTGTACGCTGCATGTGCTGTGTTGCATTACCTTAGCCACAGCAGAATAGTTTTTTTTTATCTGTATTTACCATCCTAGTATTAGTAAAGTCTGTGGTGTGCGTAGACAGACGTAGGACAGATGGTTTTTTGTAAACAATAAAATTGGTGAATATTGTGGTAAAATTATTCTAACTGGAAATTGGAATACAAATGATCATATTGTGATAAATACTAATAAATTGAACAGTTATTATGTTGTCTGACACGCTGTTTTACATGTGCAATTTCGACGATCATCCAAATAATTCAGGTGAGGTTACATGTGGTTTGTTTTATCATGATGACTGAAAGAAATACTTTTCCAGTCTTCTGATTATCTGGCATGGTTTGTCTAAGGGTTTACTACCTAATTATGGTCGTTACGTGTGAAATATTTTTCAATAAAAATGAATTCCCACAGAACATTGGCTATTCTGTTCTATGTTCTGTAGGTTCATAAAATTTTAAATTCTGTAAACATTCTAGAAAATGAAGCCGTAAAGAAGCTATGGCGCAACAAATGGCCCATTGAAGACACTGAATTGCTCGCCAAGTTGCTTGCAACAGAACTTGAGACAGATCTTCTTATTGCTGAGTTGAAAAACCTTCAAAATGATAGTGAGACAATAAAGAAAGTGCTTCGCCTATCAATCAGTTCATTTCTAACGTTTTGTGACCGCAATTGGAGTACACACCCTGAGAAATTGGAATTGCAGGAGTATTTGGGTAATGAATGGCCCCAGAATGTCGATGTGAATGTGAAATTACAGCAAGATTCAGAGCCCATCTTTGTAAATATTCTACATCCAGAGTTGTTGCATTTATCTAGTCAAATATTTGGTGCTTTGTATGCTGTTGATCAGAGTTTGGTAAGTATACTAGCCAATACCCGCGGTTTTACTCGTATAAGGTAGGTAATTGATAGGTACATCAGAAATCAAGTTCGAGGAATACGATTTTTCATACAAAAGTTTCCAGCCCTTTTCACCCCTTTTGGGGTGGAATTTTCCAAATTCCTTTTTTAGTGCACCCCTACATGATAAGCATGAAACTTGGAGGGTAAATTCCCCCTCCAAGTTTCATGCTTCTAGTACTTATGGTTTAGGCTGTGCGTTCATCCGCCCATCAGTAACAGAACAGTTTTATATATATTGAACATATATGTATATTTATATGTAGCCTTCTGAACTACCTTTCATTATAAATTAAAACTAGTCAGTAAAATCGAGGATTATAGTGTGGAGAATGGTGATTAGCCATTTTATTTTTTATGATTGTCAAAACATATTGATGTCATTTCAGATACACCTTTGGTGGTACTTCCGAAGTAAGGTGGTCCATCAGAGAGCAATGGAGGACAGCTGTGCTACATTATACTCAGAACTGGAGATGCTCATAGCAAAGCTATCCAATGAGATGTTGGCTCTGAACGAGAGTCCTCGTGTGCAGATACTGATGTGCTTAGAGATTGGACAGGCTTTCCTGTTGTATGGACGGATACAGGGGGCCGAGGAGTACTTGATCAAGGCTAGAGAACTTGCTGGATTGAAGCTGGAGTTGACAGGTAAGTTATCTAAAAAATGCTAAAAAAATGAATGGAAAATTCATAAATTTTCACAATAAATTGTATATTCATGAGTACCAAGTTGGAGGTACTGGGAAGCATGTCATAAGCTCTGCTTACTTGGGGCTAGATGATGCTGTGTGAAAATGTCCAGAATTTTTTTATTCAATCGTTTTTTTTAAGTTGCCCATCACCGCTAAAAATGTCAATAAAATATAAATATTCTTTTTTACATTCTCATAGGTATCTTGGGCAAGAGGACAAAGTTCCAGCAGAACATCCTGCCCCAACTAGCGCTGTCCAGCGAGTTAGCGGGCAACATGGAACGGCCCTCCGCTGAAGAAAGCCACGGGAACGCGGAGTTGCCTACCGAGATCGAGCTCGACGATGACGTTAGACTGAACAAGATACAATACGAGGAGAAAATCAAGCAGGCAGATCTGCCGAGCTTGGAACAGACACTTTGTTTGCTGACAGTGTAAGTAGCACATGTTTTAGGATATTTTACGACTATATCACCTACTTTACTATTCTCCTTTTTCGTAATGAAACGTCAGCACGTTTCATTACGATTATACCACATAATCTACTATTCCCCTGCTGATGTTTCATCACCATTATACCACATATTTTAACTATTATTCTGCTGACGTTCATTACGGCTATACCCAGTAGGCTACTATTCTCCTACTGACGTTTCATAACGTCTATACCACATACCTAACTATTTTCCTGCTGACGTTTCATAACGACTATACCACATATTTTAACTATTAACCTGCTGATGTTCATTACAACTATACTACATAGTCTACTATTCTCCTGCTGACGTTTCATAACGACTATACCACATACCTATTTTCCTGCTGACGTTTCATTACCACTATACCACTTACTACTTGCGCATTCAGCTTGAAGCTGATGTGTGAATATCTTGCTATTTGTCAGTGTGCTATAAACGTACCCGTTTGTACACTAGAAATGCAAAGAGCATTTTGGTGACCCGCCGTATTACCATCCAATGGTTGTAGATTCGAATCCTCCTGTCATCCTGTCACGTTCTCAAGCCCTTTCGCAGAACACAATAGTTCAGAAATCATTTTTTCCCGTTCTTTATACACATTTAGGTGTACATATTTTTCGTGAGTTACGCACGCGACCAAGCCTAAAAGAATCAGGCAACAAACTCTGCTTGGCTTTTTTAACTCCCGACGCAAAACAGAGAGGTGTTATATACACGGTGTTAAAAGACCCATTCCCAAGTCGAAAGCGACATATTCTATACATCATTGAGATATTTTTTTAGACTATACCTGTGAATCCACTGGTTCTGAAGATATTGGTACAAAAATTTTAATTAATTCCAAGTGTTATCATTTAACATAAGTCCAAAAAAATATTATGAATATTTTTGAATGTTCTTAAAAAAATACGCATTTTAAGTTGCAGAAAGGCAAAATATCAAACTCAAATGGACACACACACCATAGCTTTGACTCGTGCGGGTATCGGAGCACGCACAGGCGCGGTCATCGTACATTACATTGCGCGCTACAAAAACAGTATTTTTTATACTCTAAATTAAAATCGTTTCCCAGCTATTTTTTTTCCGCAATGTTACTCGTTAAGCTGAACAGTATGCGTAGATTTCGACTTGGTGATGGGTCTTGGTGATGGTGAAGACAGACTTATATACATTCTGTATATAAGTCTGTCTGTGGCATCGTAGCTCCCAATAGGATGAATTAATTTTGACTTAGTTTTATTGTTTGAAATGTGTCTTGATCGAGAGTGTTCTTGGCTATGATTCAAGAAAGTTTGTTCAGCCGTTTGTAGACCAACAGTTTTTTTTGCAATCGGTTTGATTCATCAAGGATGGTTATCTGATATATTTTATCGCTACTGCTATAGACAATGGAAGACACGTCAGGGGGTTTTAAAATTTTGCAAAATTCACTTGTTTATAATCCTTCATTCAGCTTTTGTGTGCTTCCAATCACACAGGTTGAACTTCATAAAAAAATAACAAACTAGTATTAAACCCTCGTTACAGGCAATATCTTCAAAAATCGCAGCCCAAAGACGACTTGGCGACGGAAGAACTCCAGCCTTACATAGAGTTGATACTGACGCAGAAGCGCGGCGCGTGGTCGTGCCGCGTGGCCGCGCTGCTGACGCGCTGCCGGCTGGAGAGCACGCACAAGCGGACCGTGGAGCGAGCTATGCTGCAGTGCGAGTCCATAGTCGGCGATAAGACACCCCCTTCGAACACTACCAGGTAACATTTGGAACTCCAGCCTTACATAGAGTTGATACTGACGCAGAAGCGCGGCGCGTGGTCGTGCCGCGTGGCCGCGCTGCTGACGCGCTGCCGGCTGGAGAGCACGCACAAGCGGACCGTGGAGCGAGCCATGCTGCAGTGCGAGTCCATAGTCGGCGATAAGACACCCCCTTCGAACACTACCAGGTAACATTTGGAACTGCAGCCTTACATAGAGTTGATACTGACGCAGAAGCGCGGCGCGTGGTCGTGCCGCGTGGCCGCGCTGCTGACGCGCTGCCGGCTGGAGAGCACGCACAAGCGGACCGTGGAGCGAGCCATGCTGCAGTGCGAGTCCATAGTCGGCGATAAGACACCCCCATCGAACACTACCAGGTAACATTTGGAACTCCAGCCTTACATAGAGTTGATACTGACGCAAAAGCGCGGCGCGTGGTCGTGCCGCGTGGCCGCGCTGCTGACGCGCTGCCGGCTGGAGAGCACGCACAAGCGGACCGTGGAGCGAGCCATGCTGCAGTGCGAGTCCATAGTCGGCGATAAGACACCCCCATCGAACACTACCAGGTAACATTTGGAACTCCAGCCTTACATAGAGTTGATACTGACGCAGAAGCGCGGCGCGTGGTCGTGCCGCGTGGCCGCGCTGCTGACGCGCTGCCGGCTGGAGAGCACGCACAAGCGGACCGTGGAGCGAGCCATGCTGCAGTGCGAGTCCATAGTCGGCGATAAGACACCCCCATCGAACACTACCAGGTAACATTTGGAACTCCAGCCTTACATAGAGTTGATACTGACGCAGAAGCGCGGCGCGTGGTCGTGCCGCGTGGCCGCGCTGCTGACGCGCTGCCGGCTGGAGAGCACGCACAAGCGGACCGTGGAGCGAGCCATGCTGCAGTGCGAGTCCATAGTCGGCGATAAGACACCCCCTTCGAAAACTACCAGGTAACATTTGGAAATTTATAATTATATTAGACATTCAATTTCAAAAAACCGATTTCCTCGCGTGCTTACGTTATTTTGCTCGCACGGGATGACACTTTTTGAATAGAAAACTCACTTCTTCAGCAACAGAGTATTCCAAAACTGGAATAAACTGCCGGAGGATGTTGTTTCCGCTCCTTCTGTTAACGCATTTAAGAACAAGCTCGACAACTGGCTACGAAAGAATATTTCATTACTAAGAAAAGTGAACCAAACTTAAAAAATAACTACTTTTGATTCAACAATGTATTACATAGACATCAGTGAAAGCTGCTCGTCTATAATTAAATAAATAAAAAAGTAAAATAGCCCACAACAAAATGTTTCGGCTAGTCGTGTTTTTTTAGTTCTAAATGACCACTTCAGGATCATTCTCTATACGACAACAAAAAAACATTGAAATCGTTTTACAACTGGGGAAGATTTCAAGAAAAAAAATTAGTATGTCCTCCTATTTTTGAAGTCTGTTAAAAATGCAATGAAAGTGTTGAAGTTTTATACAATCCCACCATGCAATCACCGCCACTTCTGCCAGTTTCGATGATACAATGGCAAGGGGTGTAAAGGGTGGGGCTGATTTCAAGAGGGGGATGCAAGTTCCCCCATGCAATCACTACCACTTCTGCAAGTTTCGATGATACAATGGCAAGGGGGGTAAAGGGTGGGGCTGATTTCAAGAGGGAGATGCAAGTTCCCCCATGCAATCACCGCCACTTCTGCCAGTTTCGATGATACAATGGCAAGGGGTGTTAAGGGTGGGGCTGATTTCAAGAGGGGGATGCAAGTTCCCCCATGCAATCACAACCACTTCTGCAAGTTTCGACGATACAATGGCAAGGGGGGTAAAGGGTGGGGCTGATTCCAAGAGGGGTATGCAAGTATACGACTAAAGTGGCATACAATTAAACAGCTCACCTGCTGGTAAGCGACTACCGCGGTGAAAGCTTGCAACACACCTTTCCAGATACCTGGAAACAATAAGAATAGCTAATCATAAAACATAGAAGTCTCGACAGAGCTTATTTATTTGAGCCTTTAACCTACTTGTAAATAGTTGTATGAATAAATGTATTATTTATAATGTAAAAAAAGTCATTAAATATCCCGTTTTTTGTGCATCATAATTTCGTATATTGTATTTATTTATTCCAATGTTAAAAAAATATACATTGTATACGGAATGTTACATAAAGGATGACATATTACACATACACAAATCTCTTAAAACTACACAATAAGACATAAACCAATAACAAAATAAACAATAGGTAATAATATATTAGAAGCTAAAATCAAATTATTGTCAGCATAAAATCAATTAGTAATTCATATAAAATAAAGGGCATACAAGTACAAAGAGTTGAATCAGACCCAAATAAGCACAGTATGTCAGTAAAATTTAGTATGTATAGTCCACTCCGTCCATAGGTTATCTGGAAGAGATCGCTAATTTTGTTTATTTTGTTATCTTGTGTACTATTAAATATTTTCATTAATTGTTCATTCAAAGTTTGTAGTACTTATTTAAGCTGAAATATAATTTGGTGTGCAATAATGAATTTTGTATTGACTCCAGGCTGTCGTACCTGTGGGCGTCCGGTCTGCAGCCGGCGTGGACGTGGCGCCAGCAGCTGGCAGACCTGTACCTCAGCCTGGGGCTGGTGAAAGCGGCGCTGGAGGAGTACCAGACGCTCCAGCTCTGGGAGGACGTGATAGTCTGCTACACCCTGCTTCAACTCAGGCATAAGGTCGGTGGAACTGTGCTGGAGTTAGCATTTTTAACTGCCACATAAGGTGCTCGTGTATGGCCTTGTTGATGAGGTACATTTAGTACCTTTCAAAGTGTTTTAATGACTAAATGAATTTTTACTTTATGTCCAGTCCAGAATGATTTTACCAATTGAAATGCAGTTCTTTGCAATTGATTAGTGTGACTTTGAGGATGGTTTAGATGGTTCTCATGATGGTTCTATCGCCACAAATCACTAGGCAGTGTTGCAATAGATGGAAAACAGGTACGAGAATTATTTCGGGTTACCAAGTAGGGGGCTAAGGGGTAGCCAGAGCTACATCTACACACCATATTTGGCATATATCTGTGTTTTTTAAGTATTTAGCATTCCACTTCACAGATAGGAAGCCCATTGCTTTAGTCCAATTTTTGTGAAATGGTTATTTTTCGGATGAACTGGATCCCTACATCAAGGAAGGCCCAACTAGCAGGCAACAGAGGGGATTGGAAGGAGGGGAGGGAGGCCTTTGCTCTGCAGTGGATAAATACAAGCAAATGTTTTTTTTTCAGGCAGCAGAAGTGATCCAGCAGCAAATCGAAATTAATCCATCTGTGAAACTTTACTGTCTCCTCGGTGATGCCACAGGTAAAATATTATTACCGTTCTGTTATTTATGATTAATATTTAAGCAGTTTTCATAAAAAAGAAAGCAGCTTTCATAAAAAAAAACAACAAATTTTGCAACAAAGTTAGGATGGTGGGATATGTTATGAAAAAAATTGTTTTGTTTCTTCTAAAAGTCTTTCTTAAAAGTATCCTAGTAATATTACTGTAGGTGATCAAATCAAACACAGCACTTTTGGTCAACGTCAGAAGAAAGTTGGGGGTGCGGGCAGAGTTCAAAACATGGCTTTTTGGAAAACTTTTTGAATGTACAAAATTGCGGAGCCGCGTCGTGTCTCGCAATCGGTTCGCGACTTACTCGCTACCTACCCTAACATAAAAAATACAAGTGACAGGTCTGCGCTCACCCTCAAAGTTCATCTTTTTTTATTAGATAATAAGTTTGCCAACAGATGGCGTTACAGGTATCGAAATACACTCAAAATAATATTTTTAAACTAATTAATCAGTAGCTGTAAATATGTAGGTAGGCATAAACGTAGGTACACAAATACAGATAACATAAGAAAATAATTCTAGGACGTGTGTCGCCTACAATCCACCCTCTTAGTGCTGAACTGAACTGAAAAACTGACAAACAAAACAAATGATAAAGGGTCAGATTAGCACTAACATTCCGTTGGTTCGAGTAGTGCGACACGCGTCACTGGGCGGCGCACCAAACCAGTGCGGGTGCGCACGTCCACCACTCGCACACGACCATCGTCTCCAGCATGGGTCGCACTCACCACTCCGTGCCGCCAACATCCGCGATCTAAGTTAGGTTCTACTATCAAAACATAATCTCCATCTCGCAACGCTCTCTGTTCCCTAAACCATTTCTGCCTAGGAATTAAAGTAGGAAGATATTCTTTAACCCACCGCGCCCAAAACATATCAGTTAATCTTTGCGCTATGCGCCATTGTTTACGTAGACATAGATCGTCGTTATCGTACCTACCGAATACGGGACCGTTCGAAGACGTACCTAGCAAAAAGTGATTAGGCGTTAGGGCTTCAGGGTAGTTAGGGTCACATGACACATGCGTGATAGGGCGACTATTAACAAGCGCTTCCACTTCAGCGAATAAAGTAGATAGCGTCTCAGGGTGTGGAGCGCGTTCCTTCAGTACAGCTTTCAAGGCCGTTTTCACTGTGCGTATCATTCGTTCCCAGGCTCCAGCTTTTTCTGGAGCACCTGGGGGGATGAACCTCCACTCCAGACCTCTTACGGCACCGTCTTCACGGAGTTTACTCTCATCGAGTTCCAACAGACTCCGTTTCAGCTCATTGTCTGCTCCTCGCAGATTTGTTCCGTTATCTGAATAGATAACGCTGGGTGCACCTCGGCGAGCGATCATGCGTCTGAGCGCCATGATAGTGGAGTCTGTACTAAGACTCTCACTTATCTCTAAATGAATGGCACGTACCGTTAGGCACGTAAAAATCACGCCATACCTTTTAAGTCTTTTTCGACCAATTGTTACTTCCATCGGGCCGAAAAAGTCCACCCCCGTAAAGGTAAAAGGCCGACGATTGTGCTGCAAGCGAGCAGCAGGTAGGTCTGCCATGCGTTGCGGCTGCGGCGTCGCGCGGCGGTGCCGGCAGAACAGGCAGCGTGCGGCAACTGCACGTACAGTCGGTCGCAGCTTCAAAATCCAGTAGCGTTGCCGTAACTCATTTACGACAAGTTCATGCGCACCATGCATAGCCTTTCTATGATAGTACTCAACTAATAAACGAGTTATATGATGACGACCATCGAGTATGGCGGGTCTCAAAGTCGATTGGGTGACACCCTCGACTTTGTCGATTCGACCGCCGACTCGTAATACATTGGTGCCGTCTAGGTAGGGTGTCAATGTTAACAAACGGCTGTTTGCTAACAAAGGTTTGGCTTGTTTGACAAGGTCAATATCTTGTTCGAACGAGTCCTGCTGCGATTTCTTTAGCAGAAGAAGTTCGGCCTCGTTCATGAGCTTGACATTCAAGCTAGTGTTGATTCGTCGACATCGTCTGGCGAACAATAAAATTCGAGCGGTCACTCGAACGAGTCGTATCCAAGACGAGTACTTGTTTTCGTTAGGTAAGGAGTATTCGACTACTTGAGTCGTTACCACATTCAAGCTCCTTTCCTCACATAGTACGTCTGGTGACGGCTTTTTCGAGGACTTACAATCCTTAGGCCAAGATTCTTCAGGCTGCCGTAAAAATTGTGGTCCTCGAAACCATACGCTGTCGTATGTCAGAGGTGGAGTGTCGTCTTTTGTAGCTACGTCGGCTACATTCAACTTAGTTGGGACATATCGCCATTCTGACGCATTCGTAAACTCGTCAATTTCGCCTAACCGATGAGCTACGTAGGGCTTATAGCTCCTGGGGTCACTACGTATCCATTGCAGAACCGTCTGTGAATCGGTCCAAAAGTAGCGCTTATCAGACTTTAGATCTTTATGTTCTCGCTGGAGCGAGTCTGCGAGCCGTGCGGCTGTAAGCGCGCCCTGCAATTCCAGTCGGGGGACTGACACCGGCCGGAGCGGACTCACCCTGCTCTTACTAGCTGCGAAACAAATCAAAACATTCCCGTCGGCTCGAGTAAAACGCCAATAAATAACTGCCGCATACGCTTTGATAGAAGCGTCACAAAATATGTGCAGTTGTTTATCTACAATAGACTCGGCACTACTACCTATACCTTTCGATGTTGGATAGCATTGAGTCCAACTATCAGTATTGTTATACCACCTAGGTATACGAAGCGATTTTAAAAGCTTTAATTCATCGAGCCATTTCACCCATTTGGTGTGCTCACCAGAATGGATGCGGCATTTCCAATCAACATTTGATCTGTGCACATCTTGAAAAATGATTTTACTTTTTATAACAAATGGCGATAAAAAACCATGTATATCGTAAACAGACATAATAATGCTGAGCATTTTTGATTTCGTGGGTGGCGTAGAACCGTCTAAAATGTCACTAGGTATCTTATCAAGTGAAATCTGAAACCCAAATGAATCGTCCGCCGGATGCCATATCAAACCTAAAGTGCGCTCACTCATATTCATGGCTCCATGTTTGAACTGCACAGCTGTGTGCGCTAGCGCATCCGTAGGAATTGTATCTAAAACTTGTTTACTATTACTCGACCATCCTCTTATCTCAAAGCCACCTTTTGCGTGAATGAAAGTTATGTCACGCACTAATTTAATTGCTGTATTTTCATCACACGTGGAGTAACAACAATCATCCATATAATGGCTATTGATAATTACACCTACAGCTTCTGGGTATAAATCCTCATATTTTAAGGCATTCTTGTTTTTGACATATTGCGCAATAAAAGGCGAGCATGTTGCACCGAAAATTAAACTTTGCATCGAGCAAACTTTAATCGGACTATCCGAAGATTCTTGCCACAAGACCCTAAGTACATGCTGATTTTTAGGGTGAATTTTAATCCTAAGAAACATATCACGAACATCCCCAATAATTACGATTCTATTCTCACGAAATCTAAGCATGATTCCGTATAATGAATTGTACAAGTCCGGTCCTGTTAGTAAGTAATCATTTAGGCACACCCCATCAACTTTAGCGGCGGCATCAAATACTAACCGTAACTTATCTGGCTTATTAGGATTCTGAACACCAAAATGCGGTAAATACCAAACATGATCAGCTGAGAGATTGTTATCAATTAGTTCTCGAGCGTAACCATTGTCTATTAATTTAGTTATCTCTTTTTTATACCTATCGGCGTAGTCAGCGTTCTTTTGGAATTTACGCAACAATAACTGCTGACGCGAGTAGGCATTATTGTATGAGTCAGGCATAATAAAATTATCTTTTTTGAACGGTAAACCTACTTCCCATTGATTACCTACCTGACGAGCTGTGCTATCTAATATTTCGATAGCGCGAATATGATCCGTATTCTCACGAGATACGGGTGAAATTCCAATTAAATCAAAATTAAAGGAATGTTTAACCAGGTCATTAAGTTCGCTAATTTCATACACATCATTATCGCGAGAGTGAGCGAGATGGAAGACATTTTGTTCACTTACCCCGGACTTGGATGAGTGAGTGCGTCCGCGGTGGAAGCCGTGGATGGTCCATCCCAACCGACATCGTGATGCGTACAGCGAGTCCCTGTCACCGTGTAAAACCTCGAGCGGGGCTATTAGGAAATAGTTATCCTCACCAATTAATAACCGCGGCTTTACACTAGAATCTGTGCAAATCATATGTTTGATATGCGATAAGTGCGTACTATTTACGCCATTCAAAATAGATAGGTTTTGCGAACACAATTTTAACTGAGCACACTTACGTAACTTACAGTCATAGCTAATATGGTCCTGTCCCGTTATTTCTACTCTTACACTAGGCACTTCCGATTGATACACTGATAAACCGAACGCATCAGTAAACTTTATAGGACGCGCACTAACACATTCTAAACCTAGGGAATCTGCTAGTTCGGCGTCAATCACTGACACTTGGGCACCATCGTCCAAAAGTGCGTAGGTATTCACTACCCCTTTAGGGCCTCGTAACTGAACCGCAATCACTTTCAATAGCGCGAATTCCTCCGGGGCGATGCTCGCGTCGTCACTATCTCTAGCGAAATGCATCATGGACGCATCGGTTGCAGCTGCAGGTACAACAGGTTCCGGGTTCACGGTCATCTTATCAGCTGATTGTGACGTCATCTCGGGTCTCGTCCAGTGTAGCAGGCGGTGATGTGCCATGCCACAGTTATCGACGTCACACACTGGTGCGGGGCACGTATCTTTATTGTGTCGAGTTAGTAGACAACAATAACATAGGCCGCGCGTTTTGACAAATCTCCATTTATCTCTGCGCATCGCGCGTTTAAAAATGCGACATTCTGGCAGGGTATGGCTGCCTTTCTGGCAGAATCTACATACAATGTTATCAGCTGTTGCGGCGACAGAAGATGTGTAGACAGTACGATGACGATACTTGTCTTCAGTGCGCTTTATGGGAGCGTCCATCGGCTTCTTATCTCGCGGCTGAGTACATCCAACGACTGATAACATTTCAGCCTCCAGTTTTAAAAATGTAGCTAGTAGCTCAAGCTTCGATTTGCCTTCTCGTAGGTGATTGTAGGCAAACTCTGTCCATCTACCAATCAGGGTGCTCGGCAATTTAGATACAATGGCTGCAGCGAGCTCTGGACTTCGTAGGTAGTCATTCTGATCTAGTGCGCGTATTGTGGCCACGCAATTGTTGACTTTGACGGACAAGTTTATCAAGTCTTGTTGATAATAAGTAGGTAACGATGGTAGCTTTTTCAATTGCATCGTTATGTTGCTAATAATAATATCAGCACGGCCAAACCTTAGTTCAAGTGCTTCCATGACTGCTGACGGCGGAGTGTTGCCGATCAGCAAATCAGTCACTGCTTCCTTGGCCTCACCTCGTAAAGATTTACGGAGTCTCCACAGGTTCTCACTGTCACTGAATCTACATACTCGTGACGAATCATCATAGGCACTTTTAAAATGTAGCCACTCAATACTGTCACCACTGAAAATAGGTAGCTCTCGTGGCGTAGCAAGACGGCTCAGAAGTTTATCTTCGTGCTTTGATGAAGACTGCGTCATCAGATCCTTCAACGTATGGGCTAGCTGTAGGATGCTGTTGTCGTGCTGGACTGGTGATGCACAGTTCGTGTCCAGCCAATTCTCCACGTTATCGTGCACTCTCTTTTCATAAGTAAGGGACGAACAATAGGTGCCAACATGATCTTCATCTGGAGCGACATGAGCGCCGACGTTATGAGCTTTCTCGCTCTCCCGGTCGACTTTGGCAAGGTCAGCTTGTAGCTTCCTGTCAATTAGCTCCATCTGAATCTTGGCTTTTGCTTCCGCCGCTTCTAATTCGAGTTGCTTGCGACGTGCAACTGACGACGTAGTCGATTTCTTGGTACAAACGGTCGTTTTCGATGCACATGTCGAATGCTGCGCAGTGCCACGTGTCGACATCTTGGGCGGTGGCGCTGGCGTCGATACGTATCCTTCCCGCGACGATGAGGGACAATCGGTGCCACGGGGAAGAATCAATTTCTTGAACTCTTTCTTCATAGGTGCACATTCCAACTTGTTTGTTTCCAAAAGTTCCTGGCGTTGACGGCGCGTGAGAACTTTCGATGGCGTCTCGTCCGACATGACGCGACGGTAATGCGTAGTTCACTGATTTTAGATCGGGCTCGTAAGGACCAGTGTAGGTGATCAAATCAAACACAGCACTTTTGGTCAACGTCAGAAGAAAGTTGGGGGTGCGGGCAGAGTTCAAAACATGGCTTTTTGGAAAACTTTTTGAATGTACAAAATTGCGGAGCCGCGTCGTGTCTCGCAATCGGTTCGCGACTTACTCGCTACCTACCCTAACATAAAAAATACAAGTGACAGGTCTGCGCTCACCCTCAAAGTTCATCTTTTTTTATTAGATAATAAGTTTGCCAACAGATGGCGTTACAGGTATCGAAATACACTCAAAATAATATTTTTAAACTAATTAATCAGTAGCTGTAAATATGTAGGTAGGCATAAACGTAGGTACACAAATACAGATAACATAAGAAAATAATTCTAGGACGTGTGTCGCCTACAATTACATTAGGCTTTAATTTTTTTATTTTTTTTTATGTCAAGCTAATTAGTAATTTAACATGGTCTTAGTTTAATAAAATAAAGTATAGCTTAGAATGTGTCCATTAACACGTTGCTTACTGTCTCTATTTAAGGGGAAGACACTTTGTTCATATGATAGCACCGACATGAGTTTCACTACATTTCACTATTCCAAAGGAAAAAATCCTTTAATAGTGTAATGTAGTGAAATACATGGTAGCATGCAGCATTCTAATCAAAATGTCGAGGATAGAGCGAAGTGAAAGAAAGCAGTAGGAAAGCTGACCCCACCACCAAGGGGGATTTCTGCACTTTTTTAACATAATAGTTAAGTTCATTTTCCGCCCCTCAGGGGAATTTCTTAAGGGAGATTTGTGGAATAACTTCTTGGAAGAGGGAGAGAGATGTCTTGCCTATCTAAGGTTCAAATATATAAATAAATAATAAGAATAAATATTGCTGGACATTTTACGTACATCATCATCTAGCCCCAATGTAAGCAAAGCTTGTGTTATGGGAACTACATGACTGATATACATTTTTTTTTGTAAATACATACATATTATACATAGAAAATACCCAGACCCGAGACAAATATTTGTAGATCATACAAACATTTGTCCCGAGGCGGGAATCGAACCCGCAACCTTCTGCGTCTCAGGCTGGCTTTCGCCCACTGTGCCACAGAGGTTGTAAAATTAATTTACAGATGAAGTGAAGTACTATGAGAAAGCGTGGGAGTTCTCCAACTGCAAAAGTAGCCGAGCTCAAAGGCATTGGGGCAATTTCTTATACGACCATAAGAAATACGAGCAGTGCATCCCGCATTACGAGAAGTCTGTCGAAATCAATTCCATCCAGGAGGGCGTTTGGCTGAGACTCGGGTAAGATACTGGTTATTTCTTTCATGTCCATTGTTATCAATGACGACCTCTGTGGGTGACCTTCGCAGTGGGCGAAGGCTCGCCTGAGACGCAGAAGGTTGCGGGTTCGATTCCCGCTTCGGGATAAATATTTGTCTCGAGTCTGGGGTTTAAGTTTTTCCGAGGTCTAATTAAACCCAACTATAACTCGGGTCTATGTGTATCATTCAATCATTCATAACAACAGCCAAAGATCTTGGATTTTGCATGCCCCAAACATCGAGAAACGTTCCATTCCTTCAAGTATCTACTAATATAATAAATGCGAAAGTCTGTGTGTGTGTGTGAATGGTTGTTACCACGTATCTCCGTAACTACTAAACCGATTTTTATGAAATTTGGAATGTAGATAGTTTAGGATCTGGAATAACACATAATTTAATTTCGAAAATCGACTCCTATAGGGTTAAATAGGGCGGTAAAGTTTCTATGAAAAAAAAAAAATATTCGTTCAACACTCTGTACAAATAAACTTTAAAGTAAATAATGAAACACTTATTTTTTATTTTTTCCAAACTACCCTTTGGGGGTGTGCAATTGAGTTCTAAACTTAGTATAAATTGTAATCCTTGGATTCGTTCAAAAGTTGGTGGACATAGTTTGAAGCTATGTTACTTTTATTAACATACCACGCGGGCGAAGCCGCGGGCAACAACTAGTATTGAATAAAATTATTTGCTTTATTATTTACGTCACGTTAAAAAAAAATTGCGGTACGTTTGAAGGTACGCGGCGCTGGTGACCGAGCAGTGGGAGACGTCAGCCCGCGCGTACCGTCGCTACACGTACCTGCAGCCGAACTCCTTCGAGGCGTGGAACAACCTCGCCAAGGTGTACCTCAACCAGCTGGACAAGGGCCGCGCCTACCGCGCACTCATGGAGGCGCTCAGATTCAACTACGATAACTGGAAGGTACGCTTTGCACGTTGAATATGCGTAGCCCACTAAAGGCTATATAGAATATTTAGTAGTCTATGAAATATTATCTGTAAAGTTAGGCTTGACCTCTGTGGCGCAGTGGGCGAAGGTCCGCCTGAGACGCAGAAGGTTGCGAGTTCGATTCCCGCTGCGGGACAAATGTTTGTATGATCTGCATTCATTTGTCTCGGGTTTGGGTGTTTTCTATTTATAATATGTATGTATATAAGTAGTACATCAGTCATGTAGTTCCCATAACACAAGCTCTGCTTACTTTGGAGCTAGTAAAAAGCTGGAGCTGTGTGAAAAATGTCCAACATTTTTTTTTAGGTTAGGTAGGGATATGTTAATGTGTTTATCTGGGGAATAGTGTTTCTCTTTTATTAATAAATTAGCTCTAGCATATAATTTATAACTTTTCTTATTATTCATGTACTACCTCAAGCCTGTTTTCCATATTACACAAAGGTTAGCTGGAAGAGAATGCGTTCTAGCATTAAATTCGTCTATGTACAGTGCTTTTTAGTTGTGCAATAAATTATTTTCTATCTATATATCTAAAGGCAAGATCATAGTACCTACTTCGATCAAATCTGTCCAGGGGTCTAGACAAACCTCACGCTTATTTTTCCTGTCACGCTAACGCAAATTTGTCAAGGAAAACTTGACAGTAGTCACGTGACATTTCAACATCTCAATGCCAATGTCATTCCTATACAATACAATTAAAATACTTATCACGGTGTAGCTAGGTAGTTCAATAATCAATGTCAAAGTAGGGATATTCTATAGATTATAATACAATAATAATAGTATAGATATAGATTTTGAGACGTTTGTTTTCAGCTCTGGGAGAATGTGATAATGGTGAGCATGGACACGGGCCACTTCGAGGACGTGCTCCGCGGTATCCACCGGCTCCTAGACATACTGCACAAGTATGAGGATGTCGAAGTGCTGTCGCTGATTGTCAGAGCTGTGGTGCAGGATATACAGGACGCGGACGGGAATGGCGCCGCTAGGTAACTCCATTAATGCAGGATATACAGGGCACGGACGGGAATGTTGTCGCTAGGTAACTCCATTAGTACAGGATATTCAGGACGCGGACGAGAATGGCGCCGCTAGGTAACTTCATTAATACAGGATATACAGGACGCGGACGGGAATGTTGCCGCCAGGTAACTCCATTAATACAGGATATACAGGACGCGGACGGGAATTGCGCCGCTAGGTAACTCCATTAGTACAGGATATTCAGGACGCGGACGGGAATGGCGCCGCTAGGTGACTTCATCACCTCCTACCGTCGACTTCAGTGGCGCGGCGGCCGACATGCAAGAAGTGCTACCTCTGACCTCGGTTTCCAACCGCTAGGATGACTGGTAGAAAATGCTGTAAATGGAGTACATATTTTGTATGCAATAAAGCATTAAATGAACAAATAAGTGCGGAACAAATGTTTGCATGGCCTGCAGATGTTTGTTGCGAGTCTGGTTGTTGTGGTATTACTGAATGAACGGTTCAGCAGTTATCGTCGTATAAACAAATATACATACTTATATACATATGTACCTACATACATTCATACAATTATACAAACGCCAGATTACGCCCAAGTAGACTCAGAAATCTTCGCTGGTTCGATCAGTTATCAAATATTGGTGATGTGAGTAGGGTTCAATTTAGTTTGATGCTTATCTCCGTGAAAAGAAATATCACCATACGTATATTGCTTTTCACGGTCATATCCGTGTGATTTATTTGCGACTGATTTGACTGAATTTTGCAATAAGGATCGATGTGAATTTGGGTGTTATTTACATACGAGTTTAAACTTATAGAAAGGGTCATGACAGGGATGTGAGTAGGGAGGGTCCACTTTAGAATGATGCCTATCTCAATTTTGGAACAAGGATCGATGTGAATTTGGGTGTTATTAACATACGAGTGTAAATTTATAGAAAGGGTCATGACAGGGATGTGAGTAGGAGGGAGGGTTCACTTTAGAATGATTATTATTATTCATTTATTTCAGATTATAAAAATCCATACATGCCTATCTCAATTTTGGAAGGATCGATGCGAAAGTGGGTATTATTAACATACGAGTGTAAATTTATAGAAAGGGTCATGACAGGGATGTAAGTAGGGAGGGTTCACTTTAGAATGATGCCTATCTCAATTTTGGAACAAGGATAGATGCGAAAGTGGGTATTGTTTACATACGAGTTTAAATTTATAGAAAGGGAAATAACAGGGATGTGAGTAGGGAGGGTTCACTTTAGAATGATGCCTATCTCAATTTTGGAAGGATCGATGCGAAAGTGGGTATTATTTCATACGGGTTTAATAGAAAGGGTCGTGATGATGTTATGTGTTTCAGGTTACAAAAGCGAGTGTTGGAGCTGTTCGGTCGGATAACATCGATTCATCAGAACAAGCCTGAACTATGGCAACTTTATTCCGACGTCAGTCCCACCCACTTACTGCGAGCGCAACGTCTCTTGAAAGCCTATCGAGGTTATACACAGGTATACATCCTATTATATATCTATAATAATAATAATGCTGGACATATTTCACACAGCATCATTTAGCCCCAAAGTGAGCAGAGCTTGTGTTATGGGAACTACATGACTGATATACTACTTATATACTTTTTTTTTTGTAAATACATACTTATTATAGAAAACACCCAGAACCGAGACAAACATTTGCTAATCTTACAAACATTTGTCCCGCAGCGGGAATCGAACCCGCAACCTTCTGCGTCTCAGGCAGGCGTTCTATTATCGGCTATTATCTTAAAGGCTTGTTTTTTTTTTAATTTCATTAAAATTACAAAGATCACTTTTATACGACAACAAGAAAAAACCGACGTCAGTCCCACCCATTTACTGCGAGCGCAACGTATTAGGTACTCTATGTATTTTATTTATTACCTACTAGCTTCTGCCCTCGGCTTCGGCCGCGTGGTACCCGGATAAAAAGTAGCCTATGTGTTATTCTGATGTATAAGCTATATTACTGTAAAGTTTAATCAAAATCCGTTTAGTAGTTTTTGCGTGAAAGAGTAACAAACATCCATCCTCACAAACTTTCGCATTTATAATATTAGTAGGATTTGTTAGTATCTATTTATAACTACTTACGCAATTTCCAAATTAATAAAGCATTAGTACACCCCCAGCCATTATTACAATCTCATTAAATGATCTCCATCAAAGGTTGTCTGGAAGAGATCGTTTCTTAGCGATAAGACCGCCCATTGTACTTTAAGTTTTGTTAAGTAATATCTATTTTTCTTTTGGTGTACAATAAAGTATTCATTCACAACTGTAATATCCATGATCATCCTCATCCTGACATCCTCGGTCCATAGTAGGTACGCACATTTTGATGTGTTCAAGTAGAAGGCAGTCAGAGGCATGACCAAACATTATATTCGGCACCTTTTGCGTAGAAGTTGACAGGTTGCCTGCCCATTGCCGCTTTTATGCCTTGCTTCTTTAATTTTCACGGTTTCACGAATTTTTCTGTCGTTTTGCGCACACCATTTTTAAAGAGAAAAAAATTGAACTAGGTTCAAATCCGACCTTAGGATCGGAAGTACGGCGCAGTCCAGCAGGCCAATTACTACTCCTGTAGCTTGATCTGTTTTGTTACCAGAATGGGAACTGGCCCAACAGCCCTGACTCCTGCAAGCAAGTGATCGACCTAGCGCAGTCCCTCCTCGACTACAGTCTGAAGGCGAGACAGGACTGTGAAGACAAGGACACGTTACAGGCCAACTCCCAGCTGTCCTCCGCGCGGCTCACTGGCCAGGCCGTCATCAGAGCGGCCGAGAAGCAGGCCTGGCCGGATAATAAGGACGCTTTAGAAGCACTGAAAGTGCTGTTCAGTAGAGTTTCTGAATACATGAAATCGATTATGTAATGATGTGTTTTATTTTATATCCCCTATTGAGATTTAGTCAGGAATTTTTAGGATTGGGAGAATGGAGACCGAACATATGGCAGGCTTAGATGAAGATGTTGGAAGCTAACTTGGCCAAGCAGTAAAATACCTAGATTTAAAGTCGCTAACTGTGGCCCCATTGAGCTTGACCACAAGGTCACGCTTTTAAGCGATAAGACCGCCCATTGTACCTTTATCATATGTGTTACTGATAACATTCATTCATACTAATTACTGAGACTATGATGACAATCCCTAGGCATTTTGGACCAGTGTTAATGCACACGATTAGTACTCAAACGAGAACTTAACAACCTTTTCCCATTAATAAAAAAATAGATTCAGAGCGCTACAAGTTGTTTTTTTGAGTAGAACAAAAAGCTAAAACGCGACTAGAATAATTAATAAAAATGTGAACGCAGAGTTCGGTTTCGTTTTGCTTTGCAGCAGGTAAATAGGGACAGTATCACAAACTTGATTCTGAATTATGATCTTCAACTTCATCAAACAATTTTTAATAATAATATAAATGCATCTTCTCAAAAATCCCCTTAAACAATAATATTATCCAAATAATAATAAAGTTTGTTTGAAAAAATCTTTTGCATTTGATAGCCCGATTATTGAGGAAGGTTATGGGTTATTTATCATCACACTACGACTCTTAGGAGCCGAGCAAAATAAATAATAGCACGGACGGGCGATGCGACCTCGTGGGTCGGGTGCCGGGGGCGGCCGTGGCACAGCTAGTATACAATAAGTCGTTGAATCATCAAGAGTTAGTATTTGTATTTAAATTATCGAACGAAACGCAAGCTGTCATCTGTCATGCATGCATGTGTCATGTCAAATCAATGATGGGGTGTTTTGCTTACTTACACTGTATTTTCATAATTTTCGGTCTAAATAGTGTTTAATGTGTGCCTATCAATAACTTGAATAACTTAAAGCATGGCTGCAGCTAACGATGAGGAGATTTTGGAAGGGTTCCTATGTCCAATTTGTAAAGCAGACTTGAAATCCGCATCGCAACTCACGAGCCACTTTGAAAGCTTGCACCAGGAAGAACAGGACGTCCTAAGGTCTCTGAAGGATATATTCGGGAAAGCGAAGAAGATTATCCTGAACAACAATGACACGGACTTGCTAGAAACCTTCGATAAAGCGCTAAAGTTCAACCAGCGAGAGGAATTTCACGCTGAAGAGCAAACAGTAGGTGTTTCTCGTTGCGCTACCGATTATTTCAAAGCGGTGAGGTCGAACCGGCTCGAGAGGTATGCCACAGAGACAAATAAACTGTTGATAAGACTGGACAAGTTAGTGTGCAATATGCCGACTGACCCAAATCAGAGGAGGCAGCATGAAAGGGATGTAAGTAATTTGTTTTTTCTTTTCTCATACTGAAGGAAAGTAAATTTGGTCAAGAATCAAGCTAACACATAACTGACTGAAGTGTCACACAATAGAGAGGTTCTGTAGGCAGGCACTGATACAAATTTTACAAGTTTTAAAATTGTATTTTAGTTTACAACAAGTATGAAATGATTTTCATTAAATAAATAAATACAATTGAATTGGTTACAGTCCATAACTCATGTATCATCATTTTTATCGGAACTCTTAATCTTTGTCATGGAGGTGGGCATTGGTGACTGCTACAGTTTTTATACTTCTGCAGACTTTTTTACAGTTTTTAAATTGTATTCATATGCCAACATTTCATGTTCAATATATTTTGAATGGATTTGATTTGAGATACCTACCTAGTCAAGACCATTAAACATGGCACATTTAGAAAAATGGGAGGCATTTGTCCAGCAGTGCACTTCTACAGGCTGTTAATGATAATGATACATAGTTTTCTTAATTTTTCAGGTTGTTCCATGGCTAGATGGGTCTTCAGTCAAGTTATGTCCGAACTGTGCTAAAGCCTTCAACCTCACTCGACGGAAACACCACTGTCGGCTCTGTGGTTCCATATTATGCCACGATTGCTCTGTATTCCTGGACATTAATGTGGCCAGTAAGTCGTTTTAGAATCTTTTTTTAACCTATAGTTTCCCACTGCTGGGCAAAGGTCTCCTTCATCCAGCATGTAAGCAGCATTCTATTGAACTGGAAATTCTGTCAACACATCAGCACTGATGATGTTGTCAAATGCGGACAATCATAGTCTTAGTATTCACCAAGAGTTTGACCCTTAAAATACCATAATCAACTTTTACAATGTCCTACTGCTATATTGAATTATGTTAATGATGTCTCCCCCAAATCCATCCACACTGTGCAGTAACCAGCTATCTTGGAAAGCATAAGGGTAATCAATATGACGACCTCTTTGGCGGAGTGGGTGTTGCCGGTTCGATTGTGGGACAAATGTCTGTATGATCTGCAAATATTTGTCTCAGGTCTGGGTAATTTCTATGTATAAGATGTATTTACAAAAAAAGTATATAAGCATAAAAAACGGGATATTTACCATGTTTTGTGAACACATGCAACTGTGCCGAAATATCGGGAAACATTCAAACTCACAAATCATGGTAAATATCCTGTTTTTTAGTAAAAATTATGTTCAAAACCATGATAGTTTCAAAAGTTATAAGTATATAAGCAGTTTATCAGTCATTTAGTTCCCATAATACAAGCTCTGCTTGGGGTTTTTTGGACAAGTTTGGGGCTAAATGATGCTGTGTGAAAAATGACCAGCATTATTTATTTAGAGTTTCTGGTAATTTGTTCCAGTAGCTACACTACTAATCAACTTATTTTTCACAGAAGCAATAGTAGACCCTTCGATGCAACAGCCCCTGTATTCCGAGCAGCCTGTTACAGAGAAGGATGGACTCCGTCTTTGTGAGCACTGCTACAACCTGATCAAGCTACGGAAGCAGGTGCAGGACAGCAGGAACGCTAAGTCAGTGCTGATGACGGCTTACGAGCAAATGAGGAGTTTGATGGATCAGGCCCGGCCAGCTGTGGCTATGTATGAAAAGGTATTTATTATATCGGCTCCGACACACAACACTAACAATATCCTGACGCACAACTGGTATCATGTTTTTTCAAACTCACAAATCATGGTAAATATCCCGTTTTTTTAGTAAAAATTATGTTCATAACTATGATAGTTTCAAAAGTTAATGTTCATGTGTTTGTATTTGCTATGTTTACATGTAAGTAGTACTAGGAATGTAATGATACATCGTATAAGCCATATCATGCTAAGCCCAATACCAGAACGCTTTGTTTTTTTTTTTGAGCGTTTTTAAAAATCGGTTTTGTAGTTTCTGAGATGACCTCCCTTACAAACATTACCTAATATTACTATAGATTATGATTTACATAACATTTAGCAAAAAATTATCAATACTCAATCGTTTTTATTTCAGATGTGTCAAAGTCTTTTCGACGGCGAGACAACGTACACTCTCCAAGACGTGAATGCGATGCGCGGTCGAATCGGAAAGCTAGCTGAGGGCATCGATCTACTCAGCAAGCAGATCTTGACATTTCCAGCGGATCCCGGCACTAGAACTGCCAAGCTCCATAACTCCATCAGACAAGCTGCGGCTCATTATATCAAGGTTACTAGGATTCTATATCATCTATTCACTGTTCCTTTCTCGGGCCCAGTTCATCAAGACAATAACGGATGGTTAGGTCCTGATCAAAGCTTTTTGACGTATGCTTTCATAGGAATCAGTCATCATAACCCATCCTTATACTTAGCAAGTATTGGTTTTGTCGCTCATATTTTTCAAATCTATCCTCATGTATTGAACCTAAACAATGCTAGTTGCGAATCTTTTGGTAGGCATGGTATTATCTAACTTAATAATAATTGATTTTCTCACTTATGTTTTACCTATTCTAGATTAGTTTATAACGCACGCTCGCGTATGCAACTGTTTAAGTACCTACGCAATGTTTTGTTAGTTATAAGTTCTCATTTAAGTGAATTATAAATTCTTATGAGAATAAATTCTTAAACTGGATAATCAATGATTATGATTTGACGGTCCGTTTATTTAGTTGGTGAACTCGAGTCTTAGTCACACTTCTACGGTCAGTCGGACAGTCAAATTATTAAATTGAATGAAATGAGTAAACGTTTTCAATAAAAAAGAATGTACTTTCGTATGTTTTTGAATGAAAATCGGAAGTTGAGAACTTTTGTAACATAAGATGTGAAATATGTTCGCAGGAAGACCTTTTGTCATTGGGTAAGCTGCCCACCGAAGCACAGATAGAGGAAGTGCGTCGACAGCGGTACGAGCGAGCGGAGAGACAGATACAGATGGAGAGAGAACATATGGAACGAGAGAGACAACGAACGGAGAATGTTGGCCCGAGCGGTGAGTTCTTAAAAAACCAGTTATATTTTGCAAGACTTTGCAAACCTGTTTTCCACTGGCTATAGCAGCGCTGCCTAGTGACTTGTGGCAGTAAAATCTATCAGTTTCACACAGCATCTAACCCCAAACAATTTATAACATCTGTGCCCAAACTACGCAGAGTATTATAAATAGTGCTGGACATTTTCACACAGCATCATCTAGCCCCAAAGTAAGCAGAGCTTGTGTTATGGGAACTACATGACTGATATACTACTTATATACATATTGTTTTTGTAAATACATAAATGTTATACATAGAAAACACCCAGATCTCGAGACAAATATTTGCAGATACAAACATTTGTCCCGCAGCGGGAATCGAACCCGCAACCTTCTGCGTCTCAGGCGGGCCTTCGCCCATTTCGCCACAGAGGTCGTCAAAATGTGAACTACATGATTGATAAAACAATATTTTTTTTTGTAAATACATACATATTATACATAGAACACCCATGTAGAAAATACTTTATTGCACGCCAAATCAACTTAGTTAAGTACAACTTTGACAATGTTGTACAATGGGCGGTCTTATCGTTAAATAGCGATCTATTTAACGATAAGACCGCCGAGTTGAGAAAGGTATGTTGAGATGGTTTGGGCATATAGAAAGGATGGACGAAAGAAGAACAAAACAAGTAAACTAAATTGTCCAATTTAGTCTGACTAAATTGTCCAATTTAGTCTGACTAAATTGGAGATATTCTAGAGAAAGGCCAGTTCAGAAGTACACTAAACCGCCGAGTTTGTGTGAAATTGATGAGGATAAATGAAGTGAAAGAGGTAGGTATGCCAGGATCGTAGCAAGTGGAAATCCTTGGTCCCCCCCCTCCCCCTCTTGCCTACCCCTCCGGGAAACAGGTGTGACTATATGTATGTATGTTTGTTTGCACGTGCTCGAGACGGTAGAACAGTGAAAACTAGTTCGGAGGGTCAGAAGGTACAGCAATGCACAGTCAGTCGCTTGACTCTGCATTGCATACCGTCTTGTTACAAACATACCTACTACTAACACTTCGATATCTTAGAATAAGTAGATAATTTTGCAAGTGTTTACTTTACTTTTTCGTATTCATAAGGTAAATTAATAACGTGAGCTTACTATAGTATATAGTTAGATGGTAAGGTTGTCAACATCATTTTTTTTCTGAATAAATATTTACTTTAAAGTTTTATCACAAACTCTTCTTCAGGCTACGAGAACCGCGTGAAGAATGATGATGATGACGACAGTCCGCTGTTGGAACAGATGAATATAATCCGGGAGTACATCAAGAGAGCGAGGGAGGAGCTCAAGTTTGAAGAGGTGAGTCTACATTCGTTTCTTGATTTCTTCATAAATACAGGGTGTCCCGGAATGTGTATATAATGCCGGAAGGAGGTCATTGACGTGACAATGACGTCACACTCAAAAGTCAGCTAAACAGCTGTTTAGTTGATTTTAGGGATGTGCTAAGAGCAGGTAGTATGGAAACTTTGATGGTCATTTCATGAATGAAAAACATGGAAATCCAAAAAGTCGTAGAACAAACAATGTTCCCCACCACGGTGTCAATGATCTCCTTCCGGCATTATATACACATTCCGGGACATCCTGTATAGCTAGAATATGTAAATATGTAAGACTAGCTTCTCCCCACGGCTTCGCCCGCGTGGTACCCGGATAAAAAGTAGCTTATGTGTTATTCTGATGTATAAGCTATATTACTGTAGAATTTCATCAAAATCCGTTCAGTAGTTTTTGCGTGAAATAATAACAAACATCCATCCTCACAAACTTTCGCGTTTATAATATTAGTAGGATAGGATAGGATAGTAGGTTATACAATCTATAGTAATATTATAAAGAGGTTATGTTTATATGTAATCTCAGAAACTGTTCATCCGATTAAAAAAAATTCTTTCACCAATATTTAGAATGGACTTTCAGGGCGGACATAGGCTTTATATATTACCCCATTAAAATAACAGGACTTTTCGTGGAGACCAATTTTGCAACGTAAGTCCACGAAAATATGAATGCTACTTTTCATCCGGGTACCAAATGGACGAAGCCGTGGGCAGTAGCTAGTACAGAAAATAAAATAGCACTTGTTTTGTTAACAGGTCGCAATATTGGAGACCAACCTAAGGGAACTGAAGAAGGAATACCAATTACAAAAGCTCTCAAAAACCTAGTCATACTTTATGTTAATCTAATTTAGTTTGAATATGTAGCCCAATAATATCAATTAATTTATTTATCTTGCAAAGATTAATTTGTTAAGTTTACATTTTGTACCCTATTTATGTTAAGAATTAAAATTACATTCACAATTAAAAATGTTTTAATTGTTATGTAAACTAACTTTCAAGAGTATAATATTCCGTTACATAATTGAGTAAAATTACAGACTATTTCATACAAAATAATTAAAATAAGTAAGTAGTTACATAATTATCACAGTCTTTTGTAAGTTCAGATATTAGAAATAATTACAATAGAGCGTACTGATAATATTTTGACTCCACAAAGCATTAAAAAAAATCTTAAATAATCTATGACAAATAAGAATTATTTAGCTTCAGTTGGTCACATGAAACAGATTTCAGCAAGCTTTGGTATTATTTACTTCTACAAAAAATATAAAACTTAATAAAAAAAAATGTGTTTTCACGGAGTGGGCGAGCGGTCATACTAAGCTGCACCACCCCGCTGGGGGTCACCACTGAAAACTATAGGGTAGTTATAAACCATAACTTCACTTTGCATGCTTCTCTCTAAACTTTTCTAACTTATCCAGTTGTTTAAGCAGCTGTGGCCTCGTACACAAAGCCTTCTTGATCGCCTCATCTAACATTTTCTTTTGGTAAAAAGGCGGTATCGGCGTATCTTCCAAATGAAACGTGTGTATCTTACCTGCTGTGTCACCAACGAACACGTTATCACCTGAAGTCGAAAACTTTATGTATGTAAGTACTATGTTATTGGGAAACGTATACTCTGCGCATGGTATGTGGGTCTTTCTACGCAGATCCCATATGGATAGCACATTCCCGCTCACGGAGATTAGAACAGTAGCGTTAATTGGACAGAAAGCAATGCCGTAAACAGCGGCTGGACAGCTCAGGGTCATTATTACATCGTCCATGCCTTCCAGCCACAATCTTATAGAACTATCAGCCCCACAAGACACCATCAGGGTATCCATGAAAGGCGAATATTCCATACCATAAACGGGACCTGCGTGTGCTCGGAAAACGTCAATGTGCTGATTGAGATAGTGAGTGGAGCACTTATGGATACACCCTTCGTCGGTCCCCACCAAATATACGTGGTCTATATTTGGGTGCCACTTCATACACAACGCTGCTGGATATCGGGTAATCGGGACGTCGACTTTTAGACACGGTTTCGCTATCTCCAACCCTTTCAACTTCCCTTCAACCGCTGAAATTCTCATCATAGGTGAGCAAATGAAATCGTGGGTCTTGGTACTTGTGAATCGGTTAATTCTTCCGTCTTGGCAGGCCGTCATTACGTACTCGGTCTCTCGGTCGATAGCTCGCCAATTGGTGACCCAAATCGGATCGAAGCATGGGTTTGTTTCGCGTTTGCTTTTGGCAATAGTTTTTATAGTGTATGATGTAACATCTAGGATAAGCACATCGCCGTTTGCGAACCCGCACGCCAGCCAATTCGGATTCTTCTCAGAGAATGACACTGATGTTAGTGGGTCTTCAAAGCGATAGATTCGCTCTGGTTTGCAAGGATTCTTCGTGCACCAGACGCAGACTAAACCGCTGTGATACTCCGCGTAGCCAAACTTCCCATGAGCAACCGCTAAAATGTTTTCGTTTTTAGGGTTGAATGTTATGCTTGTGATTGGTCTGCCGGCTGTATCCTCACATTCAAACGACCATAGCGGTTTCATGGAGTAAATGTATATTAAGTCCAGAGCAAGTGGGTCCATCTGTATCAGGCCGCGGAACTTTTTCTGGGCATCAGAATATTCTAAAGCAGCTAAAACTCGCTCCGTCAACAGAACAGCATCGTGGAATTGTGGAGTGGGGGCTATTTCCTCAAAAGTTTTGCCTCGTTCTTCAGTATCTGCAGCGGACTTTTTTTTCTTCTTTCGCAGCAAATTGGGAGCAGCTGTTTGGTACATTACCATTTCGTCCGGTTCTTCTTCCTTTTTGATTCTCGCTAGTCGAGCGTATGTGTCGTGCATGTCCCACATTGAAGCGAATGCAATCGCATTCTTCTTCTGCGGTCTGACTGCTAGAGTGTGGCGTGTCTGTGTAACGCACGCTTTCGTTTGAGTCTCTTCAACGACCATCTTACGGTTCCTGCCTTTTCCCACTGTGATGTACTGGTAGTATTCATTTTCTTCTTCTACGTCGTTCGCTTCTTGGGATCCTTTATCGTACGAGAAGCATGGTAGATCGAACATGAAACATGTTTCTGTTTCTTTAAGGACTACGAATATTTCTGGTGGGTATGACATTATCGGTAATCTTTTGGGCAAGTAAAAGGCGGATGGTGCGATTTCGAGGTCCGCGTCGTCGGGGATATAACCCTCCTCGGTGTTGAGTGTGTGATCGATATGAATTTCGTCAAGGGAGATTGTGGTAGCGTACACTTTCATGCCAGTATCTGTGCCTGATTTTGACGTTTTCGATTTGGATACTTTGAGGGCCATTTCGCTTTTGAAGCGGGGCTTGCTTTCGAAGGCCGCGTGAGAGAAGGTGTCGTCCATGGTGACGTAATCGAGATCTACGATGTTATCCGGCGTGACGTCGACTCCTTCCACGTTCACGCGGTAGGTTTGCCGCTTCTCCATAAAGGAGAAGTTGGCCTTGCTCATCCTAGACTGGGAGTCTTCGACGAAACTGATTCGTGAAACTTCATGCCCTGAATGGGAACTCGCCTCCGTAGAGGTGTTAGAGAAATCAACAGTTGAGCTCTCCATTTTCGTTAAATAGAGGTGTCCGTTACCTTTGAAAAATTATAAATATTTTGGATTCTAGCTCCCACAATCCTTATTTTTGTATTTTTGATAAAAACATTAATTCTCAAAAACGACATGAACCTCCAGAAAAATGTGACGTTCTTGAAATGTCAGTACTTACTTCCATAACGACGAAAGAGTCTATTGCTTATGAGGTTTTAATAATATCAAGTGAAAAAGAGGTTCTGATGTAAAGTTAGAAGAGATTCTTACCTGTTCATCATGGAAATTGTGACCTTCGTGGAATATCTTAGTACTTACTTTATGTACGTACTTGTGAGACATAAAAGCATCGGCGAAAAAAGCATTTGATTCTGCACCCATAAGCGGCGAAGCAGCTTTTTTCTACCTGACAGACCATAATTACGTAACTACGTGCAACCAATTATGTAGGTAGGTTCACTTACCTATGCTGTAATTACCTACGACATAAGTGAGTCCTATTTATAAGGAGTCCTACCAAGTAATAAGGGGTCCGTAGAGCATATCGCACCGGTTGTGCTTTGTCGAGCATACTTCCGTTGCTCTAGTGGGTTGAGTGTGCTTGTTCATTGTTTTACCTTAGACCTGGCATGGGTTCACGGCCTGACTTTTTACCATTCTTCTTCTGACTAAGTTGTTCTATTATCTTTTAAGTTACCAAAAAAATCTAGCATAGGTATCATAGTCGGGTGTCCCCGAATTTGTGGGAGTACGATCTCGTATTAGATATTACTAGCTTCTGGCCACGGCTTCGCCCGTAGTACCCGGATAAAAAGTAGCCTATATGTTATTCTTATGTAGGTATGAGCTATATTACTATAAAGATTCATCAGAATCCGTTTAGTAGTTTTTGCGTGAAAGAGTAACAAACATCCATCCTCACAAACTTTCGCGTTTATAATATTAGTAGGATTTTTGTTCCGAGGATTTTTTGTACCTATTTATTTTGGGAAAAAAAATTAGGACAGTCGAAACCCGGGCTAAAGCATGTCTCCGCTATATTATGTCCGTTATATGCCGGTGCCGCTATCTCACTTGGCTTTACTTAATTCTATCAGACCTTTGGTTACATTTTGATGAGTCAGTGTATAAATGAGCTGCACTTACGTGGGCTCAAATCACTTTTTTTCCAATTTTGGTTCAACATTCAAACTCATGCAAATTACTGGAGTGGGCGCAGACTGGACATTTTGGTAAAATATTTTTGCTTACAGTAACTTACACAAGTACCTACCTATTGTTCTATTGCATAGCAAAAATAATTTATGCAAATTATTCCCTAGTCCTAGATGTTCTCGTATCGAGTATTGTTTTGCGAAAACAGATAACTAAACTCCACCTAGCACTAGGAATAACAAAAATATACAAGTTTAACTTTATAATCTACTAGCTTCTGCCCACGGCTTCGCCCGCGTTGCAACCGGATAAAAAGTAACCTATGTGTTATTCTGATGTATAAGTTATATTACTGTAAAGTTTCAGTAGTTTTTGCGTGAAAGAGTAACAAACATCCATCCTCACAAACTTTCACGTTTATAATATTAGTAGGAAGAAGGATAGGTACTACTAATAAAGCTGAATAGTTTTCTTTGAACTAGTTTAGCAGTCGGATTTGAAAAATATTTTGGAAGGTATTTAACGCCCTTAGTAGCCGAGCAAAATAAACAATAGCGCGAGCGGGCGATGCCACGCGGGTGCCGAAGGGCAGCACAGCTAGTAATAAAAAGTACCTACAATTATCGGGCTTATCCCTAGAGCGATCTCTTTCAGGCAAACATAATGAAGAGAAAGAAAGATACTCTTTAGTACTTTATACCTTATTTTGGTCTGCATTACCTAAGCTCAGGCAAAGACTTTCATTTAAAAATGTCCGGAAGTCCCGCCTAAGTCTAGTACAGACGTGCACTGTCAGCGGTGACATTTTAAAAACCGTTCGCTTACGATTATAACTGACGTGCGCAAACTCGGTCACCGCGAATTTGACACCATATCGAGTAGGCAGATAGGCGCTTAAGGTAGGTATAACAGAGTTTATCCACCCCATGACGGTACGTCGCAGGAAGCCATGCGTGACGCCTGCCCAGTGCCCACCGTCACCGCTCTACCACATTAGTAGCGCGCGCGTGCTACAGGACACCGTTTGCAAGCTGCTCAGGAAGCTACAAGATGAAGAGCATCTTTAGGAAATTTAAAGAGAGTGAGTGTTATATACCTTAGTTTACTTACTGATCCTTTATGTGGTGTTGTGAATTTCTCATCATTCTTTGTGACACTACGTACACATTTAATTCGGACTTTTGAAAAACTCTGTTTTGATTTTGCCGTCCTGTTAGCTGTTTTAAAGTCAAGTGTTGCGATAGCGGGTTCGATTCCTACATTATTATTTTGTTTATGGGAACACTTTATAACTAGTTGGCGGAATGGACTGGCTGCGAAAGGAGACTTAACGGGTTCGATTCCCAAAAAGGATTCAGTGCTTATAATCGGTGTGCTGATAAAAATATTATCAACACGTAGAGAAATGTCCGCGTCTTCGTACAAAAATCCTTTATTTGTGCATCCCTACGGATCACGTTAGTTATCTATATTCCTATTTATAGCCCCTACATGTGTCAAAAAGAACATGCCTTCCATTGTCTCTGGGATTTACGGCAGGATGTGCGTTCACTATCAGTGAGTGACCAATGCTCATCGGCACAAAATTTAAGCAAATATTTAAGTATTTAAAAACAGATTCGTATAAAAATGTCCGTAAGAGACGCCATAATTCAGTCGAACAACAGTCAGTTCTTTTTTGGTAATTCAACAAGATGTTTTTTTTGCCATTAACTATAGTAGGCAAGTTAATTTAAACAGCAACATGCTGTGGTTTCTCAGAACATTAGCTTATTAACCGTTGCAAGACCGCATGCACTCATCTCAAGCATGGCGAACCATGCAAAACATGAGATTAAAAACATGCTCACTACGCATTCTGGCACGTAAAATTATATCCTCGTCAGTAGTACGTTTCATCATCGCTGGCAAAAGGAGCAAGACAGCATCTGATACTAGGGCCGGGTTATCCTTGCCAGGGTCGGAATAAGGTGAATACGAAGGCAAACTTCACTTTGGACAAACCTAATGTACCTAGCGCTTTACATCAACTTTTTCGGGCCGAAAAAAATATTTGCGTATTGCTAAAGTTCTCTCAAAAAGACTCCTAGAACAGACGGTTCTAGGACATGCCCTAGAATAAAAAATCGAAGACTGACTTTGTGCATAAAATAACCTTTATCGAGGCGCACACAATCTTTTTACCGCACCCGAGGTTCGTTCATCATTGTCATCACTAGGTTTTTAAGACAACAGTTCTGCTAACGACTGAATGAATATGCAAAAATTAGGCATTTGTTTATTTTTTAGGGTTCCGTACCTCAAAAGGAAAAAAGGAACCTTCATAGGATCACTTCGTTGACCGTCCGTCTGTCTGTCAAGACCCTTTATCTCAAGAACGCGTGGAGGTGTAAAGTTGAAATTAACAAAATACGTAGGTCTGCGGTCCCATGGAGCTGTAAGGATATCAAGCTTCTAAGTGAACGCAATCAAAAAATACAGCTATTTATGCCTTATATTTGGACACTCGCAAAGTAAATCAATACCTATAGGGTACTTTCCATTGTCCTGGAATAATAAAATTTGGTAACACGCTTTGTATCTGAAGAGGTGTGTGAAGTGACTATATTCTGACCAAAAAGGTTGCAAACAAAATGCATGGTTCTCTGACACCCATTTTGTAATCTCGGAACACCTGGTTATAGCCCTGCCAGGTTATCCTCTACGCCCACATTTCAGCAGCGGTGTGTGTGCGTGCGCGCTCATACGAAGTAACGAAGACTATACAGCATTATATCGTAATTGCATCTCAAGTTTATAATAAAATGGAACGTGTGATTTCGGAATCGATAAGAACTCAGTGAAGGTACCAATACTAACCTTAAAACAGGACAGACAAAATTCTGTACCATATCACTTATCTCAGACTGAGTCGGATCACTCTGTGACATATAGGTATGCGTGGGGAACGGGCGCTTTTTGAAGAGTGTCAGGCTAACCGCGCGGTTACAAACTGAGACAAACAAAAATCACTCTACTCGCACCCGTGTAAATTCGCAAGGAGTAGTCTAAGTTAAAATTATAAATTAAAAAAATTTATTGATTAATCTATTCATTCAGATTCGATGCCATAGGTATACAACAGGTGCTATAGAAGGATACACGTAGTTCTAAACTTAGAGCAACCCTCTTTATGCACAGATTAAAAAAATGTTGATCCTTCTTTATGCATCTGAGGTTGAATAGTAGAAATCATAGTTGAAATCGCGGTCATTGTTGCGATAAGTGATTGTTGTTACATCGAAGTCCATTTGGAAGCAAAATACTTACGCAAAATACTTTTTTTTTTTTGCGTGTTTGTTTGTTTTATGTGGTATCGCCAAGATATTGAAATCAATAAATGTAGTGATACGTTTACTGAAATAAAGATGAACTTCGTAGCAAGTAGCGCGTTGAAGTCTTTTATGAAGGTAGTTTGGAAAGGCATACAAATTATGTAAATTCTACTTTTTTTTATTTAAATTGTTTATTTCTTGGTGATACTTAATATTTTATGCCTATTACCTAACTACCTAGCAACGCCAAATTTTGTTTAATCTCTTGTAGATTCTTGATTGACGATCGGTGGCGCGTCGGGTATGTAGAGCCACGCCACCAGGTTCGATTCTCGCAGCGGGACAAATGTGTGCATGTTCTGCAGATAATGTTTTGGGTTTGGATGTAGCGGTACTACTTATGGTGGGCATACTTCCTGATACCCATAACACAGGGAATCCTAGTGTTACAACTATGTGTGTGGTAGGATCAAAAAATGTTAAATCTGTGGTGTGTGACGGTTGGATGTTTATTTATTTATTATATTGTTTTATTTAAACTGACATAAGTGCACAAATGAAAATAAAGTTACGGAAGACGAGGCAGTATGGTCATACGACTATAGCTAACCCTAGAAGGGTATTAAAAAAAAAAAAAAAATGACATAAGTGCGTATAGTTGACGTGTTTGACGCACATGACACGATACGTAGATTGAGCAATCTTTTTTTTTTTATGGAAACAGCTCATTTTAATTACAGACTACGCAAAAAGCTTTTTCGATGACCTTTGTACAAATTAATTTCAACGAGTTATTTTCGAGTTTTGGAAACCAGGTGAAATCGTGTCGAAGACATTAAATCAGAACACAATCTTAAATTCCTGCGCAGGCCCGTCACCGTGACGAGTGTCCGGTGCGGTACCGGCGCAGACGCAGGCACAGTGTAAATATCACTTCAGTAATTCAAGTTCGTTAATAAAACTCTACCCCTCGGCATTACCTACACCTAGTTAACCTTGTTCGCAATTTTATTATTGATGTTTTAACTTTTGTGTGGCCGTCCTACTTACAATTCAGTACGAGTAACCGTTAGTACTGTACTGTAATTTGTTTACGATTATTTATAAGAATTTTTTTTAAAAAAACCCCCTTCTGTATACAATTTCGGTAATATAATGTAATTAATTTCGGTTATCCGCTGTATTATAAACGTGAAAGTTTGTGAGGATGGATGTTTGTTACTCTTTCACGCAAAAACTACTGAACGGATTTTAATGAGACTTTACAGCTTATACACCAGAATAACTTAAAGGTTACTTTTTATCCGGGTACCACGTGGGCGAAGCCGTGGGCAGTAGCAAGTACATCCGTACAAATGCAGTAAAGAATGTAGTAAGTTTAGGGCATAGTGTACATACCTTGTTAATTTAAGATTGTACTATGTCTACGCGTTGGGCTTGGGCGCGGGTCGAGAGGTCGTGCGCGCCGAACGCCGACGCGCCCCGCCCCCCTAATTGCCGCGCCCCACGCAAATAAATAATTTTTATCCCAAGCGAGGAGATCACGCTCCTTCTTGACCTTAAATTACTACACGTAAAGCACTTTTTTGTGAAATTTTAATCGTTTTCCCGCATGTCGTATGTTATGCGGCATAAGTACGTATACGACCCAAAGAGGTCGCAATAAAATATTTTCTCTTGGTTGACTCTGGATGTAAATCTCTGGGTGAATCTTCAACTTCTAATTTGCAGTATTTTTTAATTTAGAACATTGTTTTTGTCCTCTTCCGTGGGATTGGCACCACATAAGCATGTGCATTTTTTCAATTTCTATCAGCATACGTTAACGTCATAGTAACGGCTGATAGTCTGTGCTATCAGCCGTTATTTCAGTACTTACTCCTTTCTTACCCATGTCACAGATATTATAATACAAGATGTCATTCTTTACACAGTCCATCCCTATTTTCTTTGGTTTATTCTACACTAGCTTCTGCCCACGGTTTCGCCCGCGTGGTACCCGGATAAAAAGTAGCCTATGTGTTATTCTGATGTATAAGCTAATACTGCAAATCATCAAAATCCGTTTAGTAGTTTTTGCGTGGAAGAGTAACAAACATCCATCCTCACAAATTTTCGCCTGTATAATATTAGTAGGATTGTAGTAGAATAGAATTCATATTTAAAACGCTTCACGTTAAATGACTTTCTTCCTTCCTCATGACTTGCCGTTACCGATTCTCTTTTACTGCTCAACTTTTCCGTGCTCAACTTCTGGTGTCACTTTGAGACTGCCCCTAGACTTATTTCTCTTTTCCATTCTTGTAACTCCACACATCCAACATTCAACATTTATCCAGACAATAAAACTAGGTTTAAACTTAGAACGTAGTAACACCATGGCGTCGATTCTCTTGTACACCAACTAAACTTGATTTTATCTATCGCTATCTTTTACTAACAATAACAAAATACAGAGATACCAACAATTTTAGTTAGTCAGATTTAAGTTCTTCATACACGTTTAATCGTGATTTAAAAACATGCTGGCTATAAACACGTAAAAGAGCGACACGTAAACAAATTTGACAGGTATTAAATTCTTGTAATCCCTTTCTTACGTGCACTATCAGTAAAAGAGAGCGACAGTTTAAATTAAGTTTCGTTGGTGTACAAGAGAATCGGCGGTACCAAATAATTAATAAGTAATTAGTGTCGGTTGATCATTATTATTTTTTTAGTATGTAATCTACCTGCATAATTAACATAACGGTACTTGCAAATTCAATACAGGCATTTCTTATCTATCTATCGAATATATTTGATGTAGTTATTATGTGTGTAATATTAATATGTCACCCGTATACATACAATATTTTTTTTTTGTTAATGTTGGAATAAAATAAATGAATAAATACTTATACCACAGATATACATATACTAGTACTAATACTACATTGTTTTCCCCAAATGTGAATTGTTTAAATATTTTTTTACAGCGATTAGTTTACGATAACTCTTTATTATGGTCTACACGCTCTACGGTTCCACGATAACTATTAAGCCGCCCCACGCTTAAGATGATAGAAATTAAACTTAATAATTACCTATAAAAATTATCAGGCGATGATCATTCCTTATTTATAGCTTGTAAAATGCCTATCATGATATGGATAAGTATACTTACTTCATTTAGTTTTTGTTTTTACTTTTTATACTAGGTACGGAACTTATATTTAACGAAGCGTGAAATGCGGACTTTATTCTTATGGAATACTTTCGATGATTATTAAAAGAACGCGATATTACAACTTACTTTGTATGATGTGTTTTTGGGTATAAAATTGGGCAGCAATTTCATCTTTGTGACATTAGTAAGAGAGATATATATAGGAAGCCGAGTAGAAACTAGATCAAAATCAAATCAAAATCAGAATATATTTATTCGTGTCAAACACAAAATACAAAAACTTGAAAGAACGATAATATCCGCAAAGTTTGAAAACTGTGTCGCGAATATTAGCGCCCTCCTTCGAAGAGAAATAGCTAAAAAAAAACTACCTTATAGTATCTATTTGATACTCTAGATGTCAAACCTGTGAGCATTTTATGCGTGTTAAATAATAAGTTCATTAATTCATCTCGTTTTTATGGAAATAAAACATGCATAATCTGAGAGACGTAGACGTGCAGAATGTAGCCAAGCCAATAGTCATCGTGCGATAAGTGGCGAAATTAGCGCTCATTGTAGGAAACTCGGAACAACACTCGGAACTGGTAGGAGGGCAGCGAAATGAAGGGTACCTAAGTGTAGGCAGAGGCAGCCGATAATTGCACCGTGAGAACGCACTGCGCGTATCCTCGCCTGGCTCGTTGTAGTACAGATTACATTGTAGTTTTTTCAAGGCTCTGTCCTAGGCGTGCCTACTAAACGACGATACGAAGCTATACTCTATTTAAATTTTCATGTAGTGTTAAAGGTATGGTTCGGAGCATACCGCAGACGGCAGCGACAATTCAGCAACAACAGTCATGTCAATTCCGTAGTTGTTGTCACTCAGCTATCCGGCAAATTGCGGTCTGCAGCTGGCAGTCGGTCGCTACCGCCGTCTTTGGAATGTTATGTATTTGTTCAGTTCTCAGCTATCTCAGCGATTATCGACACTAAAATTTAACAGTTTTTTTAATACCAATTTTTGCGATGCTACATGCCATTAGTTTCAGCTTTCCAGTTTATAGTGCATCGCCTATCATCGCCCTTGCTTCACATGTAAGACAACAGCTGCGCGTGCGCCGACAACACAAAAGTTAACCTAATCGCATGTAATTTTACGTTTTGCTAGATGCGGTGAAAGTAAACGTTTTGGAAAACATTCAAATCGTGACGTTGATTTATAATGTTGTTTATTCCATTGAATTATCTGCATCTATTAGAGCTTAAGTAACAATCAATATTCGATGTGCGTAAAATAGTACCTAATAGTAAAATATTGATCGTATGTGAAACCTCAATCAAAGTAAAAGCAAAAATGCCCATACAAAAGACATCAATGAGCAACCTTTTAAAAAGTACTTACGTGCATTTTTTTTCTACTTTATAAACTACATATATAGGTAGTTAATGTTCACAGCGACTGTTATGCTGTCTATTAAAAAAAGGTGATCTAATGATAAGGCGACAGAAAGTCTGCGTAATTTATAAGTGGCAGTAAACCATTTTTCCTAACCTGTTATCTTGTTTGTCCATTTTATTACCTAGATGCATACTAAATTTGATCTAGACTAGATTAACAGGTTTGGAAATAACTTGACCAGCAGATTCACAACAATAGAAAGCGAAATCCAAAAGTGAAGGCAAGGCTAAAGCGCTTTAACATACTGTGACAAAAATAGTATGACTGTGAAGAATTGAAAATCGCAAATGCCAAGATTGGTCACAGCCACCGGCGACAGTCTCTAAAGTGACGAATCGAAATATAATGGAGTTTTTTTATCAATGGTATGTAGAATATGCAAAAAAAAACTACAAAAGGAGGCTACGACAAATATTAGGTTGGAAAAAACCCGTGCAACCTCAATAGCACTCTAGCTTCACGGAATATACCTAAGTGTGACTGTTGAGTATTTATTTATTATGTCAGTATACTATTGTTTTATTCTAACCTATATATTAAGCGTATAGTTAACGTGTTGGACGCACATAACGTAGATAGATAGAGATTTATCTTTCTGCTCATTTTGATACTAAAAATATTAGGGTGAAAAAAAATCCGTGCAACCTCATTTTAAAAATATTGCCTCATTTCGCGCACAACTGGGGTGAGTGAGAAGTTTAGAACCATTATTTGAGAACGTATTTTCTAATTATTCTTTTTAAAATCAGGGATGTCTAGAAAAGAACGAAAACCAGCTCATAACCAAAGTAGCGTGAGGCATAACAAAATCGATCCTCGAGGAATGCACAAAATATTCGAAATGCGTGTATCAAGATTTTTTTCTGTGACAACAATAGGTCGCGCGTGGGTATTGGCGTGACGCGTGTGCGCACGATTTCGGCAGTCGTGATCCATCAGGAATTCAGGATGGAATCCTGACGGGCGACTGCACAACATTCCCCTGTATCGTCACTTGGGCTAGGGGTGTGTTGATAGGGATGTTCCGAAAGCAGATTCTAAAAATTCACGGCAACTTAATGTGCTGGGCAGGTTATTTCCCCGAGTGAAAACCCGCCGACTGGAACCAAGCGTCGCGTAGTTGTTTTGCAACATAGCACGTAGACTGTGTTCTTACATTATACTGCATAATGTGTACCTAATAACAATTATTAGCATTACGAGTGTAAGAGCGCAGTAATATCCGACGCAGTAAAACCGTGAAATTGCCGCGGCAGTAAAATTCTATACGAACGAGCCGATTTCAGCTACAACATGTAGAGATGATGGGATCGAATGCTAATGTAAACTGGCACTGAGTTGATAAACTAACAAATTTGATTGATGATTTGGAATGTCGAATAGAGGTAACTCCAGTCAGATCTTTATTCAGCTAAATGTAAACGACAGATAATACCTGACTAGCAGAACCCGTAATTACGTCAAACCACAAAATGTAAGTCAGATGAGTCGGTGAAACACATTGGTTGCTAAATTGTGTTGTCAGTAAAATCTTATGCGAAACGCTGCAGACCTTCCAATTTCGGAGAATGTATTAAAACCCGATTAAAGAGCATAAATGTTATTACCCGCTGTCGCATTTGTTTTATCGGAGCAGTAAATAAAAGGGGGTTATAAAAATTGTCACCGAAACCCATTGCAAACCCATGCCGAACTAAAGTTATGCTCGTGGGTGGCGTGGTACTTTAGTGTTCGGACATTTTATGGTGGGCACGGACCAAGGGGCATTTTTCGGCAACAAAGTTACGATTAGGTAGATACTGCGATTTGGTAGGTGTGTCTGGAAATGTCTTCTGAAGATATCGCCAACGCGTTTTTAACATATTCTTGGTTTCTAGATTGGAGATTTTTGGTTTTATATATCCTAATATACAACAAGCAATTCTCTTTATTTTGATAATAATAGTAAACAAGATAAAGTTTAATGCGTATACTAAAAGTTGTTTTAAGTTTATGTAAATCTTAGAATGTAAGAAACTTTTACTACGTGCAGTTACAATAAACTTCCAACACTAGGGTCAGTGGCAGGCACAATCGTTTGTAGGCGGAAACGTAGGTAGGTATCTAGTCTAGTTAATTTTAGAATTGTTAAAGAGCATGAACAACCCAAAATTATCCAAGACAAGACAATTCAAAACAAATTGAATTTCTACTGTAACAAAAGAGCTTGTTCTCGAAACAAATTGGACAAGACAGCGTAACATAAACTCAGGTGTCAAAGAACAATACAAGCGTGTGAAGTGTTAAACGGTGGTATTGTTTGACCCAACACCTGGTAATTAGGGAGTTGTAGTCGTGACTCCCGAATTTATTGGTACCTATTTTATCCTACCATTGGACAATAACTGATCGTCAAAGTTTTTTTGTCAGTGATTTTGAACGGTACAAGGTTTGCCACATTTTTTAATAGGGCTAACAGGGATAACTAGCATGTTCTGACTAGAAAAGGAGGGACTCCTCCTTTGGATCATGAATTATTCATGATCCAAAGATCCATGATCCATGAAATGGAAAGTGAAAGCATCGCCATACAACTAGGTATTTACTCTAAAAAAAATGAATTGACCTGCAGTTCTACACATGTTTAGCAGGAATCGAACTTGAAACCTCTTAACATGCCACAACCCGCACTCCGCCAGCCTCGTAATAAACGACTCATGATCTGCGGATCGCGCCCGAGGCGCTCGAAAGAGTGCGTCGAACGACAGATAGCCGATAGTCTATCAGTGGCTGTCGAGGCGGCGACGGAACCAGCCGCACCAACCGCAGGCGTACCACGGAAGAATCAGTAGCGAGACTTTACAGCCTGCCATTGTTCGTCGATCGCGCCCGACACCATTGTTCCTCGCTCATTGTGCATTCGCGATCCGCTCCTGTTATCCTCCTAAGTTACGACCGATTGTAATTCTTAATCTTACAGAGATTGTAAAGGATCCGCCGCCGCCGTACGAAGCTAATGATAACGCAGAAAACGATCAGCCAAATTCACCAAGTGATCAGGTAATGCGAAATTAATCGACGGTTAATAATATATTTACGACAATTAGCAGGCATAATCAGAGATTCATTTTACAGATTGATAGTTCAGCATGCGAGGTTTTGGACTTGCTCGCAAACTGCAGAATAGATGAGGCTCCTGAATACGCAGAGATCAGTGACATGGGTCTTTGGCACTCCACGCCCTTGGCGCATCGGCACAAGTCGAAAATATCTCTCACTTGGGTGCTAAAGGAAAACCTAGAAAACGCGAAAATACCAGAAAAAATAAGTGAGGAGAGGATAAAAAGTGACGTGAACAGACAAAATCAGAAATATGTGAACGAACGCTATAGAAAGTGCAAGCAAGTGAGCAGGGTCGTAGGTCGCAACGAGTATTACCATAATCTTAGGTTTAGGAGTGCGTGCGAAGAGTTTGTGAGTGGACAGATCGCGCAGGACTCGTGTTCTGACAGTAGTGAAGAGTATTCAAGGAAGAGGCATAAGCATAGGCACAGGAGGAAGAAGAAATCAAGAGATCGATTCGGATATGACATCAAGGATTTGGACAGCTTTTTGACCGAGGTGAGTTTTTAACAGGGACTCCGTTGAAGTAATTTTAACGCATGAAAATGCAAAAAGAGGGGTGTTATTACATATAATTAACACACCTCTTTTTGCATCGTGCATACATATTTTAAGCTAATGTGTTAGGGGGTCTGTCTATGACATCGGAACTCCCATAAGGATCCGAATTGTTTAAATTGAAGTCTGTTTTCATCAAATGGTTCTTAGTTAGGTATTATTGTCACACGTCACTAAGGGACGCTACAATACAAGATGGAATACACAAGTTAGTTTTTAAATTAAATAACCTGCGGATATGAAAAGAACGCCAACACGCAAGTTTGTTCTACATTGGTCTTATCCTGCAAGATATATCGTTGTTCCAAAACTTTCCACTAAATAGCATTGATGAATGACCGGCCATTCCTCAGATAATCCTGCCGACACGACAGCAGAAAAAAGCCTTGTGTACAGTGCCAGCAGTTTAAAGCGCTGCATAGCATAGTCGCTTCACTAAGCGACTATGCTATGCAGCTATGAAATGGTCAGTTTTGGAGCACAAAAATAATACCAAAACTAGCCAAAGTAGCAGAACATTACATATAGATGATTCGGATAGGCAGGCTACCACCTACCCTACTACCCCTCTGTCGCTTGAATCATCCGTAATTTGCCCACCTATAACCAGCAACGAGCCTTACGAAAAGCATAAAATAGCATTCGCAGCATTACTTCAGTGGACAGTTGGCTTTACCCAAAACACAGCGAGGATTATTATCAATCAAGATACACAAGTTAAATTGTTTCGGATAACCAGTCCCTTGAAGTTGAACGCCATTCCGAAAATCGAAAATGACGTGTAATTTATTCCTTCTCCAATTTTGCACCAATTTCTCAGCTTAAACCTCGGGGTAAGCCACAAAAAGTGAACTGTGTTCCTCCATAATATCAGGAGGCCCTTCAAGAAAAAAGGGTACATCTCTACAAATTTTGCGTATTTTTTTACAGATAGAGCGCGGTCTTTTAAAAATCCCCGCGACAGTCAAATTATATAAGTGTTAATAATAATAATAATAATAAAAGACTCAACAGACACCTCATAGTCCTGACCCCACATGAGAATTCTCTGTGATGTGGGTAACTACGATTACCGTGGTACCACAGCACCCAGACTGAAATGAATAATCTACAGGAAATGCAAACATTTGTCGAACCCACACCTCTTGTGTATCTCGCCCGCCCGCGCCACTGAGGTCGTTTTCTCTACAAATTGCTAATTTCATGAACATCGATCATCTAAAGTTATCGCAGGACACTCATACATAAAGTGCCGATTCGTCCAACTTGACTTAAAAATAGCACTCTCTGCGCTCTCTCGATCAACAATGAACTTATTATTTGTGTTTATTAACTCCACAACTTTTTGGTTACCTAGAAAAGCAGTCAATAATTTATGTAGTTGATAAGTTCTTCGAACAGGGCCCAGTAATATCATAATAACAGAAAAATGAGTGATGATTTAAAGCGCATTTAAAATTCCTTTAGTGCCCGTTAATACTCCACGGATGATTAATGAGTGGATATCGTAAATTAAAATTGGCGTGCAATTTCAGAATTACGTTCCGCTTTGTGTTTTACCCTGGATCGAAAATGTTATTAAATCTAACCTACCGGAAAAGTGTACTACCGCCTTAAATTTGCAAATTAACCCAACTTTTTTAAAATTAATAACCACCCAACATACTTCGTATAGTAATATATGTGCAACAGACACATACGTGCAAACATTTGTCCCGCATGGGGAATCGAACCCCCACCTCTTGTGTCACAGCTACTCGCCCGTGCAACCGAGGTCGACTTTGTCTGTCAGCTAAGTCTAGCACTCTATTACTTCACACAAAAGTGTCAAGATAAAATTGAACTAAATAGATCGGCAAAGGTAGCATTTTTTCATGGTTTGTGAATTAGCGAACACAAATTAATTTTATTAGTATAGATAAGCTACATTTAAGTGAAAGCAGAAGGTATTCTCGTAGTTTCTCAACTATAACGGCGGCGTAAAAACATCTTAACGTAATAATTTATTTCGCGTATGAATCTGGATCTTTTGTTTGCAAATGATTTCTAAGGTCGAGCGAACTTTAGGTATAGTTAAATAAGTAAATAAATAAATAATGCAGTACATTTTCACACAGCATCATCTAGCCCCAAACTAAGCAGAGCTTGTATTATGGGAACTACATGACTGATATACTACTTATATACTTTTTTTTTGTAAATACATACATATTATACTCAGAAAACACCCAGACCCGAGACAAATATTTGCAGATACAAATCATCAACCCATCTAGACCCAAAGTAAGCAAAGCTTGTGTTATGGGAACTACATGACTACATGACTGATATACTATTTATATTATACTTGCTATTTTACTAGCTTGTGAGCTGACCATGGCTGTACCTACTTTTTTACCACACATTGTAACCCATGTGTCGCAAATAAACAAATCTGAATCTGAATCTTAATTATATGCTACCACGGCTTCGCCCACGTGTTATCCTATTAACAATATAAACGCGAAAGTTTGTGAGGATGGATGTTTTTTATTCTTTCACGCATAAACTACTCAACTGATTTTGATTAAACTTTACAGTAATATAGTTTATACATCAGAATAACACATAGGTTACTTTTTATGCGGGTTCCACGCGAGCGAAGCCGTGGGCAGGAGTGAGTAAGCTATATTACTGAAAAGTTTAATTAATATCTGCTCAGTACTTTTTGCGTGAAAGAGTAACAAACATCCATCCTCACAAACTTTCGCGTTTATAATAGTTGTAGGATTATCATGGTGCTATACAAACTAACAATTAATCTCATATAACCTCATTCATAGAAAGCCCTACTACGTTAATTCTGTTTTTTCTTATTCAGATCTCGTATATAATACGTAAAAAATCTCTGTCTGAAAGGGTTAAAGGCAGCAACTACATATTATGTAGGTATACATGCATTGTATATATGCTTGTGTGGTCTAACCCTTTTCTTTCGTTTTACGGTGTTAATTACCCGATTGGTAACGCGATATTTCACGGGAGACGCTGAATAGTCTTTTTAAACCACGGGTCAATTTCTCACCGGCCCTGAACCGTGGGTCGAAGCATAGTTTATAAGCGCACGATACGCCTTTCGATCTTCAGAGCCCAGAGTAGTGTTGGATAAAACTTATGGCGATGCTAATAATGTACGTAAGATTAAATAAAACTTATCGTATTGCTTACAATGTTCGCAAGATAAAACGACTATTATGGACCGACTTGTGAAAGTTAAAAAAAAACAAACACTCGCGAATAAAACCCCTATGATGGACATTCTCATATCCTAAGTACGTAGATCTAAGTAGGGATAGGGATAGCCATCGCCGTTTACTACGGTATTGGCCAATAACTTTTGGCACATACATTCGAAATCTTGTTTTTAGGGCATGCATGCCATGTGGTGTACTCGTATTTTTTGCGAGTACACTGGGTTTTAGGTTTAGGTTTGGGTAGGCGCTAGGCGGTACCCCATCCTCCATTTTCTGAAGAATTGATGGCCCAGAACACAACAAGGAAACTCATTAATTTTGTACTAACTACTTACTTGCCAAATTGTACTGTATTGTATTCATTTATCCATGTACATAATTAAAATGTACTCAGTTATGTCAAAATACAAAGAATCTTTTAAAAAGTATATTCTTAATAGTTCTTTAAACCATAAATTTATATTCATACTAGTTTCTGCCCGCGGCTTCGCCTGCGTGTTATGTTAATAAAAGTAGCGTATGACCGTCTCCAGGTTTTTAAACTATATCCACCAACTTTCGAGTGAATCGAACCAAGGATTACAATTTTCCATACAAAGTTTAGAGCTCAATTGCACTCCCCAAAGTGTAGATATGAAAAAATAAAAAAATACGTGTTTCATTATTTATTTCAAAGTTTATTTGTACCGAGTTTTAAGCGAATCAAACCAAGGAATACAATTTTCCATAGAAACTTTACCACCTTGTGTAAGCCTTACCCCCTTAGGGGTTGAATTTCGAAAATAAGATTAGCTTATGTGTTATTCCAGAATCTAAACTATCTACATTCAAAATTTCTTCAAAACCGGTTTAGTAGTTCCGGAAATACGTGGTAACAAACATTCACACACACAGACTTTCGCATTTATTATATTAGTATAATAAAATAATAAATATGTATAATGTTTCGAACCTCTTACTTTGTTTCCTCAAAGATCTACGCACTGAGTCTGAGGACTGTATTCCACACAGTCGTGTTTTTTTGTTATTTTTATTAATTCCACGTTTCACTCTGGAAGATAATTTGTTTTGTATTACAGGCTTCGATCGACCGCCCCGGCAACATCCCCGTGGTAATCGCGTACCCCAGCACGCTCTACCAGACGCACAGGGGATGCCAGCGCGAGCTGCCCTTGCCACTGGGCACAGTGGTAAACGCGGTCTTCAAGAGCGAGCATTGGCTGTACGCGCAGACGCCGCACGGAGCAGAGGGCTACGTGTTGTATGCGGCTTGCTTGCCCCTGCCGATACTACCTAATCGGTATGATTATAAAAACACTAGATTATGCCCACGGCTTCGCCCGTGTGGTACCCGGATAATAAGTAACCTATGTGTTATTCTGATGTATAAGCTATATTACTGTAAAGTTTCATCAAAATCCGTTCAGTAGTTTTTGCGTGAAAAAGTAACAAACATCCCTTAACTCAAAATTTAAGTTTGCTTCTGATAAAGGGTCTTTGCGCTCAGTCAGATCTGCACTGCTCTATCACGATCACAGGACCGCAGCCTTCAGAGGAAGTTTTATATATGCGGAAGTGTTGGAACAATATTCCTCCCCTGATCAGAAATGTAAAAACTAAGTACACATTTTAAATACATTTTAAAAAGTTTTTGTAACAGAAACAAATTGAGGGTATTCCGAGGCGCTTCGTTTGCCAAAAATAAAACTTATCTGTTATCGCTTCTCACTCTGTTGCCATAGTTTACATCACGTACTTATCGTAAGTCCGAGGTAGGAAACGCCACATTATATGGAAATCATTATTACTACAAACACAGAAACATTTAGTAGCTAGGTACATATAACACATTGAGTTGAAACTCGTTCTGCTTGTTCTCAATAGGTGATGGCTGAAAATCAGTGTTTTTGCTTCTAAAGCAAAATATCACGCTGGCCTTTTTGACGTACTGCAGCACACAGACATTATACCTAGATTTTAATTATATTATTGAAAATAGTTAACTATATTTAATTATTGTTTATTTTTACTACTGTATAATTGTTGTATTTTGTATGTCTGAAGTTCAAATAAAGTCTTTTATCTATCTATCTATCATTCTCACAAACTTTCACGTTTATAATATTAGTAGGAAGCTCTACGGGCGTCTAGACAAATAACTCACGCTTAGTTTCCTTTGACGCTTAATGCAGCATGTTTTTGAAATTCAATCAATATTAATAATAATGATAATGCTGGACACTTTTCACACAGCATCATCTAGCCCCAAAATAAGCAGAGCTTGTGTTATGGGAACTACATGACTGATAAACTACTGAAATACCTTTTTTTGTAAATACATACATATTATACATATAAAACACCCATACAATTATAAACATTATACATATACAAATCAATGGTCTTAACACACTGCCAACTCTGCCAAGTGATGTTATTGGATGCTTACATTTTGACCAACCAATCACGTTAGTTGACATGAGGCAATTGACATTAAGTTCGTTTTTTTAAATAAAAAAATATGAAAAATAAGCCCACGCTGGGGGGATGATTTAATTTAAAAATGGGAGATGAAATTTAATAAAGGACTTTTCATCAAATTCTCGTTATTTAATGGTCAAGTTTTAATATTTCCTAAAAAAAACTTATCATTTGACAGCACATCGCCCCAAAAGAAAACTCCTTGCTGGGAAAGCAGCACAGACATCTACCCGCGTCCATGCGGCAACCTCACCGACACAGAGAAGGAACAGTTACGGGGCCGGACGCGCTCTGAGTGCCGCTACCAACGGGTTAAGAAGAAAAGCACGTGTGCGGAAAAGGATATTGACTCTCTTTACCTAAAAACCAAATCCGTATCAAACATCGACAAGTTGGTTGGCAAAAATAACGTGGACAACATTAAAATAGACATTGGTATGAATGAACGAAATTTAATGTGTAACAACAATGGTAACTCCAAGGATATAAAGACGAAAAGACACACGCTTTTAGTAGTGAGCAGTGATTACGTAGGCAGTGCGCACACGCTGAGTGTACAAAAGGGGGATGTCGTAGTGTTAGTGCAGAAAGAGATGGATGTAGACGCCGCCGATTGGTTCTACGTGAGGAAGCGAGATGGCAGTCAGGGGTTCATCCCGGCCAAGATAGCCGGGAATGGGTATATTTGAGTGATTAAATTATTATTAACATTTTTGACTTTGATTTACTCGTCCTAATGTTTATATAGCTCACTTCACATGTACGCGTTGATGGACCGCCCCGCTCGAGCAATACCGAGTTAAAGTAACTCGCTTCGCTTACGTATGTCAACGCAGAGAGACGCCATAATGTCTAATCGTAGACTTATTTCAGTGGCTCGCTTGGCTCGCCTGTAATGTTAACTCATAGATAATCCTTCACAAGCGAGTTACACTGGATTTAAGTACTTATTATTACACTTAATCGCAGATATTGGTGTCGATTCTCTTGTACTTCTCCAAGTACTTTACTGTATTTTACTAACAGTACCTAACAAAAGAAAGAGATAGCAACAATTTTAGTGCTGCCAAATTAATCAGATATAAGTTTTACATTTTACAAGTTTAGTCGTGATTTCAAAACATGCTGATTTTAACCTCGAAGAAGAGCGACACGTAAACTAATTTGAAATTGTTACTTTCTCGCCATCTCATTCTTGCGTGCACTATCAGTAAAAGAGAACGACAATTTAAATCTAGTTTAATTGATGTACTAGAATCGGCGCCATTAAAATACTATACTTGACTTAATTAAGCATGAAATTAATGGTTTTAAAATCCAAAGAAACTACTGTGTCAATTATCAAAACCTATTTTAATTCTTATCAATAAAATTACAAAAACCTTACCGAAAATGCAGTACTTGATCCCTATAATTGAGCGACGTACATAAATCTATATCAGGACTCGAGCCAGCAATAGCCAAGACCTTATTGGGGCTTGTCCTAAGTATCGCAGAATAGACAGTCGTGGCTGACACAGGTAGTTCCACTCTCACTTCACCAGAATAGCTTAGCTGATACAAATGCTTGGAGGCTCCGGCCGCGAAGACACAGTCTTCGTGGAAGAACGAGACGTGGATCCCGTGGTCGGGCAAGTCAAACACAGTGACTGCGTCGAGCGAGCGCAGATGCCAGAGGGCAAGGCGAGGACCCCCGCCGCACACCTACGACAAACACATCTCCAATTCACTACAGAAGCATCAATGCGTGCCCACATTCATCTCAGATAAAAACCTATTCCTGCACAAAGATTTTACTATCACACCAGTCCACACTGAAGAGATCTGTGACATGGTGCAGTGATCAGGCAGTGTTCGCACACAGAATACTCTTTTCAATTAATTTTCATATTAAGACTTGCTAAAATGGTAAGCATCTACTGGCTCGATATTGGGGGCAAAATATAGAAACACACTACAAACATATGCTATGTTCTTAGTCAACTAACATAGGTATAAACAAAATTTATTTTAATACTGTGATAAGTTTTTTTTTCTATAAGTGTTAAACTTACAATCCAATCATCGCCGAGGGTGGCAGAGCCGACCCACTTGCCAAGGTCTGGCCGCTTGATTTTGCTATTACTGTGGGGCTCCAGTCTGTTGTGGGATTTGCCCGTTCTCAAGTCCCAGAGCATGACCCGGCCATCTTCACCAGCTGAGACTAGTTGGTCATTTCTGAAAAGAAAACTAATATTTAAAACCTTACAGGATCTTGGGTTTAGGGCAGAAGCTAGTGGTACATACTGATGAATTTAAAGGCTATTGTACACTGGGGCAGTTTTATCGCTTAGAAGGAAACTCTTTCAAACAATCTTTGGGTGAAGAGGATAAAAAGAGATTATAAGAGTGGCAAGGGTGTTAATAAAAATTATAATAAAAGATTGCAACAACTACTCCGAAGGTATAAGACCTTTTCACCATTATGTCACAGGGTTGGCAGCACAAGAGCTATTTACCTCTGGTGTTGCAAGCTTCCATAGGTTACAGAAACCGCTTACCAAAAGTTAGGCCCATATGCTTGTTCCGAATATCTGGATATGCTGACCGTCAAGGAAGAAGTTATCAAAAACATAAAGAAATACAAAGAAAGACTGAACATGCATACAAATGAATTGGCAAAAATCCTGCTTAACATACAAGACGATATATCATGCCGAAAAGATGGCGAATACTAGAATTAGGTCAGATAAACTAAGTGGTTTCGAGCAATTTATGGTGCTGTTTAAAGGAATCACACCCAAACATAACATCTGATTATGGCTGAAGAGCCGATTGCAGATATAAATATATATAAAAAAAATGCTTGTTCACTAGCTTCTGTCTATTGCTTTGCTTGTGTGATATCTAAATAACAAATTGCCTGTGTTGTTATGTGGTAAGTCTATATCTATTTCATTTTATATAGGTTCAGGCCTTGCATAACAAATTTTTTGAATGAAAATCATAACAACCATATTTTCACATTTCTATAGATTTTAAGGTCTACAAGGTCACAAATTAACACTGCAAGTGAGTTTGCACTTTAGTACTGAGAATCTGTATTGTGTGCAATGGTCTTATCTCATGTATACATAGTCCTAGACCCACACTATGATTCCGCGTTATGGGTAAACACTAGTATGATGTTACCACAAATATCTTCAGAACATGCAAACATCTGTCCCACCATGGGGCAAATATCTCAGTGTCATAAATCATAGCATAACTTGAACCAGTAGGACTTACTTGCCATGCACACTGTGGATGTAATCATTGTGTCCTTTATATGTGGACAGCAGCCTGCCATCTTCCAAGTCATAAACATAGACGTTACTATCTCCACATCCCGCATACAACTTCTCCTGACCATCATTCAACCAGAGACTGTTCACATCACACTGTTCAACAGAAGAATGCGTAGGTATCTTGATCACCCAAGACGGCTTGCTCAGTTTTGAGGATAGGATACTCTTCCATTCCCAACCCGATATTTCATTCACAGATGCTACTATGAGAAATTTATCGGTGCCCGCGAGGCTGGTCACTTGAGCGCCAGATTCGAGGGTGTGGATGTGTTTTGGCTTAGTGTAGTCAGAAGAAAGTAATTCTATGACTGGATTTAGGATACGGTCGAGACTGAAAACAAATGCCAGATTATGTACACATATTATTACATAGGTAATAGTGTTGTTATATTAAAACAGTACAGGAAAGTGTGAGAAAATACCAGATCCAATACTTACTCAAATAAAGCTATCTGTCCGTAAATGTTACCGGCAACTAAATATTTCCCACATGGTGAGAACGTCTGACAAAGAACGGTGTTATATAAAATTTTATTCAACATTTTATTTAAGTTTTGCTGCAAACGATCATGTATTTTGCTGTGATTAGGCTACGCCACAGACTGCTGCTAGTACTACATATTTTGTTTACAATATACATTGAACCTCAACAGCGTAGCGTTACATTCTCTTTAACCTAACAAAATCGCCATCCATAGACAGAAAAACATTCATTCTCTACCTCACTCACCACAGATAATAATGAGTGAGAAACTTTCTTGAGAAAATTGTTCCTTTCGTTTTCGATATTGTATAGTTATGCTTGTTTGTAGTCTGTTAAATTCGTAGCTATAGCTAACTTCATACTATAGTGATCTAGAGAAGTGGTGTATTGATACGACAATTTTTGCCTCTATATAAAAAGTATACCCAATCCTAGTCTGTGTATATTGTGTCTGATTAATAATAAACGAAATAGTTTTTCGGACATATTTGTTACTGCAAATGAGTGTTGTGTTTACTATGCCTTTGCACCAAATAAAAATAAACTTGTAACATGTTTCGAAACTTGTCATTAGAACATACCTACTGGTAAATTCTTATACAGATTTCATTATTTGTTAGCTGTATTCGTATGAACTAAAAACATGCTTCACAACTTGTTATAAATAATAAATAAATAATGCTGGACATTTTCACACAGCATCATTTAGCCCCAAAGTGGCAGAGAGCAGAGCTTGTGTTATGGCAACTCCATGACTGATATACAACTTATATACTTTTTTAAATACATACATATTATACATAGAAAACACCCAGACCTGAGACAAATATTTGTTTAATGTTTTATATAAATATTTATAGTGCTACCAAACAAGGTCGGTAAACATGTCAAACTTCATCTTTAAATGCGAAGTAAGATTTTTTCCTGTGTGTTCGCACTGACAAAAAAAGAACAAGTTTCACTTGAACATGGTTCGTAAACCATGAAATACGTATTGTTGGAGACTCTTTTTACGACATTAATCATAAGTGGCAGAGTTTTGTATTTCAATTCAGTACAATTCATTATAAACAGTTTTATAAATATTTACTTTGAGATGTATATTTTCTATCCAACAAATTATTGTTTGTAGTGTTATATTTGCACAGTTATTTTATGTATAACCTAATATTTTTTTCACACCTTTGCCCTCATGTTCAAAGTTGAACTCAAAGTTGTAGCGCCCTAACGGGGTGCATGTACCTACCTACCTTTCTATGTATTGTTTTAACACATAACTATACTAAATTGTGTACATGACATCAATAAATAAATATTAAAAAACCATCCCACTATTCATACCATCCCCATATCTAAAAAATACATCACAACAATCTAATTTTGTGTTATACAGGACACAGTTTCAATATCATGTATATTGGATTTACCATACAAATATTGCGAGAAGTCTCAGGTCTCTCAATTCACAAACCGATTTGTGGCGTGTATAGTTTGTACTTGTTTATAGTTTGGCGTGTATCTGTGGTGGAGTCTAGTGAGTTAAGTGTAGCCATGCGCGAAATGTGTTAGTGAAGAGAAAAGAATGAAGTATATCTTTTGGCTAAGTGAAGTAGTTAATTGATTTAGTTCAGTAGTTCATTTACTTCAGGTATACCGTTTAGTTTATGAATGGATGAATGAGAATTATGAATGGATGAACAAAATGAAGAAATGAGATGCTTTCTTAGTGCTATGAACTATGAAATGTTTTAATTTTTATATCTTGATTTTCCTTCATAGGTACTTTACAGGCTTAGGACTGTCAACCAGGGGCAAACATTTTACTATAAAATAGGTATATAGGTAGGTAAATTTAATGAATGAATGAATGAGGGGGTGTACTTTATACTTTGTGTAAAGTACCTTAAATAATAATAAATATTAATATGTTTTTTCTAATAATAATAAATACGTTTTTAAAAATTGAGATATGTACAATTTACTTTTGTTAATTAAACTGATTAATATTTCAAATTTATTAATAAAACGACTTAACTTTTTTTTTATTTGCATATAAAACTGGCCCGTAACATGCGCAACACGACGCACTAATAATCGCAAATAAATTACTAAATTCAAACAATGCAAAATAGGTACTTTCTTACTCAAACAAAATATTAATTATCAAAAAACCAAACAAAGGTAAACAATCTACTTTAGCAAGAATCAAAGAACTTTACTTTTTAAAGAACTTTTCAACGACGCAAGGGTTTTTTTTAATTGCAAGTTCTTAGAAAGAAATACCATATCAGCTATCACTCTTTACTCTCTTTTCTATTGTTGAAAAATTGTGCAAAATAGTTTTTTTTGTTTTTTCTATATTCGTCGAGCGTGATGCTAAACGAAGCATTGAAGTAAAAAGATACGTGAACTAAATGAACTAGAGACACATTAAAATGAGTAGTGAACTAAATGACAAGACAATCTTACGTATGAAGTACTTCATTTACTTTATTCGTTCGCGAACTACCCATGGCTAGTTAAGTAACCATGAAACGGCCTATCAGTTAGTCCAATAAATTACTATTTACTGCAAAGTAATAGTCAAACTGATTTTTTCAGGCTCACTCAGATAGTTTGCCGATAGCGTTTGATGTGGTTAGGCTGGTCTTCACTCATATGCATGTTGACATATTTTATAATACTACAATTTTATGTTCTAGATACGGCTATTGAGATTTTTACGACACAACACTGGCCTGAGGAGCAAATTAAAAAAAAAACCTGTGCAAAATGGACGTGTTAGATGTGTTGCGTATCTTTGTAAAATTATAAATTTTGTGGAAATAGGTGTGATGTTTTAAGCGGTGAGACATTTTTACATGTCTGCAGCACTATCAGATAAGGTATATATACTCATCATAGTGCAAACGCGCGTTTAAATTGTGTAGTTTTTATGAAAAAATACAAGTGCATGGTAAAAATTGCATTTCGACTTTCAGGTAAATAAACGTTCAAAATGTATAATGGCATCGGGCTTACAACGCCACGGGGCTCCGGCACTAACGGATTCGTCACCAGGAACTGGGCTTCCGTGCGCAAAACGAAAGATTCAGTCAACTATCGCACGGAAGATGAGATTGCCAAGTTGGACTGCGCTTCGAACAAACAGCCTAACCGGGAAATACTGGATCATGAGAGGAAACGAAAGATCGAAGTGAAATGCGCTGAATTGGAGGACAATTTGGAGGAGCAAGGGTGAGTTCTACTTTTTTTTTTTGGTTATTGAGAGTTCCTTTTGATTGGACACTGTCTTCATCCTAGCCGTTTTCTACAATGGTCAATATCTAGAAGTAAAATAAAAATACATAACATATTTCTATATAATCACTCGTGATACTAATGGATTTGTGCCTACATGTGGGTTTTGTTATGATTCTATTAGATACACAATGAATTTTATCAAACAAGACTACTACATAAGAATATGATCAAGTCCTTTTTAACAAGTTTAATTAGTCCAAAACTGAATACCAATAGGATATTTGTGACAGATAGAACAGTTCATGCTTAGAAAAGATGGATTTGTGCATTGTTTGAAATATTTATTTCTATAAACCAAATTATCATTGATGGTTTGTATTAGCCCACTGCTGGGTAAAAGTCTCTTCCCTCAAACACCACTTCAGTCAGGAGCCTTTTGCATCCAGGTCTTCCTAACAATATCAACCATCTACCAAGCTGTCGGTCTGCTATGGACCCCAGCCACCACTCAGTTAGTCCCTTACTCACCTGCAATCACCAAAAACATATTATTATATATTTACAAGAAATAGTGGACTAGTTAGCTGCCTATAGTACAGCAATATCTATTTATTTATATTTGAATGTATTTTTTTTTACTGTTTTTTGTATTTCACTGTATCTCGTTGTTTATGTTGTTGTATGTATGCTGTATGTTGTTGTTTACATTTTGTGCACACATAAAGTTGTACTAAGTGATATAAATTACCTACTCATAATAGAGCAGAATTGTATAGTATAATTAATTACCTGTCTATACAATTATCTTATAAAATCATTGTTAGTATTAGACTTTTAGTTATATCTGTATTTTCTAGTAATTGCTTCTTTCATAACAAGCCTTGTGCACTACAGGCTAGCCCTGGTGGAGGGACCATTGTATCAGTATACTTATCCCACTAATATTATAAATGTTAAAGTTTGGATGTTTGTTGCTTATAAAACATGTATAGTTTGTGACCTAGAATAACACATAGGTTACTTTTTATCCAAGTACCACATGGTTGAAGCTGTGCCCAGAGGCTAGTCTGTGAAAAAATGTGTTTGTATTAAAAAAAAAATTGAACTAGCAAAAACAAAAGGTAGTTGGTATATAGCTTAGGTTACAAAAGAACTTGTTAATGAGTTATAAATCATATAATGTTACATTCATTTAAACACTGAGTCCTTCTCTGCTCTTCAAGGAGTTAGGCTGGTTGATGTCTGATGATGGTTTGAGGGGGATAATGCACAATACACAATACAATACACCAACATGAGATGTCAGTGCAGATCTTAGTTCTCCCACATTCATTCTATGTGATCATTTAACCCACAGGTTCTTAAACTTATTTTCCCACCACCCACTTTGAGAATAAAAAAAATCCTTTTTCCCCTCAAAGTTTTTAAACATAACAACCTAAGCTTTCCCGTCTAGACCGCCTTAGCGCCCCCAATATCTTAATATCTAGCGCCTTCTACCGGCCCCCTGAAGGCCTCCAGCGCCCACAAGGGGGCATTATCATCCACTTTGAGAAACAGTGATTCAACCTTTATGACAGTTGTAGGCCAGTTGTGGTTATTTTTATATTATATCATAGAAAGTTTAAGAATGGTGTTGGAGAAAATAAATCAGCCTGTAAAAATTTATGAGTGAATAGAATAAATAGTCTGGCAGCTAGCCAAACATTAATCAATTTGGCTTTTGTCTATTGTATTTGAATTGAAATGTAAGAAAAATATTATACCTACTCTTACAATTTTTCCTACCAGCAATATCTATTATGGAATAATTACAAGTGGAGACAAGGCGAAAGGGTTGGAGGAGGCTTGTGCCAGTGGGCACACAAATCTAGACAGTAAAATGCATTAACCAACTATTTATAGTTTATGTTTGCATAGACATTTTTATATCTAAAAACATCTAACAAAAATCTGTAAAATGCTATAAATTTAAAAAACTATATATCCACATACTAGCCTAGTAAGTGGTCCTCGGTTTTTTTTTTACCATGATACTGGGCTTTGGTATTATTAATTATTTAGCTACTGTTAGTGACATGGGGGAGCAGCCATGATTCTTGCTCATGATTCTCAAACCAGAGAATATTTAAAATGATTGTTCCTGCTGTCGTTTTAACTTGAAAAAACTCCTTTGTGGCTTATGACATCCACAGATACCTACTCAGTGCGTAGATCTTTAAGAATACCAAATAAAGGATAGTCAGAGGCACGTCAGAACATTACATATGCGCTTACCAGCGTTTTGCAAGTAGTTAGCATTTTATGTGACAGGTTGGAGGCCCATAAATCAAACCACAGAACAAATGGTTGATATGTGGAAAATAATGTATTACCTACATAAATATTAGTAATCTGTAAATTTAAAAAAACAGCAAAAAAAAAACAGCTTGTACCTAGCTTTTATGTTTCAGCCATAGAAACGTCTTCGTTAAAAATAAGTTAACGCTGACGAATTCGCGGGGCATTTCACTTGTATCTTCTAAAGTTATCATTGAAAACCCATCGAAAGAATTTTCGTTGCCAGTTTCTTCCTAAGGAAAGTAGTTGCATTCAATGTTTCTTACTTCTACGAAGCGAAACAAGGTTAAAACTCAATAGGTACACAGCTTTATCATTATTTATCGTTTTATAAAATTATATTTAGAAGTAAATCGACTAGGTATTTTTTGATTCGCCAGTTTTGCCTTGGCTTGGGCATGTTCATTTATTATGTAAATCCCTGGCTTGCCCTACGTATGGTTTTCCTGGAAAGGGATTTCTATTATTCAATTATTCCATGAACCCCTTATAATTCTACTGAGACAGCTAGCTCTATGGCTAGCACAACATTAAATAATTTGTCTGGTTACATCATAAACAATCAATTGCCAGTCAAAAAGCCGCGCTTGCAAAAACATTCTTTTTTCATATCATTTGTTTGATTTATATAGCAGATATATACGTCGAGCCATTGAAGTCGAATTTTGAAACGATTTTAGTAAAAATTTAAAAAATAAATAAAAATATAGATAATCTTAATCATCGATAACAAAATGTTTAAAGTTCACCCAAGTCGATCTGACCGTCAGATAGTCTGACGGAATATTATAAATAAATATAAATAACGACTATGAGATGGATGTGTAATCGGAAGGCCAAAGTATAGTTAATTGTTAAAATCAGATCAAAGCGCCTGAACATCTCGATGGTGCTCAATGGATCTAGACTGCCCTGATTGTAGATTCGGCGTCGCATTTATCAAATTATGCCTAATCCTGTCTAAACAGGGCGATCAAAAAACATCGGCTGTTACGATCATTTAGCTGCTACATGGCTATCAATACAAGTTATACAGAATTAGCAGACCAACTCCTAGATTCCATCAGATGGTCTGCCAACGCTGCGTTTTATTAGGTACTCTACATACCTAAGCTACAGTTACGATCCAAAACTATTCCAAAGATAACAGGTCGCTACTGAAATTGCCTTCACTAAATTGATATAATGTATAGTGTAGTCTCCCATATCATAAGTCATAACATAAGTTCGAAACTTCTAAACAATCTGCTCTATTTCGCAACCTGTCCAAACACATGTTCCATACACGTGCCGATATCGATTCGCCCGATATCCCGGGTTTTTTTTCTACCCTATTCTTGCCTATTGAACGATATTGGAGTTGCACCCTAGCGGACACAGAATAAATAATAATACCTACGTACAGAGCTTTACATCGACAATACAAATAGTATGTACGAATCGGTGCCCCGCACCCGAACTGTATAGAAACTCGGTCTGTGTTTCAGACCTAAAATCAAACTGAACCATGACTACCTACTAACTGAACCAAGATATCTGATTTATTTTAGGATTCATTGAAAACTGACAAAAAATATATGATTGGGAATGGATACGCGCACGAGTTTAGTTCTGGAAACCATAGTCAGGCGTTATAAAAAAAGACCGGACCTTTGCGAGTTAACATTGCTCGAGTTCATAAACTATGAAAGTACCAAATTACGAAATTCAAATTCAAATTCAAATTTATTTATTGACCATTTCGTTATAACATATAACATTGGCATGTCAGAGGGGTATACATTCACACTTAAAACTAGGTACTACACATGCAAATCAGAAAATGAACAATTTAAGTATTCCGTTACACGGTAATATGGGTGATTTTCGAAAAAAGATTTTATTTTAAGTTTAAACTGGTTGTAGGGAAGCTGCGTTACTTGTAAGGGCAGTTTATTATACATGACAAGTTTTAAACAGATACCATGATTGTAGGTTTTAACGAGTCTTTTTCGTGGAACAAACAATTTTTCTTTATTTCTTGTGTTGTATTTGTGGATATGTAGTTTCGCAGGGAGATCATGTTTTTTCAAATGTACTTCTAAGAGAGACCGGTAAATAAATAAGGATATCACTGTTAGTATTTTAGATTTTTTAAAGTAGGCTTTAGCCGAGGTCAGTCTGCCCAGACTATGAATAATTCTAATAGACCTTTTCTGGCAAATAAGGACTCTTTCAACTTGAGAGGCATTTCCCCATACTGTTATTGCATAGTTGATGATAGAATGGACATAAGCAAAATAAACAGATATTAGAGTTTTCTTGTCAACTATGGGTTTAAGTTTAAATAATGCGTAATTTGCACTAGCTAGCTTTTTACATAGCTTGTTAATGTGGCTTTCATATGACAGGGTTGCATCTATGGTACAACCTAAAAATGTGACTTCTTCTACTCTATCGTTTATATTTCTTCTCTTACTCGAATAATTTATAGTTGTATTTTTATCCGCATTAAGAATAATGCCATTCGCTTCAAACCATTCTTTCAACTGTTCTACGATAAATTCACACTTCTCTTCCACTACTTCCTTCTTTTTGTCTTTAATACCCACATGAGTATCATCAGCAAATAAAGTGATACAGGCATCCTCTGGTAAACAGTTTGTCATATCGTTGACATATATTAAAAACATTAGTGGTCCAAGTATCGAGCCTTGTGGTACCCCAATGTTACTATATTCTGTTTTAGAGTTAACGTTATTTACTTTAACAATCTGAGTTCTGCCATCTAAGTAAGACTTTAAAATATCAAGCTGAGGTCCCTCAAAGCCATAGAACTTAAGCTTTTCAATTAAGATATCATGGCGCAGACAGTCAAATGCTTTTGATAAGTCGCAGAAGATACTACATACTTTCTTTGACTCATCCATAGCATCTAGTATAAAATATATTGTTTTTTGTATGGCCATTTCAGTAGATTTATTTTTTCTAAAGCCAAATTGACATTCTGAGAACAGATCATGAGAATCAAAGTATTCAACTATTCTCGTTTTCAACGCAGTCTCTAAAATTTTTGACAAAACAGGTAATATGCATACTGGTCTGTAGTTTCCGATCTCCGCAGCTTCTCCTTTTTTATAAATAGGAACTATTTTACCTTTTTTTAAGCTATCTGGAAAGATTCCTTGTAATATACATTCATTAAATACTTTCAATATTATCATGGCCATGTTTTTATTGTATAGAATTAACTCCTTTAATTTTTAGTATCCATATTGAAAATATCTTTAGATGTTTTAGTTTTCAGACTTCTTACTATTTTCCTAAATTCTGGATATGAGATGCTAGGAAAGGATATTTTATTCGCAGGAGGATTTCTTAGATACTTTGTATAGTTTTGTGTTTGTATGTCTAAGTTTTTTGTTAAATTACGTGCTATATTACTAAAAAAATCATTGAACTTATCTGCTATGCTTTTACAGTCTGTAATAAGTTTTCCATTTGTGTCCCTAATTTTTGTTATTTTATGACTTTTTTTAACGCATGTTCTGTTCTGTTGTTCTTTTATAATTCGCCAGGTCATTTTAATTTTATTCAAGGATTTGTTGATTCTTCCCGCATTGTGGATTTTTTTGGCAGTTAACAATACTTTTCTAAAAGTTTTTTTATACATTTTCAATTTATTTTTCCTATTCGCACATGGATATAAATTTTGCAATATCTCTAGTTTTTTCATGGTATCTTTAGATTTAATTATTCCCTTAGTGGCTAGTGAATTTATTTTGTGATCTGAGATTACAATTGTTTTCAGAGGAAAAGCCGAGTTAAAACAATACTTTATGTGATCAATTAAAACACTCATTTTCTCATCCGCATTGTGTGCAGTGTCTACATCATTATTCACATCGTCAAAATTCTTAGAAAATAGATAGTCAAAATATCGTTTATTTGTTCTGGACATGATACGTGTTGTTATTCTGCTATTGCTCTTAGGCCAATTACAGTTCACTTTATAACTAAGTTTTATTACATTGTGATCTGAAAGTTTATTTTCTAGTACCAGTCCAGGACAAAGATGGAAAATATCGTCGTTGACAATAAAGTTATCAATGCATGTAGCGGTTTTTCCTTTAGTTCTCGTTGGTTCATGTAATACCATTTTACATTTAAATTGATCTACTAAATTTAAGAAATTAATAACTTTCTTTTTATTGTACTTATTATTCTTCATAACGTTCAAGTTAAAGTCTCCTGCTATAACAAATTTCTTCTTTTCTTTACATTTTTTTTCGAAAATCTTTGTCATAATGTCTTCAAATATATTATAATCGTGGTCTGGCCTATATACACAAATTATTACAAGTTTACAGAATTTTATTTCTACGGCAGATACTTCACAGTTCATTTCAAAACTTAAATTACTAATATCATGTCTGGTTTTAAATTCTAGTCCTTTTTTTATATAAATCGCAGAAAAGATAGTTGATTAATTTTGTATTTGAAAAAAATATCTCCCATGCAACAATATATACGTCACGGTAAATTTTCGGACTTTTTCAGTTACTTGTGCTGTGAGACTTTGCTTCTTGGCAAATTTCATGATTCTAGGTCAACGGGAAGTATCCTATAGGTTTTGATTTATTGTCGAATATTAAAATGTGTCGCATAAATGACCATATTTTCTTTGCGTTGAAGTGCTATAGCTAAGACCGTAATGTAGCTAAATAAAGCACGCTAAAGTCCATTTTGCTTTAAAGGTATATTTTAGTGGTACTTTCTGGTTCGGGGGGCGACGAACGCAGTCCCCTGCGCACGAGTCAAATCGATAGCCCAACAAAGCGAAACGACCCACCCTTCGTAGTACAAAAAAGTATTAAATATTCAACAATCCCCTTTCAGGTTCAGTTTTGTGTCGCGCGCGGAACTTTACCTATGTCTTATCGGTATTTTTATTGTTTTCGCAACACTAATTCGAATTTATAGCGTCGTGATATGCGTTGGTAGGTATTACACAGTACTGCAACCTATGAAGCCACTTTTGATAGCTGCAATTCTGTAAAGTTTCGTTATTTCTGTTTTAGGGATATAAATCGCACAATGGTCGGATCGGATCTTTTTAATACAAGAAAGTACACAAATGGCTTTCTCCATTAGAAAAAAATATGTGCGCTGTTTCACGTGCTCAATATAGTGAAGGAAACCGATATGTCATAGAAGACACTTTTGCCATCGCTTAGTTCCAATATAGCGCGTTTGGCAACCTGTCACGTAGAATGCTTAATACTACGCAAATCGAATTATATGTGGAATATAATGTTTGGACGTGTCTCTGACCACCCCCATGGTATCCTCATGGATCTGTGTACTGAGTATGAATCTGAGGATGTCCATGAGAATCATGTATGATTTTGTTTTGAAAATTGTTTTTTTTTGTGAATCACCAACGTTAGCCACTAGCTATACAATCTTCCTTTTAGGCAGATACTAGTTTCTGCCCACGGCTTCTCCCGCGTGGTACTTGGATAAAAAGTAGCCTATGTGTTATTCTGATGTATAAGCTATCACTGTAAAGTTTCATCGAAATCTGTTCAGTAGTTTTTGCGTGTAAGAGTAACAAATATCCATCCTCACAAACTTTCGCATTTATAATATTAAGTAGTATGTACTTTTAGAAGTGCAGCTGTCAAAAGTGGCTGTACGCGTTTGCCGGTACTATAAGCACGGCCTTAAGGCGGCCTGAAAAATGTATTGCCTTCTTCAGTAGTATATTTACGTTTTCATTGTGTTCACTCGACTCGTGTTATGCAGACATGTGTTGGAATAGTAGCTTAGTAGATTAATAATGAGTGTATCTTTGGTGTGGTTACGCAGGTTGCCGAAGGAGGAAATCGCGGCGCGGGTAGCTGCTTTCAGAGCCAAGATATCAGAGTCCGGGGACAAGGATGTCGCCAGGGACGAGTTTGGGCGAGTTTCGTGAGTATTACTTACCTATTTACGACATCTTTAGCTCGGTAGGTGAGTAGCAGGCTTTCCTGTTGATAAGCGGTTACCGTAACCTATGGACCTTTGCAACACTAGGTAACTTTGAGGTAACTCTCGCGCGTTGCTGACCCTAAGACATAGGGTACAGGTGAAAAGTCTCACGCGCCTGCAATTTCGACGGCATCCCCTTCACCCATACCCTTCAAAGCGGAAAACAGCATTGCGAGAATTACTGCTTGGCGGTTGAAATAGGTATGGTGGTAGTTCTTCCCATGATATGCTCTTTCACAAGGAGCTCTAATAAATCTACTTCTTGACTGATTCTATTTTTGCTGCAGGTATTCTTTTCAGCGGGGCGATCACACATGGCTATCGAGATGGCAATAAATTTTGACACTAGTTCCTTATTTTAATGGCCCATCCATCCAAACAACGGAACGTATGAAACCAATTTTGTTCATTCGCATTGTCCATCTATGGCTCATCCAGCTTACAAATTAGCGTGATACGATTCATCCCATCCGATGATACCAGCCATGGGAAATTAGTGTGATCGCCCCGCAGGTCTGGATGGGTGTTGTGCCCATAGTGCTCGTAGGTCCTGGCACCACTCTTTTAGAACTTTGGTCATCAGTTGACAAATGGAAGGGAAGCAGTTGATTCCTTTTCACGTATTGAGGCTTAACGGATTAATCCGATAAGCACTTGACTGTCTTCATATAAATTAATGCCCTACGTTACATTTGAACCAAGAATAACTTTTTCGGCTGTTGAATTATTCAATCTAGATACGAAATGTGGAAGAAGCCCCAAAACCCAAAAAGGGGTATTTGATAACTGATCTAACGCAGTGACTTAAGAAAGGTCCTGTCACCCCGCTCTGACTATGCGTTCCTTCGCGATGTTTTATTTCACTCTCTCTCTTCCAAGCTATATATCCCCCATTTTTGTGTTGTGGGGTCAACTTTCCTACTGCTTTTCTTTTCTCCGTCAGCTTCAAAAATATGTTTTTATTTTCGGATAATATAAATAAATGATAATACTTTTTTTTCACCGTTAGTACAAAACTAAAAAAACTTAAAGTACAATGGGCGGTGTTATCGCTTAGAAGGTATCTAAAAATGTACAAGTTTAATGCGTTTAGTTATTTTTAAAATTCGAATAATATGTACAATTTTAGATTACATCTTCTGTCCCTTGTTCCATATAACGTGGGTGTGCCACGTATTTTCTTCTTCCATAGTTCTCTACCAGCCGTCTTTTCACATTTAGACATATTTGATAATTATTTTGCTATAACGTCATTACATTACGTGGTTTGTTGTCGGTGTATAAATATTTTTTTTGTTCCTACTGTACACAGGAATATGATATTAACAGATGTTTTGAAACACTTAAAACAATATTATACTAGTCTATTGTATTGTAATAGTGCTACTAAATAATGTGATATTTATTTAACCCTAAAAGAAAGGTCAGAGCATAAAATAGCGGACGAAGGCCAACGCTGCATTAAATGACTCTTGCGTTTCTGTAAATGGCATCATCGTTCGAACCGGAACAAAGCAATGCCAGCATTACTCCTTGGCGGTAAAAGTACTGGTGGTAGTATTTCCCGCCCTTTTTTTTCTACTCCCTCGATCTATGAAGATACGTATGTTCGTCATCTGGTCCTTATGCCACATTACGTGGAGTCGGCACAACAAGTTTTCTTCTTCAACTCTCCTCTATCATCCGTCATCTCAGTACTCACTCCTTCAATCATGTCATCCTCATCCTTCACACAATCCATCCATCTTTTCTTTGGCCGACCTCTGTTTTAATTTCCATCCACATTCATATTTAACACTCTTCTCGTAATATGACATTATTCCTCATGACATGCCCATACCACGCTAACCTATTACTCCTCAACTTTTCCGTGACGGGTGCTACTTTCAAACTTCATCTGATATAGTCATTCCTTATTTTGTCCATTCTAGTAACTCCACACTTCCATCTCAACATTCGCATCTCAGCTGCGTGTACTCTTCTTTCATCAATCCCATTGGTTGCACAACACTCCGATCCATACAATAATACGACCTGTCTTATGCGATCATTTTGTAAATTTTTCCTTTGAAGATACACATATTATTTCCCGATTTTGGTCTATTATTTGTTCAAATTACCATCTCGTTGCAAAATAATTACTTACCTAGATTGGTTTTAATTAATTTTCTCGGTAAATTATACGCGTGAAATAACACCGCGTATCGTGATCGCTTATCGATTTTGTGGGCAGTATGGGAAATGTAGCTGAAAGCTTTCAATTAAAAAACTTAACGTCAGGATTGCAGGACCGTTGTTTATAAACTTCTCGTTTATTTTATTTCTTGTAACCTAGATTTTGTACTAAGGAACAAAAAGTCGAAGACATATGTCACAAGGGTGTGAAAGAGCTTGTCCGGGGAAGTGTTACCATACCTTTTTGTGCTGCCAAGCATTAATGCTCGCATTGCTGTGTTCCGGTTTAAAGGGTATGGGTGCCGGTGAAATTACAGACACATGAGATATTTCGCCCGTTACGTCTCAGGGTCGGCAACACGCGAGTGATACCTTTGGTGTTGCAAGCGTCCATAGGTTACGTTAACCGCTTACCAACAGCTGGGCCGTATGCTTGTATGCCACATTAGTTGTATATAAAAAAAAGGTAAAAATCAATCACAATCTTAGTTTCTATATGTAAAGCTGTGAACAGTCAATATAATATCTAGTGCCGCCGCTTATATATTGGTTTTCCTATTCATAGTTTCTGTGTCAATAGTTCGCCTCAACGTTAAAGTGCTGCTTATTGGGGCAGATTTCACAAAACATGTTCGTGATATCGCCCCAGATTACTAGACTAAACTTAGAAAACGTTTAGGATGGTAATCTACCAACCGAGGAGTTTGCTAAATAAAAAAGGAGCTGCCTCTTACAATTAACTACATGAAAGTAAGAAACGTTTGCTCTAACGAGCTCAAATAGACCATTTTATATTCCTTATAATTTACGTGCTACTGAATTGAAGAGATTTGACCGTTCACCTCATTATTACACTATCACGCAATGTAAGAACCCTTTAGCTAAGTTCCATTGCGCGTTATTAAGAGCTTTCTGCATAAAACAAGCAGTGTATTGTATGCAGTTGAGAGTTCTCGTTTTAAAGTTGTTCGGTACGGCATTGCATATCGATCGCGATGCGTGACATAGAAACCACCCCAGTAGGGAGGCAGGGTTTAATGTTATTCGCCATTCGTTAACCCTCGATAAATTCTGTCCTTTGTATTGAAAAGGGAGAAAACCTAACCGTATAGGGTTTTTTGTTGAAGGGTTTTTCATGTCAAATTCGCTCTTCATTTTGTAAAGGTATTTCCTTTACAAAATGAGGAGCTAATGTGTACACTTTTTTAGAAACAATACTTTTCATTTACGTCAGTCATTTAATTCCTTTAAAAGATAACCATATTCTATTTCCATAAATGAATTCAGATCACGTCGGATCTTATAAGATCTTCAGAGAGTGACAAACGCAATTTCATTTTCCATTAATATGAATCCCCGACTGCAAATATTAAAATCCACGCCTACTCTATGTCAGTTTTGCAGTACTAATAATAGAATAAATTTTCAAGGATTATAATTAAACACCGCAAGGCCGTTTCAGGTCAGGGCTAGGGGTTGGGATGGAACGCACCAATGAACATTTTATGTTGGTGGTTCAACATAGTTTTTGCATTTTTTAATTTGAAGTTCAGATACTATTTTCATGGTTTTCGGTTGCCATTCTCAAATATTTGCAGAAAAGAATATCCAATATAATTGTAATTTATAACTGTATTTGTAAGTTTTATTGTTTTTCGAATATAAAACAGTTTCAATGGTCATTAATTTGAGGCATGCTTGACAGTTGCACTTAAATTAGAAGCTTGAAATCACCATCATATTTAATTTGTCTAATCGTCTAACTTGTCACAAAACATTTTATACTTGTGGTTCCAGAAATTCATATTAATAAATATCACATTAATTGTAAATTTATATTTGGCCGAAAACTGTTATTCCCAATCACGCTAGCTTGATAAATGATATGAAATGGACTAATAGGCTAGTTGTTAATTAAAATCAGACGCTGAGCCTATAGCCACACCTGACAGGTATACTGATTGCGAATAAACATAGCAACTTCATGAACGTTTAGCACGAAACCCTGAGTGACGTACCAGGTTCAACACAACACGAAAGCTAGCGTGGAAAGCTATATTTCATATCGCATGACATTTTAACTCAGCTAGAAACTTATTGTCGGATAAATAAGCCAAGTACGCAAGATAAAACACAGACTATCCTACATAGTCTAGCTTAGGCATCTGAGGCTTACCATATCATTTTGTACCCATTTCACATTATAATAAGATGTTGCATAAATAAAAAATTAAAAAATCGAACGTATGGTAGGTACAAAATATTATTGTATAAAACACCAAAACTTGAAGTGTACTTACCTAATGTAGCGTAATATAGTTTGAAATGTTTTATTTGTGTAAGATCAAATTAATTAATAAATGATTAATCTATACATACAGTTCTTCCAGAACTACTCTGTGCGTCCTGTGACCATTCAAAACCAAATTTGGATTCGCGGGTCATCAACACTCGCATCTTAAAAAATAAATAAGATCAAGTTTTTCTAAGGGTTTAAGGAACCATTAGCCATCATCGTCATAGCAATCATCCTACTAATATAATAAATGCGAAAGTCTGTGTGTGTGTGTGTGTGAATGTTTGTTACCACGTATCTCCGTAACTACTAAACCGCTTTTGATGAAATTTGGAATGTAGATAGTTTAGGTTCTGGAATAACACATAGGCTAATCTTATTTTCGAAAATCAACCCCATAAGGGGGCTACACAGGGTGGTAAAGTTTCTATGGAAAATTTTATTCCTTGGTTTGATTCGCTCAAAACTCGGTACAAATAAACTTTAAAATAAATAATAAAACACGTATTTTTTATTTTTTTCAAAACTACATTTTGGTAGTGTGTACTTGAGTTTTAAACTTGGTATGGAAAATTTAAATCCTTGGTCGATTCACTCAAAAGTTGGTGGACATAGTTTGAAGCCTGTAGACGGTCATAGGCTACTTTTAACAACATACCACGCGGGCGAACCCGCGGGCAGAAACAAGTATTAAGTAAAATGTGTTACTATTTTGATTTTTCTAAGGCTTTTGAGCTTGTCCACTATAAGAAACTGAGATGCATAAATATGATTCACGTGACTGTAAACAACGCGCCTGTATTTACCTAGTACCTGTTGTAGTAACATTGGTTACAGTTGAGTTTATTCGAATACTATTCCTGATTTAGGTCAAACCATTATGGTGTCCTACAGGGACGCACCCTTGGGCCTACGTTATTTTTACTAGTCTCCTTGTTTAAAAGTTTCTATCTATAATAAAATTCAGGTTCTATGTAATCGCTATCTCATTTTGCGAATTGCATGCAAATTTTTACAGAACTACTTTTCATCTGATCTCGTTTTTTGATCTGATTACTATTATCGTGTAAATAATGCAATAAATCTATGCCCACTCATTTACATCACTCAAACACTACAAAATCGTTGTTCGCTCCGATTATATATAGAGTGCTTGAACCCATATTGGCTCATACGTACAGTTAAAAATGAAAACTTGCTTTACAATGAAGTAATAGCTAACAGTCAATACAGTGCTCAGCACAAGAAGCCTTGTAAAACAGGCTTATTACACGTATGTCGGTCACACACCGCAAACATACCCTAATCTTTAATTACGTCCCAAAATAAATCATAGGCAGCTGTGTTAATAAAATTCGTTTACCTTCAAGAAAATATGAATGTAACAAAATATCTTAATGGCTAAACAATTCCTTCAACAAACCTATTTCCGAAATTATCTCGCCGAGCTACCTCATTATTCTTGCAAACGAAGGATTCCTTTGTGTTGGGGGATTCGCGTCGGGGCGGAGATCCGTTGTTGACGCAAAGAGGCTGCGCGCGCCGCTTATTTCCTGCCTTCGGGTACTGCCTCAGTAGCGCCGCCGGCCCGCAGCCGGCCACTCTACCATGTAGTCGCCTAGCCAAAACCAATCACAAAAGTCTTCCAGCGGTTTTACCGCATAGTTTTAAGTAATCAAGTCTTCCATTAGAATAAGTTAGGTTAAGATGCAAAGGGGTAGGGCGCCGCGTCGCGAGTTAAACAATAGAGTAGTGTTTGAACGTCTCTGGCGTGGCACATTCCAAGCCGTGCTCGCCGGAACGCACGGACGACCGCACGCTTCGTCACACGATCCCAACCCAGACACACCCACGCCACCGACCGCCATTAGCATGCCTCAAGGCCCCGCAAACATAGCAGACCTCGAGCCAGCTTTACGAACCATCATAGAAGGCCTCAGGAACTCGTGCTTTTGCCGATGCAATTGCTCCGCAGATCGATATAACGATAACTTGCAGGTCTGTCTCTCCAACGACGAGGAGAGGAAGTCCATGCGGTCCGTCATAAGGTGTGCATAGCTTGATTTCCATGTGTCTGTCAGTAGGTAGGCAAAGGTATCGATTTGTTCTCCCCTTCGTTAGGTAGTGGGGTCGCTCGTCACCCATGGCTATAAGACGCCAACTTTTAATTAAAAGCTGTTTCCAACCATGCTAATTAGAGATTAACACGTACCTTCTTGCAAATTAACACTTACGTTCGTTACTATTCAGAGAATTTTAGTAATATGTAAGAGAAATGTCCGGAATGAGACGATTACTTAATTATTTGAATGTTTCCCCATTTTAGCGCACTTAGGTGCTCTTCAGGTAAATATCTGTCAGTCTTTCAAGCTTTATTACTCAGGCTTTTGATCACCAGGTCATATAGATCGCACCGAAGGTAAACAACTAATGTGTTTCACAGTGCCAATTACAATTTCACAATAGTGTCTAGTTCACGCCAATACAACAATGCTTGTGTGTAGCCTTTGAATGTTGTCCAAGCAGTTACTGATCATTACTTCGTCATGGCATTATAATTGTGTAATTGTTTTGTAAAGCACAGTATCTTCTGCAAATGATTGAAGGTATACGCATAATATCTAATGCGTGATAAAACAATCATAACCTGTTCGCTCTATCTCTCCTACAGCGTTCGCGAAACGCATGCGGTTGCAGAGGCTCAGCAGGAGAAGAACGCTCGCCTTCGTGATGCGTTCAACATCGCGCCCGAATTCGTTGAGGGCACGAGCTTTGATCCTGAGAGACGAGCGCGAGATCAGGCCGCCAAATACCCGCTTGTGAGGACGCCGAGCCACGAACGAGAGAGGGAACATGGAGTTAAGAAGAAAAAGAAACGGAGGTCAGTACTTTTATCACATAAAGCTGATACAAACAAGCGGACCGATACTTAATTACGTACAGGGTGCTAGACAAGTACCGCTTGCTGTTGGCGTTAACGCCTGCGGAAAGATTGAATTGTATGGAAATGGCATTAGCTGTGGAAATGTTACGTGACTACTGCCAAAGGGTTTTCCTTAACAAATTTGCGTTATCGTGAAAGGAAAAGTAAGCGTGAGATCTTTATCTAGACTAGGGGGTCAGCTCAGAGGATGAACGACAGAACAGGGGTTCTGCAAGCTTGCTTCGGGCAATTCTAAAAGACATTTGTCCGACTGTAATTGTTCCAAGACTCGCCGTATAAAACGCGGGAGTGAAACAGAGTATAATGTCGAACTCACTTGCACTTATGGACAAACCTAGTGATGGTTTTATGGATAAACCTAGTGATGGACATCAAAAATATAGGAGTGCTCGCGTTAAAAGTACATGACCTTGTTCCTGACTACTATAATTGCTATTTCCTGTCTGATTTTTCTTTCGCACAATTTAATTGTAAAATGTCGTTTATTTTGAACTTATTTATTTCCACTGCAGCACATCACCAGACTCCAAGAAGTTGAAAAAGAAGAAGTCCAAGAAGAATAAAAAGGACAAGTAAGTACCAGAATTTCGTTCATGTAACTTGAACTTTGTGTTATTCGGCGTACTTTATTTCATAGAATTGAATCATTTGTTTGAACCCAGACAGGTTTCCCTTCGACTGTCGAAGAGGCAAGTACATCTTAACTCAATTTGTGAAATTGAATTAAAATGAATTTCTTAACAGTCATTTTTTTTGTACTTGAAATAACTTGCATTTCAGCGAAAAAAGGTTGCTGTGGCAACTTATCCATAGGTACGATGGGTTATTTCAATTTGTTTTTTGAACAACAAAATACTTAAAGAGATTTTAAAATAAATGTTATAAACCTCGCTTTCTTAGACTCTATTACTACGCACTATCTGTAACACGCAATCATAAAACATCAATATAAGGAAGGCAAACCTACTTTATTATAAGTAGATCGCTACGCCTGTATCGCGCTTGATTAAGTTTCAACGTTTTGTAACAACTATTGACGTCCGAGGGTGACAAATGCGATTCCTTAGGCGATAAACACATGCCTAGGAGGCCATATTTTTGTCAGTGTAGATAAGCTCGTATTTCGAGTTGGGTCAAGTTACAGAAAAAGTAGAGTTCATTTATACAATTAAGCTTATCACAAAGTTGTTCTGTTTTAGAAATAAAAATCTAGTGGGTTTTAGCCCATCCATTTGCATTATAACTGACGTATTCTATGATTTTCATAGGAAAGATTCCAGCAAAAAGAAAAAGCGTTCCAAGTCCGTGGACTCTGATAGCTCCAGCAGTTCAGAGCAGGACAGCGATTCGGCCAGCTCAGAGGATGAACGACAGAAAAAAAAGAAAAAGGTATCTAGACACTCCATTCCATCTTATATCTGTTGCAACAATTACTTGAGTTTTAGCAGTGATTAAATGCAAAGAATATGTTTTATTTTGGTTATATTGGTCCCACTTTTAGTATAGGTATAACTGAATAGTTTTGGTTAAAACCCACAAATATAATTGTTTCGTACAAAAAATACCACGTCCTGATTATTTTTTGCTAAAGCATTTTTTTTTTCTTTTCTTTTTGATTTGATTTTTTTGAATAATAAGTATCAATAATACTGATGAAATATAATCTTTGCATTACAATGGTGTAACTTACTACTTGTGTTGGGTTTTTGGGGGCAAGACTTAGATCAGTTAATCAGCACATTCATCAATTATTTCCGGGAAACACAGTTCCTTGGCGATTCCTCTCAATCTTAGAAATAATAGCTGGTTAGCACTGTGCTTTCTTTGATTTACGCTCAACCAAGGAAAAACCCCATTCGAATTTGGCTTCATTCAATTTTCTTTTGTCTTGTTACATGGCCCCTTCATCCCCCGCTGCTACTTTGAAAATCATATCGTTAGACGAAAAATCATTATTTGTATCAAACAATATGTTTAACATAATGCATAAACACACTTCTAATGGACATTTCCGTTAAGCTCAGAGCAATTCACGATTCGCTGTCAGTAATAGCAAAATAAAATAAAACTCTATTGCTTTTCTGGTGTTGTGAATTGTCATTGCTTTCGGAAATAGCCGTAAGAAGCAACAGTACAGTTTCACTGTTGATTGAGAACAAGTTATAGCTACGTCTTTGATTTAAGAGGGTGAATTTAGTTGGCCTGTTACCTTTCTAGAAGCTCGCTCCGCGTTACAAAGCTGACTTGAGTATCCATAGTCATAGGGGCGATTTTAGTGTTTCCTCTACCATTTTGTTTTTCTTGTAAATAAAAAAGTATAGCGAGTAAAAAATTATCTGTTTAACTGTGCATCATTTCATAGGATAGCCATCTTTATCTGAAGAAATAACGTATACTGTAAGTATATCATTGAACAATAACACTCAATAAACACTGATAGGCAACGGTAACATGATATGCATCCGACTAATTGATATATGGGCATACTGTACTGCGAGCTTTTGTGAGCTGCACTTTTAGACATGCGTCCATCAAAGCGTAATATGACAATGCTAGGCAAAACTGTATGTTGATCTTAATGATTGTGTTTTATGTCATTCCAATGCATCTAGGGCTTTCATATTACGCTAACTTGATCAGGACGCTCGGCTAAGGGGCTGTTTGCATGGTGTTGTGTAGTCCTAAAAACAGATGGTGGTTTTATATTGTTTGAAGCTGAAGCGATATTGCCTGACGTGTTTTGGGAGAACGTGACGTAACTAATGTTTTGCGAACTGACAGAAAATGTTATATTTTTAACGAAGTTATAACACAATTTTGTACTAAATTGGTGTATAATTGACACGTTTTTCTATAGCACGTGGGTGAATATCCAGTCTGTCTGAACTTTGTGTTGAAATATAACTAATCCATAACATTCTCCCTCTTCTGATTTACCCAAAACTAATTAAGGATGCACCAATTAAATGGTACAATACCACCACCGTTTGTTAACTAAGGTACGTTCCCCAAAGTGTTATATTAAATATTACATATTGGTTTTTGTGTAATGTATTTATGTAATTATGTTCGACCGTAATGTGTTACTAATATAGTATTAATAAGATGAACACTCGTGCCAACCAATTTGAAATAACTATTATTTGTATAAAGTTATAAAATCCCTTCTATATCTATGTTTTGTTTTCAAGGAGAATGTTATGGATAAATAAAATAACATTCTTCAATAATATTATATTTTCTTTCTAGCTTCCTCGATAGCTTTGACTATTTATGATTTATTGTTATATATATTATATTATTTTACGCCTATTTATTTACATATTCCTTGTTAGATTGCATGTTGTAAACGTGATTTCTTTTCTCTATTTAATTGGGATTCTTCATTTGGCAAACCTTCTTGGAGCTTATTCTGAAGAATTTCAGATTTTTAGTAGTAAACATTTTAGTTGCAATACCACTATAGTTATATTGTATTGGCACTGGTGTTTTGTCGTTCAATTTGTTAGAAAATTATCTTAATACTTTGGTTGAATTTTGACAGAAGAAATCGAGTTCAAGACGCCGCGCCAGTAGCGAGCCTTCGAGCCGCGAAAGGTGAGAATCCTATTGAATGATTACTTGATTGAATGATTTCAAATTAAGTTTTTTTTTAATTTGAAAATTATGTCAAATAGGTACTTACTGATATAATTTTCATTCCAGTTCTCCAGTGAAAGTTGCAAAGGACAAACAGAGAGACCGCACCACTGAGAAAAACAACGACGTTGAAATAAGAAAGGCCGACCGCGACCGCAACCTTAAGAGTGACAAACGCGCTGAAAGAGAGAACGACGACAGAAGAGAGAGAAAGAACCCTCAGCGACACGAGCCAAGGAGACGCGATCGTAGCCCCTCGATCGAAGAACGCGATTCGTCACCAGAATACAGACAGAGATCTTACATTACTAAAATAGAAAATAAAAAACGCGAGCCACGTGAGCCGTCGCAAGAACCCGATAGAACAGAGAGACGCTCAAAACGCGACCGTCGGTCCTACTCGGAATCTGATACAGAACCGCCACCCAAAAAACAAGATAAACGAAACAAGAAATATGAGAGAGAAGTAAGCGCCTCCCCGGAAAAACGACGGCAAAAGAGCCCTTCACCAGAACCTAGAAGAAAAGATTATTACAGGAAAGATGCTAGAGGCAAGCGAGAAAGCCTAGTTCGAGAAGATATAAGGAATAACAGACGAAGCGTTTCACTCGATAGAAACAAACGAACAGAAAGAGAGGCTAGGGATTCTTACAGAAATGAGAGGGACGATAGATATGAAAAGAATAACAGATATGAACGTTACGAAAGCGCTCCAAGGCGTAATGAAAGCGATGATAGACGCAGAAAAAATAGAACTCCGTCTAACGAAAGACACTCGTCTATAGACTACATAGAACGTTCCACTGCTCAAGCTTATAAAGAAAAGGAGATGCGCAAAGAGGCAGATAAAAATTACAAGAAAAGACATGAGAGAAGATCTACGTCTGAATCGGAATCCGAATCTCCGAAACGGGAAGAAAAAGCTCCGCCTCGGTATTACAAAGAAAGAAGTGTGTCTTTGCCGAAGGAACGTCGACGCAGAAGCCCATCCACAGATCATAAACGCCGAGAGTCACCACTTCGTAACAATAAACCAGGAAAATATAGAAGGTCGCCGGATAGACGTGAAGACAGCCGATCAAGAAAGAAGTCTCCAACACCTGATGATAGACAACATAAGAGGTCAGTAGAACGCGATGATAGACGGAAAAGATCCCCTAGCCCTGATGAACGGCAAAAACGTTTAAAGTCTGCAGAAGCCAAGAATAACAGTAAGTCCAGGAATAGATCGCCGTCACCTGATAACAGACAAAGAAGAAACAGATCATTTGATAGGGGGGAGAAAAGAAAGCCAAAGAAATCTCCTTCACCAGATGAAACACAGACGCGGAAGAAACCTGTAGAAAACAACCGAGATCGAAAAAGATCTCCAACACTTGAAGAGAATCATCGCCAAAGAAAGAGGTCCCCAACACCTGATGAAAAACAGAGACGTAAGAAATCTGCAGATAATGATAGAGAGGAAAGAAAAAGGTCCCCAACACCAGATCGACAAAGACGGGATAGGTCGGTTGAAGAACGGGATAGCAAACTTCAAGATAGATCACCCTCACCTGATGATAGGCAGAAACGGCTCAAAGTAGCTGAAGAAAACCGTCGAGGAGCCAAAAGATCTTCCTCTCCTGATGAAAGACAGAGACGTGATGATAAACTAAGAAATAGATCTCCAGATGAGAGACAAAAACGACTAAAAGCAGCTGAAACTAACCGTCGGGCCAAGAGATCTCCAATACCAGATGACAATGATAAACGAACAGTGGAAAACAACCGTGAAAAAAAGGTATCCTTATCTCCTGATGAAGGACAGAGACGAGATGATAAATCAAAAAATAGATCTCCTTCCCCAGATGAAAGACAAAAACGACTCAGAGCTGTTGAAGCCGATCGTCGGGCCAAGATATCCCCAATACCAGATGCGAAACGATCAGTAGAAAACCACCGTGAAGGTAAGAGATCGCAGTCACCGAATGAAAAACTGACGCGGGATGACAAATCCAAAAATAGATCTCCATCCCCTGATAACAGGCAGAAACGTCTGAAAGCTGCCGAAAACAAACTTCAAGACCGCAGGCGGTCTCCATCACCAGATAAAAGGCGATCTAGGTCAATAAACCGTGACAGCAGCAAACCTAGGTCACCGACCTCAGAAGACAGACAGACTCGCAAGCGATCCGTGGATAAGGAAAGCCAAAAGAAGTCACCAACACCTGATAAAAAGCGTCGCAGAACCTCTTCAAGCCACTCAAAATCACCTCCTCGCAAGAACTCCAAAAAGCAAAGCGCTTCCCCTGAAACATCGTCAAAAAAGTCAAAACGCTCCTCGTCTAAAGAAAAACAAAAGGACAAAAAGGAATCTCAAGACAAAAACAGCAGGAGTTCGTCCAGTCTGTCCTATTCCCCAGCCCAACGCAGCCCCGAACGTTACAAAGACATAATTGAAAAAATGCCTGAAAAAGAGCAACGGAAATACATAAACTCCCCGTCTGATTGGCAGCGGAAGAAAAAAGAATTCAAACCTAACCTTCTCTGCTGTTCCGACAGTTCATCCGACGTCGATTCCGATTTAGAGTTAAACTTCAGGCTCAGAACAGAAGACAGAGTGCGCCAAGACGAAATCGACAGCCGGGAATTTAACGTTCTGAAAGTAAGACTGGCAAGAATGGCGAGAGTTGCGATGGAATCTAGCAATGAAAGCGTGGAAAGGGATTGTCCGCCTGGTGTGCCAACTGATGGGCCCTCTAACCTACAACCAGAAGCCAGTTCAAGCGCTTTGCCAACCAAAGAAACAGCTAGTAAGGAAAAGTCGAAAAGTCCGGTCGTTTTAGATAAATCTCCAGACAAAAACAAAAGAGATGTGGAAGTGGTCACCGGGCCGGATCCGAGGAAGTCGCGCAGGCGTCGCCGCAGCGAGTCGCATCGCAGCTCGTCGCGGTCATCGTCGCGGCATTCGAGGTCGCGGTCGCGGGGAAAGTCGTCCCGGTCGAGATCTAGGTCGAGGTCGTCGAGGTCGAGGTCAAGATCTTATTCGTCGTCAGGGTAAGTACATTTATTTTTTTTATAATGAAAATCTACGTCATTATCATAGAGGCACCATTTTCGAGTGATAAAAAAATGGTGGACACACAATATTACGATTTTTTTTTATGGGTCATAATTTCGAGTAAGTTAGGGATGATGGATTTAATACTGTGGCTTTTTCACTGGTCAGTGTGTTGTGATACTTCGGTATCTCATAGTTCCTGATACCCACGACACAGGCAATCGCAGTGTGGTGTAAGGGCGGATTGTTGAGTTATTAGATTTTATTCCAAAAACTATCGTGAACTTGACTATTCATATTGTAAAAACGGGAATTTTCACGTATTGCACTATCGGTGATATCACTATCTTCATCAGGGTGAGTGGTTGCGACTTTTTCCTTCCGCGTCGCGCCGTGCACTAAACCGGAAGGAGAAAGTCGCAACCACTCGCCCTGATGAAGATTCTCGGAATGAGTCGAAACTTAGTCGGTGCCTTCACCAATAGTTATTAGATTGTTTTCTAGTATGCTAACTTCTATGAAAAACGTGGGCATGTTCCAAATATTATGTTTGGCAGGCCTCTGATTACGTGTAAGTAGGGGTACTTCCTCACAGATCTGCGTACTAAGTGATCTGAGGATGCAAAACCCGTTAACGCCTGTGACTTCGCCCGCTTCTAATTGATATTCATACATTGTTTTTTTACCTCACTTTGCGCTCTTTAGCATGTTTAAAGTCAAAAGTCGAACTTCATTTATTCATTAAAATCGCAAGCATCACTTTGAAACGTCTGTTTTTATCTACTGCCTCTTCTTCCGCGACCAAGCCAGGAAAGAAAGTCAAGAAAACAAGGCCGGTCATTCTTTTTAATGATCCTTTTACAAAACAATACTTTCGATTTGGAGCATTTTGAATTTCAAGAGCTTAAGTGCTTGAGCACTTGAGACAACTTATCATCCACGGAAAAGAAGACAAAAGTTACTTATTTCTTTCCGTCAGAAAAAGTGGTCTTGGTTATATTGCTGGTGTAACAGGTTTCGGAAGATGATTTCTTAGTGCTCACCTAAACATCAAAGAAACATACCCTCCAAATTTCAGGACTATCTGGTCGAATACTGAAACGTTACATTTAAGCCTGAATTCATAGTCGGGGATTGAACAGTCCCCCAAAATCCATCATTCAGCATTCGCCTTATAGCTGGGTGCATAAAAGTTGAATTCGCACTTGAATTTTTACTTAGCGCCTAAACAGTCCCCTAGGGGAGCCCCTATTCGACATTGAATTTTGGCCTTAATCACGTCATAACTGACATAAGGACGATTAGAAAGTGACAGCTTTATACGTTGCACTAGTGCCATCTCTACCCAACACTACTTGAATCTGGAATACCGTTTCAGTGTTTTACAGCTTAAGAATTAAGTATTTCGCACACATACCAGCCCGGAACCGGATCGGCATCGCCTTAACTCGAGCCATTCAAAATTCTTCGTATGAAACATTATACTGCAACGCACACTAATCAGCATCTTAACGGCATCGCCATTAGCGGTGAGTGGTCAAATTGTCGACGTCGCCGAGGCAATTTCAAAGAGCGATTTCATAATAATTAGCCGTCACCTAGACCATCACCGCGCAATTCCCCAGACGTTGCCACGTCAATACCGCGGTGCCGATCCGTTGCCGGTTGTGTGCTTAGGTGTCGCGTTGTCGGCTGGTTGACGACGAGGTGTTGCCAAGGCTCTACCGATTGTCACACAGATTAGATATCAAATATAGATTAATTTCCTTACTTATCATTATTTCTAAACAGTCTATTAATTAAACACTACTTTGTCTCATTCTGTAACGTGCCATTTCATATAAAGTGTTCAATGTTTATTTCAGCCGTTCGCGGTCTAGCCGGTCTAGTTCATACAGCAGCCGTTCCTCGTCTAGGTCTTCGCGCAGTTCCTCCCGTTCCACGCGCTCTTCAAGGTGATTGTCTCATTTGATACATTAGATTAGGTTTACGTTTAGAAACCGATATGTTGCCGCCACGAGAGATGAGCATGGAATGGGGGCTAGTTAGAGCATGTTGCTAATTACGAGCAAATTCATTGACTCAACAATTTGAATATGGTGTGCATAGCCAATCGTTGACAACGTTCGATTTACACTGACCAATCATGCGTCTCTATATGCGCCGTACCCCGCCCCGCTCAAACCGCCAAACACATTTATATCTACTGCTGCGTACTGTAATTTCGTGCTCACAACTCGTGCCGGCGACTATACAGTAATTAAAGTCAAAGATGTTGATGACGCTCAAAGTAGTGACAAACACAAGACTAGTTATTAAACAATGATGTGTAAACAGCCTTAATTAAGACCAGAGTTAGATGAGAACAAAAGTCTCCTTACGCCTTGTTTTATCCATTGTAGAAATAAAATGAGGCGCTCAAAATTTGTAACACTTTCTAAATTGGTGGTTTAAAAGCGCACAGCTAATTCAATCTAGAATGTTTAAGTTGTTTCATTGAAGAATGACATTTTAAAATTATTTGATATGCTAAATAAATGTCAATTGCAACGCAAGCGTAACACGGAAACGCTAAGAATTTGAAAGATTGTTTGCCTTGAGGCAGTTGATCGATTGATTTAAACCATTTCCGAACATAGTTAGCGCTTTCGTATTGCGCTAACGTACACACCTCTTTTTCTTAAATATTAAAAAAATAACACGTTTGATTTTCTTTCCACCAATCAATACTCAATCTTTGAAACGAAAAATGGGTTCCTCATGAAACGAAACGATAACGTGAATAATCACGAAACGAAACGTCAAACTTTGAAATGAAAACCTAATGCATGCGAAATGAATGGGTCCAATGAATACGCCAAAAATTTCACACCTTTGTGAAACGGAGTAACTGTTTGAAACGAAAACGAAATGCATGCGAATATTGTGAACCTACCTTTGAAACGAAAATGTAATGCATGATGGGTTCAATGATGCATGCGAAAATGCCATGAGAACAGAACAATGACAGGCGTGTACGCCGATTACCGTAGATCGAGCGTGAGTCGCGTGCGTACGCGCAGCCGCTCGCCTTCCATCCCGCGCCGCGCCGGCTCGCCGAGCTTCCTCGATAGGAGGCGCATCACGAGGTATACCAGCACCAGTAGCATGAGCGATGATCACCCAAGACAACAGTTTTGTCGTCGGAAGAGAAGACCGAAATTATTTATATCTCCCTCTTATGTTTGACGAGAAACAAAAGTAATTTTCGTCTTCTCTTCTGTAAAAAGTAAAGTCTGCAGTTGCCGGTTCATGATTGCAGTGCCTTTAAATATACGGATTTTTTTTAATTTTCCACCTGGTTAAACTCTTTTCTTTTTCTCGCAATCTCATTAGCTGAATATAAACGTTACGATTTTAACATGGCGTCTAGCATCCGCCATATTGAGTTTCCTGTTACGCTATATAATACATTCTAAAGAAAGACGAACACAATGACACTTTATTTTTTTTATAATCGTATCAGTAGTTTATATAAACCACTGATACGAAAGAACTAAGAAAGAAAAAGAAGTATGTATATACGTAAGAAAGAACGTATATACATACTTCCATAGATTGTGAGACGTGTATACGTAACCCTTCTTTTTGGCTCGTAATTGGGTAAAAACATAATGCCCATGGGCTGGAAATCTCGGACAGGAAAAATTAGGTAGGTATTTGACTAGCATTGTGTCTCTGTCGATCTCGTTCAACTGTGCATTATTGCATTTTCCCGCGCAATTGGGCATGGTCTCCGCGACGTCACAAAACTTGATTTTACAAAATTCGTTAAACAAAACATGCCTCTCGGTGACTTTTTAATAAATTATTATTTATGGAAGTTCATAATTAGACGAATCATCAAATAAAAAAGTTTGCCATTAAAAGCACTGCAGTCATTTTGGAACCCCTATTGGTGGTATTTTCAAACAATATTCTTTGAAAATGCTACTAAGTTCCTGTGCTAGGTGTAAATATTGTTTTCGTGTGTTGCTTGTTAACTTTATTATTCTATAGGTGTGCTATTTACTTTATTTTGCCAACGTGTCACATCACAATTTCCCTGATTATTTTGTTTCTTCTAGAAGCTACGGCAAATATCTATTCGGCCTTAGAAATAAAAGGCCGGTAATGAATATTTTGCCTGAAATCCAACATTGCCCGGGCAAATTTTCGTGCCAATTAAAATTGTATACATATCTGTATGTCGAAATAGACAAGATCATACAGTAGATACAATTTGTCAAAAAATTATGAAAACGTCTATTTTGAGTATTGACACGAGGATTGGAGAAACCCTAGTATGTCAGTTAATCGTAATGTGGCGTGTTTATGTTTTTTTTATTTTTATGTATTTTTCTTTTTTTTTCTTTTATAGAAAAAGGTCTCGAAAGTCACGAAAATATAGTACGAGTGAAGATTCGAGCAGTAGAAGCTCTGTTTAGTGAAAGTGACTGCTTGTGTATAGTTTAAGTTAAACTTAACTTATAATTATTAAAGTTACATTATTGCCTTTAGATTCTCGTATAAGTTCAATTTCTCATAACTAACTTCTGTCACATTTTGTCGCATAGTTTATTTAGCGTGGGCTTTTATAAATATATCCATGTATTTTATGAGCGTGCTGTGCTTAACATTTATAAATATAAGGGCCTCTTCCACCATATCTTAAAATGGGGATAATGGTGATGATTTCTCAGTTGTTTTTATATATTATCTGTGATCTCGACAATAGCATTGGCTACCATGGTGTGTTACACTACACCATGGTAGCCAATGCTACCATTCCGAATATTCGAACCATCCATCCAACACTGGGAGTATAAATTCATTCAATGACTACGCTGTCATAGACTGCTTTTAGCACATATATAAAATGTTGTGAACTGCATTTAAGAGGCCCTGAAGTATGTTTTGAGAGCTAACCGGGTGTGCTACTTCTCTACTACCAATAACTCAATTTTTGTTGTATAGTTCAAATGTTTTTTTTTTTATCCGTAGCGCACCCATTATAGATTACGCAAACAAATACAAATACCGAAGGAGATAATTGAATTATGAAAGTGAACGATTTCGGAAATCACAAATGGACGTCTGTTAATGATGAAGCTAATTGAATACCTATGCTATGTGTGTGTGTGTATAGAGGACATTATTCTTTCAAGTTTGGTTTTGTTTCTATTTCATTAAAGTTGTATTGTATATTTTTTAGTTGTTTTTATTTTAGTTTTTACTGTTGCATGGTAGAAAGCTAGTACAGTAGATCTTTAGGCAGGTACACGTTGATGTGAATGCTACACGAATCAGTTTTAATGATTTAATATTTTATTTTGCTACTGTGATCTTTGTAACAAACGGAGGTAAGTTTACTTTTTTACAATTTAATCTTGCACTCAAATCATAAAATACATAAATTTGATTATTTGTTTTAAAAGTAAAAACTTCAATGTTAATGCTGCATGATATTACTATTTTTTTGTCATTTTTCTTAAATCATAGCCTGATAACAATCTAACATTCATGCCATCGAAACTAACACTATTAACCGCTACTAACAGCGCGCGCAAGCGTCCGATCCCGTACCGGAGACCTACACCTTCGCCTCGGTCCTCGGCCAGTGACTACAGTAGCCGATCATCTCCCAGAAGCTGGTCCAGATCACCAAAGGTTGAGAGACCGGAATAGAGGCGAGACGTCGCGCCTGGTCGGTCCATCAAGCCGGATACTTTACTGAATTGTTTAGGGCGTCTAGACAAATACCACTTTCTGTTGTCGTTAACGCCTGAGGCAAGATTAATTTGTATGGAAATGACATTAGCTGTGAAAATGTCACGTGACAGCTGCCAAGTTTTACCTTGACAAATTAGCGTTAGCGTGAAAGGAAAAGTAAGCGTGAGGTATTTGTCTAGCCCCCAGGTCCCGATTGAGCAACGATATGGCGGTATAGATATTTATTGGGGATTCGATGTTAAAATAACAGGCGGAGTGTCGTTAATAACGATTAAAGGGAGTTTATTTAGAGGAATCAATTCCAAGTACTAGTCAGCTCTATTTATTTGAGGGATTGTTATGAACACTTACGAACCACGTGAATATTTACGTGTTTCGATATGATCTGAATCTTTTATAATTGTAATCAATGTTTACATCTAGTCGAAATCTAAGTCAAAAGAACAAGTTAGAGACGTGCGTAGCCTTTTACTATTTTGAGGTTGTTTATTAGTATACCTAAATTATTTATTACGTATTGAAAAGTGACTAAGAATAGGATAAAAACGCTTATAGCCTATGTGAGATAGTCGTTTTCGTAGAAGAGTAACAAATAAATACTCAAATTGTAGTCATATAATAAGCATGTAGATTATATTATAATGTTGTAGGTGCCTAGTTTTAAGTATTATTGATCTCTTTTCTGGTTTAAACTTATTTTTTGTGATATAATTATATTTTATTTCGTTGATAATTTTATTCAATTAACTTATTAATGATATACTGAAAAAAACCTTATCACTATTTTATAACTTTGTGCAATTTATTTACAAATTCTATTTATTTCCTTAAATATTTTTTTTAACTTATTCTTTTAGTAAAGTAAGTACTAGGTTCTAAGATATGTAATTTATTGTAAGTAATATGTTTGTCAAAAATACTCGAGTTTAATAGCTATCGATTAGTTAAACCAAAGACAATATAATTATAGGTATCTTAGGTAATTCTCAAGCTAATACCAAGAATACCTACTGGGCAAGTCGATCTATTCAATTCTAAATAAAGTAATGCCAAGTTTGTGGATGATATTCAATAATACTCACGTTATAACAGTAACAATTTATTATAAAAGTATACAAACTTTATTTCGTGTAATTAATTATTTAATAATACCTACTTAACTTGCCACTATGCACCGCATATGAAAAAATATATGCAGATATTGATTGGATATCATAGATAAATAAATGCAAGTAAATATACTTAATTAGACAAATTGAACATGCCCTTAGTTTATCTAAAGCTGTTCCCGATCAAAATTTTTAAATATATAATAAAAACGATAATAATGTACTTATTTCTTGATTTTTCTTTATATTATCCTTATCTACATAAAATAAGTTAAATCGCCGTTTGGCTTTCTTCATTTTATAAATTCAAGGAATGTTTTTTTATATAAATTAACGATCGAGCCCAACCTGTGCTATTTTAAAATATTTCTCTCAATTGAATAATCTACTTTACAAAGCCAGTGATAATTTCGTGACCTTATTTTTTACGACACAGAAATAACATAAGTAGGAAAAGATAATGAATCCATCACAGCATCATAAGTACCTACCTAATATCGATAACATCCTCCACCAAGTTTGAATAATTGTTTAGTTTCGTTTCTTCTGGCTTTGCTGACGACGCTTGCTGGCCAGAAACATCGCCCATCCAAAGCCGACCATGTTCATGAAGAGAACACGCAGCTGGAAGAAAATTAGAAAAATAATGATTCCTGTGAAACCTTATAATTATAGGTATTTACTACCCACTTTTATCCGGTTCGAAAGACCATTTCCTATAATTTGCGACGCAAAACTTCAGCGGCTTTGGGTTAAAATTGATAAAAAAGGTGATGTGTAGGAAAAATACCCACACTATATAATTTATGCCATAGTCTAGATAATATCCAGTAAATTCTTCGGCGGATTTGACAATTTCTAGCATCCGCTCTATCCATAACCAAATCGGTGAAGACCGCCGTTCGCTCCACTGATTTGGATCACATTCAAATTCAACGTAGATAAGTTACTCACAATTGGAGGCACAAAAGCCAGATTGATCACTTGGAAAAGCGTTAACCACTTCCAATTCGCCTGCAGAATTGGAAGATATAGCGCCAACAGCTGTTTTACAGCAGCTGCGTGGTTTTTCCCCTCAAACCTTGCCAAGGTGTACAGTGAGAAGGCTTGCATGATAGGCGCGAATATCAGTCTTTCGAATAGGAGCTTCTTGGCAAGTGGGAACGCAACGAGGTCTTCAGGGAAGACATTCTCGATAAAGTTGTAGAAGTGGTGGGGTATTGTACCGCCGAATATCAATCTGGAAGTAAAAATAATACAGTAAGTACCTATCTATAAATAGTACTACAAAACCGATTGGAGGTGGCAATCTGCGAAAAAAATATTTGCAATCTTCGATTGTAATAAACAACCGAAGATTGTTTGCCTGTTATCATTTGTCTCCAAATGGGCTTATCCGACTGAAAAACGGGTTTTTAAATTTATCTGTAGGTGACTTCTTGGAAGATTCTGAGATAGATTTTATCTCTACAAATCACTGGAGGTCCTAGTTACATTAGACATTTTGAGGGTTTTAAATTTTTGCAAAAAAATAACTAATCTGTGTTGTTTGACATGCCCATTGCAACCTTTTTAATTTTAATGATGACCATTCTTTTTTTAGAAATATATATATTTTAGGAGAAATAAACTTCAGTCTAGTAAGACTGTAAAATTGTAATATATCTGTGGTAGCTTTGCCTTACCCATATAATCCAAAAGCTAAGATGGGGTCTATTCTTAGGGACTCTCCAGCAACCAACTGTGAAGCAATGCTGCCCGCAGTTCCAACTACACAACTGAAAAAAAGAATTACATAATAATTCATAGAATATGTATAAATAAGACACAGGAGAGGAATCAAGTAGGAAGGTAAATCATCATCGATAAAAAATTTAAAGATTGGTTAAGTTTAACCGTCACTAAATCTGTGTTCAAACAATACTTTAATAGGGCAGCACATGTTTTTTTTGTAATATTGCTGCGGAACAGGACCTTCACTAAAAACCGCCATTTTGGGAACGTTTTTGTTCTGTCAAATGTATTCTATAAATATTTAAAATTAAAAAAACGCGTTCCATAGTTGATGAACAATTATTGTACGTACCTACGCCCTGTGAATATTGAATTGAAAAGTACCTAGATACTTACCCTTAAATACCTACTTACCCTTAAATTATAATTTAACAGCCGGTTACGTTATTGTTTGTGTCTCACTACTGGGATTAGCTTATAGCTGCGTTAACTTAAAATTATTTTTTGCCAGTTAAGTTTGTAAAGGCTCCCTTTTTTGTAAATAAATTATAGACTACGTTACTTCCTGATAATATAGCTTTCTATTGGTGAAAAAATTGTTGAAATCGGTTCAGTAGTTTCGGAGCCTATTCGGTACAAATAAACAAACAAAAAATCTTTCCTCGTTATAATATTGGTATAGATAGACTAGCTGCGCCCCGCGGTTTCACCCGCGTGAAAAATAATGAATTTAAAAGTATTTTACTGCTACATAAATACCCTTGATCATAAAACTATTTATTTGAATAAGAATTAATACTTCGATACTTATACGAATGTAACCAACTTTTGTTTATACCGGCGATGTAATCATGTAGTACATAATTTTTATATAATATAATCAATAGTTTTCTTAGCGCACGCCAAATAATGAATTTTATAGGCAAAATTTTGCTACTTTGGGTTATATTATTGCAATTTTCTAAAGGATCTCTAATTTAAAAAAAAATAAATTATAGTCTATGTTACCTCCTCATAATTTAGGTTTCTATTGATGAAAAAATGGTTAAATCAGTAGTTTCGAAGCCTATTCGGTTGTACCCCGACAACAAAAAAATCATTCCTCTTTATAATATTAGTAAAGATAAACGACAAGGTTATGATTATGAGCCATTGTTTAAGTACCTACTTACATTGAATAGCTTTATCTACATGCCCACAGAAACCCATATTTTTTGTAAGTGGGTTTGCATTCAGGTAACTAAGAGTAAGAGCCTATCTAGGTACCTACCTACATTAATTTTATGACATCCATCACTTACACTTAACTCCATGAAAAAAACACGGAGCACGATAATTCGGTGCTCAAGCTAAATCCGAAATAAATGGCTCTAAAAGGGTAGGAAGGTAACTATCGTTAATATGTTGTAGATATTTTATTATATTACCCTACATAATTGGAAAGGATTTCAGATAGAGCTCGCTAATTAGCGATAAGACCGCCCATTGTATAACATTGTCGAAGTTTGTAGTACCACAGATATTATTAGTACCTAGGTATACTTATTTATGCTACTTCTGCATAAATAATTATACCTTATTTGGTTTTTGTTTTTGCAATAAAGCCTTTCTATCTTAGTTGCTTATCTAATTGGAGTAGACTACAGTAGATTATTTAAGGTAACAGTCAGCTGGAACATCCAATCCAACCAACATTTTTGGAAAACAATGTTTTTTCATCAAGATCACTTTCATCGGAATACGTTTTTGCTTTGAAGGATTTTCCTAAATACCTATCTTGAAGTCAAGTATCCAAATATCGATTAGCCTATTAGCTCGTAGTTAGGTAGATACCAGAATCCAGATCGCTAAACTTAACATCACCAAATCTTGGTGGTCTTTTAACAACAGCGCTGTTAATTTTTAATGACACCATTAACACGTATAGTCTTCGTTCGCTAGCTTTCGTCCTTTAATATTCCTAGAATAGACAATAAACTCAACTAGGTAGTTTTGGACTTTGATATTCAAATTAGACCTTTGGAACTTAAACTGATAGGATTAAGTAGGTATGTACCTACACAAAATGTAAAAAATTAGTCACAAACATTGCTTACCTTGTTATTGATTTCGTTCTGATGGGGTGCAAATACAAATTTTGCAAATACGAGCCAACTAGATCCATAACCGGTTTAGATAAAGCCATATTTGAGGTTACTAGAGTTATTTACTTGTGAACAATTTTACTTATTTCCGAGTTGCGTCACTTAATAAGCACGGATGGGAAAATAAAACTGTTATCATTTATCAAATACCTATAAAAGTTCTATATATGATACGAGCGCTAGTGTAGCGTCTCGATAATGAGAGTTTTTGTTTTCGACGACTATTCTGACACAGATGACGACAGATTAATCACTTATGTAGGTAGTATCTCTAACTAGTCTGTACAGATCACATCACATCACAGAAATTCCACAACACAACACACAGTCAATCACACACAACTCAACATAATTTGACACACTGACATCACATAGACTATAAAACTACATATGAACATGTTAGTCTATGTTGGTAACCAGATATGCGCGCCGAGTTTAAAAAACTTTGGGAAGCGTCGCTCGCCTGGAAAAAACATCGGCGACGGCGCGGCGTGAATTAATGCAAACGTCTCTGTACCGCTCCAGGCAAGATGGGTGATATGAAAATAGTCGCAGAAATCGTAAAATATCTCCGCAAGCCAAGCAAAAGTGCAAATGAGCAATCTAGCTACCGCCCTATTAATCTCCTCAGCTGCCTGGGAAGATTTACGAACGACTCCTTCTGAATCGTCTGGTCCTACGTAAACGAAGATACTTTTTCAGACCATCAGGGCCGGAGTCCCTCTGGGCTCGTCCTCGCTCCCCTCCTGTTCACGCTGTATACCAGCGATATCCCTCGTACCTACATCCTACCTACTAGCTGTGCCATGGCCGCCGCATATTGCACATCAATATGCTAAGTTTCACGTTACAATTCACTTTGAAGCGTTATTTTTAATACCTACATTTTATGATATTTGATAATGACCTTTTCGGAAGGTATGTTACCAATATAGGTAGCCATCCTATCCTACTAATATTATAAACGTGAAAGTTTGTGAGGATGGATGTTTGTTCCTCTTTCACGCAAAAAGTACTGGACGGATTTTGATAAAACTTTATAGTAATATAGATTATACATCAGAATAACACATGGGCTACTTTTTATCCGGGTACCACGTGGGTGAAGCCGTGGGCAGAAGCTAGTATGTAATACACATATGTAGGTACGTAGGTACCTACCTATGAAGAATAACAAATGTACTTGACTCAAATATTACCTAATTTATTAAAATCATCATAAAAATTACCATACACGTAACTATTACACAAGTTATTAATTGTTTTAAAAATCCAATTTCAACACTACCTATTATAAATGTGAAAATTGTTGTAGATATTTTTCTCAATCGCGCTGCAACTGCTGAATTGATTAGGATTACATTCAAAGGTAGATAAATAGAATTTCTGGCAAACCTCAAGCTTGATACCGAGACTCGGTCAGTCAGTGACCATGTTTGGGCAACGTACGTTAGGTCAGGCAGGTTACATGTCAATAAGTTGACAATGAAAGGTCTACCTTAATTAGCTCTGTCATGGACCAGTAGCTCTTCCACTTCTTCCAGGCGTTGGCGACAAGGCGGCCGACTTCTTTGTTTTGACTATTGCCGAGGATGCTATCAATTATATCTTAATTTAATTATATACAATAAATTATCTAATCAGAAGTTTTCAAAAGAAATAATACAAGTTATTTACAGAAGAGTGAAGACAAGACACTCTAGAGGCCTGTCTGCACTAAGCTTTGTCAAGTATTAGACAGTCTGTAGTCTTAGGAGGCTGCGGGACAAATGTTTACATGTTCTGGGTATGGGTAATATGGTACTAGTAGTATCTATAAATAAATAATGCTGGAGATTTTTACACAGCATCAAATAGCCCCAAACTATGCAGAGCTTGTGTTATGGGAACTACATGACTGATAGACTACTTACATACTTATTTTTTTTGTAAATACAGTCTCAAGCGGGACTTCACTCATTGCCCCACGACACAGGGAATCCTAGTGTGAGGTTAGGACTATGTAGATATGTGTTGGCTATTAATATTAGATAGAGAAACAATAGGTAGGATTTAAGCATATCTTAGTGACATATTTCTATGGCTCCTCCACACAGTTGTGTGTGGCAACGCCTAAGTCTTTGTCTAAGCTAAGTGCAGAATGGCATAAAGTTAGTAAATGATAGTTAGCCTAAAACTTGAAATTATTATATTAAAGATTTAATTTTAGCAAAACAAAATGCAACATTTCCTATATAATCTAGCTTTATAATCAGCCTTCACCATAAAGTTTGTCCAACTGCTGTTGCAAGTTATGTGATGTTATTGCAGGGGTATCGGGTATCTCCATAGGTCTGTGTTTGGCAATAGGAGTGTTTAAATAGTTATTCCGTTCCTTCATCTTCATGTACATACTAAGAGCCCTAGCACCCATATCTTTCTGTGGTGTCACAGCTGTTGAAATGTTTGGCAATGATTTGTAAACCACCGTTTTTCTCATACAAGTATACTTTTTAGGTACTTTATAAGATGGAGATTTGAGAATTGTTTTGATTACAGAACTAGGTTTACTGAGACTCTGGTTTAATTTAGTGGCTTTTGGTGATTCTTTGGTTGCTAAAACAGCATTTCCTTTGTTACTTTCACATGCCTGTTGACTTTTCTCCTGTATTCGTTTGTTTATGTACTGCAAAGATTTTAATTGTGACTCTTTGATGTTATACAGTATTTGGATACCATTTTCTATCATTTTAATATTATGTTCCGTCTCTTTTTGTACTTTTATTATATCTTCCAATTCTGTGCTGTGATTTTCTGTTGAAACTGTCGCTTTGTTGAGCATATTGCATAGTGATAGTATGACACTGTCCTCCCGCTTGCCATTCTCATTAGAAATTGTGTTTTCAAAGCACATGATTGTATTATCATGGTAAGTATCCTGCGCTGCATCATTTGAGTTGTTGAAAAAGTCTTTCACATTTCTATAGTCTGCAAAAGGTGTAGACACAGGTGGGGATATTTCAGCTATGTCATCAAGAGTGTGATCATCCGTCAGAGCTTTAGTTTTACTTTCAATGTACTCAATGTCTTGCTCATTTTGTAAGAAGCTGGCATCGCAGCTAGACTTCCAGGATTCATTTGAGAGTGGTGTGTCTGGTATTGTTATGGTTGATACAATTTCAGGCATCCGTGAAGCCAAAACTCTTTTATGTAGAGTATATTTTGGAGTGGCAATAAGTTTCTTGGAGACATTGGGTTGCGTGGAAATGTTTTCCTTGTTGCCTATTGTCATTGTATTTTTGATTGGTTTGTTTGACACAATTGGAGTCTCAGGTATATTGCAAATACCACTTATGCGGACTGTATTGTGAGCTATAAACAGAAAAATAATGATGAGTTAAGTTATACCTGCATATATTTATTAAATCTTTATTGCACATTTAATGAAAACGTGAACAATAGGCAGACTTAATGCTAAAGCATTTTCTACCACCCAACCCAATCTGTGTGATTGGCGGTAAGTGTGCTACAATTTTTCATCAACTTATACCAATAATAGATAGCATATTATTGGTTTGTGGTATACTCAGGTATACCACACAGCCTGTTTCTAAAGGTACAAAGAAACTTCAATGCAAGGCATAGGTCTGAGAAAAGTGGCAAACACAAATAGCAGGCCAACCCTGTAGTGAGATAATATTATGGTATGATGATTATGATGATGGTAATGTCAAAAGTGGGCATGTGTCAAATAAACAATGTTTAGACTATCCTTTGACATCCTTTCAGATCTGCATACAGAGATAATATACTTATTTGCCACTATAGCAGTATAAAAAAATCATCAAGGGATTGTACTCCTATTTTTTTATTTGTTGTTCATTAATATTATTTTTTTACAAAGCAAACCATTACCTTGAAGATGTAAAGATTTCTTTGCTTTTGGCTCAGGTTTCGGAAACTTTGGTGTTTCTGAACTTATCATAGTCGTTCTTGAATATGCAAATGCCTGTAAAATAAAAATAAACTTTGATATGGGCAATTAGCCTTAAACATAATTATATTTTTACCATGTAGCGTGAGTAAAAACTGTTAACATACATAGTAATCTAAATTTATATTTCTAAAAAAATATAAAAAAATCTGACCTTAGACATTTTGGGGGCTGGTTTGGGCTGCTGAAAGTTTAGTACTTTTCTAACTGAGTTGTGTTTCATTTGGCCGTTAGCCGTGTGACTCACGGTCTTGTTCTCGAGTTTGCTGGATGAGTTCCACTTCTTCCTAGCAGAAGCTGTTACCTGCATTTTATTTCTCTGTTTTGGTTGTAGAGCTGAAAAAAACTATACTCTTTGAAACATTTAATACTATAGCATAGTATTTTTGTGGTTAGCTTGTTTTAAAAACAAAGCTTTTACAAGCTCTCATAAAATTTTACCTTAATTAAAGATCAAGTTACAACTAAGACTACTAAGCCATAGCAATGGAGGGAAAAAAGTGATTTATTGGAATATACTTTGCATTGTGGTCTTAAAATCTTGATTGAATTTTTTTTGGTTATTTAAGTATGGACAAGCAGCTTTCGCTAATGTCTATGTCATACAGTTTTAGATCATAAGCATTAGCAGGAACTATAGATTTTTCACAGTAAGGATTGTGCACACCAAGATCGATTCAATACATAGATCATCAGCTTTCTAATGTACTTTTTTGACCGATTATGAATCCTTGTGTGGAATATTCATATTACATAGTTCTGTGTAACCTTAAGGTTTATCGGTTTTTTGGTTTGAATACATACATCCAAAATCAGCTAACATTTCAGCAATAGTTAATGGTTTCAGGGCTTTTTCAATGGTGCGACTGTTCGCAACTGCTGGACGAGGCTTCTTCGTAGCCGTTTGGGTGATAGTTTTCAAGGCGTCTTCTGATATTAATCCTGGAAATTAGTAGGTAAGATACAGTAAGGTTCGTAAGAAGCACTTGTAAATATTATTGATGATGCTTTTCCCCGTATGTACTAATTGCGAGCTAGCACCAGTCGAAAATCAGATTGTATGAAAATGATTCACATTAACACATTACCACTAAGCCCTGGTTCGGCCATAAGCAGTTCAGCCATCGTCTTAGGTTTTTTCTTAGCTGTTGTATCCATTTTGTTTTTAATATCTCACTGATTAATAATTAAACAATTGGAAACAGGCAAAATTTAGACGACAAAAACTTTCAATAACATTCAAAGTTTTGAACTTTTGTTTTTAACCAACTGAACAAAGTGTCAAACAATTTGTCACTCCAGTAGACAGATTCTTGTAGTCTGTGGTAGACAGCAGTGACAATTGCAAAATCAAATCTGCACACAGATATAATACACAAAGCGATAGCTAACACCTATTGTTTGTATTAACGAATCTTTTTTTTCTTAAGATTAGACCACAGAGTACTTTTTAATATAGGATTAACCATGGCATCTAAAGAATCCTTAAAAGTATGAAAAATTAAATAGCGTAGTAGTTGATAATTTTCTCTTCGTGGTTACAGGTATATGCATGCATCCTAGTGAGTCTGGCTGTGAGGTAAAGATGTGACTAATATAAGGGTAGGTACAGAAAACCTAATTTATGAGGAAAAGATATTATTAATATGATCTCGGAGTAGTCTGTGGTATGAACAAAAATTTTTAATCTGTAACGCGCACGTCGCACATTTATTTTATTTTTGAATTTTGTAATTTTTCTACCTTACCAAGTTTGAAAACTGACTGATTGCTTTATGTACCGCCCCCGGCGTGATAAATAATGGTTTCTTTCGTAGAAATAAAGGGTTTCGATGAGTTTGACAAATACACACAAAATATCGGCGATAATGACCCTCCAGTTCTATTCTACTTCAGCGGTGCAAAGCTACCAGATGGAAATAGTTGGTGCCCGGACTGTGTTTTAGGTAAGTTTACTATGAATTTTAATGTATTTATCGAACCCGCCCCTATTTCTAAATGTAGGTAGGCATATTCATTATTATCTATTTAGGTACTATAATCTTTGGGTATGATTTCTCTAAACAGCGCTTGGGAATTTCTTTATTTAATATTTATATTATATACATTTATGTAGATACCTTATTTCAAACAAGCAACTGCAAGATGTATGTGTAAACAAATTGATTAATTCGTCGTTGTTCTGATGATTATTTGCATCGAATCGTACCTACTGCCATTAAATGCTAATATCATCTAATAGCTGACAAATAAATGTTTAATTCATGCAAAAAAATGTTCGGGTTTATGATATTTAATTTCTTTCAAACAAAGTTCAATACAACTACTTTTTATCTGTCACTGAATAAAAATGATAGGAAGCCATGGGCAGACAGCTAGTAAAGTTTGGAAGTTTTTTGCTAACAATCCTCACAACATTATAAACAAACCTCTATAGTAAATACCTATTAAGTAGGTTTCCTGTCAGAAAAAATCTAACAAAATTGACAGCTCTGTCATAGATACATCCAAAATGGTGAAAATTAAATTAGCATATCTAAATAACTACGAAGAGTTTACAGAATATGCTGATAAGTTAACAGAAAAGAAAAAGCATGTCTACTTCATGTTCACTGGCAAGAAGAAAGAGAATGGAAGAAGCTGGTGTATCTATTGTCAAATGGGTTCGTTAGGTTTATTTTATTAGTAGATGTGTGAAAATTGCATTGGGAGCAAACCTGGAGGATTGGGATGACCACACCCTGAAACAATAGATAGATAGATAGAAAACTCTTTATTGTACACCACATAACATGTTGCTTTCAATTTCAAACAGAGAAAATTAAAAGGTAATCGCTGCAGTACAATAGGTAGTCTTATCGTTTATAGCGATTTCTTCTGAACAACCTTCTCAGATAAGCTGACTGCTGGCCGTCTGACGGTTGGAGACTTTTACTGCCTGATTGGTTTCAAGATTTTTTTTAATTCTCAGAACAAAGAAAATTATTATAAACAAAATATTATATTAATTAGAATAACCTACTTATAAGTAAAACTGAAACAAAAATGCCTCACTCACCCTCCTAATCCATTTACCTAGATAGTTCAATGTTGCATCAAAAAGGTGGCTATATACCTAGACAGTTCAATGTTTTTTTTTCTGCTTTTTTAAGAACTTCCATCGATTTTCATACCCTCATAGACATTTTCATGAACCAGCTTGTATATGGACTGGTAGAGCATGATTCCTGTACTTAAAGTTTTCGCAGTTAACATGCCCTGAAACAGTTCCATGTCGAGTTGGTTAACATCAAAATTCCTTATCATATCTCCCTTATCAATGCACTCCGGACACACTCCTCTAAAGGGTGGTATACATCTTCCTTAACTCCACAGGCTTCACAGTTGGGACTATATACTTACTATAATAATTACTTCATTAGAAATTTGAAATTATTCAGTGGGATATGTCCGGAGCGCAGTCTATGCTAAATTACAATGTATTTCCTATCTAAATGAATGTCGGCAAACCATTGAATAGTAGGTGGCTCGCTTTGTATTGTTCAATACCAAATACCTTTCTCTCGAGAAGCAATATCAAAATACTCTTTCCACATATCTCTGATAGACCTTTTATATTTATATAGAATCTCTGAATATTCAGGTTTCATGAACACTTGAGTACCGTTTGATATTGCCGCTCGAGCCAGTGTGTCTGCTACCTCATTACCCTGTATGCCGACATGTGACGGGATCCACTGCATTCTCAGGGACGCCCCCCAATATTCAATGTTGCACCAACAAAGTTTTTTTTTATACCACTGTGGTGGCAAACAAGCATACAACCCACTTGTTGGCACGCGGTTACTGTAGCCTATGGACGCTGGCGCTGGCAGCACCAGAGGAATCACACGCGCTTTGCTTAAAAATTTCAAAACACCCTTTTTGAAGAACCTCATACTGTAGCTTAGTAGGTAACAACCAATATATAGTTATAGCGATTTCGTAATACTTTCTTATTTATAATATAATAAATAATAATAATAATAAATAATTCTGGACATTTACACACAGCATCATCTAGCCCCAAAGTAAGCAGAGCTAAGTAAATATTAGTGGATACATGGGACTGATTGATTTCTTTGATCTAAATTATTTTTCTTTCCTATTTCAGCGGAGCCTGTTGTGAAGGCCTATTTGGGTGAACTACAGAAGAATGTAATTTTCGCCTATGTGGACGTTGGAGACAGAGAATAGTGAGTTTGCACAAACTGATGTTTCGCTTTGTTCTCATGTTTATTATCGCTTCCACTTTCAACCTGTCTTGCATTGTAACAAGGACATGCTTCAAAACTAGTGGGCCTCTAGCCGGTCCAACTTCATTTAATTCAAAAATAATATTTTTACCCTGGTCAGCGTGGTTGTCCGCATCTTGACAGAAACTAAAAAAAAGATAATATATTTAAAAAGAAACGATTTATAAAAGGGTTAAAATGGGTAAAGGTGGTAAAAGAAGCAGTCAACAACGCATGCCCTAGACGCAATGTATATTAAAACTTGAATGAGGCAAATTAAAGGTGCGGATCCACGTACGGGAGGGGGATATTACTTCAAATAATATCACTGTTATCTTAGAAACGATAACGCAGATTGTACGCGGTTCGTTCTGCTCTCCAGTTAATTCAACCTCTGCCTCGCACGTAAAACTAAATATATTCGCGGCCTAGCTTTCAGAATAAGCAAGGTAAAGGAATGTTTGTAATCCCGGGGGCCTAACCATGAAGTCTTATAGTGATTCAGTTCAGGCAAAGATGTCGCTTTCTGCTTTGCGATTGAGGATGCTATGGTGTTGCTAAAGCTTGTTTAGTAAAACTTTTGTCATTCGCAAAGCGGGATTTTACATCTTTGCCTGAATTGAATCGCAATAAGACTTGATGGTTAGGACCCAGGGCGGGAAAACGTTGGCTGCTGGATTAAGTTCTTGAATGGCGACTACGAACTAGACGCAGTATAGCAAAGCCCATCCGATGGACCGATTGTTGAGGTTTTTCTTTACAACCAGTTGGCAAACAAGCATTCGGCCCATCTGTTGGTATTTGGTAACGATTATCAATGGACGCTTGAAACAACAGAGGCATTGCCGACCCTGGGACATAAGTTGCGATTCGACAACCTCTGTGGCGCAGTGGGCGAAGGCCTGCCTGAGACGCAGAAGGTTGCGGGTTCGATTCCTACCGCGGGACATGTTTGTATGATCTACAAATATTTGTCTCGGGTCTTGGTGTTTTCTATGTATAATATGTATGTATTTATAAAAGGTATATAAGTTGTTTATCAGTCATTTGGTTCCTCTGCTTACTTTGGGGGTAGATGACGCTGTGTGAAAAAGTGTCTAGCATTGCATGGTGGACACAAGTCTTTGGGAGGAGATCTATGTCCATCTTGGACTTATTGAGTCTGATTTGGATGATGATTCCAGCTGGAAAGACAAAGCCTGCCCGTTCCGCACGGACACGCGCACCCGTCTCATGGTGATTCCTACGATCATCAAATGGAAGGGGGTGCAGCGTCTCGAGGGATCCCAGTGTAACAACAGGGACCTACTGCAAATGCTGTTTGAGGAAGAAGACTAGACAAAGACAGGAAGATTAGATATAACTAAAACGTGCGTAGAATTGAAATTAGCGTGGTTTGGTATCGTTTTAGGATGTTATTACGACTATACTCCAGTTCCCGTTTCACGATCGTCGATCGTGGTCGCGGACGGTGCTCATGATGAAGAACCTCTGAACGGTCAAGAAAGATCAGCAGTAGAATAGTAAAGTGCGTTGTATAGTTGTAATAATATCCTAAAATATAACGTACGCATTTCGATTTTACGTATGTTTATTATTTATATTGTATAATGTAAGGGTAATCGGCAGTTAAGTTTTCATTAAAATTGGTGTAAATTAATTGTATTTTTTTATTTTAAATTAGTGTTTTTCAAACGCGGATTATTCTTTCGAATAACGACCACGACCAGGGTTCTAGACAAATACCTCACGCTTTCACGCTAACGCAAATTTGTCAAGGTAAAACTTGGCAGCTGTCATGTGACATTTCCACAGCTAATGTCATTTCCATACAAATTAATATCTCCACAGGCGTTAACGACAACAGAAAGTAAGTGGTATTTGTCTTGCCCCCCTGGATCATTATGAATGATAGGAAGGATATAAAGAAGCTCCAAAAAATGTACAAAACACTAATGCTCGTCTACACTAAGCATAGCGTATCATACTTAAGTTCTAATATAGACAGATAGATAACTCTTCATTGCATACACCAGTATAAAAAACACTTTACAGAGGATCTTAAAACTAGGTTGCGATGATACAATGGGCGGCCTTATCGTTGAGAGCGATACTATAAACCATCACTAAAACCTGCTTAAGTACTTAGATCGTTTTTTTTTCTAGAACAAAATATGATCGATTTAAATATGATTTGTGTCCGCTGCGACAATTCGCTGTATTTTACGACTGAAGGCAAGTGAAGTAGACATGGACGTTTTCGTTTTTTACCGCAAACGGTTATGTAACCGATATACAGTTTGCATATCGATATAGAAAACGGTTTTCAGATATCGATATCAGTCGCAGGGGTTTTTAGATAGGCAAACTAACAACGAAACGACAAACGCAAACTTGTTCAGTTATTTATCAGTTTAGCAACTTGTAACTACGCCGGCGTGAAAACATGGACCAAAAAGAGTTACAATAGAAGGTAAACCATGTTGCCAGCTATCTATAATATATTTTTACGCACGCCATTATCATGCAATTATGGCTAATGTTACGTCATTCGCTCCATATGTTGTTTCGTTTGGTTTTTGGTTTGTGAAGTTTTCGTTTTGTTCGTGTCTGTAACAGTTGAGGTTTTGATAAGTTTTCATGATATTGGTTATGTGGATTTAAATATCGATATGGTATCGATATCTAACCCATATCCGATCAGTGCGGAGGCTAAAATTATGGTGTTAAACTTGCCTTTATCTCCCGGGTCTAGCTCTACAACGTAGAGGTCACGCGTACACAGGTCAGGTAACAAAGATGCCTTAAGAGTACCTATATGGCATGCATATTTGTGATCGTATTAGAGTTTTCACCGGTGGTTTAAATACGTAACCCCTGAGAAGATAACGAAAATATGTTTGTCTACGAGCTTTATAAGGCTCCTGGATCAGTACTATGGTTTTCAATTGTACATCCAGGGTTCTTCTAACGGGGTACGCGTCTAATTTGCGTTGCAGGTTGCCAAAAATAATTTAACCTACCTACACGTATTTGTTCGCCAATTATAGAGGAAGTATTAACATTATGCCTATATTCGCTCGAGATTCAGTTCTTACCATCTTTATTTTCTGAAACCAGGAAATATTTTTTTCACTAACCATTATTCACATTGTAAAACGGGAATTTTCACGTACCGTACTATCGGTGAAGGCACCGACTAACTTTCGACTCATTCCGAGTCTTCGTCAGGGTTAGCCTTCACCGATAGTACGGTGCCTACGTCAAAATACCCTTTTTTACGATAGTCAAATTCACGATTGTTTTTGGAATAAAATTTACAAGCTTTTCTTTGAGCTATCTCTGTTTTTTTCTTGTTGAAGTATTGGTGAGATGTTAATTTTGGTCTCTCTTGGGAGATCTGTGATGTGTTGGTGTCGTGGCTGTGGTGTTGCTTCAGCACTGCCGTTGGTATATTGCGGTTACGTCACACAACTATATTAAGCTAAATTTCATCGAACACTGTAGTTGTAGCATAAATAACTGCAACTGCATCTTCTTCGAGTGACACTTATGAAGATGTCAATCGAATTCACTTTACCTATCTATAAAGATTAGAAATAGTGATAAAATGAAAACGGATAAGAGCGAGTAGACTCGCGCCCTCTCTGGGCGCGAGTCGGTATCGTTACAAATACGGCGTTATCCTTAACTAACTATACTACTTACTAGTTTCTTCCCACGGCTTCGCCCGCCCCGAAACCCGGATAAAAAGTAGCCTGTGTGTTATTCTGATGTATAAACTTTATTACTGTAAAGTTTCATTAAAATCCGTTCAGTAGTTTTTGCGTGAAAGAGTAACAAACATCCAACCTCACAAACTTTCGCGTTTATAATACTAGCTTCTGCCCACGGCTTCGCCCGCGTGGTACCCGGATAAAAAGTAGCCTGTGTCATTCTGATATATAAGCTATATTACTGTAAAGTTTCATTAAAATCCGTTCAGTAGTTTTTGCGTGAAAGAGTAACAAACATCCATCCTCACAAACTTTCGCATTTATTATATTAGCAGGATATACATATCCTATACCTACAATAAATCATAGATTCGCACTAATCTGGCTTTTTGGAAAAGTAGTTGGTTATTTAACCGTCTGTTGTTTCTATGTATATATTTCCAAAAAAAATGTATATAAGTAGTATATCAGCCATGTAGTTCCCATAATACAAGCTTTGCTTAGTTTGGGGCTAGATGATGCTGTGTGAAAAATATCCAGGCTTATTATTTATTTAGGTTTCCGAACGTTCCTTCTCATTCGACCGATCATGAGTTTATGAGTTTAGCGGTCGCATTTCTGTTACACGAAAGGTAACCTTACCGAAGCAAATCTTTCGAAACGTCGAGTAATAAAATAACGCGATTAATCCCTGTATAGTTTTATTTACAATCGCGAAATATAAAACAATATTATATTGTAAAATGTATACTAGTAACAAAAAAAATACTTAAGTACTAAAATTGAGCGAAATCTCACAAAAAGTAGGTATGTCATACTTAAAAGAAAGTTTAAACGCATACCTACGGTTAAAACCATTCAACATTTGTTGATGAAATAAATCATTTGCATTTAATAAATCTACGATAAAAGTCTTATTTTAGTCTGAACTAGTAAAACGGCCCGCCTTCGTCCGCGTACTTAGTTTTCCCGATGCAACCCACAGAGGTTGCATTGTTGAAATTTAGGAAAATATGTTTTTAATACCTAACCAAAAGGAACATACCCTCCATTTTGGGTCTCTAGGAGCTATGGTTAGGCTGTGCGTTGATTGAGTCACACAACAATTTGTTATTTTAGATTCAACTAGATAGATCGTTCCACCATTTCGCTTAGCCAACCTTCACAATCCAGCTTCAGGAACTAAATGTTCTAATTTCACAGTGGCAAGATTTATTGCGCGAGTTTCATAAAGCTTTTTCAAAATCAATCAAAGCAAAATGGACCTTTCGTAAAAGTTTTGCTTTTTCATCTGGCGCAGGCCGGGTCAGTTCCCTGACATCAACAAGATGACACTTATGCCCTAAGGGGTCCTTAGTAAGGGCCCTTTAACAGGTCACCTACAACAAATGGTCCCAACGGAAAAAACGGTTTGTATCCCAACGGTTTTGTAATATTTTATATGGAAGTTTAAGAAGCAAAACCCAGATTTCCATACATAAAAAATCAAAACGCTCTGGTAGAGTATTTTGTTGTAAAACCTGTCATATGCCTTCTTTTGTCAAACATAACCCCAAAAAGGTCACTACGAGTTGAAACATTTGCATTTTAGACAGCCTTTCTTTCAACATTCTGGCACAGCCACAGCACAGCGTTATCTGTGTGACTTTGAAAAACTATATTTTCCACATTCATCTATAAACTTCTTGGACCAACCGCAGATCTTTCTCGAATGGGGCTACCCGCATAATGGACCTTGTCAAACTGTACGTTATTTGGCCGTTAGCCTGTATGTGAAATGACTAACGTAACTAAACGTATATTTTTGCCTTGCGTTAGGCCTTAATGGTCATTTTCGCCATAGTGCTCGTGGCGGCCGGCGCCTGGTTCTCATCCGGCTCGTCTATGATGGAGAGGTCTCGGGCAGGAACGGAGATGAGAACGTCGTAGAACACCTTCTTACTTCGGAGGAATGCGCTTTTGTTGTCGAAGATTACCGAATCTGGAAAAAAGTTTATAGTTGACAGTGACAGTGATAAACGGGTAGGTATATTTTAAAACATCATCGATCATCCACAAACTTCAACCACTGCTGTGTTAAAACGAGAAAGTGAAGGGCGATTGGCTAATTTTAGTATAGTAAGACTCGAGTGGATTTTTATGACTAATTTTGGTATAGTAAGACTGATTCAGTAACAGGCGGGAATATTTTAAATCATCATCGACCAACCACTGCTGTGTTAAAACAAGAAAGAGAAGGGCGATTGGCTAATTTTGGTATAGTAAGACTGATTCAGTAACAAGCGGGTATATTTTAAATCATCATCGATCAACCACTGCTGTGTTAAGATGAGAAAGTGACCGGCGATTGGCAATTTTATCGCTTAACAAACGTTCAATTGATGTAGACTTCGTGTAGAAACAAGTCCATCGTCATTATTATATACAGCCTGTCTCATTCCACTGCTGGGCATAGCCATCTCTTCGTTCGTGCCATCCACCGATTTTGTGCCAATCGGCATATACGACCTGCGGTTTTTACTATGCCGTCGACCCATCTTGACAGCGGACGACCTGCGCTCCTATTACCGTCTCGGGGCCACCATTCAGTAGGCACTCTGTTTCACCTGCCATCACCGCGCCACGTGTCCTGTCCAACTTCATTTGAGCCCCAATATTACTACAAGTTATTTGTTTAAAATGTGTTAAAACCCATAAATTTAAATGTTGTCACATTTTATGACGAGCGCAGGTCGTCCATGAAAGCATTATATAACAAAACCATAAGTTCATTATAACATCACTACACTCATTATGGACTTACGAGTGCGAGTGAAGACGACATACTTTGTTTCATATGACCGCATCGCCATCGGCTGCGAGTCTTGGGTCCTTAGTAGAGGTACTTACAGGTGGCAGGTCCGCTGACAGCCAGAATGCCCACGTCCACGGCGCCTTCGTGTATCTTCCGCGGTCCGTGGACCACCTCCACGTTGCCTTCCTCATCGCGCCGCTTTATCACGAACTTTATATCGTGGTTGTCCACTCCGAAATCCCATCTAGAATGTGATAGAAAGACTGAGTCACGTTTGCACTAAACTTTGACAGCTCCTATGTTGATGCATAATGATAAGTTTCTATTGAAAAACTGTCAGTCTGTCACTAAGACATGCCTAACTCCTTGCTGATTTTATGTCGTGTCTGTCTACTCCGAAAGCCCACCATTGTTATAAATAATAATAATAATAACAAATAAATAATGCTGGACATATTCCACGCAGCATCATCTAGCCCCAAACTAAGCAGAGCTTGTATTATGTGAACTAAATGACTGATATATTAATTATATACTTTTTTTGTAAATACCTACATAAATATTTTACATAGAAACCACTCATACCCGAGACCAATATTTGTAGATCATACAAACATTTATCCCGCGGCGGGAATCGAACCCACAACCTTCTACGTCTCAAGCGGTTGGCACTTTTCAACACCTTATATTTCGAAGCTATATGTATAAGGTGATATTATGCAGCGAGTCCTACTACTATTCGAAAGTTTGTGAGGATGGAAGTTTGTTACTCTTTCACGCAAAAACTACTGAACGGATTTTGATGAAACTTTACAGTAATATAGCTTATTCATCAGAATAACACATTGGTTACTTTTTATCCGGGTACCACGCGGGCGAAGTTGTGGGTAGAGGCTAGTAATTATTGTAAATCCTTGGGTATATAATAGAAAAACTTACTTCAAAACACTATCTGCATCAGCACAGAGCAGATCCACCGTATGCTTCTCTCCAGTCTTGATAGTAACGCGTTTGTATTCCTTCTCGGAATCGTTCGCGTTCTTGGAGTAATAATGTTTGGGCACTTTACCTCCGGGTTTCACCTGAAAAAAATAAGTTGAGTATCTAATGCCGAAAATAATAAAGTTAAAAGAAAGTTTAATGACCATGTCGAATTGGATTTTTAACGAAACCCCAAATCATAAAGTGTTAGAAAGCAAATTATAATTTGCCCGCATTTATCATATTGAGAAACTGATGTTCTGGGCCAATAACCTGTTTTAGGCAGTAAAAGTATTGATTGGTAGGTTCGGTTCAGAAGCGCTTAAGTAAAGGCCAAGGTACTTGTTTGACGTGTCATTGTGTAATAAGTATGCTCAAGGAAACCTAGAATAAGGGGGAAAGATCCCGCCAAATTTCCGGGGAAGGAATAACGTCTTGATATAAGTACGTTAGACCACGAAGTCATTTTCGTGAATCCTATCTATCGATTTTATATATGGGACGCCCCATGATGTGTACTTACGATTAAACTGCACCTAGGATCGCCATTCTCATCCACTATTGTGCCTCCATAATGTTGCGGGAGTTGGTCTGCGTCAATAATGCTCAGCAACTGTGCTTGCCATTTCTTGGGATCGCTGCCATAAATCTTTATCTTGGATATCGTGTATTCGTGCATGAACTTCTTAACTACGGAGAATGCGAGGGCAAATACTTTTGGGGCTGGAATTAAAGAAAAAGTATTAATATGTCAATAGTCAAAAGTAATTTATTGGTAAAAACATAAATTTTTACAGAACATTCAAAATTGTAGGTGTTATTTATGTACGTACATATAGGTACACTAATATTTAAATATTTATTCAATTAAATAAACGTTATAGTATTCCAAGTTCCCCAGTAGTTGTGGGCTGATTAGATAAATGTATATGTAGAGTTCCTATATCAACCTCTCGTAAGTACAAGTGTGTTTTCTTACCGTTGACAATAAAGCAGATCTTCAGAATCTCAGGGTAGTTGGCTTCGTACAGCTGCAGCAATGAGAACACCATCTCCGCCGCTGGCTTCCACGCATACTGTCTGATGTTGAAACCTTCCAGGTCAAACACTACTGTTACCTACCAAACATGAGTCAGTTTAGTGCACAGGTTCTCAAACTTATTTTTCCACCGCCCACTTTAAGTATAAAAAAAATCCTCGGGCCCCCGAAGTTTTTAAACTTGACAACCTATGCTTTCCCCTCCTAACCGCCTTAGCGGTACCCCCAATATCTTCTAGAGCCTTCTACCGCCCCCCTGAAGGCATCCAGCACCCACAAGGGGGCGTTATCGCCCACTTTGAGAAACAGTTGTTTAGTGGGAACCGTATATGCTTGTTACCAATATCGTAGATTGAAAGAAACAAAAATAATTGTTTTGTTTTCTTCTGTTGAATTTGAGGCCCTAGAGTATTTTTTATACTTACCACTAAAGTGGCAAACAAGCATACCTACGGCACTGCTAGTCAGCGGTTACCGTAACCTATGGAGGCTTAAAACAACTAAACACTGGGGACAACGGGTGAAAAGTCTCATGTGCTTGTAATTTTACTATCACCTATATACCCTTGAAACCGGAACACAGCTATGCGAGCAAAACTGCTTGGCGGTAGAAATAGGTATGGTAATAGTAGGTAGGTACTTCCCCAGACGAGCTCTTTCACAAGGAGCTCTATTACATAAAAAAACCTATTAATACTTCTTAAATACCATAGATCGTTGGAGACCTATAATTGACAAATATGATCCGCAAAGACACGGTTGTAGGTAAGCAATATTTTCGATGAGGATATTGGGGATGGACCGCAGTAAAAAGAAAATTTAGAGAAAGACCAATTGGAATAAATACCTATTCGGAGAGGAAGAGACAGATTCTAAACATCATATAATTTAATCGCCTCAGGTCCGTGTGTTTGCGTCTGTTTCCTGGAAATAGCGAGAGAAATAGCCAGAGAGAGTTTCTAGACATCATATACCTTCATCGCCGCAGGTCCGTGAGTTTGCGCCTGTTTCATGGCCATAGCGAGCTAAATAACCAGAGATAGAGAGTTTCTAGTCATCATTTACCTTCATCGCCGCAGGTCCGTGAGTTTGCGCCTGTTTCATGGCAATAGCGAGCTAAATAACCAGAGATAGAGAGTTTCTAGCTATCATTTACCTTCATCACCGCAGGTCCGTGAGTTTGCGCCTGTTTCATGGCCATAGCGAGCTAAATAACCAGAGATAGAGAGTTTCTAGTCATCATTTACCTTCATCGCCGCAGGTCCGTGAGTTAACGCCTGTTTCATGGCAATAGCGAGCTAAATAAACAAGATAGAGAGTTTTTAGCCATCATTAACCTTCATCGCCGCAGGTCCGTGCGTTTGCGCCTGTTTCCTGGCAATATCGAGATAGTTCTCTAAATGTTTGAGCACCATCCGTATAACGTCTGTTCTGCTGATGCTATGCAGCAGTCCCCATACGTCCAGACCAACGAAAGGTACCACTATCACTGGAAAAAACAGTTGGATTTTGAATGGGAGTTACGCACGTCTGCACGAAGCCTAGGCAAGACTGCGTAAGACGCATTTTTCATAGAAATCTGTTATTAATGCGTGCCTAAGGTAAGCTTAGTGAAGACGGTTTAGACTACTAATTTTCTGTGGAGGTTCGGGTTCAATTCCCGCAGCGGGACAAATGTTTGCATGTTCTGCAGATATGTATTTCTTCTGGGTTGAGGTGGTTGAGGGACCACAGTACTCGTAGTTCCCGAAATCCACGATACAGTGAATCTTAGTGTGGGGCCGAGACTATGTAGGTATGTGTCTGTTAGTCTGCCATAACTTAGGTAGAGGGTTCAGGTTTTGTTCTCTCAGGGGGGAAAGTGGAATAAGCCATAATGATGAGGGCTATTTCTGTATTTTTTTTACATTAGGGTTCTGTTTTCCCCCTGAGGGAATTCCCTTAAGGGTAAAAGTGGCATAAGAAAAAATGATGAGGGTGGAATTCTGCACTTTGTTTGTTTTGCCCCCTAAGGGGGGGTTTTCTCAGGGGGGATTTGTGGAATAACCCGTCAAGTCGCCACGATTATTTCTAGTTGGTAAAAACTACCTATCTATTACTTACCTACTTTAAAGATGGTAATTAATTTTGTAGATGTGTGCAATAAATAAGCTAAATTATGCACGGAGGTAGGTAATTTTGTGCGGATTATTACTCGGTTATTTTTAACCTTGGCCTCTAGGTGCCTTTGTGTTTATTTGTTGACTTCATGATAATCACCCTAATTATGACTACGCTTCTTTGTAATTTTCTTATTTAACATGGTCATTCATCTACCTACACTAATATTGTAAAGAGGTAGTTAGTAAGTTTGGTGCAGGAGGTAGGTAATCTCCGAAACTACTCATCCAATTTCAAAAAATATTTCACCAATATTTTCAATGGACCTTCAGGGTGGACACAATGCTGTATCTCGTTAAAAAAAAAGGCCTATTCGTGGAAACCAATTTTGCAACGTAAGTTGGCAAATAAATGGTCGAGCGCATGTTTTTCTTACAAACGCTAAGAGATACTTTTCATTGGCTAATTTTGATTCAGAAACCACGATAGCGAAGCCCTAGGCAGTATCTAGTGTAGTATGAAGATGATTTATGTGTCCACTCCGTCGACATATTAAGAGTTATGGCAATGGGCCTATACTATCGTTTGTGCCAGTTTCATCACCTTCTTTGCTATAATTTTGAGATTGCTAACATAAGCCGTGTTGGCCTAGTAAGCTGTACCCCGACTTCCGAACCGAAGATCGTGGCTTTGAACCCGATAATGCAACAATGTATTTTTCAATGAGAAAAAAATATGTGTTTATTATTAACACGTGCTAAAATGGTGAAGGAAAACATCGTGCGATATGAACCGAAAACTTAAGGCATAATTCGCCATCGGTTAATGTCCTAAATAGCGGCGATGGGCTTGAAATCTATCACGTGGGATGCTAAGTACTATGCAAAACGCGGGCATGTGCCAAATATATTTGGACATGTATCTGACTAACCCCTACTTTGTATAATCACTAGATCTGCGTACTAAGTAAGGATCTGAGATGTCTATCAAGGGGGTTACAGTCATAATTAAGCGTGATTTTTTATAGACGTAGCTAGTTTTAAAACAGATTATAATAGGATTGAGAAATGGTTTGCTTACCAGGAGAACCTTCCTTGTCGAATCCAGGACTGCCGCTGGGGAAGTGCTTCTCGAGGACCTCGGGCGCCTGCCAGGAGTGCAACGTTGTGTCCACACCCCACTTCTCTCGCCATTTCATGGACTGGGGACAGTCATAAGTATTGCAATTATCGTGGTTTGGTTCATAACCCAAAATTAGAATTACTTAGGTATTTTACTATTATATCCATATTCATTTATTAACCGTAGGAACTACAAAGTACACTTGGTCTTGTCAAATTGCTTAATATAAGTCTATAGTATAATAAATCAGGTCAAATATCAACATAATATATCTGGTCAGTTACAAGCCATTAAAACAGATAAGCATAGTGATTTAGGAAGTGTTAGGATCAAATTAAATTTATGTAATTTATAAAAGTATCATACATTCTATTAAAGTATCAATGCAATATATATATTTTTAATGTGTTAAGAACCGTCGAAACGTAGTGGTTATTTCCTTTGTGGCGTTGAATGTGGTCGCGGACGGTGCTCATAAATGAAGTAAGGAATTCTTCACCGGTTAACAATTTTATTTGTTAATTTTTTATATATTGGTATTGGAATACCATGGCCATAATTTTTTTATCAATTGTGCTTTGTCCTGTTTCTTAAATGTATAAAGAAATGTAGCATTGAAAATATTGTAGTTTGACTGTCTTGAGACGGGAACTGTAATGTCCTAGTATGAAGAAATAGTTGCGGTCGCGGTAAAACGTTTCAACTTAATTGTAACAAAACACACCGGCAAAGAAACCACTAGGAAGGAAGCTAATGGATGGAAGTAGTGATTAGAAAGATATACGGTTAATTATCGCTGATCAACAGAAGATAGGTATAGTCATATAATAAGTAATATGACGACCTCTGTGGCGCAGTGGGCGAAGGTCCTGAGACGCAGAAGGTTGCGGGTTCAATTCCCGCCACGGGACAAATGTTTGTATCTGCAAATATTTGTCTCAGGTCTGGGTGTTTTCTATGTATATTGTGTATGTATTTACAAAAAAAATGTATATTAGTAGTATATCAGTCATGTAGTTCCCATAATACAAGCTCTGCTTAGTTTGGGGCTAGATGATGCTGTGTGAAAATGTCCAGCATTATTTATTTATTTAATAGTAATAATATAGCACTACGTATAGTCCGCTCCAGCATAATTGGACGGCATAATTATCGTAGGCGCTAAGACGAGGACCTTTTTATCGTTATTTCTTGTCTTACTTTGTGTTCGTTGGAATGTTACGAAATTCGGAGTTATTACCTAAAAACAACGAAAAAAAAATATGCTGCGATGTATTGAAAACGTTTTCCTGACGATGATCTTAATAATAGGTAATTGTCGTACAGTGTAAACACGCGCGTTGATATCTTTTATATGCACGTATGCATTCGTAGTCTTTGTAGCAAGTTTCTTATTTATCAGCCGTGATTCCACACCCAAGACAAAGGTCTAATTCCTTCTATTCTTCAGCAGGCCACAATCCCAGGATTCCTAAAAAATCGCACAAAACCTACAAAAGTCTTATCTTGAGATGCTTTGCGCAATTTATTCTGATGTTATTTGCTCTAGCTTTCGGGGTTATTTATTTTCGCTCCTTTTATCACACATCTCATGGATATACCTGTGGATATAGGCTTCGTACGACGATACAGTACTAAATATAATATCTGTGACGATACTTAGTAATACTCTTAGTATCGTCGTGGAACAGTTTTTGTTCGATCTACCAAATACATTTTGCACAGTACAATCCAGGTATCAACTATGCGGCATTAGGTATGACCTTGTTAGTGCATTTTTGCACATTCAAGAATAACATACATTTTTTGTTTGTTCAAGGGCGCTGTATCTAATACCACAGCACACATCTAGCTAGTAGGTAATTTACGGGGAAATAATTGTCGTTATCGTCACAGTACCGAATCACGTGTACCTACGTAATATATAGTTGTATAATTATGGACGGTACTTCATGTTTGTTTAGAAAAGTACTTAGTGCAAATCAGTGTGCAATGATTTCGGTACTTACCTACTATTGTTTAGTTAAAAATAAACGTTTCTTTTTATGTTATGTGGGTAAACTCAGATATTTAAAACCTTGTTATTTAATAATTTGTTAATTTATTTATATTGTGTTATCTACACTTACATCTTTAAGATGAATTGCCTTGTTGGTTAGTCCAACAGAGATAAAAAGCACTAGCGATGTTTTCTATGTATAACATGTATGTATTTACAAAAAAGTATATGCGTATTATATCAGCCATGTAGTTCCAGCTACTTCCCACCACATCCAAGCCTCGGAAGTTCTTGGAAAAGAAAACTTTCATACATTAGTTCCCAAACACATCCACGAGCATTTTAATAATATTTTTTTAAAATATTTTCGTTCATACATTAGTTCCCACTCACTTTCATGCATAAGTTGAGGTAGAGTCAGCACGAGAATCTTCTGATAGTTTTGTCTCCTGTTTGGTCTTGTACAACAACACACAGAAAATTGGCACTTAGCGTCACAATAGATCAAGGTTAACTGTCCGACTTTACTGATAAAAAGCTGCATTTTTGTTTCAATGCAATAAAAAGAGAGAGAGAGAGCCGGTAAGTTGCTCCCTGATTGGATAAAAAAATGTCTGTTTTGCTTGTAAGCTTGACTAGTAAACTATGAATAGTAACTACTTAGCGACTAGCTGTTTTTTATTTTTTGCGTCGAATTTCTTGCTATTTTTCTATTAAGGTAGGTAATCATATAAGATAATTAAATCTTCAAAGAAGGTATGATTCAAATTCAAATATACTTACTTATAATGACATTCAAGAGCCATGGTATAGCCATGGTAGAGCCAAGCATTATTTTAGACTCGCAACATAAAAATTGAACATTGTCGTCATGATACAACTAAATAAAACCCAGAAGCATTGTTTATGTTAACTGTACTAAATATTTCGTGGATGTGAGTAGGAATATTTTTTTTAATTTAATGAATGCTGCTGGATGTAAGTGGGAATATTTTTTTGATGTGGTGGGAATGACCCGTAGTAGTTCCCATACTACAAGTTCTGCTTAGTTTGTGGCTAGATGATGCTGTGTGAAAAATGACTAGCATTATTTATTTATTTATACACTAGAAGTCTACGCACAGGAACGAACATTTTGGAACAATACCTAGTAGGTACACTTTAACTTTATCCCCACCCACCCCCTAACTAAACTCGCTACACTAGTTCCTACTCACTCTCACATATATTATTTATTCAATCTAATTCACACGTTCACTCAATCGCGCGCGTGGTCTTCCTATCTCACATACACTCACACACCCCCACTCCCACAGACCCACTCAGCCCCCCCCCCCCCACACACATTTTACTCCATTTTATTCATGAATACCAAGGGTACTTTTAATTCTATTGTTACTTCCATTATGTACCTGTTTAAATGGATAATGGCCTCGATTCTGTAGTACACTGACTAAACTAAATTTAAACTGTCGCTCTCTTTTACTGATAGTACAAGCAAGAAAGAGATAGCTACAATTTTAGTGCTGTCAAATTAGTCAGATTTAAGTTTTCCGTACAAATTTAGTCGTGTTATCAAAACATGCTGACTATAAACACGAAGAAAAGCGGCACGTAAACTGATTTGACAGCAGCACACGTCACTAAAATTGTAGCTATCTCCTTCTTGCGTACACTATCAGTAAAAGAGAGCGATAGTTTAATTTTAGTTTAGTCAGTGTACTACAGAATCGAGGCCACTATTAGGGCGCTAATATTCGCGACACAGTTTTTTAAACTTCTGCGGATATTACCGTTCTTTCAAGTTTTTGTATTTTGTTTTTGACCCAAATACATATATATATATTTTGATTTATGATTTGAATATAAACCGTTAGTTAGGCAGTTGTAGTTTACGATGGTTTAATTTACGACTCAATTACGACCTCTGTGGCGCAGTGAACGAAGGCTCGGCTGAGACGCAGAAAGTTGCGGGTATCGAACCCGCAACTTTCTGCCCGCCGCGGGACAGGTGTTTGTATGATCTGCAAATATTTGTCTCGGGTCTGGGTGTTTTCTATGCTTAATATGTACGTATTTACAAAAAAAGTGTATCTATGTAGTATATCAGTCATGTCAGTCAGTTCCCATAATACAAGCTCTGCTTAGTTTGGGGCTAGATGATGCTTTGTGAAAATGTCCAGCATTATTTATTTAATTTTTATACGTGAAACGTCTCCTTTGTAATAGTAGTATTTATTTTCTACAATCTTGCATTTTTCATTATTTAACACAGCGGACGTATGCAACTGATTATGAACACACATTTTGTTGCGAATCGAATGCACATTCGCTTGTAATTTTTAATGCTTATGACTCTCCCGTCATTCTCTGTCTGGTAGATGTCTGCTATATATTAGAATGTTAATTTCTAACTGCATTTTATTATACAGATTACAAAAAATTGAGAAGGTACCTTAAACAATTACAATGCGTACATAACAATTATTTTGCTGACGTTTCGCTAGTTCTACTAATACTGGCTGAGGTGAAAAAAATGTTCTCGCTACAGAAAAATGCATGCCCTGATACCGAACACCCAGGCCCAGAGCAAATACAGAGCTTGCAAGCATTTGTCCCGCAGGAATTGATCATCAACCATTATGGTTGATCGAAGCTTACGTATAACACGCAATTTAAATCACGTTCTTGATCAGCGTGGAGCGGGTAAGCATTCACGGGTTAAGGCCACGTACTTGAAACCAGAGTTGCTATATCGAATGATTTAAAACGAAATAAATAATTTTAATTTTATAGAATATGAAAGGAAATAACCGGTTATTGTGCTTACATGGCACAGCTAGTACTCGTACCTTATACTAGAAGTTATTTTTTTGTGTGCAATAAAGTATTTTATATCTATCTACTAGGATCCCCTGAAGTTATAAATGAGAAACTTCGCATAATATGTATTAGATATATATATGTATTGATAAAATAATACATTAACAAAACTACATCGTTTAAGACTAAAATAAAAATATTTTTGTTTGATTTCCATATAATGCATACGATAACCCATATAAAATAAATTTTACACCTTCATAAATAGATTCAAAGGCCTTTAAATTATTTGTTAATAATATATATGATAATTTTATTCACAGTACACTTTCCATCGCAACTATATTTAATAACACACTCTCTTCTGTCTTTGCATAAAAATAATACGCCACTTCGCCATTAAATTAAATCAGTTTTAGAAAGACTCGCACACGTAAAATAAGTTATGTATCAAAAACAAATGTTGTGCAACATAAAGTAATTATAGTAAATGAATGCCAGATTTTACTCCTGACCGTTAAAAATGTCACCGCAAGATAATATGACCCCTTAAACGGGTTTATATCGCTATATTGTAGACCAGTTCTACCTCTTATAAAGCTTCTGCCCACGGCTTCGCCCGTGTAGTACCCGGATAAAAAGTAGCCTATTTGGTTTTTAAAAAAATAGTATAAAATATAAACTTTCATCAAAATCTGTTCAGTATTTTTTGCGTGAAAGAGTAACAAACATCCTCACAAACTTTCGCGTTTATAATATTATTAAGTAGGATTTATCGCTATTGTAGCGTTATTATACAACTCATATATCGCTTAATCTTGTTCTTAACTTTTTATATGGCAATCGAAAAACCTAAGTCAATAAAAATGTTATGACCAATTCGGGGGTATATTGAAATTATAGCACGCTATAACTATAATTTTTAGCACTTCTTTACTAATTCCTAGAAACCCTTGGATCTCAGAACGTGATAATTGCGTTGTTGTTCAGTTATTTCTTATGTTGGATACTTACATCTCGGAGCATCTTCTCAGCTGCTTCCGGATCCCACTGTCTTGCTGGAAATAAAGCAAGGTACCTTTTAGAAGTTGTTATCTTTGCTAAAATCTTGAGCCCTCGAGGGTCACTGTTATTATTTCATCAAGAAAGTCAAGGTGATATGAGCTCAAATTTGCTACGAAATTATATGTATATTGCCTAAAAATTATACGAATTATAGGTGTATTAAAAATTATTCAAGATATAATTTTTACTTTTTAATTTTTATAATTTTTAATTTATGACTTACATAATAAAGTTATCAAAGATAACACTCAAAACCCAAAAAATGGACTTATGTTTTTTTCAAAATACAACAATGAATAGTTTAGGATAGGAGGAACTGCGACAGAAGTTTCATACACACACCCTTATGCTTGATTCTTCTTATATGCTTCTTTTGATTTATCACCAACTGACTTGTTTACATAAGGACGTAAGTGTATGACTGACTTCGAAAACCAGAAAAACGTTAACTCACCTCTAAGCCATCTCAGAAGAAAATGGTCGTTGTGTTCCGGTTTCATAACATCTTTTACGCTTCTTCGAAACTGTAACAACATAAAAATAATATGTAGTTTTTATTAAATATAAGGATTTACTATGTAGTTAGGTATGTAGAATTGTATTCGTACCTACGTCATCTCTAGGTTCTACAAAACTACGCAAGCATACATTTTGAACTACAACCTTTTGTAGTATACCTAGTTATTTTTACTCTTACTGCAACATACAATGGAAACCAAACACTTTAAAATAATTAAAACTTTTTGCGCAACTCAATACAAAACAAAAAGACTAAATGTAAGTACTGTGTGGTACTATGACTTAGGATGGAAATTAGGAAAATATGATGTAATCCGGTTGCCAAGCAACTCTATTGAAAATACAACCAGACAACCTGCAAAACATAAATAGTAGAGTTTTTTTGTAACATTTTATTTATCTAGGCAAACAGTTTATAATTATAATTTAGAATCATGGCAGAAGGTGGTGATAATATCTCCATGTTTAGCGCTGATGGGGGACAAGACACCGTTGGGCTACCTCGAATAGTGATGGTGACCGAAGGATCAGACACATCTGCTTCGTCTGCCTCATCGACATCGTCTTCTGAAGACAACTGGGCGGACCTCATCAAATCCTCCGAAATCCCGCCAGAATACTGGCACATACAGAAACTAGTGAAATATATGAAAGCTGGTAACCAGACCGCTACGATGGTCGCGCTATCCTGTCTCAAAGACCACGATCTGACAATAGAGGTGAACCAGAGAGCGATTCAAGAAATAGGAGGGTTAGAGCTACTCGTCAATTTATTAGAAACGAGGGACTTGTGTTGTATTCTTGGTGGTTTAGCAGTTCTAAAGGATATAACTCCAAACATGGAAATCAGGAAGAAAGTAACGGATTTAGGTGCTATTCCGTTACTGGTCGGCCTTTTGTCAGATCCAGCAAGAGACATCACGATACTTGCTGCTGAAACGATAGCCAATCTAGGGAGGATAAGGAAAAGCAGGAAGTTTTGCAGGAAATTCGGCGGCATACCAAAATTAATCGACTTACTGGATATAAAAGAAAGGTATATATTACCCTGTTTACTTATTCTATAGCCGATACAGTTTAATTCATTAGCACTTCGAATTTTTAGGTACTTAGTGACAGCTCGCGAAGAGTTGAATCAAGATGAATTGCAGTTCTTGGATATTTCGAGAGCCGGGGCCAAGGCCCTATGGTCTATGTCAGCTTCTCAGCGGAACCGAGAAGCGATGAGGAAATATGGCATGATTCCTCTAATTGCAAGGATGCTGAAGACGATTCATCTGGACGTAGCAGTTCCAGCTGTGGGTTTGCTTCAAATGTGCGCTACTGAAACCTCGTTTCAACTGGCTATTCAAACGGAAAAGATGGTTACCGACTTAATTAAGCACTTGGCGAATGAGGATAAAGATTTAAAGGTCGGTGCAAATAAGTATTTACATATCTAATTACAAGGTCGACCACTTTGGGCAGTGCAGAGCTTTTTGCAACATCCGTGTAACTTTAAAATGACATAATATTTTTCAGACGTACTGCAGTCTGGCGATATACAAATGTGCAAGCGACCCTATTACAAGAGACATGATCAGGGAAGGAGGTGGCTTGGAACTATTGGTCGAAGCTGCTCAGGACTCTACCAATCGTCCAAATAAGCCTCTTCTAGCTGCAGTCACTGGGGCTCTATGGAAATGTGCCAATAGTGATGCCAGTGTCAAGAGACTGGATAATCTTGGAGCTGTTCCAACTCTGGTCCGGTTATTGGATGATGAGAATGACGGAGTGCTGACGAATGTAGCTGGAGCATTAGCGGAATGCGCTAAATATCCACCAAATCGGGACAAAATCAGAAGTGCTGGTGGTATGCCTATGCTTAGTAAGTACCTACCAATGATATGTCTTGTTACCCACCAATCCAACTCAAAAACTTTGACAAAATGCGATTGCATTGATATCTGATAAAGATGCCTGTATGTAAAAAAAATTAGGTACCTACCTAAAACGTATGTTTGAATCTTTCTTGCCTTTTCCAGTTCATCACCTAAACAATACTTACAAGCCACTGCTAGAAAACGTTCCCCTAGTGTTGATGGAGTGTGCTAAAGAACAGAACTGCATGCATGAGATAGATGAACTGGATGGTGTCAGACTAGTCTGGTCTTTACTTAAAAATGACTCGAAAAAAGTTCAGACTAACGCTGCCCTGGCTTTGAGCCCTTGTGTGCAGAACGCTGCCGACTCTGGAGAGATGGTCAGATCATTTGTTGGCGCGTTAGAACTGACCGTTGACCTGCTAGATTCTGAAGACCATAATGTCTTGTCGGCGGTTTGCGCTGCAATTGCTACTATAGCCCGCGACCATGAGAACTTGGCTGTTATTTCTGATCACGGAGTTGTGGGGAAGCTTTCTAAGCTCGGTAAGTGACAAGAGAGGAAATTACGTCTTTGAGGCGCACTGTATTTTTTAGCCACACTAATTCATAATGATATGGTATAGTACACCATTTTTAATTCAGGTTCATATGATATATTCTTGATCACCATGGTAATCATGATAATCGCAGTGACAATTTTATACTTTAGGAGGTTACGAGGTTGCCGATAATGTCACAGCTGCAATTATATGGCATATAGAATTAATTACTTACTTAATTTTAAATATTCTTGTTACTCATATTGTAAAAACGGGAATTTTCACGTACTGTACTATCGGTGAAGGCACCGACTAAGTTTCGACTCATTCCGAGAGTCTTCATCAGGGTGAGTGGTTGCGACTTTCTCCTTCCGCGTCGCGCCGTGCACTACGCGCGAAGACTCTCGGAATGAGTTGAAACTTAGTCGGTGCCTTCACCGATAGTGCAGTACGTGAAAATTCCCGTTTTTACAATATGAATAGTCAAGTTCAAGATAGTTTTTGAAAAAAAATATTCTCGTTACTTTGGTACAAAGTACCAAGAAGCCTTCGATTTCTTAAAATGGTATTTTGATGTGCTCACTTGATCATTGTAATATCAACATTACGCTGTTGATGAGTATAACATTTCGGCTGCGTAATTGCAAAAGTTTCTTTTATGTAGGGAGATCAAGCGGAACTTCGATTTCATAACCGCACTATTACGAGTTCTCGTAACTGGCAACTGATGACATCATAAGCTTTTTCCTATTAAACTTCCCATGGTTTGAATTGGCTCCAAATCCGTACATACGTTAATTTAGCTTACCTAATATATTTTTGCGAGTGAGTGAACCAATTTAAACTTGGGGGTTGGTTTTTTAATTGCCGGGGTTGATATTATTGAGGTGTTTTAAAATCAATGCTACTTACGATGGGCTTGCAACCAAGCGGAATGCAACTTCTTTTTGAAAGCATATAGCTAGCACCCTAGTTCAGTCCTTATGATTTGTTCATGACTTCTATGCAAAACGTGCGGGCGTGTACGAGATGTTTGGACGGACCTCTCATTTCTCCCTCCTTGGTATCCTCGAGTAGGGGATAGTGAGGTCGGGCCTCGGGTCTTTATACTGACCTAGTATAGATCTGAGGATCTTTCATGGGGGTTACGGAGGTAAGCGTCTTTGACGCTTACCTCCGTAACCCCCTGAAAGTAATCCCCCTAAAAAATGTGTTATTCTGAGTGATAAGCTATATTACTGTAAAGTTTCATCAAAATCCGTTCAGTAGTTTTTGCGTGAAAGAGTAACAAACATCCATCCTCACAAACTTTCACGTTTATAATAGTAGTAGGATGTAACAGGGGTTTTGCTCTAACTTAGGCTTTATCTCTAATATTGGCTATCTTTTGGCTCATCTCTAAGCATTGGAAACGACAATGCGGCCTTTGATGATGCTTACAATCTTCACAGTGAGCACAACGGACGACCACTTGCGAGCTAATCTCGGAGTGGCAATAGCCTACTGCTGTGACTGGGCCCAGAACCGGCAGGAGTTTGGCAAGCGCGGTGCGATCACCCCTCTGGTCAACTACATGACGTCGCGCGACCCCAACGTTCACCGCGCAACAGCGCTAGCTCTCTACCATCTATCTTTCTACTCCATCAACTGCGTTACTATGCATGCTGTAAGTATTATATGCAATCTGCTATCTACTGGAGAGAGACCTACGTTCATGTTATTCACTTGTGTTTCTAACTGTTGAAAACTCGAAAGAAGAGAAGAGCTTCTTTGTTCTCCTTTTTTCAGCTATAGGTACAGACTTTCACTCTGCATGCGGAGTGTCTCGTAGTTCATCAGAAACACAATTTTCAAACGCAACTTATTTAAAGTTTACTTTATTGTACTTTTGTACGCAGCCACCTAGAATACCTACGCATCCCAAGAGTGGAATCCTCGATATGATGTATCTTTTGCATAAATAGAGTCCATCCAAAAGAGGTTTTTACGGTACCTGCAATATTGAGCTCTTATTTTTGCCAGGCTATGAGAGTAGATGTCGAAAATTGAACTTTCTCCCCTTACACAAACGCAGAGAAATGGCTGATTTGACTTACCCAACCTAATTAGCATAGCAAACGGCACCGTTGATCGCCCGGAACTTCTAGAGCAAATAGGACTTTAGCGCACAGGCAAGGTTGCACTGAGAAACCTAACACCCTTTACGTTCCTTTAGTTACTTAGGACAAAATATAAGCAGAATGCATTTGTTAACAGAGCTTCTTGCTCGTTTAACTCTCTAGTTCCTAAATAAAAACAGTGAGGTAGACTTATTCAGCACCAGTACAAGTAAGCTACTTAGTGATATATTTTTTTCAAATGTGAAGCTATCTATTGTAACCTATCCAAATTAATTTTATTGTTTGAACTATTTTTTTTCTATTATGTTAATGTTATTTTGCACTAAGTCATCAACTTACATTGTATCTTGCTATTCAAGTACTTGTCTGCGGAAACTTTTTATTAGCCGTCAGCAAATGTGCACTGGTCTATCCAGGCATATAAACTTATATCTGTTCTTGTTGTACCTGGCTCTAAGTTTTCCCAAGACTTTGATAATAAAATAAACAGCATGGCGCATGCGCAAGACTGTAGCGCTCACGACACCAACGAACGCTCATAAAAAAGTGGTAAGGTAAGGTAATATCTTTCACAATATTTTTGGGCTATATCAACCTTGTCAAACAAGGTTTTAATAAATATAATAATAAATAATGCTGAACATTCTTCACATATAGCATGATCTAACCACAAACTAGCTTGTATTATGGGAACTATGAAGAACATGTCTGATAAACTACTTATAAACTTTTTTATTTGTAAATACATACATATTTAGTTTATGGATAGAATATCTAAACTAACATGTACTTATTCCAAACATTTATACCGACTACTTAGAGAAGAATCAATCAACAGATAAAAAATCAGCCATTCCACGCGCCTTAAATGTAAAAGTTTAGGTATTCAAAACATATTTAAAATAACTTTCTATTGACGTCACATTCTCTGCTCGTAAAGTAACTGATTCTTGTAGGTATTTTATTGATTGTCAATGATGTTATCTGACTAGTTGTGGTACGTAATTAAGGTAACATAACTCAATTTGTTGCCTTGCTCATTGCTCTCTGCCTTAGATGAACCCGTATGGGGCGCTTCTAGGGCGGTAAAATAATATTTCAACCAAACTGTGTGAGTTCGCTCTGATACCCATCAAAATAGCACTTGGGTAACAACTGTGATGGATGCTTATAACGTTCATTTGCTCAATGTCAATTACTTTCAGGGATTTTTGAACGTAACTTATGGCTTTTGCAATAATCCTTAGCTGTCTTCTTGAAGTGCTTGTCCATCTTTCAGACCTCTATAATTCGCAAATAAAGCTTTTCAAATAATCATTCTGAATTTAGGATTTGAAATTGTAAGAAAATATCTACTTATCTAACATTTGTTCCCTCTCATACCTAGCATTGTTAATAAATCATACGTTCATCTTCCATCACTTTGGACGATGAACGTCCAAAGTCAGTCACGTGGACTATCCTAAATCACTTTTTTCCCAACTGATTGTTGGTCAAACGCTTGGAACTCATTAACTCCAGCTACTGAGAAGAATGGCAACTTCGCTTGTACGCTAACAAAGACATCGCCTCATGATGCCAGCGCCCCGGGTTAAATATCTTATTGAATATCTAAATTATGCGATGACAAACATTACTTTTGAATCAGTAATATTGATAAATGTATTTTTAATTTTTTATAGGCCGTTCTTATTCGGTTTCTTGATATTTTGCCATTTGGACATAAAGTAAAGTAAACATAAGTAAACCTACTTTCAAAATTTTTGCAATTGCCATACAAAAGACTCCAACCTTATTACTTTACACACAATGATAATTCCTTCATGTCAATGGTTCCTTTTAGGTCGGTCACCTTAATAAGGTATTTTAAATTTGATTACAGGCTGGAGTAGTTCAGTTCCTGCTAGAAACCATCGGTTCCAAGGACCCTATCCTGCAAGAAGCATCAGCTGGGTGCCTCTGCAACATTCGCAAGCTTGCACTCGCCACAGAGAAGATCAAACTGAAACAGTAGGTGTTTTCTATCTCGCTCTTATTCTCACTGGTTCTTTTTCAATCACGTTTAGGTCAGCGACCAGATGTGTCGTGTCTGTTATAAAGAATCAGTTTATGTTGGAAGGATTAATGGTTATGCGAACTATTTATTATTATGAAGTAAAGTCAATAAAGAATAACGGTTATTTATGTATTTTACTGTTTGAAACTGGAAACGTGACTAGATATTATCTTTAGCGATTTAATAAATTTATTTAGATTCAGTTTTTAATCCGGAACGTGTTAATCTTTCGTGTTATGCTTTAAGAAAAAAAGCAGGTTTGAGTGGATACTAGGGCATGCAATATCGGAAGGTATTCAATTCCGGAACTGAATTTCGATGCTGGGAACCTAGTTTCGGAATTCTGGAACTGGTTCCGGAATTGTCAATTTTTTTTATTTGTCTGTTTTGAGGAAAGGAACGATCAAATACCTTGTGTAATAGTATCAGTATTTTAATCGACGTTAAGCAATATATAATATAAATAAAAAAGTACGATATTACACACTTACACACGCACGCAGTAATTATTTTCACAAAAAGTTGATAATCAAAATAATTAAAACAACAATATTAGTTATTCATTTTATGAATCTGCAAATATTTGTCTCGGGTCTGTATTTTTTTTTTCAATGTAGCATTATGTATTTACAGCAAAAAAATTTAGATACCTAAGTAGTATATCAGTCATGTAGTTCCCATAATACAAGCGCTGCTTAGTTTGGGGCTAGATGATGCTGTGTGAAAAATGTTCAGCATTATTTATACTATTTATTTACTCTCAATACTCTCAGGTAGGACACACAAAATATATTTGTATGCTTCTGTCAGATGCACACCTCGTTGTCCTCCGGTATCATTACGTTTTTTCTACTTTGACAAACTCTGCATCTTCAAAATTGGTAGATACAGATGGATACTTGTGGATTATCTTGCATTTATCCAGTTCCTTGTCTAGCGGTTCTTGTAGAGTTGGTTCTTCGACTGAAACCTACCCTCCAAGCCCAAAATGAATATGTCATTTTGGGCTTGGAGGGTAGGTTTCACCCTCCAAGCCCAAAATGACATACTGCCTGTGTAGGATTAGGCTCACTGTGAGTTTTGCACTGGCGTAGTAAATTGACGATAATCTCAGAAATTTTCTCGTTATTTGGTTTAGGTAAAATATTGTCGTAGGTATATGCGAATAAGTCTTCCCAGTCGTGCAAATAGTGCAGCACTCTTACTTATAATGGTCTTCTTTCTTTTATACGACTTCGGAAAGTAGAAATGTTGCGTTTTGTTGTGCAAAATGCCACTCACTGAGTAAAATTTATTAATATCAGAATACCGATATTAGTCCTCTCAATTACGGAATTGAAATATCTTAAAAATCTATTCGAGATTCCGGAATTACGAAATTCCGGAATTTCGGAATGCATGCCCTAGTGGACAGAATTTTAATCTAGGTAGGTCTTTTTTGCACGGCGCAAAAAATAATGCAGGCTTGTGCTACCTAGGCACTAAAGTGTCTTATTTATCGTTATTACATTTTGAATAAAATAATAGTGTAGATAATTATGTCAAATGAATCCGCCAAACATTTAAATTTAACCTGGCATTAAGACTGTACCCGTGTGTATTTTCGTTCAAAGACTTTCACATATTTCTTTCAATATTGATGTTTACGACCATGATATAAAAATATTTATTAAGGTTTTAATAAGGAATCGAATTCCTTATATAAATCTTTTTTTCTTATTCTTTCAGCTATTAGGCATTAGCTATCTAAATTATCTCAAAAACGTAATAAAATAATGTCTTGCAACGTTGATCTGATTTACTTAGAAACTAATCGTTAGTTGTTTCTACAATATTGAAAGGATAACATTATATCTATTTAGGACCACACATCCATCTAGTAAAAATAAGTATGTTTAAAGCACAGACATGGAGGTGTTTGCTTGAAACACGTACTGCAAATATTATGAAATATGCAATGAGTAAGCATCACTTGTAAATCAATTGAAACCACTGGTGATTCATATATTAGCACCAGAAGTCCCCAGTAGGTAGAGACTCCTAGGTAAGGCATGCTACAAAGGATGCCACCCAAAGAGACACCCATAGGGGTTTATACCAGAGTACCTAATGAACGAAATAAGCGTTTTAAATTAGTTAAAGCTTCCAACTAATCAAAAGTACAGTTTACAAAAAATAATTTAAAAAAGAAAGTGTTATTCAATCAAAACAGTAATTTTAAGGGTTCCGTCTCGCAAAAAGAAAAAACCCCTCACTTCGTTGTCCGTTCGTCCGTCAGTCCGTCAGTTCGTCTGTCAAGACCCTTTTTCTCAGGAATGCGTGGAGGTATCAAGTTGAAATTAATCTAAGTAAATCTAAAAAACTGTTGCGTTTCTGACTGATCGCTAACACCTAAACCATAAGCCCTAGAAATATGAAACTTCTATCTGCAGGGACCCCCCTGCAGATAGAAGTTTCATATTTCTAGGGACTAGGGGGGGAAAAGGACTGAAAACCTCTATATGAAAAATTGTATTCCATGAACTTACAAACTCGAAACTTCGCATAAATATTCTTTAATAGAAATGATAAAAGATCAATATAATTATAACTACCCCTTAAAGGGGATGCGAGAGGTGTTCAAGTTTATATGGGATATTTTTAACGAGTTGTTCAATTTGCTTGAAACTCGGCAGAAATATTATTCATTACAAATGATAAAAGACAAATACATGTATTTTTCCAAACTACCCAAAGGGGGTATGATGATGTGTTAAATAATATTATATATATTATGATTTTTGATGCACCTATCAATTACCTACTTTATGCGGGTAAAACCCTGGGTATCGGATAGTATCTAATACGTAGGTCTACGGTCCCTTGGAGCTCTAAAAAAATCAAGCTTATAAGTCAAAGCAATAAAAAAAATCGGCTATTTATGCAACATATTTTGATACTGGCAAATAAATCAAAACAACCGTTGACCTAGAATCATGAAATTTTGCAATTTTGAAAAAGTCCGAAAAACGTTAATTTTTAGTTTTATCACATGAAAAAAGATTGTTTTGCGATTATAAACTTAGATTTGCAGTTGGAGAATTGAACGGGATGTATATGGATGTAAGGGGTCATTTTTTCAACAACAAAGTTAAGTTTGTCTTTCAATCCGACATTGTTTGAGCAATGTTTGGTGGTTATGAATTTGAGTAACGTTAATTATTTTGGTGAACATAACATATGTACTTCAAACTCGCACTTACCCGGTTTTTTTAAATGTTGCTACAAATGCAATTCACGAACGGTAAACAAAAGGGTGTCTAAAGTAGGTTAAGTATAAACATGCGAGAGGCATGCATTATTGCACAAACATATTTTTCAAAAGTGTGGCTTTTATATAGTTAACCATGTTTCGGCAAGAACATTTTGCGACAAGCATTACCCATGACCAAGCTTGAGGTTCCCAACTGTAGGACCAACCTACTTAAGTTTGCCCCCATGTCACTCGCTATCTATCTGCTCAATATCTTGTCTGAGAACAGAGTGGATATTTTGCTGAAATTTCTACAATTAGCCACAGATATTATAATATAGTTATAGAAACAATATATTAGTATACCTATCTTATATTATATACCTACTTACATATAATACTTTAGGGTAAAAAAAAACTTGTAAATATGTTATAATGTATTCGAAATAAATAAACTTACATCGATCTTGCAACAGATCCTCAATGAACCCTGACCGATTTCGAGATATACGAGTGTCATTAACGTCTTTGAATTCACGTTAGCATACAAATTACAGTCAAGTTTGAGTAACTTATGCGTGTGAGAGCTCTGCTCTACAATTAATTTCATTTCATCTATAAATTTATTCAAGAACAATTTAAAATCGTGTCCTTCATTTATCCTACTAATATTATAAACGTGAAAGTCTGTGAGGATGGATGTTTGTTACTCTTTCACGCAAAAACTACTGAACGGATTTTGATGAAACTTTACAGTTATATAGCTTATACATCAGAATAACACACAGGCTACTTTTTATCCAGGTACTACGCGGGCGAAGCCGTGGGCAGAAGCCAGTATAATCTAAATAAACGATGGCGCCTATTTCGTATAGGCGGAAAAGAAAGGCATAGAAAGACGAAATAGAGATGGCTTAGTCATTGCACTCTTTGGTGGAGATCTATGTAAGTCCAGCAGTGGACTCAGGCTGGTGATAAAATGAAAGGAAAATAGCATCAGTAACCCACATTAATGAAATGGGAATTTAATTCCCGTGGAACCCTAAATATAGCGATTTGAGCAGTATTTGTACACAAACACGTATCAAGATTGCGTCCAAGTAGCGGTTTCCTGACCTTGGCCAATGGAGTTAGGCAACCGGTTACTGATGGTAAATAATACACGGTCACCGTTCAATGTCAGGGATAGTCGGATGCGGCTGATATAAAATTGGAGGTTCCCTTGGGTTAAGATCTGATATTGTACAATATGGACATCCGGTTTCATTCCTTAGCGACTAGTGTAATGGCTGTATATTTTCAATGTTGTAAGTTAATAATAATATTGGATAGTTTTTTCCCGCAAATATGCATCAGTTTTGCCACATTGATGCAAAATATTAGTTAATATCGGAAAATCTGATTTGCCCTCATGCTATGCCGTAGCAGTAGGAATTTTATCATGGTCATTTCACAAATCCCTACTTCCTGTCAATATTTTATGAAGGTAGAGATTGTAAATTAGCAATTAAAAAGAAATTAACGCTTACGAAATAATCTGAAGCATAATACGATAAGACTGGTTAAAATTGAGTGTTACGCGCAGGTACCTAATGTGTAACGAGTTATAAAATAGATAGGTAATTAGTTTCTATTTGAGGATGCTTCAGTACAAACTACCTCAGAGACAGCTGGACGAAACTGATTTATATTTTTTTCACTAGATTTTGATTAGCAAAAAAGGCACTTAATTCAAAGATATTCAAAAACAATATTTTTGCTATATATATTTATACATAATATTTATAGGCGAAATGCGAAAGTTTGGATCTTTAGATGCTCGTTTTGCTGCTAAATACCTCCAAACCGACTGAACTGAATAAAATGAAATTTGGAACTGGTATAGTTCTTGGTGACACCCGAAATAATCCACATGTATATCTGCTCACATAATCACTTATTACAACACCCAAAATTCACTACTTTTAAAAATAAATATTTTTTTGGTAGAGCGACAGTATACAAGCTCAGTTAGTACCTATCTAACACTGACTTTCAGTCAGGTAGGTAAGCAAACCCTTTGTTGACCATTGGTTCTTTACCACGAGTAAGTACCTAGTGCTATATCTTTTTTATGCTCCTACAAAAATGCCGGTTAGGTTAAATTTGAACCATAAAAGCAGTAGGCGTGGACAGTCCCTAGGAATTAAAATAATATTAATTTTGAAAGTGTCTCTAGTGACCCGCAGTCTATTTTATTCGGAGATCCTAACGGTAATGACTCAAATATGCCACTTTTAATCCGGGTAACAAACGGCCGTGGGCAGAGACTAGTATTCTATATACTTTTGGCTAGAAGAAAGTATTTAAGTATAAAAAATAATAAAGTACCTTTTAGGAATCTAGTGTAAGCGCACTCTATTTATAGTAGGATACACCTAACCCGTATTATTAGATACTCACTTATACTAGAACAAAGAGTTACCTGCGCGTACCTGAGCGTTAGGTAATCCTTTGTTAATGTAGTAGATCTTACCGCCTTGTTTGCTAATCATTATCAGCCCACATCAGTCCACTGCTGTGCATAGGCCTCCCAATATGCCCAATATGTTTCTGCCCGGCGCCGGCCACCCCGATTTTCTTAACCCATCGCTCCACATACCCGGGGCACCCCACATTACGTTTGTTCAGACGCGGTTTCCACTCAAAAAGTTGTTCATCTCCCGACCATTGACGGAAAGCAAGGCAGCAGAGCGACATGCTGTGCCTTGCGATCGCCAACTCCTATGCCCAACGTGGTGATTGTGGGAAAACCCCTCCGAATTATATTGTTTGCTAATGCCGCATAGTAAACAATGTACCTACCCTACGTCATTTGTAAACAAAGCATACCGAAAAGGAACGGGTTTCCTGCGACGATATGGGTATCCAAATAAGACATTCTTTTGGCTTTAATTTATAGTTTACCTACCTTATTTATTGGATAAGTAAACAATTGTACAAATGTAGAAAATGAACAAGGATGCAAAAATCAGGTAAGTACCTACACAGATTGTAAAGAACAAGGTTAACCTTAAGAGCATTCATAAGCGTCACATCCTGTGTTTCTGAGTTTTCTTAAAGTATTATTAAGTGTATTTTGTTGAAGATGTGGACTGTAAAGATTTCTGATTATCAGATACCTACTTAACATAAAAGACCAACATCAACGTAATCCCCAAGACGAACGAAGTTTCGATCAACTTAGCATTTCCGGTAACTTTCTCGTCTGAAGCATAATTTAAGAGTCAGGAAGATATTTTCTAGCGCTTCTTTTTTTTTACAATGTTGCATCAAAACAGTATTTATATTCCACTCCCACTGCATTATAAAGTTACATCATTGCAAACTTGTGGTAGACTTTTTGCTATTTTTTGTCGCTCACTCTTGACCAATACCTGTTGTGTCAGTGAAAGGTAAATATAATACTTAGGTATATAGTTTAGTAAATAGGTTGATACCATTTGCATTTCTGTCTAGGTATCTATAATGATGATGTTCATCTCTACGTAACGTGCTGAAATTACTTATCGCAATTTTACTTTTAAATATGAAGAAAAACATGCAATGGTAGGTAAAGTGAGCAATCTAGTAAAAGTGTCTATATATATAAAAAGACGACTACCGAAAACGAAAGGTTCCGTACATTGCTGTTTTATTTTATTTTATTTGGTTTTTGCTTTTATAAATTAAATAATTAGATAGATATGTTCCTATTATGTTGTACTATGTGTATGTATCTAGAAAAAAAATAAAAGGACGTAGATATGTCAACATATTTTTAGCGTTTTTTTTTTCGCTAAATATATTCAGAATCATGGTCAACCCCCCAGTTTTCGGTAGTCGTCTTTTTACACCCTGTATAGACTATTGTTCAGGTAAACCTTCGACTCGTAGACTGACCTAAGAACCAAGACAAAACAGCCCGTCCTCGTGAGACCAAAAATGGTAGCTAGCGCTAAACAAGGTATACCGTGGTTGCGCTACACAAGAGGTGCGGGTTCGATTCCTGCTGCAGGACAAATGTTTGCAAGTTCTGCAAATATTTTTTTCCGGGTCCCGTTGTACACAACATCCAGATGTTGTGATACAATGGTACTCGAATTTCCTGATACCCACGGCACAGGGAACCCTAGTGTGACGTATAGACTATGTATGCTTCTGTTATTTTTATTAACTAGCTTCGGCCCACGGCTTCGCCCGCGTGGTATCCGGATAAAAAGTAGCATATGTGTTATTCTGATATATAAGCAATTTTACTGTAAAGTTTCATCAAAATCCGTTCGGTAGTTTTTGCGTGAAAGAGTAACAAACATCCATCCTCACAAACTTTCACGTTTATAATATGGTATAATTAGAAACCAACCAATCGTACTAACTACATAGTTTGTTATCATAATCTAGTCTAGCTCTATCGTAATATTATGTGGATAAATAGGTACCCAGTACGCGGCTCTTGATTACCGCACGTATCGAGGTGATTGCAAGCAATGACAGGTGCAGTCGGTATGCATGTGATTGCTTGCAACTTTCTATTTTACCGTCGACTCTTGCATCTGCTGTTACCTAAAGCAAGTGTCATTCAAATAAGCGTAGGAAGGTATACTTATGTAATACTATGAGCGAAAGAACTAATGTCTGTTAGACATTAGTTCTTTCGCTTTCGTTCTGTCTGCATGTACTACAATGATTTACATAAATGAGGCACCTACAGAATATTTTAAAGAATGTCTGTACCTAAAGAATATGTTTAAGAATAACTCTAAATATTTGAATATGAAACGGGACAAAAAGCGCTCTATCGAGGTACCAGTGGGTAGATCACGCTAACCCATGGCTATCGAGATGGCAATCAATTTGACACTAGTTCCCCATTCGAATGGCCCATCCGTCAAATTGCGATTACTCTGATCCCCCATCGCTTGATTCTCATACCGCAGACTAAACTGAAAGCCATGAACCGTCCATGAACGAACGAAACTTAATAAATGCCATGCCTCCATCTCAATATAGCCACGAAAATCAATGTGATCGCCCCGCAGGTTCTATTGATGGGTAATATTGTTAATATTATTTTATCGTTATAAGCCTATGGTGTCCCACTGCAGGGCAAATACCTCCTTTCCCTCCTTCCATTCGTTTTTATTTAGGGATAATCCTTTAGGAAGTTTAGTAATTTAGTTCAACATGTCATGCATCCAATGGGCAAAACCTTTATTTTTTATTTGACATGTTAGTTGATTCTTATTCAATCACGGCCCAAAAATATGGGTTAAGTATCAAATAAGATATATAGATAGATAAACTCTTTATTGCACACCAAAGCAAAATACAAAACCCAGGAATTCATAAATATAAATAATAATAATAAAAAAAAAATCATAATTAATAATAAAAGGTACAATGTTCGATTCCTGTCACGAGACAAATGTTTGTAAGATCTGCAAATATTTGGCTCAGGTCTGGGTGTTTTTCTATGTATAATATGTATGTATTTACAAAAAAAAAGTATATCAGTCATGTAGTTCCCATAATACAAGCACTGCTTAGTTTGGGGCTAGATGATGCTGTGTGAAAAATGTCCAGCATTATTTATTTTTATTTTATTTATAATGTGAGGTCTTATCGCTAAAAGCAATATCTTCCAGACAACCTTTGGATGAACAGGATAAAGTGGAATCAAAATACGGTGTACGAAAAAACATACAATAAAAAAACTACATAAATAACATACCTATACATATCCTATATAATATATATACAAATAATAATAATGTGAGATAATAAACATGTAAAAATATATTTTAAGTGTTATTTGTGAAATGCAATGTGCTTGTTAAGTGAGTATAGCACTGTCGTAAAAAATACAACTTTTGACTATTGTAATATTAATATTAGTTAATTAGTTAACTATACTTACAGGGTTCAATAGATATGTAGGAGTGTGAAGATCGAAGGTTAAAATGTTAGATCTGTCTTTCAGTCATAGCTTACAACCGAGAACCATTTTTAGCACTTGCGAAATAGTTTTTATGTATGCAATACAGCCTCTTACAGAAGCCTTTGATTATAGGTAGATGTACACACGCACATGCGTACCTACCTGTAAATGAGACATTCACACTTTTTTGTGAGCGATTATTTTTAGTTAAAGAAGGAGGTTCTCAATTCTCTCTGTGTTTTTATTTTTTGTGTGTATGTTACGCGATATCTTCGCTAAGTGTGAACTTATTTTAATGAAACCTTTTTCAATAGGTGGGTCCCATATTAATTTTATGAAAAAACCCAACCATAACCGTAAAAAAGAAGATGAATTTTTATAAAAGATTTTTTATCAGATTAGAAGCTGATAAGATTTTTTTATCAGAAATAAGCTTTTATATTTTCCTAAAAAAATATACTTGTATCACAAGGCTTCACATGGTATAGAGAGAGGCTAAACAACTGAAATAATATGATTTTCAGTTATAATATAACCTTAACTATAAGTTTTACGGGTTTTTATCGTCGTTTACCTTTTTTATAATTTTGCAGCAACTTACAAGGAAAATGTGTTTATGGACGCGCGCCAATCCTTCCTACTAATATTATAAACGCGAAATTTTGTGAGGATGGATGTTTGTTACTCTTTCACACAAAAACTACTGATGGGTTTTTAATGAAACTTTACAGTAATTATAGCTTCATCAGAATAACACATAGGCTACTTTTTATCCGGGTACCACTATTAGATAATCTATTTCAGATACGGTGCCTCCAGAGTAGGGTATAAGCAGCCTACTTGAACCTGGCACGAATGTAATTCAATCAACTTTACTAAATCTATACTAAAAAAAAGCGCATTGCAAAAAAACAAACTCTTCAGCTTTATTAAAGCTGAAGAGTTTGTTTTTTTGGTTTGAATGCGCTAATCTCTAGAACTTCCAGTCGGATTTGAAAAAATATTTTTGCATTTGAAAGCCCAATTCATGAGGAAGATTATAGAATATTTAACATCACGCGATGACACTTAGGCGCCAAGTAAAAGATGTAATAGCACGGGCGGGCGATGCGACGGGTCGGCCGAGGGCTTCCGTGGCACAGATATTGATTAATTTACACATACCTACTTGTTTACCTTATAATATGCAAATATTTGCAGTGAATTCAGCTGTAATTCGTCGTGTTTCGCAACATCTCAGCGAATGTTGTAGCTGTAGTTTGTAAAAGTTAAACGCGAGACTGCCCGGTTTGCCCAAGGTCAATTTACCAGTTATAAAAGTCAATGCTTATCTTATTTTGAACTCTCAATAAGTCATAAGACATTAAACGGTTTGCTTGCATGCATGATGAACGAATAACTAATAGATATACGTTAGGCAAGTTGAACAAAATTTACATCGATTGGTATCAGCGAGATGGCAAGAGGAGCCGAGGTGGATGGTACCTGAGATGAGAGGATGAGATCAAACTCACAGCATGCCCTAACTGGAGGAGAGTTGTCGAAGACAGATCTCAATGGAGAATGCTGGATGAGGCCTATGCCACGAGGCATATGTACTGAACTGAGAGACATAGGTACTCGTAACATGAAAGACACTTGAATGAGAATCAGGTCATAATACCAAGGTTACAATAATAATGATATTCGTAAGGAACTGCGGAGGTACGTAACTAGAAGAAGACCAAACTAGAAGGTTGTACTTGGATTAATTAATATTTTACAGGTTTTCCAAAGTCATTCGTACTCAAATTCAAAGACAAGAGTAAGGTTTTAATTTTTTAAATCACAAAGAAATATCAAATTGTAAACTACGTGAATTTTAAAGTGAATTTACGGCGAGTCTGCGTGTGCACTATCATATGTATGTGCTATCAGTAAAAGAGAGCGACAGTTTAAATTAAAGTTTAGTTGGTGTACTAGATAATCGGCGTCAATACCTAATTGTACGAGAGGAGCCTTCCTGCAGCAGGCAGCAGGAAAACCATCAGAGGTTTCTGATAAAAAATACTTTTTTTTTACTATTTATTCTGTTGTATTGTTTCCTGTCCAACTCACACTCTCTATGTATGTAAGACGACCTCTGTGGCGCAGTGGGCGAAGGCCCGCTTGAGACGCAGAAGGTTGCGGGTTCAATTCTCGCCACGGGACAAATGTTTGTATCTGCAAATATTTCTCTCAGGTCTGGGTGTTTTCTATGTATATTATGTATGTATTTACAAAAAAAAAAAATATGTAGTATATCAGTCATATAGTTCCCATAATACAAGCTCTGCTTAGTTTGGGGCTAGATGATGTGTGAAAATGTCCAGCATTATTTATTTTATTTTATTTTATCTTTATATCGATATAGGGATATCTACGCGTGAACACCTTTTATTAGCCTTCTGTGTTATTTTATTATGTCTTATTGGTTTTGCGTGCTGTTGGTTTTCAAAAAAAAAATTGTTTCTCCTCTCCCTAAGAAAAAAGAAAGAGAAAGACATCGTTTTTGTCTTCTCTTCCATAGACAAAGCCGTAGTCTTGGGTGTCCATGCAACAGGAGGAGAAGAAGGCGAACCTCCTGACTGATTTGAATAAACACCAACATAATAAACGGACGGTCGACATCTCAACGTGCTCTACGAAGTATGGAAGCGCTCATTTATAAATGCCACTAACGAACAACCATCCAAATGTGATCTGGTGAAACGTGCTCTGCTAGGTCTTGTCACTTCTGTGGCGCAGTGGGCGAAGGCCCGCCTGAGATTTTACAAACATTTGTCCCCGCCACGGGACAAATCTTTGTAAAATCTGCAAATATTTATCTCGTGTCTGGGTTTTTTCTATGTATTATATATATGTTTTTACAAAAAAAAGCATATAAGTATCAGTCATGTACCTAATTCTCATTACACCAACCTCTGCTTACTTTGAGGCTAGATGATGCTGTGTGATAATGGACCCATCACTCAACCACCATTTATGGTACCATCTAGAAAGCATGTCAGGGTGGGAATTAATGAACCGATTAAGTAAATAATCAACAAGTGTGATAATGTTATCTTCGTGATAAACAAATTAGTAAGGACACTAACAGACGAAAAACAAATAAGAAAATAATAAAATACTACCTATAGGTATAATTATCGTCTTATTGGAATCTATGTATTTATAGATTTATTTATTTTTATTTATTACTATGTTTTGACGTTTTGACCTGTTTTGACCTATCAAGCCAGGGCTGGAGATTGAAGGGGTGACCAAAGAAATTCCCCCCCCCCACCCCTTCACGGAGTACTTCCGCGGCCCCTTCTCCTCCTTACTTGGTAACCTCACCGTTTATGTATGGAACTGAGGATATCCCTCAGGGGGATTACAGTAGGGAGTATGTTTGTTTTTTTATATTTTATGGGATACAAACAGGAAAATTCTACAGGGGACAAATATCAATATCTGTTGGCGTTAACGTCTGCGGAAAAACTGAATTTTATGGGAATGAAATTAACTGTGGAAATGTCATGTGACAGCTGCCAAGTTTTATCGTGACAAATTTGCGTTATCGTGAAAGGAAATGTAAGCGTGAGGTCTAGAGTCTAGACCCCTTTGATCACTGTTATCTTACTATCCTATCCTACTAATATTATAAACGCGAAAGTTTGTGAGGATGGATGTTTGTTACTGTTTTACGCAAAAACTACTGAAGGGATTTTGTTTAAACTTTTCAGTAATATAGCTTATACATCAGAATAACACAGGATTTTATCCGGGTACCACGCGGGCGAAGCCATGGGCAGAAGCTAGTAAATTTATAATTGTAGGCAGGTGGTTTGACTATGACAATGGGGTCGTACGAGCTCTGAATTATTAAAGGAGGCCGCAGAGGGGTCACGTCAAACAGCCTCGTCTTGTCTTCATTTTGAATCCTCGTCATTACCTACCTACTTCATTATATTGTATTGTAATGATTAGCGATGGCTGGTATCGTCTTTGCATAATAAGGTGGATTATGTTGTAATATTATGTAGGTAGCTTCTTCATTCACTATACGTAGCGCGGTTGCGCGGCGGGAGGGTATGTAAGTAGGAGTTAGGGTATGTAAGTACAGTAGGTACTTACATAGCCTAACTTATTTCAGTCTAGAGTACCTAGTCGCAAATGCAAGTTAATTGGCAGATCGAGGCCAGTTGCACTAAACTTTAACAGCTCATAATGTTGATGCATGCCTATCATCATCACCTATGATGATGATGAGGATTGGGATTCGCCAAACGTTGATTGTACCATCCTATTAAAACACAAAGAAAACAGAACTTTTGTAGGTAGTAGGTAGTAGGTACCTAGGTACTTAACTGTTTCTATGGGAAATGATGAATAATCCAATAATTTCCACTAATCGTGTTCCGAGCAACACTAAAAGTGATTACCTAGATAGACTTTTTGCATACCAAACGGTACTTGCTGCATACGCTATAGTAGGTAAGTTCCATCTACAACGTAAACAAAAGCCGATTTTGATTTCTCTATTTTTCCGTTCACTAAGACTCTACAGCATGCAATGAAAACAGGAGATTGTCAACGTTAACGTACCTTCATCAAAGCGAATCGCTGGTCATCGTCTATCCCCACAACGTTGTTGGAAACGGGAGCCATTTCACAATCGAAACTGTTTTGGTTGTGAGCGCGCCCGTGCGTTTGCGGCAAGAGACCGCTCGCGAATGATTGGACCTGACTCAGCTGCTGGCTGAGCGAAATTGGCGCCTGCTGTGCGAGAATCGAAAGGCGCTATCGTCACATAAAGTGAGACCTTAATACTACGAGCGTCAGTGCACAAGCTAGCTACTAATTTTGTAAGCTCATGCTGTTGTACACGAAGTCAGACAGACGTTAAGATGCGCGCGCAATCAGCTCTCTTTCTGGCTTTGTGTAAACAGGCTTGCAACTTTTCTTTGTTCTCTACAATTGTGCAATTGCACACAAGACTAGATTTTCTTTCGATTCAAAAAATATAATTCTAAGTAGATAGGTACCTTGTCATTCTTGTCTTCCGGCTTTGGTCTAATTACCTAGAACTTTAAAACAAAATATTGTAAATGGCTAAATTCATGCATTCATTAGTATGATACAAGGGTCTAGACAAATACCTCAAGCTCACTTTTCCTTTTACGCCAACGCAAATTTGACAAGGTAAAACTTGGCAGCTGTCACATGACATTTCCACAGCTAATGTCATTCTCATACAATTAAATCTTTCCGCAGGCCAACCATTAACGCCAACAGAAAGTGGTATTTGTTTAGAACCCCTGGTGTTATCAATTAACGAGTCATTGTTTGATTTGGAACAAAGTATAGGTACTTAGATATGTACAGTACAGTGGTTTGGAATGGAAATATTTCAGAAAATTTTTATTTTCATCGTTTTTCTTAGTCACCCAGTATCATAAAGCATAGAAAATCAATGAAAACTAGGAAATACATGTTAGTTATTAAAAAAAATATTTTTCTTTCATATATTTTCCAAAATTCATTCTTATATTCTTAAATCTTTACTTATAAAATAAATGAATCTCTGTGTATCCTCATCTGATCCTGATTCTATCAGAATCTTGTAAGTCACTATCGATGGTCCAATTACTTCATAACTGTGAACACAACTCCCCCTTTCTCTGGCTCTTCATCATGAACCTCCTTATCACTTCCTTCAGAATCTGTATCGTCTGAATCACTTGCAACATCTCTGTAATTTCCAAACCTCAAGACATCATCTGGTAAATCTCCAATCTTAAACTTAGCTAGTAATTTCTCTGCAGCATGTAAAGCTTCTACCTCCTTCAGATGCTTGTTTTGATCTTTCTGGAGTTGAAGGGATTCTTCTATTGATATAACTTTAGCTGGACCATGGATTATAAGAGGAGGTGTGGCAGCAGTATTTTCCCAGTACTTATGCTTTTTTCTAAGCATTTCTTTATCTGGATCATGGACGTTCGTTATGGTTGTTTTGTAAGGCTTGAATCGTTCAGAAGCTGTAGGGTTTGGTTCCACTTCAGTTTTTCCTACAATGTACTTTATGTGAGGGGTTTCGCCTATCTTAATCAAGTCATCGGTTGTGACTAAAGGCTTTGTTGGTTGTAAAACTTTAACTTGTTTTTCTTGAGCGGTACTTTGGCTAAGAATTTGTATTACATCTTCTGGGTCACTGTCATCATCAGAGTCTAGGTATGTGTCTTTTTTAAATTGTATTTTACCTTCCCACTCCACTTGTTGCACTGATTCCTCGTCAATATTCAGGTTTAATTTCTCAAGTAAATGATGTGTTTCCTCTGCTTCCTGCTTCAATTTTAACTCAGTCATGATCTTATCATAAAAAGCCTGTATCTTCGCACCTTTATCTGCTAATCGATTTATGAAACCCTTGTTGGTTAGCAGTTTGAGCTGCCTGTCCTTTAGTTCCAAAAGTTCTGGAATTGTTTTAGAAGGTAATTTAGAAGCTCCATCGACTTCTGTCCTGGGAGAAACTGGCAATATAAGCCCAGGGATTTTTTTGTTCATGGCTTTAGAAACAGTCATTGAAAAGATAATTAGACAACTACTTCAAAGCTCAATTCAAAATAGAAGCTCTTTCTTTCTAAAAAAATATTAAAGATTTTTTGATAACAACAACAACAACAACAACGAACAAGGTTTCTTTCTCACAGATAAAAAAAATCTGCTGAATCTAGCCATAGTAGTTCGCGAACGAATGAAGTACTTCATACCTAAGATTGTCTTGTCATTTAGTTCACTACTCATTCGAATGTGTCTCTAATTCATTTAGTTCGTTTAGTTCACGTGTCTTTTTACTTCAATGCTTTGTTTAGCATTACGCTCGTCGAAGATAGAAAAAACGGTGTTATGGCGTGTACACAAAGACTATTTTATTTTGCACAATTTTTTCAACAATAGAAGCGAGAGTAAAGAGTGATAGCTGATATGGTATCTCTTTCTAAGAACTTGCAAACAAACCCTTACGTCGTTGAGATAAAGTTCTGATTCTTGCTAAAGTAGATTGTTTACGTTTGTTTGTTTTTTTTGATTATTAATATATTGTTTGAGTAAGAAAGTACCTATTTTGCATTGTTTGAATTTAGTAAGTTATTTGTGATTATTAGTTTTATATGCAAATAAAAAATAAGTTAAGTCGTTTTATTAATAACTTTGAAATATTAATCAGTTTAATTAACAAAAGTAAATTGTACATAATTATCTCATTTTTCGAAATACGTATTTATTATTATTATAAAAACATATTAAATTTACCTACCTATATACCTATTTTATAGTAAAAATGTTTGCCCCTGGTTGACAGTCCTAATCCTGTAATGAAGGAAAACGAGATATAAAAATATAAAACATTTCATAGTTCATAGCACTAAGAAAGCAACTCATTTCTTCATTTCGTTCATCCATTCATAATTCTTTAAGAACTAAACGTAAATGTACCTGAAGTAAATGAACTACTGAACTAAATCAATGAAGTAGTTCACTAAGCCAAAAGATATACTTCATTCTTTTCTTTTCACTGACACATTCGCGCATGGCTAGCTGAATCTACTCTGAATGTTCTGACCGACTCCGAGCACAGATTAAACATTTTCGCTCCTACTGACTTTAGGCGGATTGAGCTTTCTCTGCCTGCGCTGCCTACCACATACAAAACAACAAACACAACTGTCTACAGAGTTTGAAGAACATTTCTAAACTACATTGCTAGTTCACTTATTTTTGCTTGTCAATTCTATAGCTGTAATAATCTATTGTTTTATTTAGTACTCCTTGAACTACTGTGATGAAACATTTTAGAAATAGAGATGCGCAAAATCTATCATTGAAACGAAATTAGGCTAACAAAACGCCTCTGATCGAAGAAGCATCTTTGCTGGAAACGTGGATCCAAAATAGTTGCAATTACAATTTCAATGGAAGCAAAATGCTTTCTAACAGTAACTAACAGCTAACCGGTGTAAATGTAGGTAGCGTCCGTAGCTCCATACGGCTCAAACAATCCGAAATGAGCAGTATGTTAGAAGATATAGTATGAAATCACGCGAGCACCAGATATAATAGCTCTTTACTGAATATAGATCTTTTCTATATTTATATAGAAAATGTCTATATTTATATAGAAAAGATTTATCTTCAATAAAGAACTATTATTAGAGCGAGCGACTAGAGCTCGCGCACTTTAATAGTAAGAGCTACGGAGTATCTCTAACTAGTCTGTGGATAGAGCAAAAAAATTATCTGTGAACGTAGTGGTCGAATCGATTGATTTTAACTTTAGCGCTTTTGTTGTAATTAAATCGCGAAATTCTTTGTGAAAATGCTATATTTACTGCTCATGTTTTAGTGAAATAGTGAAGAATTCACAAGAACTAAAATACCATTATTTTATTATAAGGCAATACGGCTATCACTATGGAAGACACTACGGTATGATCTTAGTTCCAGCATCCCCCACTTGGAGAGCACAAACAAATATCATAATTGTAATATTAATGTTATTTAAAGGTACCACTACACTTGGAGCCCATTCAGCCAAGCGAGGTATCAGAGAAAAGGCTTTGGATCGGCAATCTAGATACCAGGGTCAATGAGTATGTACACATGATTTAATTAGAACTTTCATCTATGTTCTGACATTCTACAATCCATTTATAATTTACACATTGAACTGTACATGTTAAATAATCCATACCATTTCTCCTTACCGGTATCAATTACTGAAAATGGTCCGCGTGTATGGGAACATCGAGAAGTTTGACATGCTGTTTCATCGTAGTGGGCCAATCGCGGGACAGCCTCGTGGCTTCGCCTTCGTCACGTACAAGCTGAGACAAGATGCTATAAAGGCGATGAACTCGCTGAATGGACAACTGCTTGGCTCTAAAAAGATCTGTGTCAAGTTTGCGAAGAACACGGTATGTTTTGGTCTAATTTTATTTGTTTGGGACACAATAATAGCGATGTTCGATTTCTAAAGTTAACAAAAGAATTGTACATTGTACTAGAATTTTTCAGCTTAATGAAAATAATTTACATTATAATTATAGTGGTTGCAAATGATTTTAAAATTGTCAGTGCTACATTCTTAAAACCGAACCATAGTTTAAATTTTAAAAATATCAATTTTGAAGTAGAGAAATGTAAAATCTTAAACATCGTAGTTAAATTCCCAAAAATATTTATTTTATCATTTAATCAATTTCAGGAGGATCACGACAAACCAAAACCAGAGCTAGGAATACCTGCCTTAGCAGGTGCCAAACCTGAGATGAAACTCAGCAAAAAAACTGCCATCCAATCCATAGAAGCCAAACTCAAAATGATGGAAAATATGAAAGCTGGCGATGACTTCATTGTCAATAAACTAGCAGCAAACGAACCACCAGTCATCACGCAGTACCAAACTAACAAGCACCAACCACCAAATAAGACTGTTAGCATGTTTAGACGACGACACCCATACCATAAAAAAAGATAAATCCTGCAATCTCAGCTATCCACTTACTAGTAAATGTGGTGTTGATTTATACCTCTCACTGGTTAAAACATTTATGTAATAACAAAAATATCTATTGGGAATTGAAACTGCATACCAGATACCATGTAGTATGGTCTATACCTAGACCAGATTCTTGCTTAAACTTTATTTTAATTTGAGGACTAAAATAACATCATGTTTTGTAGAAAGAGGGTTGAAATTTATCAGTATTCAAATTAGTTAGTAAGATTAGTTTTATTATTTACCATCAGTGTGTTCATTAACAATGTTTTGTATCATTGTATTTTTGCTTATGATATGCTGTGGTATTTAAATTATGAGCTTTCCATAATGTGGGCCCAAATATAGCCAAGAAACTAGCTATTTTTCTCCTGTCCCTTCTATTGTAAGCAGCAGACACCCATCTAGACAGCCGTTTTGTCTATGGAAAAAGAAGGCAAAAAGTACGTTTTTCTCCTTTCCCCCTCATAAAAAAATTGCAATTATTTATTGTACACAAATTAACACTAACAAAAGGCAGAATGATAATACACATAATATTTATTTATTGAACCAACAGTTAGTCCTTTGCGGACATACATATTGTATGTCCGATACCTATGTATCAAGGTACTTATAACATAGGTACTTTTAGTACAATCTGCTATAATTTTTGTCTTCTCTTCCATCAACAAAAGCATTGTCTTGGGTGCTCACTAATACTACCGGCGCTGCGCTGTAAACACGCAATATTTACTAATCTATAGAAAGATTTCTTCATACATAAATAATCTATTTAACTATCTCAATGTGTAGAAACGCTTAGATGTTCCTGTCTGTTTCTTCTGTACAACTAGCATAAAAAGATATCCATAATGTAAAAACGGGAATTTTCATGTACCATAGTATCGGTGAAGGTACCACCCGTTTTTACAATATGAATAATCACGATATTTCAAAAAATCAAATTCACGATATCTTTTGGAGAAAAGATATCCTTGTATTATTGAATTGGAGATTTTTCTATTTATGATCAGAGACCCAAGCACCAAAAACTCGCGTAAACTTTACCAAAGCAATACAATACGACTTTCAAATTTTACCCAATCTCATCGACGTTACTGGAAAACTTTAATTAAGGCTAAGTTTACGCGATTTGTTTGTGCTTGGGCATCTGCTTATATTCAACATTAAATATTGATGCAAAAATAGAAGGATGATTTCAGCACTGTTATATTTTTCCCTTTTAGAATGAATTTACGATTCTCTTTTAAAATAATACTCAATCAATTAACTTATTTATAGATTTTAGCTATGTGATACGTGTTGTGAAAATTGTGAATAAATATTTGAAAATAAGCATGCTTTCAATAAAAAACAAACCAATAATAAATAGGTAACGGTTTATTTAAAAATAAACAAGTCTTCGTTATTGTTAGAATTTATCAAAGACTTAATGATAAAACACAATAACAGCTTTCTCTTTTCGTTTTAAGTAGATACAATATAATTATATTTTAATAGAATCTGTACGAAAAGAAGAAATTTTGTAGTGACAAATACTTGATAAGGACGAATATAATTTTAGTTTACAACTTGACTACTTAACAGAAAAATGGAGGGCAAGTATATTTGTGTTATTTTACCTCTTATTCAAAAGCACTCGCTAACTTTAGCAGGACGATAACTCTGCCCTGTCCTTTTCGAACACTAAATAAATAATAGAGGCGAACATCTCTTATCAAGTTGATAGTTATGGAGTTATTATGAATAACGAACTTAACTGCTTTGACTTGTATTCCCACTAGTTCTCTGCACTACTGTGTACTTTGTATAGTCTCTTATAATCGAATCTACCAAAACTATACAGGGTGTAATAAGACTACTCCCGAAAACTTCGGAAGGTGAAAGTACCCATCAATACGAACAACTTTTACTATGGAACCAACACTGTGAACGCGAAAAAAAATCAGCTGTTCCATACATTTGAGCCACGTAGGTATTGAACTTTAGTATGAACACTGATTTTTTTTTCGCGTTCAGTGTTGGTTCCATAGTAAAAGTTGTCCATATTGATGGGTACTTTCACTCCCCGAAGTTTTCGGGAGTAGTCTTATTACACGCGGTATAAAACAGTACTGCATGTATTTGCAAAAAGATTTGTTGGCAATAAATTACTGGACTAACTAATAATATGCAATCTCTCTTGTATACAAGTTTTTAATTACATAACCTATTTTTATCAGCTTCAAACAATGTTTGAATATACATTTATTTACATGAATCGTTATGTGTTTAACACTACAAACAAACAAGTACTTATTTCTGAGATTTAAATGTAGGTATATAGAAGGTAGGCACTACCGAAACTTGGTAGGGATTGTTTAAATAGTAATAGTGGGAAACAATAAAATAAACTCAGATAAGTTATGTTAAACTTAAAATCTTACACATCAATAATAAAAAGATCTGGTACCTGTGTTACCATTTTTACTCCATACAACTAAAGATATAAGTGCTTCATACAATCTTACTAATAAACGAGTCCATTGCGTCTTTTCAACATTATGACGACACAATCCAAAGATATAAAAAAACATTGACTCAATAGCATCAACACACTATATTCATAACTATACTGTCGTTATAGAGTAAGCAGTCATTTCAAGCAGTAACTCAATTCAAGTGTATGCTCTCACTGGTACGAAACCCTGCCGAGACGCCATTGGAAAGCCTGGCTATTCTCTGGTTGGGGCTGGCGGACATGAGGAAATCATCGTCTTCCTCCAGTTTCCTCTTCATGCCGGAGTATTGCGTGGAGTCTCCATCTTTGCCCCAGTCTTTGTACTCTATGCAGAGGGGCCAAATTATTTGGCCGGATCTGAAAAGAATACATCATTTAAGAATACAGAGGACCTCTGTAGCGCAGTGGGCTAAGGCCTGCCCGAGATGCAGAAGGTTGCGGGTTCAATTCCCGCTGCGGGACAAATATTTGTAAGATTTGCATTTATTTGTCTCGGGTCTGGGTGTTTTCTATGTATAAAATGTATGTTTTACAAAAAAAATATGTAAGTAGTATATCAGTCATTTAGTTCCCATAACACAAGCTCTGCTTATTTTTGGGCAAGATAACACTGTGTGAAATTGTCCAGCATTTTTTTTTATTTAGAGGATCCAAAGTTTGTGAGGATGGATGTTTGTTACTCTTTCATGCAAAAACTACTTAACGGATTTTGATAAAACTACAGTAATATAGCTTATACATCAGAATGACAGGTTACTTTTATTCGGGAACCACGCGGGCGAAACCGTGGGCAGAGGCTAGTTCATTATAATACCATATCATCAGTACCTATACTGCTGGATATAGGCCTCTCCAACAAGTGTCATCTACACTAATATTATAAAGAGGTAAAGTTTGGATGTAATGTGTAATCTACGAAACTACACAGTCGATTTCAAAAATGGTTTGCGTCTTTTCCACTGTCCCCCGATTCACACTTCAATTTAAGCCTGAATTCATAATCGGGGGTTGAACAGTCCCCCAAAATCCATCATTCAGCATTCGCCTTATGGCTGGGTGCATAAAGGTTGAATTCGCACTTGAATTTTTACTTAGCGCCTGAACAGTCCCCTACGGGAGCCCCTATTTGACTATGAATTCGGGCCTTAGAATGGACTTTCAGGGTGAACAAAGTCTGTATATTGGCGTCGATCCTCCTGTAAACCAACAAAAACAGAGTTTTCGTGTAGAATTATGCATCGTACCTATATCAACGAAAAAAAGGGGTCGAGCAAGTATGCGTTTCTTACATACGCTGCCGTAAAGGTAAAAAAGCTACTTTTCATCAGGGTATCACGCGGTCGAAGCCGTGGGCAGATAAATCATTTTAAGCCACCTCCATCTACCGACTTCTATCATGATGACATTAGTCCATCTGCTGTGGTTATTATCATCCTACCACTTCCTTTGAGTAATAAAGATGCTTGCTGCTACCTATGGTACTTACGCTACTATGGTTTAGCTCCACTGTGGTCAACAGTAGACTACCTGTTCTCTAATTACACTTGCAAAATGACTATGAAATCGAGACAGAAGCACTAATTTGGAATGGGAAACTTGTGGCCGAGTTCTAAATGTAGGGTTCTGCTCCACGATGGCCTGCTAATATGCAACCTGGTAAGCGTACGTACTTTGTCAGGGTATCACGGTCGTATGTACCTTGGCAGGGTGTAAGGGTCGTACGTACATTGACAGGTTGTAAGGGAAGTATGTACCTTGGCAGGGCGTAAGGGTCGTACGTACATTGACAGAGTGTAAGCGAAGTATGTACCTTGGAAGGGTGTAAGAGTCGTATGTACATTGACAGGGTGTAAGGGAAGTATGTACCTTGGCAGGGTGTAAGGGTCGTATGTACATTGACAGGGTGTAAGGGTAGTACGTACCTTGGCAGGGTGTAAGGGTCGTATGGGAACCACTCGTCGTATTCCTGCGCCTGGGGGTTCCGCAGGGTGTGCCGCTGGTTCCTCTCCACGATGGCCTGGCAGTAGGCGACCTGGTGGGCGCGGGTCACGGACGCGAAGGCGCGCGTCACCTGCGGCGGGCACGAGCGGAGCGGGTTAAGCGCGCACGTCACTAGCCGGGGCAGGTTCAGAGACTCTATGAACAACAGGCCTGCGGACAGAAAATATTCAGTTACTAAAAAGTTGGTTCTGAAAAATTATTATTCCAATTAATTATTTTATTTTGTTATTTCGCGACTCAAGAAGGTATTGGCGTAAGAGGTTGTTGGTATGTTATCTCCAAAACGGCTCATTAGGTCGTTTTATATATTTCACTTCAAAGGTGGGTTTGACTGGTTTTGTCAGTACAAGTGATTATATGGGACGCTGCAATGGACGTAACCGATCGTCATCTAGTATTGTAATCGTTTTTTTTGACAAGGAGACGGTAAGAAGCAACAAGTGCTGCAATACGCAAAAATTTTCTCATAATATATTGATTTCAAAGAGCACCAAAATATCCTAAACAATACGAATTCTGAACGAACTTTACTCAATGCAGTACCTATACTCAAACCAGAACGCCAGCTACAAACTTAAAAAAATCTTTCAAGAACAGAAGAAACAAAAATAAATAAAGAACTCTCTTTGCTGTTGAACTCAAATTCAAATTATTTATTTAACTAAATGTAACATAATGGGTAGGCCAAATTGATACATCTATGAGGTGATGATGCTATAATGTAGTACAATCCATACTCCAAAATTTTTTCTTGTGTAGCTGGCTTGAGTATAGGTTAGTACCTATACTCAAATCCAGAACGCCAGCTACACACTACAAAAAAATATTTAAAACGGCTGATTGTAGATATTCTAAACCAACCGAAAAAACTTAATCTCTTTACTGTTGAGTTTAAGTTCAAATTATAACATAATGGATATGTATATATGTAATTTATGTAGGTATTTATTATTAATATATATATTATCATAGGTTTACTCGTACGGCGGTGTACGAGTTTTTGATGCTATTTTATCCTGTCCATCCAAAGGTTGTCTGGAAGAGATAGCTTTTAGCGATAAGATCGCCCATTGTACCTTATATTATTATGAATTCCTGTCTTTTTTGTATTTTGCTTTGGTGTGCAATAAAGAGTTTATCTATCTGTCTATCTCTGTGGCGCAGTGGGCGAAAGTCCGCCTGAGGCGCAGAAGGTTGCAGGTTCGATTCCCGCTACGGGACAAATGTTTGTATTATCTGCATACATTTGTCTCGGGTCTGAGTGTTTTCTATGTATAATATGTATGTATTTACAAAAGCAATGTATATAAGTAGTATATCAGTCATGTAGTTCCCATAATACAAGCATTGCTTAGTTTGGGGCTAGATGATGGTACTGTGTGAAAAATGTCCAGCATTATTATACTGCATTACAGCAGCATTATATCTATCTATTTGTAACGGGTAGACCAAATCGTTACATCTAAGAAGTGATGATGCTATACTCAACATAGTACAGTTCATACTCCAAAAATCTTTCAACCGACTGATCGTACATAATCCGAACCAACTGAAAAAACTTACTCTCTTTGCTGTTGAAGAGGTGATGATGCTTGAAAGCGATGAGGTAGAACACGGAGTGGCAGACCGCGTGGAAAGCGCCGTGTGCCTTCAGATTATCATTGTTCGTGATCGACTCTTGCGTAGCCGTGATGTAGGCGTGGCACCATTCCGTCATGCTTCTCAAATAGTGAATTAATCTACTGTTCGGAATCCGGACACATCGCGCTAATAATCCTGAAAGACAAAATATATTACTGTAGCATAGAACAACCAGAGAGCTGGTTCTTATTTGGGTCAACGCAATGCGGCCAGTATTTTGGGAACGCTTTAGTGATCTGGATCAGTTGAGCTATCTACAGATCTAGCTGTTTCATCTGTATTTTTTATATAAACCTACTCGTATGAATAACTGTGGAATATATTTCACGATATAAAGTTATACCTAGGGAATAAAAAGAAATCCTGATTTATACTAGTGATAAAATATGATACATTTATTACTTTTTAGCAAATTTTTTTACAAAGTTATTGATGAAATAGTAGAAATCGCAATTGATAAACCTAGTTGGTTTTGTTACAATAGTGAAGTTGCGTACATTAAGTCATATTAATGTACACAACTATGTTATTTTGACGACCTGTGTGGCGCAGTGGGCGAAGGTCCGCCTGAGACGCAGAAGGTTGAGGGTTCGATTCCCGCCACGGGACAAATGTTTGTATGTGCAAATATTTGACTCAGGATCTGAGTGTTTTCTATGCATAATATGTAAGTATTTACAAAAAAAATGTATATAAGTAGTATATCAGTCATGTAGTTCCCATAACACAACCTCTGCTTACTTTGGGGCTAGATGATGCTGTGTGAAAATGTCCAGCATTATTATTATTATTCCTATTGGGTCCCAAACTAGGCATAGTCTGTATCTTGGCAAATCTGAGTTTATTCCAGATCATAGTTAATTTTAATAGAAACAGAAAGTTGAATTATATAATTATTGTGAACAAATCTCGAGCTCTTACTGAATTTGATAGCTGTTAGTATCAAGTTTCTGGTGTCCTGACAGTGTTCAATTTTATATAATAGTCTCACAAAATAAATTATGTATCATCTTTTCAATGGAAATTTTGAAAAATGTTTTTTTGAATGAACATAAAATTTATAGAAGTGGTCTTGGCCTTGTGATATTAATGTATTAATTACCTGCCTATTTAATGTATTACTTAAGACCTATACAAACTATGTTCAACTCGAACCTATTGTTTTGTAAAAGGATCATTAAAAACAATAATAGCCTTGTTTTCTTGCCTTTCTTTGCTGGCTTGGTCGCGGAGGAACAGCCAGTAGATAAAAACCGCCGTTTCAAAGTGAATAAATGAATTTTGACTTTTGACTTTGTTATGTGCATGAAAGCTATTAATAAATTAAAATAAATATCTACTATCACAGATACCGCAGAGGTCTAAAACCAGTAATTGTGTTGGCAATGCTGACATATATTATGCCACTGAGAAATGGCATCTAATTACTGGCAGACATAAGCTACAGGTCATAGAGAGTTATAACGTGATGTTAAATAGCCTATAACCTTCCTCAAGAATTGCAAAATTAATTTTCCAATCCGAAGGGAAGTTTCAAAATTACCGCGTCAAACAAATACAAATAAGACAATCAAACTCTTCAGCTTTCTTATTAGGTTAGGTTCTTTTCTTTTTATTTATTTATTTTTAATTTGGTACAAACAGTCACATAAAAATATACATTGCTTATTAATTAATGGCAACATTTACAAAAGACAAGGAGTGCCCAAAAGGAATAATTCAATACTGTAGGTACAATTTCAGCATTAGCTAGGTCTTACAGTGAACATATTATGTGAGTAGGTAGGTATAAGGTATTAAGTTGATCTATCTAATGGGATTACATTACTAACAATATTGTAACCTTGATCTTTGTGAGCTGAACATACCTGTCTACTAACTCAGTGTTACATGCACGTGTCTTCGAATGACTGATTCTAGGACATGCAGGTTACCTCACGATGATGTTTACCTTCACTTTTTAGGAGTTAGTTTGAACTACTAGTTATTAATCTCGATCTAGAATCTAATGTTTACCTGCTAAGTGGCTGGCGGCTGTTCGTCTCGTGGCCAGAGCGCCGGGTCCCAGCCCGTGCAGGCCGGCTGCCACCGTCCACAGATTGGTGAGTATGCGATCCGCGCATTGCTGGTTTATTGAAATCGTGTACAGAAGCAGGAATTGGACGTGCCTGAAAAATATGAACCATACCCAACATTATTTTTCAGCTGTCCCTATCCTCAAAGGTTTGAAAACTCTTGTTAGGGTTAAGCTCGCCTTTGTATATCCTACTATAATATTATAAACGTGAAAGTTTGTGAGGATGGATGCTTGTTACTCTTTCATGCAAAGACTACTGAACGGATTTTGTTGAAACTTTACAGTAATGTAGCTTATACATCAGAATAACACATAGGCTACTTTTTGTCCGGGTACCACGCGAGCGAAGCTGTGGGCAGAAGCTATTGTCCTATATGTAAGTTTTTGTCTGTATTTTATGTGTGTTCAATGAAGAATGAAGGAAAACAATATATATTTACATTTGAACATGTGACGAAACAAAGACATTACCCATCTGATGTTCAGCGGCAGGTGAATATATGAATACTTGCATCACCATAGGCCATGTTCAACTAGGACGTTTCCTACGTAGTATTGTATTGTGCCCGTCACCCTGAGACATAGTGTCCAAAATTCTCATGTGCCTGTCCTCATCTCAATTTCAACGGCACTCATACCTTTCAGACCGGAACACAGCAACACAAGCATTACTTTTTTTTATTGTTTATTTACGAATTAGATATAAGTTATCTGTAATGTTGTATACAGATAACTTAAATCTAATTTCAAATTGTATAAAGAATTTGAATTTATGAATATATGACTATCTGAATATCTGACTAAGAGTACCGTGGTTAGGATCTAAACTCATAAATAAAAGCTGTCGAGGGATTGATGTTAAAGCATACCTGATTCCATATGTAGGCAATACGACCCTTTCGAAAACATTACACAGGATGTGTAAGATCGGGTCTCGTTCCTCCTGTAGCCAGATTAGTACTTCTAGCATACTGTAGTCCAGGGACTGTGAAACTTCGTCGGGATCTTCTAATTCAGTTTCGATTGTTTCTGCCTTGTTGGTGTTCTTTTCGCGTTCGACCACGTTCACGTCCATCACTATCATTCTGTAAAAAGATAAAAATAACAGCATAACCAAATTATCAGCTGTTTTTTCTGACTACCCACAATGTTTTTCTTAACTTCTAAGTAAATTGAATGATAGATTTAGTGCTGTTTTTTCAATTATTATTTTTTATTTTTGTGTAGGTAGATACCTTTACCCTTACCTAGCCATGCATGTTGCTCTCACTGCATCTTAGTATCTACTAGTTAAGTAGTATAAGAATATTGTGATTTCTCAGTAAGCGATATATACTTTTTGAGAAATAAATGATCTTAAACCGTAAGTTGAAGCAGAACATTTTTCTTAACACGTGCTTAAAACGGTGAAGGGAAACATCGTAAGGGACCCTAGAACCAAAAACTCGGAGGCATGTGACATATTCCACTTCGCGGCGATGGGCCACTTGGAAAGCTAACTACTATGCAAAGCGGGGGCACGTGTTAAATATTGGTACGTGTGTCTGAATACCTCCCTTGGTATTTCAAATCTGCGTACTAAGTATGCCCATCGTGGGGATATACAGTTTATTTTTTTCTTGTAGAACATTACATTATTGACATTATAATCACTTGCAAAAACGTATTACAGTATGATAAGTCGATATCGTACATATGATAAGACAATCGCATATATGTGCTATTTTCGTCGCGGGTAATATTAGACACCGACCTGTTTATAATGGCCATCATGAGCTGCTCTCTCAGCGCCGGTAAATACTTGCTCATCCATATAAGATTGTGGATGTAGGATCGGTTTGCGTGGCAGCCGGCTTTGTAGTATGGGAATGATTCTATTACAATCTGCAATAAGAGATCACTGGTCCTGGAAAATTAGAAAAAAAGGGTCATAAAATGCGAAAGCACTCAGTTCTAAATGTTAAGTGGACCCAGCCAAGTGGTGACCTGGCGGAACATCGCTTTATCTGCCTCAGGTTACACAAGCCAAATAGCAATGGAAATGAGACAATGCTACTCATTTTGCAGAGCTTAGCAATGGCCATCTTCTAAAAATGTAAAATGCTTAAGTTCCTCTCAATGCCATCCTACTTACTACTCATGATTTTGTAGTGCACTCCTGTTTCATACCCGACACTTCGAGAAACTAGTGTGTAGACAAACCTAACATTTATTTTACAAACAAACTGTCTAACTATTGTATCCACTAAGTTTGTTAAATTAATTTATTCTGATCTAGTTTTCAATTTTTAAAACTAAGTCTAAGTATTACTAAGCCTGTCTTAATTAGGAGCTGCCCAAAAATTACAATCACCCAAAAAAAATTACCTGGAAAATCTGAAAAAATACAGTATTTTCTGTATTTACATTTCTTGGAATATTCATAAATTCCAATTGATATTCTGTAATGTTTATTATATCTGATGATTAGATTACATGGAACTTACTTAAAGGTCTCTACCCATTACACCGTATCATACCATGACCGTGTCAGGCAAAAAAGTATTCTTTGTATTGAAAAGTATGGGACTATGCTCACTAGACCGTTCCGTCACCAACCAACAACGTCGCGTGTCATGCACGGAGCGGCATCTATTCTCGATGAGAATATTTTGCCGGTGCTGATACGCTCCGTGCATGACACGCGACATTGCCAAACCGCTGTGCGCAGGCGGCGAGCCGGTGAGCAATACTGGAAAAACTTTTCTTCATCATCAACTAAATGCCTAAATAATGTCCAATATTCCCCTTTGGTTTTTCGTTCTTTTATAGAATCGTGAATCCAGTAGCGTCGAGTTCTTGTTGTACGTTCTTCTTCATCCAATATTATGGCAATCATTGCCAACTGTCTAGCGGTTCTTCTAATAGCCATACTTATATAGTGACATAAAAGCACACGTCCACTACAGTCTGATATGCACATAAGAATGACGGATTCCGAATCAACTACGTTACACACGGACATCGTACGGGTGGTATGCGGTCATCATACGCTTTACAAACGGGTACAGAACGCCGTCGATCCGTACAGCGGGCAAGGTAGACCGTGTCGTATTATTTTCGTGTCTGACACGTTCATAGCACGGTCATGGTATGATACCGTGTAATGGGTAGAGACCTTTATTCATCATGTTACTGTTTTTTAGGGTTCCGTACCGCAAAAGGAAAAACAGAACCCTTATACAGTATGCATTTTGTGTCAAAGACCATACAATCATGAATTCATGATCATGCAACCATTTATCTTCCTAAATGGTAAAGTTTGCTCGGTCATCTAATGCATGTAGACACCACAAAGTCTACAATGACTTAAGATACTGCTATTTTAAGAGAAAGCCATGCTTTCTCTAATGCAGTGCAGTATTTTCAGTGAATGGTCAATCACACAAAGCTATGCAGATTTTCATGTACTACTAGCAAGTGTTGATAATGGAGAGAGTAATAATTATTTTAAGTAAGTTACAGATCCATTAAGATTAATAATAGATTGCTCCTTACAGGTCCAGTGTTTCAATACACCAAAGTTACTGTAAAAGTTTAAAAGTGAAAGGCAGCTATGGACTGGATGTAACAGTGAAGACCCATATAAGGGACAACTGCTTAAAGATTGTTAATTGTTGCACTCTTTTGGAGAGGCTTAATATATACAGCAGTGTACTTCTTCCTCAGTGTACTTCTTTAGTGATGAATGTTTGATCCAGCCAATCCTGGTCCTTCCACTGGATTGGTTATGACTTTGGACTGGACTGAAGTGCTGAATGCTGGCTTCATCATACTGGATCATTGTAAGTCATAACTTCCTCTGCTGCTTGGCTCTCCAAAAGTTTAAAAAAACTTATGCATCTTCAAGTTTATACTGTTAAGGACCAACCCAGCCATTCCCAGTCCAACCATCTCCCCCTAAAACCGAGAGGAGTTTAAGGTTCATAGGTAAATATGGCCATCTTGAAAATGCCTTGTTTCATCCAGTGTGAATGTACCACATACAGCATAAAGTTGTATGTGTGGATTTTATGGTACATATTTATCATTACCACAATTCCTGATATTGTTTTATGGCTAATTAGGTTGGTATATAATTCATCTTTAATTCCGCAAGTTCGCATTAAAAATTGAATTGCAGATTATTTTAAACTAGCTTCTGCCCACAGCTTGGCCTGCATGGTACTCGGATAAAAAGTATTCTATGTATTATTCTGATGTATAAGCTATATTACTGCAAAGTTTCATCAAAATCCGTTCAGTAGTTTTTGCATGAAAGAGTAACACACATCCATCCTCACAAACTTTCCCGTTTATAATATTAGTAGGATGTTGCACACAACATGTTCCAAATGAGTGAGACATCACAAATGTATGTCTGATCAAAACAATACAGTATGTATGTCCCAATGTCCCATGTTGGACATCCTCAGTGCATAGATGGAGTATGTGTCAATTCACACATAAATATTTTGAATACAAAAAAACCACTGGTGGATGACTGAGCTCAACCTACAGCCATAATCATTTTGCATTATAATCTTATCAAATATTTTCATGACTAAAATATTAATTAAATTACACAATTCTGCATAAATATAAGGAAAAAAGCAAGGCTGTACTTACATGGGCATAACAGCAACGATTTGTGCAATAATTGAGTGTATGTTAGACCAGCTTTTTACTTGTTTTGGAGATGGTCCATTTTCTTGCCAATTTTCACCTTTAGCTGAAAATACATGAATACCCATATTAGTGCATGATAATTATTATGCAATATTTTTTTGTGATATATAATACATAGATACATTTAATATTTGTGCATTCATAATGGCAAGATTATATTTATAAACACCCAATAGTCCTCACTCTACATTAGGAACCCTGGAGTTGTTTGTGGGCAAGGATGATAGATAGATTGATAAAACTACAGCACATTAAAGGAATTAAAAATCAATAACAGGTACAAAGGGTCTTATCCATATAAGAAAACTCTTCCAGACAACCAAGACAGTAAAGGTGTTATTACACAATATTATTTAATTGTGTGATTATTTTTGTTTATATTTTTTTAACACAAATGGATAATTATGTGCAACAATGAATTAGAGCCATAAATCAGTGAAAATTACCTAATGCAATTATTTTTGTTTGCTACACAAATGCATAAATATTGTGCAACAATGCATTCTAGCCATTAATGAGTGAAAAATACCTTGTGCAATTATCTTTGTTTTCATTTGTTTTTACACAATTGCATAACTTTTGTGCAAAAATGAATTCTAGCCATTAATAAATGAAAATTACCTTGAATTAATTTTGTGCAACAATGCATTTTAGCCATTAATAAGTGAAAAATACCTTGTGCAATTATATTTGTTTACATTTGTTTTTCAGAAACGCTTATCTATTGTGCAAAAATGAATTCTAGCCAATAACAAATGAAAATTACCTTGAAATAATTTAACTAGGCATCTCATGACACTAGGACAGTGGTAGGTATGTGCAGTAACTAGGCCAATCAAGAAGGTGCTATACAAGCCCACAAGCATGTCATCTCGTTGCACCCAATCTAGCGAAAGCACTGTATTCACAAAAGGAACAAAATTCCGTCCCAACAGTACCACACACGACAGACAGTCATCAACGACAAACTTGAAGTTATCGTCATTCAATGGGTACTCTCTCAAAATCTTGATCAGCTCATTGTATTGCACAACATTGTTATGTTCCACTTGAGCCACAATAGCATTCTCTACCTGCTTCGGCTTGAGCTTCAGTCTTGCGTGGGCTAGCGCGGTTTGACGCTCTAATGACTTCTGCAGCAGCTGAGCAGCGATACTTTTACGGGCAACGAGAGCCATTTTACTTCTTGAGATCGGACGCAATCACTTTCAGGTACTCTACAATTTCTGGCTGTCTAAGCAGTTGTGCTTTCTTGTGGTTCAGGACTTCTCTTAGAATACAGCTGTTGTCGTCGGGAACAGACTGGGGGGTTGGCTCGAAGCTGGTACCCGGCTTGCTGTAATTGAGGCTCTGCTCCGCGGCCTCCGAACTCCTCTTATCTTTCAAAAATAACTGCAATCTCTCCAAAACCACTTTGTTATCGCCTTCTTTCTTTTCCGGACTATAACCTTCTTTGGACATAGCTCACTGCTCAATTTACATTGTTACTTATGAGTGTTGCACTTATATAGGAACCAAACTTACACTTTAGTAAGTGAGCCACAAATAAGAGTATGTAATTTGTAGCTGATAAATGAAGAAAAATATTGAAGGAAACACGTGCGCACTTTCACGGTTCACACCGAGCAACACCAAGGCAGGAAAATATAATTTTTCGCGATTTCTGTCACAAGGCAGTCAGTGTCAGACCTCATGTCTACGTTACTTTCAGTAATTCCTAGATTGACCTTGACAAATGTTTGATAGATGTTGGTTTGTCTATGGTACCAAGCAAACAGAAAACGGAATATGCAATTGCAAATAAAGGCGCCCATTCGATGGCTTAAACTAAACAAAAGCACTATTATTATTTGTTATTTCACGTTTTTTTTTGTATGGAACAGAGCGAGGGTTGAAAGCTCCCGTTGAAGGACTTCTTGAGGGTTCATGCAAAGTTCAAAACATCTTCTATAGCAAGTGAAGTTGAAAATTAAGATTTAATTTTTGCTTTCATTCACTTGTCAAGAAGTCGTTGAACTCCATTCAATAAAATTGTTTTGTCTGTGGACTTTCATTTCTCAATGAAGTTTGGGAGGGGTAGAGAATGCGTGTGTATTTCTAAATTCCGGATTTTTGGTAAATTTTACTGCACATAGATTTTATCAGTGCGTACGTCGTGGTGTTGTGAAAGTGAACAGAATGAACCGTTTGTAAATCGCGTGAGATCTAATAGTTTCTTTTCTATGGGCGTCGATAATCATGCAAAATGGCCAACGATTTGTGGTCATGTACCTGTTGTACCGAGGCTCTGACATGCTGGCTGCGATTGAAGCTGTCTCCGGAGGAGATAGAGCAGCGCTCGAGGAGCAAAGAGATCGACCGCATCCTCGAAAAGGACCGACAGACACTACGGCGGCAAGTGAAGTTGCTGCTGCTAGGCGCGGGTGAAAGCGGAAAGTCAACATTCCTGAAACAGATGAGGATTATACACAAAGTGAAGTTCGAGCCGGAACTAGTGCGGGAGTATCAGCACGTGATATACCAGAACATAGTGAAAGGGATACAGGTGTTGGTTGACGCAAGGGATAAGCTCGCGATCCCCTGGGAGAACCCTCGGAATCTGGACGTGGGTCAGCAGGCTTTGCATTTCAACAGCTCGGCCTCACTCGACAGCCGGCTGTTCATGCATTACGCCCCCCATATCCACTCCCTCTGGCTGGACAGAGCCATCAAAAGGGCATATGATAGACGGCGTGAATTTCAATTGGTAAGTCAATGTTTAATATGTAAACAATACAAGTGTCTTTGTATTGGAGTTTGGGGATGTGTCATGTGTAGTTGATGACATGTTTGTCATCTAATTGCTTCTAATGTGTGGTAATTAATTTAGTTTTTTTAATGATGTAAGTTTTATTAATGAATTGTAACAATTTTCCACATTTGAGTTGATCATACTTTATAAAATTGTAACCTACTTTATAGAATATTATGTTAGTTCTATCATAATTAGCTAAGTAGGTTGGATAAAAAAATTGTTGTTGTGCATGTCAATCCTGCATTGGTAGGTTTTAACATTTCTTGTCAATAATGCTGGACATATTTCACACAGCATCATGTAGTCCGAAACTAAGTATTATGGGAATCAATGACTGATATACTACTATGTCCTTTTTTTTTGTAAATAAATACGTAATAGACATAGAAAACACCCAGACCCGAGACAAGTATTTGCAGATCATACAAACATTGGTCTTGTGGCTGAAATCAAACTCGCAACCTTTTGCATCTCAGGCAGGCCTTCGCCCCTTGCACCACAGAGGTTGTTAAAAACAGTTTTCCTTGTCAGTATGAAACAGCTGACAAGGAAAACTGTTTATTTTCATTAAGAAGAATTTTAATATGTTTTGTTTGTTTTCTGGCTAACATAGAACATACAATAGAATCTCGTCACTCTTGCACAGAACTTAATTTGAATTTTGCTAATGTCCGGGATACATTCAGTGAATACATAGTAATGATCCAATGGCATGGTCTAACCTAGAGGCCATGGGGAATTGTTTATTACAGTGACCTCATTTGTCCAATTTGTGGAAAGTGAATGAACCATTACCAATGATTGCTTAGATTAACTTGATGTTTTTGATTATACCTGCATCATTAGGAGCTGGTATAATGTTTGGGGTAAGATTTGTTTTGTCTTTTTCAATTTTATCAGCTTTGTCGATTGTAATGCTGCTTTGCAAATGTTTAAGTTCAAGGGTGGGTTTTAGATGAGATTATATCACCACAGGGGATAAAGGTAAGAATAGATGGTGCAATCCAGCATGCTTTACATTATCTATTCACACAAGTCATGAGGATATAAATTTTGTTAATATTTACTTGTTAGAATTGTTGGTAAAATTAAAAAGTACTTGTTAAAGTAGGAGTCTCTAGTAATGGTTTTTCATCCATATCATTAAGAAAAGCCACTTATGCCATTCTGATGCTTAAATTGACATTCAATGATATACAGATATATACCATGTAAGTACTTTACTATTCACCTGCTGACGTTAACCACTTAGAGGTCCTTCCTCATGAGCACACATAAGGTTTAGGAACACTACCAAACCATGATAATTTCAATTTTATTCAATTATCGTCACAGTACTTACTGAATGAAAGCATGTTGTATATTCTTTCAATTTTAACTCAAGCATTGAGTTGAAGTAGGTGGGTGAATTTTATCATTGCAATTAGAAAACTGGTATTTCACAAAAGAAACTGATGTGTCACCATATTCACTGCTTATGTTTATGCCATAACATGCTATTTTTTATTCTGTGGTTTTGGTGTCTGTTTTTCTGTTTCAGTAGCCACTTTGTTCCTTGCTATGTTTTATTACTCATTTGTTGATGCTACAAAGAGTATCATTTAGTGTACATTTTATGCTAATACTGCTTCATTCATGGTGTAAAAACCACCTAGACCCACTTTCTAATTCGTTTAGACATATTTTATGTTAGTTTGACCATGCAACAAAGAAGTATTGGCTCCAGATTATGTTTTTACTTAAAAATAATTTGAAAACCTACTACAATAATGGCATAATCAATGAATAAGTAATAATACATACATATAGTCACACCTGTTTCCCGGAGGGGTAGGGAGACCAAGGATTTCCACTTGCTATGATCCTGGCATACCTCTTTCGCTTCATTGATCCACATCACATACAATAGTAATAATAATTTATTAACCATAAGTTGCTTAGAGTAACAATCCATGTTCTACATGCTAAGTAAGTAAGTACTAAGTAACCACATTAACTTATAAGTATGTTTCGATAACTTGGGTCATACAGATGATAGGTAGCTATGTAAACTTATTGGTTTCTGAAGACCTCTGAACTGCACACCAAACTGGGTATCGACATGGTCAATGAAGAAATCAAATAATACTTGAACAAATACAAAGAACGCCTGAACACACACCCTAATCACTTGGCTTCACAGCTAACCACCATCAGCTACCCAAAGAGACTGCAGATTACACATTATGGAACTCGACGGACAAGATACCTGAAGAAAATGAGAAATAATCACTGGACCACTTCTCTTACAAGCCTGATTACCCACAACAAACCTGTAGTCTGAAGACTGATCGCAGATGTACACAGAGCTAAAAAAAATTTTTAACTGCGATCAGTCATGACACTATAATAAGTAGATGGCCGAGGTATAACTCCTAACTAGGTTTCCCTATGTTTAGGATATCAGGTCCCCAAGGAAAGCCATTTCGTAAAGGGGATGCTGAGAAACTGCATGAATAAAATGGACAAGAGTTTCATGAGATCGAGATAAGTGGAAAGTGTTGGAGGAAGCCTTTGTCAGTAGGCACATCGATCTATACAGTAATAATGCATAAACCAAATATATAAAAAACAAAAAAATTACAGCAACTGAACAACTAAAAAAAAAACTAATTGTTGACGTTGACGATACAGCTGCCGCATATTGAGCGACTTGTGGGCTAAAACCACCACAGCTTGAATCCCAATCAATGCAAGGTCGCGACGTGGAAGACCCAGCATGAGATGGCGGGACGAGCTCTATGCGCACCTGATATCGAGGTACAGGCCACGATTTCAGGTCGCGTCCACTCCCGCGATTTAACTGCTGTCCTGTGACAGGGCATAAGGAGGGTAGGAAGACCTTTGCCCAGCAGTGGGACAAAAATGGCTGATTCATTGTAATTAATAATTAAAATATATTAAGAATGTATTAGAATATCGGCTATACTGCCAAGACATGTGTTCAATATGAGAATTAAAATGCATCGCCATATTGTTGCACACAACAATGCCAATTAGACTTTGGACTGAAGACACAGAATAAATAATATCCCCAACAGCAGGTGGAACAACTGGTTTTATACTGACAGCTAATTGCCACCAACAAAAGCTTAACTGTAATCCTCAGAGACATAATAATTATATAAAGTTCTTCTGCTTCTCGATTTATAAAATACAATGTATGCCTGTATTTCTATTAAGGCTCAGTAATGATCGGCCAAATATATTTTGGTCTTTAATCTAGTATTGTTGTGCATTCAATAACTTGAGATTTGATTGGCTAAAGCCTGATATTTCGTCTAAATCCGCAATTTTAACCTACTAATACAATAATTAACATTGTTAACAGAACATTCCTAGATTCACACCTACCCTAAGCATTTATAATATACATATATTATGTGAATCTAAGTATATATTTGGGTGTATATTTAAGTTTAATTATTTTCTCGTAACTTCAAAGTTAAATAAATTTAGGTAATAATAATAATATTCTACAAACGCATTACTGCTTATTCTTCATTACATAATGGTTAGCCGGAAGAAAATGCTAATGAACATTAAGTTCGCATCTATCCTGGAATTTTTAGAGAGTATTTCCAGTTTACACTTACCCTGGAACAATTAAGGTTGTTACTTAAGTTCATTATGAGCTAAACCCTAAATTCGGTTTTAAAGGCGAAGGCCTAAATGGTTTTCGCCATGAGCGCTTATAATAGCCCAAGTGAAGGCTATGCCACAAGTTAAGCTTATCAAGCGATAGCTCGTGGGTCCCGCTGATGATGATGTATTTGGGATATTATAAAAAACTTATGTTAACTTATTATTCATGACTTATAAAAACCGTTTGGACAAAGTAATGCGTTAAAGCTACCTAGCCTAACATAAAAAGGAAACAGATATTTACACCAGTTAATTCTTTCAAAGAAGTCTTGTGGACTTGAATAAAATAATCGTAATTGCATACGTTATCTCATTTTGATTAGTCAGTCCGTTGCGTCATGGCATGCCTGTGGCTGGATAGATTGGTACAGTCAGCGGAAAAATGAGGATCATTAGAAAAACGAACATAAAAACAAGTTTGAGTCGAAGCGAAAATACTATTTGCGGTACCAATACTTTTGAGGAATCCTGAAGGGGTCAAGTCCAAGCCATCAGATTATTGTTCCACCATCCTCAACCCGGGACCTTTGTATCGAAAGTCGGGTGTCACGATTAAAATAAGTCCAAATGCGACATGTCAATTACTTATGACTTCTGTGTTTCTCTCTCGTAGCAGCAGAATCGGGACTTACTTTCAGTCATCCATAACAAACAAAAGCCTTGGGCCAAATTACACCGCCATATCAGGCTGGGAAAAGCTGAAATGGGAAACACCCGAGATTTATTATGTACACAAACACTGAATCAATAACCTCTCGTCGCTCACTGTACTAAGTAGCCACATGTGTGTGGTGTCCATTCGCCCATCGTGCGTAATCGACACTACAAGATGATTTGCCGCAGTATCGAATCGTGCTGAAAAAATAATACCCTCCTCCGTCTGTTAAGTAAAAAGTGGTTAGCTATGGATATCAGCATACTCGTAGGATGACTCCTCTTCCCATATAGGTACAACGTACAAATTGTTGTCTCTGATTAGTCTTTATAGACAGTCATGGTTTATAATATCTCTGTTTCTACATGTTAACGGTAGATGTAAGGCAGATCTCTGAGAAAACCATCGTAGGTGTGCATAGTGCATCTTTACTAAACTTGAGCACTGGTAGTGTGTTGCTAGCGACTCCGACTTTCGATCCGAAGGCCGTCGATTCGAATCTCGTCGTGTATGTATGTATGTGTATGTGTGTGGACTCCCTTTTCCGCATTTAAACTCTTTAGTTGGTTCATTGTGCGTGGGAGTTTTGGCTAGTGGGTTAGCCAGCCCAACTCCGCCCAGAAGCACAGAAGTTTCCTGGGGTCTTCACAGGCTTCGCGGAGTGACCTTGGGTTGCCAAGGATTTTTGCGCGGTGAGTTGCTACGCCCACGCATTCCAGGATTACGTGGGCAGCTGATTCCTCTTCGGTTAGACATCCTCTGCAGAGTGGGCTGTCTGTGGCTCCGATGTTGTAGAAGTGTTTGTTCAAGGGGCAGTGACCGGTTAGAGTCCCCACGATGATCCGGAGGTCTGATCTTTTGAGACTTTGTAGGCGACGCGTCAGTCGTGGTAAGATGGCAGGTAGAGCTGCTCTTGACTGTCTGCAGTCCGTGGCCTGTCCCCATCGTTCATTGTGTTGGTTTATGGTGCGGTGTCGCATCCACGTGCGCAGCTGAGAGAATGGCAGAGGGAGGAGTGGGGCGGGACCTTCTGTGAGTGTTCCTGATCCTCTTCTGGCCAATTCGTCTGCAGCATCATTGCCAAGTGATCCACTATGTCCCTTAATCCATTGTAGAGTCACTTTGTTTTTCGCCGAGATTTTCTCTAGGGCTAGGTGGCACTCGTAGACGAGTTTGGAGTTACAGCTGTGGCTTTCCAGAGCTCTTAGTGTTGCTGTGCTGTCGGAGAGTATGCGTATGTTGTAGTCTTCGATTTCTCTCCTGTATATCGCGGTTGCGGCCTCGGTGATGGCCACACATTCACATTGGAAGATGGAGCTGTGTGTGCCTAGTGTCATTGAAATGTTGATGTTGAGATCCATCGAGTGTACTCCAGCGCCCGTTCCTTGTTTGGTTTTTGAGCCATCGGTGTAGACACGGACTTCATTGATTCCTGATTGATCTCTTAGTTCCTCGTATAGTTGTATGTAGTAGTGTTTTTGGAATATTCGTTGTTTGGAGGTCTTGTCACATGGGGCAGCTAATAGAGGCTCATGTGTAATTGCACGATCCAGGATAGCCGCATGCAGGCTTCTAGGGTTGCCCCATAGGCCCTGGTGTTGGAGCCTCAAAGCGGCCATAGTTGCCTCCTGCTGTATGTAGAGGTCAAGCGGGGCTAGGCCTAGAATGATCTCAAGTGCGGCCGTCGGGGTTGTTCTCATGCAGCCTGTAATGGCGGAGCATGCGAGTCTTTGAAATCGTTGAAGCTTGGCGATTACGGTACTTAATTCGGTTCTGGTCCACCATACGATTGCTCCGTAAGTGAGTATTGGTCTTATCACGGCCGTGTAGAGCCACATGGTTATTTTCGGGGAAAGTCCCCATGTTTTCCCAAGCATTCTGCTACATTGAAAGAAGGTTGTGCAGGCTCGCTGTATTTTGTAGTCAAGATGTTTATTCCATAACAGTTTGTTATCTAGGATGATCCCTAGATACTTGACTTCGTTAGTTAGTTTTATTTCGGTGTTGAATAGCTTCGGGAGTCTTAAGTTTCCTAGGCTCCGTTTGTGGGTGAACATTATGAGTTCCGTTTTTGTGGGGTTGACCGATAACCCATGACTTGTGCACCAGTTTTCGATTGTTTTAAAAGCTGATTTCATGAGGTCACATAGTACGTTCTCGAAATGTCCAGTCGTTAGGATAGCAAGGTCATCTGCATATCCCACTGTATACAGTCCTCGACCATTCAGTTTCTGGATGAGTTCGTCTACAACTATGTTCCATAGCAGTGGTGAAAGAACGCCACCCTGTGGGCAGCCTCTGACCACTATACCTCTGGTTGTTGTGTTAACAGTGAATTGTATAGCTCTGTATCTGAGCATATTGTTTATCCATTCTGCTAGCGTTGGGGCTACGCCATAGCGTTCTAGTGCCAGGCTTATGCTGTTGAAGGATGTTTTGTCAAAGGCGCCTTCTATGTCGATGAAGGCACCCAGAGTCGGTAACTTGTTGGTTAATCCGTCTCCTATTCGTGTTACCACGCTATGAAGTGCTGATTCAGTTGATTTGTTCTGACTGTAGGCATGTTGATGTGGATGTAGGGGCTTGCGCAATAGAGTGCGCCCTCTTATTTCCAGGTCACATAGCCTTTCCAGTGTTTTGAGAAGGAACGAAGTGAGACTTATTGGTCGAAAGGATTTCGCCAGTGTGTAGTCGCTCCTTCCTGGTTTTGGGATAAATACTACCTTCACTTCCCTCCATTTGCGAGGTATGTAGCGATGGGCAACGCAGCCTCTGAAGATGTTAACAAGATAGTCAGCCAGTAGGTCGCCACTCCATCTAAGGAGACCCGGGAATATCCCGTCTAGTCCTGCTGATTTGAAGGGAAGGAAGCTGTTGATGGCCCATAAAACCTTTTCCTGATCGATGAGGTCATGGGCTACGATCCAGTCTTGGCTACTGGATGTTCGTTCGGTGCGCATGTCCCATTCGTGATTGTCTGTAATCTGACACCCTGGGAAGTGTGTTTCTAGCAGCAGTTCGCTTGTTTCTGCATCAGATTTTGTATAGGTGTTGTCTGGTTTCTTGAGACATCCAAGTGTACGCTCAGGTTCGCTTGATAGTATGCCTTTCGTTCGTGCTGCATGGCTGGTGCTTTCTATGCTTGTACAGAAGCGTTTCCAGCATTCCAGCTTCCTAGTTCTTATACGTTTTTTGTAAGTTGCTTTAGTGGATTGGTAGTTTTCCCAATCCTTGATTTGGCGAGTGTTTATTGCTCTGTTGAACAGACTCCTTACTTTGCGACGTAATCTCTGCAGTTCGGGGCCCCACCAGTGTCGCTTTGGTCCCACCGGGGGCATGACGAGAGGGCACGATTGTTCATAGCTGTGGGTTAAGATGTGGGTGAGTTTGTTCACGTAGTGTTCGATGTCTTCTACACTTACGTTGTTTGATGGCACATTCTCAGACTCAAGAGCTGATCGGACCATCTTTACAAATTTTGTCCTGTCTGTCTTGCGTGGGGCGCGCCTAGGTTGCGGTGTCGGTAGGTTCATGCAGAGATTGAATCTAATCCATCTATGGTCCGAGCATGACGCCTCGTCAGAGACGTGCCAGTCGGTGATAGAGTGGGACACCTTCTCTGTAGTTATTGTTAGGTCAATGATGGTATGGGCTCGAGAGGTTACAAATGTTGGTTCTGAGCCTCTGTTAAGTATTGTGAGATTAGTAGTAAAAAGATAATTTACCAGTTCTTCTCCTCGGATGTTTGTCTTGTCGCTGCTCCAAAGGTTGTGGTGCGCGTTGGAGTCGGTGCAGATAACGAGTTCCAATTTCTCCCGCTCACAGTACTCGACTAGGGATACCACCTCTGCTGTAGGTATGTCCTCGTCGCCTGGCAGGTAGACGGATGCTAGGACTACGTCTTGGGGTATCTCTTTAGGTCCAGTAGTGAGCCTAACAGCAGTTAGGTCTCTGGAACAGAATTCGTTAATTAATAGTGTCTGTAGGTGTTTGGGAGTGATAATGCAGGTTCTAGGGTTGCTTACGGTGGTGTCGAGGAGGAGTTTTCCACTGGTGTTGCTTAGACCACAGATTCTGCCCTTCCTAATCCACGGCTCTTGGATTAGGGCTATGGTCTGGGGGTTTTCCTCCAGCGCTCTGCGCAGAGAAGCCGTCGCTGTGAGGCTGTGCTGGAGGTTGGTTTGGATAATGGGGAACGGTTTAGGAGTGTCGGATCGGAGAGGAGTTGAGGCAGCTGTCGCTGACCTCACTCCCCTCGACGTCCAGAAAGCACTCCTCGTCCTCGGGTTTGGGTGTGGATGGGGGATCAGTTTCCATCTCTATGTTTTCTAGTTGGCGCTCTGATGTTCTTTCGCCAACGTTGGGTTTTTGAGGGGTGGGTTTGGGTTGAGCGTCGCCTTTCGCCTGGGTTGGTCCAGAATCCTCCTCCAGGATTCGGATGTAAATGTTACCCATACGCCAGTAAAGGCGGCGCTCCTGTTGTTTGAGTTTGTTGACATCAGACTCTGGAACACGAAGGAGCAGGTGGACACCAGGTGATTCCCGCTCCGTCTGTTTTTCCGCTCTGACTAGTGACCAAGAGTTGACATTGACAAACTGGTTTTGCATCGCCAAAATCCTTCGCAGCCTGTCGATATCCTTGTTGGGTTCGGGGATGAACAGACCACAGAGGATGCGCCGTTGGATTTCAGCTTGAGGTCTGACCACAAGCTTAGTCCCGGCGATTGGCGATGTAACGTTGTCCACCGCGCAGCGGAGCCACACTAGCGCGACGTCGTCCTCACACCACAACTTGAGGACTCCCTCGCTATAGTGCGCCTTGCCACGGAACCGGACTTTGGATGTTTGGGACGACGTTGCCGGGTCGAGAAGTTCGTCCTCGTGCTTCGTCTCCAGACAAGTTCGGATGCTCGTGACTTGCTCAGCCGTGAGGTCGTTGAAGGGTTCGGTCATGACTGCCACGCACAGCTCGTTGGCCCTGAACGCCGCTGCATAGCTGACCGACCCTTTGTGTTTGTTGGTCCCCGATTTCACACGTTTGCTGTCTCCAGTAGGCGTGGTTGTATCTTCGGGCCGGGACCGTTTGGTGACGGGTTGAGACGGCATGTTGGGATGTGCCGCGGTGTTTCTCTGGGTTTTAGCTGCCAGTCTGCCTGCGCGTTTCCCTCTAGGCTTGGATTTGCGGCGAGTCTGGCTACTTTCGCTTGTCGCTGGTGTTGCCTCGGGCACCACCTGCGCCTGGACCTGTTCGGCCTGACCGGAGGTCGAGCTTACTGGGGTCGGTGACTTGGCTCCGTGGTGGAGTTGCCGTCCCCCGTCAGCAGCCTTTTGTCTTGCCTGTGCCCTTGCCTGAGTGTCCGCCTTGGCCTTCTGGCGCTTGTTGTTCCTATTTTTTTTGCGCGGAGAGACTAAAGTCCAGATTGGCTCTGTCTGTTGCGCGGGTATAGCAGTCTTAAGAGCGGACAGCTCTATTTCCGTGTCTTTGGTCGCAGCCATTGGTGGCGCTGACGTGGACGCAGTAATGGAGCCTATCGCGCTCAGGGAAGCAGCTGGGTTTCCGCTCGGCATTGTCAGAGACGCAGCCTTGCGGAAGCCTAGCGCGTTCAAAGATGCGGTTGGGTTTGCGTTTTTCGCGTTTGAAGACGCTCGAGGGGTGGTAAGAGCATGCGCGGCCGAAGCCGCAGCAGTACTTGAAGATGCCACCGGGGTGGCCTGTGTGGGGTTGGTCGTTCTTTTAGAAGCCATGGTGGGGAAAAGTTTAGAGATCATTCATGTAGTTATCCACCCGCCACGGAGTCCTCAGTCGGGGACGTCGCGTGCTCCGCACGCGATCGCCAGAGTTACTACATGAACTTAGGGCCCCCATCCTGTAAAATAGACGAGACTGAACGTTGCGAAGGATGCTGGGGCTGCCCGTGACCAAAGAGGAAGCCGCAAGCTCACCCCAGGTCCCGCGCCTCGCCGCCTGCCTACCCCCCAGGTGAGGACCCTCGCCAACGACCCTCAGACGGGGCGTCACAGCCGATTGATCGTAAGTGGCTAGCTTACGACCGCCCGTGTGAAGAGAAATCCAGACCAAAGAGATGTGTTGATGGTAGCAAGCACAACCACCGGCTCGCTACGATCTCAATCACCAGGACTCCTTCATCCTCCGGTACGGGTTCCTGCGCACGGCACAAACACGCAGGAGGTCATTGCTATCCACCATTCTGTTTATCACACAATGATGAACCCGCCGGAACATGACCTCACCATTCCAGGCAGCGTTCGTCTGGTGGTTTTTGTTACGTCTATTTCCAAGTGAAGTAGACCAAAAACAGGGAGCAACCACGTGAAGGATTCCCACCAGACTTGTCTTAGGGATCGGCGACTGTTGCGCTACACTCCCCTAAGACCATTCGCGGCCTACCCATCTTGAAGAGACGAAGTAGGTCAGGCATGTATCTATACTAGGCAAGCGGCTTAAACTAGAGAGTCCAGAAAGCAAAAGCAAGCTAGGCAACGCAACTATTAAAGCATAGACACAGACCCTCGTCGTGCACTTATTTAAAATTTCACTCGAAATGTCTATGTGCGTATAAGCAATGTTATTTTGCTCCGGAAAAGTGAGGTAAACCATCGTGGGGAAACCAGCTTGTCAGTAACAAAATAATCGAAGACAAAATAGTGCCTCTGCAAGGTGCACTGAATTCTTTCACACTGGAACTGATCCCGTGACTTTTAGGTCAAAGATCCGGGTCACTAGCCACCACCATCAGTGAGTGCTTTCAAATACAGAGTAGGCTTCTATAACCCTAACCAGCAGACATTTCTCGCATTGCAGATATACAAAATGATAGTCTGAAACAAAACTTGACTTAGCTTACTAAAAATCACAGATTTTTTACTTTGTGATAACTCATGCCCGTATTTGAGATATTTCTTGCCAACTGTCAAAACTCGTGTCTTCAGATTAGCCATAAACAGGTTAGTATAACCTGGCATATTTTTGGCATATCATATTTTTTGGCAAAAGGCCTCTTTGGCTGTTGCCAGCTTCTTCCGATCTTGCATTGCAGTCTTGGTAAGACGCAACATACGGTTTAAGATCATTTATTTCTCAAAAATATTTACAATATAAATAGCTTACTGAGAAATCACAATATTAAGTACTAAGGTAAGGTTTTAAATGCAGTGAGAGTAACATGCATGGCTAGGTAAGTAGGTAGGTAAGGGACCTACACAAACAAAAAAAATAATAATTTAAAAACACAACCAAATCATGCAATAATACATGCAAGTTAAGACATATAAAACATCTAAAAGATATGTTTTTTCATCTAGTTCAATTGGGGTTGGTAATCATCATGCCTTTGAGAATTGTCTCAAAGGCATGATGATTACCAACCCCAGTTCTAGTAGAATGGTTCTAATAGAATCCAATTAGTTTTTGTTATGCTACGTTTTCATAACAAAAGCCTTGCAATGCTTAAATTATGGTTTATGTAGGTTTTAATATTGAAAACTTGTCTAGACACAGAATGTAAAATTATAAGATAATGTAGAAATGAGCGTCTTGTAAACACCTGTATGTTTCTTAACTGATGTGATGAATCATACAAAGATTTGCAATACATACGTGAGCTATCGCGGCATTGATTTCATTACTAGATAAAGCTTCAAACTTCAAACACAGCATTGTCTAAGGCGGTCTTGTTTTCTTTCTCATAGGTGCTGGGGTGTGAAATAGTAAAACCATTGTACCGTTTATAAAGGGTATAATTACCATTGAAACATGCCAACAATGGCCTCTGAGTGTAACCACTGAGCAAATTGCCCCCATTTCGTTAATGATTTCTTGGCTTCATTCATTAAATTCACGTGCACCTAACAAAAAATGGCGAATTCATTATCTTCCTTGTCTTGTAAACTTGTATATCCTCTACTCCAATAATTCGACCTGCTCTCAGATGGAATAATCGTAGTAAACACAGAACCATGTTATATTCTGAGAAACAGAAAAGGCTATTTTCATAATACCATAATCGAACGTTTTAAGCTGGTTATCGTGGAATGCGTATTGTGTCATTGGTCAGTACATATTGCTGTTGGACTGTTTTATGTTATTTCGTCACAATAATGCTGGTGTTTCTAACTTTTACTTGTGATTTGCCTATTGCCTTGGGCGCGTGCCGGCCGGCCGGTGCGTGCACGCTTTGCCCTTGAGAATATTGAAATGTATCAGACAAAACACCGAAATAGCGTTTTTGCACGACTTCAGGTAGATTCGACATCGTTCGCATAATTTAGGAAATTATAGGGTCGCCCTGTATTTTATTAGTCACATTTACGTCAGCATGACTACATTTTGTTGAAATCGGATCTGTACGTGCTTGGTTTGTACTAATGGAAATAATGTTTCAACCTAGGTACTTGTTTTCTTTTTATGCAATGGGCACGTTATTGTAGCGCATGGGTTTGGGTAAATATCCTGTTAGCCTACATTACATCATAAGAAAACGCCTTCTAAGAATTTTAAAGTCAAATATTATTGGTTTTATTAATTTAAAATTTAAATCATAAGGATCATATAGAAACGTCAGAATCTCATATAGAAACTCATGAGGACAACTCAATATTGCGTTTTTTCAGAAGGATTTGTCCTTCTCGTTTGCATTGTCTCCAAACCATTGGAGACAAATCTTTACGTGTTAACAAGTAGTGATGGTATTATAATAATTATGTATTATGTCTCTAAGGTATTTATGTTATGGGCCTATTGCCATCATTTTAAATGTTGTTCATGTTGTTGCCTGAAATAAATGTTTGTTATTAGTATTTTTATTTATTATTGGCATTGTCTGGCAAACCAAATTATGGTTAGAGGTCTTCCACAGCTAAAAGATATGCTTGGTAAACGAGGCACACTTCAATCGGTGTTTGTGGTTGACTCCTTTATTGTATGCGTAAAAGGTGTAGCATTTTATACGTTTACTCATTGTTCCACAATCGTGTCACTCCTTTGTATGCGTTTATATTTATCAGACTGGAGGCGTGACTCGGAAAACTTGTTAACTCAGTGAACCGTTAGACAGGATCCTTGAGTTTTATCGTTCAAATTCGTAAGTTTTTACGATTTTACGGAGATATTCATCTCCGTGATAAATCTCCTTTTGACAATAACATCACTTGGAAAACATTTTCCTATATGCCAGCAGTGATTTTAGCTGCAAATGTTTAGTAACTCTCCTGCGTAGTGACAATTCAGCAATATCACTCACTGCGGAACTTTCTATCATGTTACCATGTAGGTTATTTCAGAATATTTATGTTTAACTTTAACAGTTCCTAAACCTGTAGTAAGTAGACATGACTGCCTTCTTATTATGAGATGAATAGATTTTTCCTCATTCTATGTTTACGTGTGTCGGATTCTAATCATGTAAATTAAATTGAATAATCTTAGCGGTCCATTCATTCATTCGTTTCATTATCATACGTAACATTTACATAACATTATCTTAGTTCTCTAATCTCCTTTGTCAAATAGTAAATTGTTTGTTCTCATCACTTCGTAATATAATTCGTAACTTGCCTGTCATTCCATCCTTTGTTTGTTCAACATCTGTGTGGTTTGTAGGGATTAAGGATATCCGATGCCCCCACAGATGTAATCTGTAGAATACTTGCCCTATCTAGATTACTTATCTTAGATTTGCTCATGCACGTGCTAATAACGATGACCACACACCGATGTTTCCCTTTTCGAGATAAGTCTATTTCCAACATAAAAGTATCGTCCTTATCTCATTATGATATTACTTCAAGGGGTTCATTGATGTGCGTGTTGTAATAATAACGTCTACCTCACTCAATCTTCGGGAATTTCGATTTCGGGTCAATACTGAATCTTTTGAGTGTTATATTAATCTACTTTAAGGACTCAGATTTCGCTAGCCTTGTTTTCGCATTTACCATTTCCATTCTTAATTTCAACTTTGTTACTTTCCAGAGTGACTCAGTCAGCTACTTCTTCGACGAGCTGGAGCGGATCGCGCGGCCCGATTACATACCTTCCCACCAAGACATCCTGCACTGCCGGAAGGCCACCAAGGGCATCTCCGAGTGTACCATCAACATCAACAATGTACCTTTCGTCTTCGTCGACGTGGGAGGGCAGCGGACGCAGCGGCAGAAGTGGACGCAGTGCTTCGACTCTGTCACGTCGATACTGTTCTTGGTTTCTTCTTCGGAGTTCGACCAGGTGTTGTCCGAAGACAGGTAAGCTTCTTGGGTTCGCTTTAGACTTTAAGCTATTTCATGTTATAAAAGCGTTCTAATACTATCCCGAAAAGAGGGCATTTAAATTTGGGACTTAAATTCGACTTATTTCACCTTTTATTCGTTTCGGCTCATTTCATTAGTAATTTGCTGCCTTCTGGTACACCTTTAGTTTTTACCACCGTATCTGATTAGTAAGATTAGTTTTAACAACGCTCTCCTAGTTTCTAAACTTACTGCATCCCGACTCATCATTGGTCGATTGCCTTATGTGCGAATGTTATTTATGCGCCATGTAACTCTCACTTTTCCATCATGATGATAGGCGTAGATACACCACTTTCTATTTAATTATGTACATGGTATTGACAACCATCGTTTACAACTTTGAATGATCAGTCATGTTTGTTTTTGACTCTAGTCCTAACGTGGAATAAAGCTTTTTTACGAAGCCGCAAGCGGCTTGTACCAATTGACAAGTAACATTCAAACAGTTGATTAGTAGACCTTACCGTAAACTGATAGTTACCGATGTTATACCAATGTCATGGCTGCAATTTCTCTCATGTCGTTTATTGCCATACTCGGCTCGACCACATGCCATACGGCGACAGTGGCGACTTCTAAGTCGCTATAACTAGAGTTATAATCGTTTGCGCAAATAATTGGCTTTATAAACAACTTGGGACTTATTTATTGAGCCGGGTTCTAGATTTTAATGTTTCAACCTACTAATATTATAAACACGAAAGTTTGTGAGGATGGATGTTTGTTACTCTTTCACGCTAAACGGATTTTGATGAAACTTTACAGTAATATAGCTTATAACATCAGAATAACATATAGGCTATTTTTATCCGGGTACCACGCGGGCCAAGCCGTGGGCAGAAGTAGTTAATGTATAAATATACATCCAACAAACACATAATAGTCTTGGTCCTACAATAGGATTTCCTGTACGTGAGTGTCAGAAACTACGAGTACCGTGTTACCATTATTATGGTACCAATATTTGCAGAAAATTTGTCCAGCTGCGGGGATCGAACCCTTGCGTCGCAGCCGGCTTCTCGCCCGCCATTGAGGTCGGAGTAATATCTAGTAGTAATAATATGCCTATAATGAGTATGAGAGCTTTGACAAGATAAATTCGTATATATCATTATTTTTGTCATCAAGCCCGCGAGGTGGAAAAAAAGCATACAGCTTACCTATTTTTAAGCGGCTACCGTAGCCTAGGGACCTATGGTATATGCAATATCAGAGGCCTCACACGCACGTTGCCAACCCTTTAAAAAATTCAAAACGCCTTTTTTGAAAGACCTCATACTGTAGTAATTTGGGAATACTTCATCATTAACAGCCTGATGAAGTGCACTGCTGAACAAAAGCCTCTTCTTAAGAGCATGGGCTACCTCTGTCCACTGACTTCCCTCGACTTCTAAGATGCTATCAATCTAAAGAGCATGACCACCTCTGTTCACTGACTTCCCTCGACTTTGAAGATGCCATCAGTCTAAAGAGCATGGCCACCTCTGTCCACTGACTACCCTCGACTTCTAAGATGCCATCAGTTTAAAGAGCATGACCACCTCTGTCTACTGACTTCCCTCGACTTTTAAGATGCCATCAGTCTAAAGAGCATGGCCATCTCTGTCCACTGACTTCCCTCGACTTTTAAGATGCCATCAGTAGATCAGATGGTGGGGATCGTAGGATTGAGGGGGTCATTATTCTCCTCCAACAGTTGTCGGTTCTGCGCGCTAAATAGTCTGCAACTGCCACTTTGACTGGACTTCACGATTATGGCTTGTGTGGCTATTTGTTATAACTCAACTTGCATTTGTAGCGATGTTGGTGACTTTAGTTCTTCTATTCGATTTTCATCACACTATAGCTGGATGAAGTATCACTAAAAACAAAGCAGTGTGTTGCCTGATTCTTCTCGGCTTGATCGTACGTGAGGAGTAAATTCACTTTTAAATTTAAAATTCATATAGTTTTTAAGTTGACTTTCCATATGATCCTTGTGATTTCAATGAATAAAAGCCTATTGTCTTCGACTTTGCTTTGACTATGAATTTCCTCGTTCCGGATTCGGAGATCCGTAGGTATTCGGATAACAAATAGTGCGTGCGAAATGAAATAGTTGCTTAGTGGTGGTAAACTTAAGCTAATCGCAATGAAATTAAGCCCGGAGGCGAGACGTGTATCAGTGAGTCAACTTATGCAAGGACTTATCTTAAACGATGACGAGAACATGAGACTATATCCTGCCCAGAGACGTATATCTCGTAAATTTAAAGTAAAATAGTTAAGTAAAAATTTCTTATTTTTTTAGATAAACTTACTAACAAACATTATCGAGAACTATTAACTCTGGATACTAGCTAATAACGTTGTGCTTTATGGATATAAAAGCCTAAGAGTTATGAGTGGAGTGTCAAGTTAGATATACTCTAAAACGAACAAACTAGTTAAAGTTTGTTTGTTTTAGACTAACAAACAAACTAGTCAAACAAGTTCGGACTGTATATCGTGGGGCAGAGCCTCTCGTTCAGATACTCATCGTGCAAAAGGCAAAGGTGTTGATTGAATCATAGTTGAGATTTTTTTCCCTCCAGAATACGCACAGCCACATACTTAGTACTGACCTCGCACTAGGATTCCCTGTGTCGTGGGTATCAGGAACTAAGAGTACCGTGGTACCACCACACCCATAGCCGTAACAAATATCTGCAGAAAATGCACACATTTGTCCCGGGAATCGAACTCCACTTCTTGCGTCGCAGCTGGCTACTTACCCGCTGTGCCACCTTGGTATTCAATCAAGAATCTCTATTAAACTACTGTCTCTATTTACGCGGAAGACAGTCTTTTGTCGTCTTCTCAGTTCTCACTATTGATATGTTGTCGAGGAGCTGAATTGCCTCGACGTTCATATGAAAATGAAGTCTGCTCATGAGCTTCTGCATATTTTTCGAAGACTTCAAGCCTTTTTTTTTAATGCCTGGAATGAGATGGTTCCTCATATAGTAGCGTTGAATTGCGTTCGACATCAAAAAGACAAAAGTTACTTCTTCTGACATCAAAGAGTAACAAACATCCATCCTCACAAACTTTCACGTTTATAATAGTAGTAGGATTTCATGGACGATTGATATAATTCTATCTGTCGTTGTACAAAATAAAAACACTATGCACTATGGGAAAGGTGGCTCTTTCTTTGACTTAAAATTTCATTGGACTGAACTTCATTGAGCGTTTGCCTTCTCAGAAACGTTCTAACGAGTCGATAATAGTTCTCAGTATGATGATAACTTTCGTCAGCAAGGAATGTAAGCTTGAAACTTCGGACTTGCTTGTCTTAGTTTACACAAGTATTGTTAGAAAATATTGCTTTTAAAAAAATTTTGTGGCAAAAAAAAAAAAATACTGTTGAGATGACTTTTCACCCGCATACTAAATTATGTGTGGGTTAGTTCTACGTAAATACGTGTATACGTAAATCTTTCACCATTTTTCTCCAAAAATGTTGTTACGAAATGGAATGTAAAACGGCTTCACAGACTGTCATGTAGATTTTGCAATCATGTTTAATGACTCACAAGTCAGGGGTTTTTTAAATTGCAGGATGTTGACAATATGATTATCTCTTTCTCTCTGGTTCACGGGAATCCCAATTGACATAAACTCTCCCTTAGTAGGGATTCCCCAATAATTCTGGTGGTAAATAATAGTCACCCATTGTGTCCACTTCTCTCCAAATCTTGATTTTATCACGCCAATCTTACATAATATTTGATTCGAGTCATATGCTTGCTATTTTCCAAAAACAAAAATACTTCGACTGGTATTATACCAAAGTTGTAAGTAGGTACCTAAGTAAAGCTATGTCAGTAATATCATAGAATACTAATGTTAATGTAAACTAACTGAAAAACTTTATCATTTGGTTTTTGTTGCATATGAACTACGTAACAGCTGATCTGATTGATGAACTTGTAAAAAATGTATGTAACATTTAATATAATATCCCAAAAATTAAACCTCTGCGGGACTCAAAACAGCGACCTCCCGCTTGGTACGCGGGGCTATACCAACTGAGCCACGAAATAAGGTAGACTTGGTTTCACAAATGGGATAATTTTACCCAACCACCGCCCGAGCGAAGCCGTGGGCAGAAGCTAATAAATTATGCATGTGTAGGAAGTCACTGCCGGTACAGTAAACATATGTGAAATTATTTATCAATCTGTGAGTTGGCTCTACATTCGGATTTATGGTGATTTTTATATCCCACAGTATTTCGTACATTACAGACTTGTTGCTCAAAATAAGCCTATGTTTATTGATCTCCAAGGGAAAGATTTATCAACCGTAAACATTTCAAAGGCAATAAAAATTTGCTAAGTTATAAAGAATGTGCTGCGATCTGGTTCTGGTTTCGAGCGTGCGGCTTGCGGCTTTGGCATATTCGGTTAAATGTTTATTTGTGCGGATTTTATGTTTTTAGGGTTCCGTACCTAAAGGACGCCAACACAGCCTATGCTATCCGCCTGTCTGTCACTGTATATTTTTAACCGTTATTATGTAGACATTAAAGTATTTCACAAAATACGTGACTACTATAACCTCTATCAATATAAATCTATAGGGTCTCCATACAAGAAAACTTTAAAAAATGCAACTATCTTATTATTCACCAAAAAAATCGTCTCAATATTGTTTGGAGGTACGGAACCCTTCATGCGTCAGGTCTTGCATTCGGCCGGTTTTATTGAGCGTTTCCGCTTGCTATTAGTAAATTCACGCACGATTAATATGGGCTGAGATAAAATATAACATTAGTTAATGAATGAAATGATTAAGTCGTGTTTTAGGAAATACCTCCAGTCCAGCTTTAGGTCCATCAATGAGATGATGTTGATGATTATTTTAATAGTAAGAACCATTCGAATGCGGTAACTATGGTGATAACATAAAGAGATCAACAAGCTCTGTCCTTTGTCCTGATAAGCATTGAATGAATGAATGAAAACAATTAATAAATTGTACAATAGTATGAATAATAATTATTGTATAATAGTACATTACAAGAAAATTACAAAGAACAAAAACTTTGAGCGTTTTCATTGAGCTTTCGTTTGAGCATTACCATGCTTGGACTAAAATGTATGTCTAAAGGGGCTGGGTATTTAATCAAGCCCTCGCACTTGCCTGCAATCACGTACAACCAAGAATAGGAATAGGTATTGTCAGGCTCTAAAATAGAAACCAACTTGTATTCTGAAAATTACGTTTAGTTTGACTAATCTTACAATGAATGGTTTCATTATTAAATTATTTTTACACAAATAAAAAGGGTACAAAAAGTGGGCTTAACGCTAAAAGCATTTTCTACCTGCCAATCATACAGGTATAAAAAGAGAGTTGGTGTGCTTCTTTAAAAGTAACAAAAAGAAATACGGTTACCATACAATAATATTTAGATTTACAGAAACAAAAACTACTAAAATAAAAAGTTAAATGCAGGTTTCATCATCTGATAATGATGCATTTTGAAGTCCGCTTCTGGACATAGACCTACCCCTATGTCCCCAATAACTCCTATGAGGTCAGGGATACTGCTGTCATCAACCCAAAGTCCTTATAGCTCAAACAGTTGGGCTGGTTGGGGTCAGGTTAGAAGGGACATAACGTACAACAGACCCCAATGCGGGACGTCAGTGCAGACCTTAATTCCATCGGTCAGAACTAGAATTGGGCCTCTCCCAATGATGCAATGATGTACGCTTTTTGTCCACCTCAAATTCGTGGTGGCCAGTCGAGAATCATCATTACCAGCTGTTTTTTTACAACTAAAGTGAGAAACATACGGCTCACCTCTTGGTAAGGTACCGTAATCTATGGATGTTTGCAACACCAGAGGTATCGCGCGCTGCAATACTCTGCTGGTTGTGGGTTCTGAGAGCTATATAGCATGCCCTTTGCCACTTCAACTTGCTAATTCTGAGAGCTACAAGAATGCTATGAATGATTATAACGAATATAGTAATACTAGCCTCTGCTGACGGCTTCGCCCGTGTGGTACCCACACAAAAAATAGCCCATGTGTTATTCAGATGTATAAGCTATATTACTGTAAATTTTCATCGAAATATGTTCAGTAATTTTTGCGTGAAAGAGTAACAAACATCAATCCTCACAAACTTTCGCGTTTATAATAGTAGTAGGATTCTTATCTATTTCACAGTCATGTACTTAATAGTTGAATGCTAGCTGATAGGAAATGTGTATTTGAAATTAATTCTGGGTCACGTATTTTACCGTCTCAATTATAAAACGGCTGATAAGAATATTTTTTTCTGTATTAAAAAAAACAGTGTTCTGATGTTAAATTTAAAGAACACATGTCTAATGTGACCAAAACAAAAGTTGCCAGTTAAAATCTGCTGTTTATGTCGCCATGTGCAGTTTTTTGTAGTAATTTTGTGTGAGCTAGGTCGAGTCTGATGGGTCGTGATTTTAGGACTCCCAAAAAGCCTCCGACTTGAATAGGCGACGGTAACCGCTTTAGAAGCAATTAGAACTTTATGGACACGATTGTTCGAAAGAGGCTAGCTACCCGCAAAACAAGCTATCCTAGAGTGGGAGCTAACGTACTTACAAAATGTTTGGCAATTTTTTTACGTTTTAAAGCACGTACCTAATACTACAATTTGTAATACTGTTTTACTATATGTTTGTAACAAATGAATAAACTTTACTTTAAACAATATATTTTCTGTTCCAGAAAAACGAATCGCTTAGAAGAGGCGCTTAATATCTTCGACACAATCGTCAACAATGTGAACTTCAAAGGCATATCCATTATACTGTTTCTGAATAAATCGGACCTTCTCGCGAGAAAGGTCGCTAGCGCAGAAACTGACATTCGCTGGTACTACCCTCAGTTCACGGGGGACGCGCACAACCTCAGAGAAGTCCAAATATACCTGCTCAATATGTTCGCGAACGTACGGAGGGAACCAAAAACGACATTATACCACCATTTCACAACCGCCATAGACACGAAAAATATTGAAGTGGTGTTTAACTCTGTTAAAGACACTATACTGAACAGGAATCTGGAATCTCTGATGCTGCAGTGATTGAGACTTTATTGTGATAATTATGGCAATACTTTTAGGTATGCGCATGTTTCCATTGCGGAGTTCACATAGCCAATGCTGGTTAGCCAATCGGATGCAAAAGCCAGGCCTGGCAAAGCCCTCTCGAAAGTTCATTAATAAAATTAATAATGTACACTTATTCAAATGCATTTAAAATTTCATACGTTTGAACGAAAATGTTATTTAAATTCGTTAATAGGTCACTCAATTGATGTGGGCTGGCTGCTCTTTGGTAGAGGTCAGTTTCATCATGCCCGTCTGTCTGATTGTCTGTCTGTTCGTCCCCCATTTTTCGCTTAGTTAAAAGCGTATCGAGATATAATTTGGTTGCAGACGTGTTTTGTTATCCGAACTCGAATCTAGGAAGGGTGTCCGAAGAGCAAATTTTCGCACACCCTTCCTAGATCTCCTAGTACTTTTTAAATTGGGGGATTATTATTTACAAGACGCTACTTTATAAGAATGAACTGATGAAGTTTTCCGGCCAGTGCTATATTGACTGTCCCGTTGGATAAACCAACATTGGCCGAGTGTGGAACTAGCATTAGTGGTGTTAAAAGACAGCTGGGCCTTATATGTGGCCTATTTAGTGTACGCTTAATTTTTAAATAATTATGGAACGTATTTATTAACCAAATTGTAGATTATTGAAACGCACATAACTTTATATCAATATACATGTTTGTAAAAGCACTATGAAATAATATATAAATGGGTATTTGACACACACTGATAAATTTTTAATAATTTTACTTGCCAATATTTTATTTGAATGTTGATTATTCATATTGTAAAAACGGGAATTTTCACGTACCGCACTATCGGTGAAGCCACTGACTAAGTTTCGACTCATTCCGAGAGTCTAATTCGCTAGGAAAAATAAATTTACGCTGTGCCAGCATTAGCTAAGCCAGTATGGTGAGTCTAGCATTACCGATATACAGCTGATGATATTGTTCAATGTTACTATGCAGAACTTGGGCATGTGGTCATTGAAGTAATGTTTGGACTTGCCTTTCATAGAATCTTGATGGATTTTCTCTCATGGGCATTATACAGTCGTGATCATGTTTGTTTTTGGGTTAATAATTTCTGAGCACTTCAATTCTATGCTTATATTTTTACTAGCTTCTGCCCACGCCTTCGCGTGGTACCTGGATAAAAAGCCTATGTGTTATTTTGATGTATAAGCTATATTACTGTAAAGTTTCATCTAAATCCGTTCAGTAGTTTTTACTTGAAAGAGTAACAAACATTCATCCTCACAAACTTTCGCGTTTATAATAGTAGGATTATGTTATTCATTGATTCTTTATTATTATTTTCCTATTCCTATTTCGCAAAATATTGTCAAATACCCTCAATGAATTAAAAATAAGATTGTTGTACCAACGCGGGCTTGTAATGTTAATCGACGGCAGAGTCGAAATAAATAGTTAAATTCTATTAGTTAGTTATTTATTAAACGGAAAGTTGATTGCGAAAGGTCCTGAATATTGCAGTGCCAAGTTGAGACTAGATGACTTGTTGGTATGTACAGTTGGGTTCATAAGTTACTTGGACTTGTACAAAATAATATGTCGCGTTAAGTATCTTATAGTATTTTTATAGCTTTCGTGCTAACTGCCTATTTTTCGGTAGTAAATACCTTCGAAGACCTCTTGCATTCTTGCTGGAAGCGAATAGTTAAATAAATAAACAACTAACAGTCACATATACATAGTCTTGACCCCCACACTAGGATTCCATTTGTGGTGGGTATAAGGAAATTCTAGTGGTACCACAACACCTAAACAGGAAAAGATATTTGCAGATTATGCAAATATTTGTCCCGCGGTTTCCAATACATTGCCAATATCGAATACTATTGTGACTTTCATAGTTGAATTCCTATGAAACTGCCGTTTTAACATATGAACCAAACTGTACATGAAATGATCGTTGAAAATATTACACGTTATAAATTAGAAGTAGTCACAAATTGCTCTTGCGAGGTGCCACGTCGGCGTGTCCTTCATTTTGGGAAGAATTTTTTATACATAATCCCCCGTGGGAGTAAAAATGTACATAAAAACTTAACTGTGATGAAATTTGTATAAATATTTGGCTGTAAACAGCAACGAAGCTAACTTTTTGATTTCGACACCGCGTGTACCTTGGAACGTGTCACAACTCTATGGGCTCAAATACTGTCCAGCAGTTTACTCTTGCTAGATTTATTGAAAGTGAGCACAGCATTGCAATTCATTAAGTATACAATATAAATTTACTAGGATTACTAGACAAATACCACTTTCTTTTGGCGTTAACGCCTGCGGAAAGATAGAAGATACATATATTGTATGGAAATGGCATTGGCTGTGGAAATGTCACGTTACTTTTGCCAAGTTTTTCCTTGACAAATTTGCGTTAGCGTGAAAGGTAATAACCACTTTCTTTTGGCGTTAACGCCTGCGGAAAGATAGAAGATACATATATTGTATGGAAATGACATTGGCTGTGGAAATGTCACGTTACTTCTGCTAAGTTTTTCCTTGACAAATTTGCGTTAGCGTGAAAGGTAATCTAGGCGCGAGGTTTTTGGCTAGAAACCCTGTTGTTTATAAAGTATGTCCACACCTGCGTGTCTCATATTTAACTAGCATCTTCCTATAAAGCATGCTTCTAGCGTTGGTTAAAAAAACTGTGATTAGCATACGCCGCGCGCCGTCGCGAATAGTTCAACAATGCATTCAACATTCAACAATGCATGCCCTAGATGCAAGATGTATTGAAAGTAAAAAGACTAGCAGTTGAAGATAGAAGCGCCTAGGTATGGATACGCCTATAGGTCAATTTGTGAGATCTTTTCGAATTCCTACGAAATCAACCATTTGCATTTTTTTTTATATCAGTGAAAATTGTATGGAGTGGTGCTTGCTTCCAATAGATCTCATCTAGTTCTATGTAATCCGTCCCTTGGCACAACTTAAAGGAAAGACGTTTAATCTCAGACTCTTTTATCTAATCTTTTATAAGTACAATGTTTATTTTTTATTTTTACAAAGATTATAACTTGACTTGATTTAGTTACGAATAGGGAATCGTCAAAAGACTTGATAAGGGCTTTGGGGTTGATTCTATGCAGCATTCTCTAATACTAAACAGCATTTTTTTTGGATAAATTATAATGATAACTGACTACGTTAATTTAAAATCTACAGCAATTATTGCGGTTTCTTTAATTTCAGACGAATATAGACGCTTTAGATAATGTTGCACAGAATAAGTACCATACATAGGTACATTTATATAATCCATACATAATCACTTATAGACAAATGAAATGAAATAGATCTATGAAAATATTTACGATATTTCAGAAAAATACGCACAAACTGCGCGTCAAAATTTATCTTTCCAGATGTGACATTACAAATGTAATGTGACATTACAAATGCAATGTGACATTACAAATGTAATGCAGGTTTTTTATTCAGCTGCCAATAAATTGCGTTATATTTGTAACCGTATTCACAACTGCAAAGATAGCTGGCGCGTATTGAACACTTCTTGACTTTGACGAGTGCTTTTTGATAACCGTATTGTATGAAAGTGCATGGGAAATAATCAGATCTTAAGTGATTCGAGGCATAATAGGCATACATAATAGTTATGTACTCATTTAGTTTTTTTTTAAGCTTTAGTTTATTTATTATTAAAGCTAAGGATAGTTTTTTTTACTATTATTAAATAGATATTTATATTTATTTGTCTACTGTAATATATTTTTGGTCTTTTGAGGCTATATTGTACATACCTCGTAATTTTATTTTATAGGTTTTAGGAGATATTGTTAGTTTTTTTTAAAATTATAAATCATGTATTTATGATAATCGTGCAGTCTTAACTTCTTTCTTTTCGTGATAAATTTGCATTTAAGAGTGCCATTGACACATTAACATTTGCCGCTGTGTAAAATAAATGTTAGTTGCTAAAACTACTCAATATCTTTGCTCAAACATAATTGTATTGGACGTCCTAATTTTTTTATTGAAATAAAAAAAAACTTTTTCCTAGACATTTAAACTCATATAAACGGCAATACATAAGTAGGTATAATGAATAATCTGTATATTCTACCTAATAGGTATATTATATTTATGAACCAAAGCTTTTGAGCCGACTTCAACATGCCCATAAAATTATATAGCCAAATTCATGTCTCCACTTGAGCAACCAGTTTTTCTTCTCTGAAATGGTCCAGACAGTGCGAAATTAATCTTTTAAAACTCTGAAATATTTGGAATATATCGCTCCATGTGTATTATTTTCCATGTGTCTTTTAAAATGTATAGTAGTAATAAAAAATAAAAAAACACCTACCGTTACATACATAGTCTGGACCCCAGACTAGGATTCTTTGTGTCGTGGTTATCAGGAACTATGAGTACCATGGTACCAGAACATCCAGGCCCGGCTTAGTGTTTAATTTTCAATGAAAATCATATTATTGAGTCTAGATTCCGAATCAGATTCGTTCTGAAATACGGTCTTGAAACAAATTAACTAGGCTTAGACCGCTAAAATAGGCGGCCACTTGACCAAATTGCGGCCATTTAGACCAAATTTATTGCTAACTTATAAGTTACCATAACACTAAGGTTCATATTTCTTTATACATTTTTTTATAACACTCAGTTTCTGCGACGCTGAAAAATATTTTTCATAATAACGAATTTTGCGTCAAAACTAATTTTGTTATCCTTACCATAAAATTGTCTTTGAGACTTCGTTCGCTCAAGCTTTTTTCAGCTCAAAACCACTTTTATGGCACTATTGCTACTTATTGATCTAACTATAGATGTTAAAATGGACTCCTATGCATATCTTTAGCTTTTGATACTTGAAATTTAACATAATATCTCGAAGAATACCATCAATTTGAGTATTTGTTTTAGTCTGTTAAAACGGCTCCTACGTGATTGCAGATGTTGATTATTATAAATGAATATCAATAACTAAATTTAAATAGCTTTCCAACGCAAAGCTTTATGACACCTGAATAATCTATGATATAGCGCACAGAAATGGCTAGAATGTAAATAAATGTGCCATTTTGGTAAATTTACAAGACATTGTAATGAGATATGAATCGAATTATTAAACAACGTGTAAAAGTATGTAACTACATATATATGATTATGGTTTTTTTACCGATCTACACCTGTGTCTAATGCGGTCTATTAACGCGCTAAATCTAATCATAATTTTTGAGTGAATTAGATAAAGACAGCAATAATTTTAGCGGTTTTATACGCAGGTGTGGCACCGGTATAAGTACATTGATAACTTGTAAGGGGTAAAATGGCCAAGTGAATATCCTGTAAAACTGCTATTTATTTGGAAATTACTTCTTTTTCGTAGATAGGATTACTATGAATTTGGCACATTGGGCCATATAAACTCGTATTGTATACCTTGTAGAATGTGGACAATATATTTTGGAATAATTATATATTTTATAAACTACAATAACTATAATATTGTACAGTGTAATAAATTATCCTGCATGTAAAGACATCTGCTATCATTCAATCCTATGCCCCCCCCTAAAATCAAATGGTACCGCCTACCAAGCCAGGGCAGGGTACCCTGGTACCACAGCACTCAGACCCAGAAGAAATATCTACAGAACATGCAAACAGCGAGTCGAACTCGAGAATAGTTATTTGGGGTGGGAATTGAACACATACAATTTAGCATATAATTCAATTTGTATTTTTGTAAATCTGTCTTCAAAGATGGCAAGAAGATAGATAGATGGACTATTACCACTAATTCTACTTTCAAATTGCATTCCATTTCGAGGATTCGCCCTAGACTGTTAGCAAATTGGGCTCATTACTAATTAGCGTCATAGGAAGCGCCAGATGTGGCATATTAATCAGACGAGCAATTTCAAATCCTTTCTGTTCTAGTGATTTAAGTAATGGCCCAGCGTTCCTGTCAGTAGAGTTCACTGCTATTTTTTTTGTCCGCTTTGAGTTTTTTCAAAATATCACTTTCATACGTTTTAAACGTGGGATTTTGGAAGATCCTTAGTGCACTCTGCACACTAAAATGACCTTAATTCCTCAAATTTATGGAGAAGGTATTCTCCAAAAAAAATATTTTAATAAAAATTAGCGACTTACATACCTATTTGTCAGGATAAATACCACTTTCTGTTAGCGTTAACGCCTGCGGAAAGAGTGAATTGTATGGAAATGACATGTGAAGTTTTTCCTTGGCAAATTTGCGTTAGCGTTAAAGGAAAACTAAGCGTGAGGTATTTATCGAAACACCCATCTACTCGTATGTAGGTAATTATAGTAAGCATTAAGAAGACCTACGTTACATTTCTTAATGTTCTGATCGTGTTTGTGATAATTTTTGGCTTAGTTCCAACAGTAGATACCTTTATTTTTGTCAGGTGATGAATATATTATGTTCTACCGTACAGAACTACGAAATAGTATGAAATTAACTAAACCGTAGAGAAAGCGTAAGGCATCGCCGGAAACTCTTTCTTGAAATGAATGCCATTACATGCCTTACACCAGCGTTAATTCAAATCCAAAGACAGTAACAGTAATTTTCATTAATCTAGGATCGATCTGATAGATACCTACATTAGTATTTTCCACAATTGGTGCCTCCATCCAGTCCAAAGTCTAACCGCGCGGGAACGTTCCACGTAGAGTTGTTACACATTGGCATTAGCCGGATTGAGTGTCGTCGTTTGAAAAAAGCAAGAACATAGTGGCTTATGATGACGCAAACTTTTATGTTGATTTCTAAACAAGAATCGATTTCTTTAATAATAAAAATACCTACTTACCAACTACCTTTTTGATGTCTGAAGGGTGCAAGTAGCAGAACACCGTTCACGGTGGATCTATTATCATATAAGGCTATTCTTATGATCGTACTCGTATGTCGGAAGTGCGTGGGTGCTAAATCCATTCTATTTCACACCTTGTAGCGAACTCAGTTAAACTCTTAAGTGCAAGAATATATTTAGTTAATACATTTCAGTACCTACTAAAATTATAGATTGTGATATGTCTGTAAGGCACGGGTGCAAAGTCGCTTCTCTTTCTCAACTTGTAAGCGAACTCGAGTAAACGTTTATCTAACCTGCTTATTTGATCAATGTTCGAGATAATTGCCTATATTACCAACCTTCTGGGAACCCTAGTTGCGCGGTGGCGGCAAATCGCCAAATAGCGGCAAGATTGCAGTAAATTGACTCCCATTCAGCGTGAGTTAGGGGGAAACTAATTTACGTGGAGCAGATTGAGTGGGCACTGTGGCGGGATATTTATGGTACCGGTGTAGTTTTATGTAGGTAGGTTTTCCAGTTCAGGTACACTATATAAATAGCGATAGGTACCTAAAGAGTTAGGTATAGGTACTTACACAAAATGATACTTAAAAAACAGTAAAATCAATCAGACTAATTCTAATTCTAAGTGGGGGAACTAAGGTCCGCACTGACGTGCCGCATTGGGGTGTATTATGCATTATCCCCCTTCTAACCTGACCCCAACCAGCCCAACTCCTTGAAGTAGCGGGGAAGGACTTTGGGTTGATGACAGCAGTGTTCCAGTATTCCTGACCTGTCAGTTCATATTTCATATTTATTTTATTGCTGTCATGTACACAGTTTAGTATAGGTGTTTAAACAATACATAAGAAAGTAGGTAGGTACATGAACCCCGTTAGGGCGCTGCAACTTTGAGTTTGATTGTGTATGTTAATAAGTAACTGTTTTTTTTTTAATCTGTTATTAAGAATGAAATATAATTTAATAGGTTGAAGAAATCATAAAAGTCACTTATAAAAACATAGGTAATCAAATTCAATCACAATCTAGTCAACAATGAAATACATAATTAGCAAATAAAATTTCAAATTATCTGTATTGGTTTGGTATTATAAATTAAATTAAATAGAAATGTCCAATCAATCAAAACTATTTAGGTGAGGCCAAGTCAAATATACTTATACTAAGGTAGATGCATAGGTAGGTCAGTCACATGAAACATCGGAAGGAGAAAAAGTCAAAGTTTGTCTACAATAAACTCTTCAACGGAGTAATAGCATTTTTTTATCAACAGATTTTTAAGTTTAGCAATGAACAGTTTATCTTTTTGTTCTGCTTTTAAAGTTTCGGGTATTTTATTGTATATTCTAATCAGTCTAAAATAAGGACTCTTACCAAATGTTTGAAGGTTCGAGGAAGGTAGTAATAATTTATTTTTATTGCGTCTGTTGTAGTTCGTATTGGTCTCTAAATTGGATTTAAAATAATTTCTATGTCTTCTTACAAATAATGATGCCTGGAGAATGTATATACAGTTAATGATGACGGAGAGCATGAGTTGATGAGCTCTTGCAGTCCCGTCTTCAACCTGACTTCATTTGTGGCGGTGCCACAAAGACTGTGACTGTGGAGCATATGGTAATACACTTATTACCATATGCTCCACAGTCTCTTCAACCTGGAGACAACCTCGACAGTGTCCACTGTCTGTGGTTCCTGTCTTACGGAGATGGTGATTCAGATCACAGTGTCCCGTGATGATGCCCACCACCATCCTCGTTTAATTTTTAGTAAAGTGTTCGTTGTTTTGCGGTTTTTTGTCGGTAGCAAAGTTATTGTATGCTTGTAGTCCGGTCTTTGATCCCATATTTTCTGGTGCTCCTTTTCGGAGTTAAGTTTCAGCCTGTTTTTTATTTCTTCCGTTGGAGGGCTAGATAGGCTGATGTCGTCTGTTGTTGGAGTAAGTTTGGCTTCTTCCTTTGCCAAGGAGTCGGTCCTGCCGTTATCTTGACAGCGGCCGTGTCTTTTTGTTCATTTTATTATTATCGTGTGTTTTAGCTAATTTTTGCAGCGCACTATGGCAGCCTACTACGGATTTTGATCTGGTGTCAAGTCTGCCGAGTGCGTTGATGAATGCTGCGCTGTCAATCAGACTATCTACATAAAGTGAAAGAAGTCTGTTTTCCATCTCTAGTAAAATAAAACAGAATAGTATTATACGATAAGAGGTAGTAAACAGAGCTAAAGTCACGCAGGGTCTTCAAAATACTGGCGACATTATCTCGATGAATAGAAATGCTAATTTTCTGACCGAGCTAAGCGCCAGCCCTTTGGTCATTGGTTTCGTTCATCCCAGGTAAACTAAATTGGCTAATTTCAGGTACTGAAGCTTGAATTGGATGAATTATTCATGTTGTTTCTTTTGAGTATCAACGTAAGTAAGTAGGTAGTTGTTTCTTTGCTACTAAGTCAAGCAGAGTAGGTTTACCTACCAGCTGGCCAGACTTGAAACGTAGGATGATAAGAACCTACATACTTAAATGACCATCACAGCGCCCTTTTTCAGATTATTATTACCTGATACCCCTCTAAAATAATATACATCTATTAAGCAAAGACCCAACAAGTTCAGATCTACACAAAGACAAAGTTTTTTTTATATATTCACAATAACTTTATATGCAGTAGGTTTCTTATCTTTTACACTTGAAAACAAAAGGCTTTTATGCCTTTCGCACAAAACTAATAAAAGACTTTGAGAGTTTTTTTTTCTATATAATATAAACTTGTCTTAAGACCATTTTTCATTTTTAATAGAGTAGCAACATGGACGCTTGCTACACCAGAGGTATCATTTGCGCGTGACCGACCCTGAGACATAACGGGTGAAAACTCGCCTTTATATTGTTTTAAACCAGCAAAAAATTAACTATTAACTAGCAACCATAGAGCACATTTTCTGTAGCATTGTTTTTAAACCTCTGTTTGAAAATATACTTCGCTTATGAATACATCGAACAAGCAGTCGAGTTAGCTAAGCAACCTCCGAAGTAATTTATTTATAAGTCAAAAATTAAGAACAGCAATGTAGAGGGATCGAACTAAAAGCAATCTGCACTAATCAATTATAATTTTAAAAGCACACAACAACGTCAAGCTTACGAGTACTTCGTAACCATAAAAATAGGTACCTATCTACTTAGCTACTTACCTCATACCTAACCTAGTATATGTACCTACCCATATGCCCCATTATCTACTTTCAAGGAAAGTACTTTTCTTTTGTAATTTGTTCTAATTAATGAGCAGATTAATTTATTAGACTTAAAATTGAATAAATTGCTAAATGATACTTAAGGAAATTAATTAAGTTTGTAGGTTTTCATTTTAAATTTAATTGACATTTTAATTTCGTGTTACGTACGTTAGATACGTGTTTGTTTCCTAAAATTATATTTACTTGGTAAACCTACATTTGAATGGTAATATTAATTATAAAATCTTATTAATCATATAATGTTCCTGTGAATAAATCGATTGGTTATCAATCAGATTTATTTTTTTACTCATCTATTTTGTGTAATGATTAGAAGTGGACGTTATTCGGCTGATAATTATAGTATTTATTTAGTAACATTTTATTATACAATTTTTATCAAAGTGACAATAGTTTTCTTTCAATCCTAGTGTGGGGTTAGGACTGTGTGTTTGTCAGTTGGGTGTTTTTTTATATTTCTTTATATTTCTACTTACAGAGTGTTTCTAGATAACTAAATCGGTTAGGTACTCGGTTATGTTTGCCATTTTAATATCCTCGTGTGCCTAACTTAGGAAAAATAATCACAGAATACATAACAATACCACGTACCACAATAACAGCGTGAAAATTACCTAAACGCCTCTATTTACAGAAAATAAATTCAATTCACTCCAACTTTCCTTTCAAGTTTTTCTTTAGTATTCCAAAATATTATGCTCAAATTTCCCAAGACTCTTCAATTAACAGCGAGTTAAGTTTATTCGAGTGCCATTAGGACGAAGTACCGAGGTTGCACCACTTGGACCAGCCTTCTGATTACACTAGGAAAAATGGCTATGGGAATGAGATAACGGCACTTATTTGGCCAGTCTTAACAATGCTCATAACTTAGGGCCCTGAAACTACCTTTTGATTGTTATTGTTGGTGTCAAAGTCAATAGGAATTTATTGTTTGAAATCACGAGGATCATTTAAAACCGTCGACTTATTGATATATCCAGAATTTACGAATTGACGACCTCAGTGGCGAAGAGGTAGGGAGTCGCCGGCTAAGACGCAAAAGGTGCGGAATAAGCGGCCACCGCTTTATTACGGCAAATTTCACCTAGGAAAAACACAGACTAGAAAGTACAACTGATTTCAGGATGCACACAGTTTTCAGTCTTCAACATTTATTTCGTTTTCCATTCCACCCGTCTCGGGAACAAATCAAAGCCCTTTATTAGGAATGCCCGGAAATTGGAGACCAGATCGGACAGTTGTAGTTCGAGCCTTACGACCAAGTGCTCGTTTAGCTATACCAAATTCACAATGAGACGCATTGCGGCACAATCAAGTCGCGACCTAGGAACTATGTCGAATCAAACTACCTGCAGTTTTATTTGGTAGTAAACTCACACACGCAGGGTAGGTACAGTTGCGACCACAGCGTTCAATAACGTCTGAAACAGTGGCAGATACAAATGATTACGAGCTACGATTAATGAGTACACTCACCGACATAATTAGTGTCAGCATCTGTGACTGTCGGCCTGTGATTATCTGCCCTCCTGACATGCGTTGTAATCTCAAATTACCCATGTCATTGAATGACGGATTGTTACACACAGGATTAGGTTCACGCTTGGACACCTCCGGTTAAAATAATTTCTGAGGAGAGACAGGTGTATACACTTAATAATAATAATTTATAATCAATAAATAATGTTGGATCATTTTGTTATAGTATAAAATCATCAAAAATGATTGATATTTGTTCCGGGTCTGGGTGTTGTGGTACCATGGTACTCGTAGGTCCTGATACCCACAACACAGGGAATTCTAGTGTGGGTTTCGGACTACGAGTATGTATGTGACTGTTGGTGTATACTATAGAGTAGAGTATAAGAGACGCAATGTTTGATAATTTGCTAGGAAACAATTCTGTCAACTGTCGTGCGAGTCCCACCATGCCTGCTGTGCTCAGATTGGTCGAAACTGTAGTTTCAACCAATCAGAGCACATGACGCAATGACAATGATAATGTCCGCGTTTGCCAACATCAGTCCTAAAAGACTGATGTGTTGTAAGTAGTACTTAGTACTTAGTTATGGTTCATTGGCATTTAATGAGCAGTCAAAACAAAGCCTCGTTACAAAAGTCTTTATTCCGCTTTGTTCCATTAAGTACATTACTTTTACCACTTTTACCGATTCTTTAGTGCTATTAATATTTTGTAGGCGTAAAGGGCGGACATTTGCATAAAAATACTTTAGATTTGGAAGCTAGTGTAGCCAACAGTCGGCAATTAGTTGTGGCTAGATAACGTTGTGGTTAGGTTTAGTTGAAGAATGTGATGAGAATAAATGAAGAAAAAGATCCTGGTATAACAGAATCGTGTCCAATAATAGGACAACATGGTTTAATAGTAATTGTAAAAAAATGTGTAAGTAAGTATTTATTTATCTCCAATGAAAAATAGGTAGTTTGTCAAAATTCTAATGATTTTAGAAACAAGCGTTGCTTGCGTCATTTTATTGTGAAAAATTCAACGATGATACGTCCTTGCCTTGTAATATTAAATCCTATTTCATGACATTTTCTATAAGATGAGATACAAACTCTTAGTAATGAAACATAACAAAAAATACTGCAACCTAGAATTGTTACTAAAGATGCTCACTGACTATCTCGTAAAGTGTTTAGTTGGTTAAGTTGGTTAAGTTGGCAACATTGCCAGGGACTTTCAAGGGCTTTAGTAATGAGGCATTTTCAGCCAGTTTGCGTTAAATGCGGCGATTCGGCGAGTTTAAATGGAGGTGTAGATTTACAGAAATACGATTTGATTTTAGTTTTATTTTGGTACCAAAACGAATTAAGTTGACTTTTCCAGGTTTTTCGCGAGGCGTTTTGGTGGCGAGAAAATTTGTTTATTTTACTTTATCCTTGCTTCGTTTCCTTTCAAATGCCTACTCGTATTTTGAGATATCTTACTGGTGGTTTGCTATGTTTAGCTTTAGTTATTTCAAGGATTAATCGAACTGATTATGGAAAGAGGCCATACCTACTAGTCTACTAACATACTTGTAAACTGTTCTAACATAAGATGTGAGATTCGCAAACATTCTCGGACAAATTTAATTTTGTATTTCAGGAAAATCGGTTAGAAATTGTAATATAAAGTACCTATCAAAAGTATAGCGGTCATAATTCTTCCCAATAATTTCCATACCTTCCTACTTTTTTGTGTACCTAGTACCTACCTATAGACGACCTCTGTGGCGCAGTGGGCGAAGGTCCGCCTGAGACGCAGAAGGTTGCGGGTTCGATTCCTGTCACGGGACGAATGTTTGTAAGATCTGCAAATATTTGTTCCGGGTCTGGGTGTTATTCTATGTATAATATGTATGTATTTACAAAAAAAAAGTATATTAGCAGTATATCAGTCATGTAGTTCCCATAATACAAGCTCTGCTTAGTTTGGGGCTAGATGACGCTGTGTGAAAAATGTCCAGCATTATTTATTATTTATTACCTAAGTTCCAGTCAGTACGTATGAAAAACAATATCTTTCAGCAACATAAATATTTTCAGGTACCTACCATGTTATATACACTTTCGTATGTATCCAAATCTCCCAGTAATAGGCGTAAGTACAAGATAGGTGTCATCCTGAATAAAAAGTACACGATATCGCGATGACTTGCCCGTTCCACAACGAATACGCTTGATCGTGACTGGGCTACTAATATAACCAAGGTATGACACAGCAAAAATAAGGTAACCTATTCCCATTGCTTGGAATACTTCACCCGATTAAAGCAAATGCTGAATGTGACGAGCATTGGTTAGAATATTAGAATTTGTTTCGGAATGATCTAAGTATGGCTTAAACTCAAGCATTGCGTATTTTGCTTCAGCTGATAGAGTCGGATGATAGAGTATCGAGCAATGGTTAATGCAGTAGGATTTGCGTCGTGGTGCTTGTTGGAAGCTGCTATGTTGCTATCTAGCGCCAGATCAGCTGTTTTTGCTGTCACATTTGTCAGTAAACAAAGATTTCCGTCCTATCTGCAATCTTGAGTTACAAAGAAAGCTATGTAGATAATTAGCCATGTTTCGTAAAGATAGCCATTTACGAACGAGACTTTGTTTACTACCTACATTTATTACAGTACCCTTAACTTCTTAGTCTCTTTCTGTCACCTCTCCAAAAACCTGGAAGGGTAGAAGAAAAACTCCGACGTTCGCTACTTGTTGCGCAAGTTAAGCTCGAACTTGTTTGGTACAAAATCACGGAAAATCAACAACAAATTACCACGTAAAATTGTTCGCATCCGTCATTGAGTGCATCAGCGCCTTCCGCCACCCTCAGTAAAACGATCGGTAATCTGGAGAAGGAAAGGAGGCCTTACCAACGTGTACCCATCATCGATGCGCGAGGAACCTGCAGGAACATCAGGTAGTTCTTTTCATCCATTTTTTTCCAGACCAATTCTATTTCAGAATAATTTGTGCAAATCTGCGCATGCAGTGTGAACAAAGCATTCTTTCCGGTTAAAACGTCGCTTTTCGGGCATCAAAATTACCATTCTTTTGACACCACGCTTCATTAGCACCCAGAACTGTTTTCAAAGGGGCGAAGTTTAGAATCTAAAGTTTAAAAAGTGTGAAGAGCAACGTACGTTGAGGGGTAAAGTAGATAGGGAATGTTTGTAAGAGCAAGTTCTCGGGTAGGTTAGCACTTGTAGAATAACCTAGTTTAGCGCTTCTCTAACGTAGTAAAACTTGGCTGAGTGAGTTCGTACAGGATTACCTACGATGTATGCATTAATAAACAGCACAAATTCATGCAGAGTTGGAAGCAATCTGGGCACCAATCTTTAAAAAAAATGAAATAATGTGACATAGTTTTAGTTTGGTGTCATGTGGGTGCTATCTCGAGAGGATGAGTAGCAGGTTTTGAAATTCCATCGGTTTCTATGGAATTATTAATTATCCAGTCGATCTGTTGCGGCAGTTCAAGATATCGCTACACTGTACTTATTTAGACTGTAAAAATATAACTCGTACTTACATAATAATATAATTTTCTTATCAAAACAGCAGCCAAAGACAGCAGACCCAACATATGCGCTCATAAATAGAAAATGTCTGTACAGTGATAAATTTGAATTCCTATAGTACGCGTCTCACAGTACTGAAGGATGCTCAGCAAGAAAAGTATTATTCTCTTAGAAGTTATTTATGTAATTTGTCTTGTATATTGTTTTGTAGTTAGTCACATAGTTAAAATACTTTGCTTTGTGTTAGAAAAGGACAAGGCCAGAGATAAAAAAAGAAAAATGTTAGCAAAATTTAATAGAAAATCATCTCAAAAAAATTTGAACTACTCAAATTCATAACCTTATTCTAATATTATAAATGAAAGTTTGAATGTTTGGTTATTGCCAATAATCTTTTTAACGGCTGAACCGATTAGGATGAAATTTCGAACAAGTACAGGTACAGGTTCGTGTCCTAGAATAATGCATAGGCTACTTTTTATTCGGGAAGCACGCGGGCGAAGCCATGGACTGAGGCTAGTTCAGTATAAAAGAGAAAGCGAGCTGATCTGATGATGGATGACGATGGAGATGAATGGTGGACGGACCTTTCATTCGAAGAGGTTTCGATAAAAATATTTTTATACAAAAAACATATTTGTCTCCCGCACGATGAAATTCGTGTTTGCTTTGATTTAGACTAGAAGCCAAAATTGTGTATCGGGTGACAAAGGTACAAAGCAATTACCGCTATCCCCCGATAGAACCGAAGATTGGGGGACAACGGGAATAACCCGAACATCACATCAAGTGCGTACCAGAGCTAATGAGTACCATCCTACTAATATTTACACAAAGGTAAGCTGGAAGAGAATGCTATCTAGCATTAAGTTCGCCTATGTACAGTACTTTGTAGTTGTGCAATAAAGAATGTTCTATCTATCTATCTATCCATCTGTCTACTATTATAAACGCAAAAGTTTATGACGATGGATGTTTGTTACGAAGCCGTGGGCAGAAGCTAGTATTACATATTTTGTTGGCTACAATTTCGCTTTCTTCCAGCCTTTGTGTCCCAGGCCGTGGGAGGATTTCAGCACGAGTCCAGTTTAATAAAGAAGCTATAATGCGCAATGGCGTGACGATGTCCATTGTCCATCCGCTGCATCGAGCCCGACGATTTAATTAAACTACAGACTACACGGGACGGGGACGTATTCAAGGGGAAAATATGTGAGGAGCACCGAAAGAAGTTGCGCAAAAAATCAAAATTAAGGAGTACCGCAGATGGAACCAAATATATATTTGAATTGAATCAAATCAAACCAAAATACAGCGAATACAAAAGATGTCAAATTTTTAATAACAGATTACCATAAACAACTCCATAGCCTTCGATTTTTTCTAAAAATATAGCTATTTTTTGTCACGTGAAAACTTTAACAATAGGCCTATGTTTATAAGGGCCAATATTCGGATGTTTGTTGATAATAAACTCTGCAACGACAGATTTGAATAGATTTAGGAACAGGTGTTACCTAAAATAGCACATAAGTTACGGTATAGGCGAAGCCGTTGGCAGAGGCTAGTCCTAAGAAAGTTTGTTTCTGCATTTGCATTTCGGTGGCGTGGTGGGTCGATAGCCGGAGAGAGGTTCGATTCTCCGCTGCCGGACTCATGCTTGCATGTTCTATAGAAATTATTTCTGGGTTTTCTACTTTCACCCCCTGTTGTGAAAATCTAAAAACCCTGAATAACGTCATTTTTTTTTTAAATTGAAATTATTTATATTTAACAACAGACGTTATTATACATGTAGGTACAATCTTAAAAGTAGTTATCATGTTTAAATACTGTATAATCCTATATGGACAACACAACACATATATTTTTATTTAATTTTTTTGTAGTATTTTAATGAAACCTTTCTGTGTTTGTATTTATTTGTTTTGTATTTTGTCACCTGTTGTGTTGTGTTTGTGGTTAATAAATGTATTTTCTTTCTTCTTTCTTTTCTTTCTTTAGTACCCAAACTAGGATGCCCTGCGGTATTTCGTAGTAATGCCTTCCGCCAGACAAAGTTGTGTGTATGTTTATATAATTACTAAAGACTAATACAATAATTATTTGAATAGGAAAATAGTAAAATTAAAAATAGACTATAATATTAATTATTAGTTATATTACGAAAGAGCAGTTATAATGGCTTCCGTAGAAATATAATCCTATTCGACAAGCCAGGCTGTGTGTTTAAGCTTATGGATACAATTTTAGGATTTAGTCTAGTTTTTTATAAACATAGGAGCTCATGAAATAATTATGATTTAAATCTGAATAAATATGATGAGTAGCTACAATTCCAATTCCTACCTTTAAAAATAAACGATACTCCCATACAAACTCTTAGTCCCCGTTTCCCCTTCTTAAAATGTGAAACTCCAAAAAGCCTGACGCGGTGGCCCTCAGCCCACCGCGTCTCATCGCCCACCTGCGCTATGCCTTATTTTACTCGGCTCCTGAGGGTCGTAGCGTCTATGTTAAATATAACCTTCCTCAAGAATTTGGCTTTAAAAGCAAAAACATTTTTCAAATTCGACTGGTAGTTTTTTTTCTTTGAACACGCTAATCTCTGGTGGTGTTCAAAGAAAAAAAAATCAATCTTGTAAGCTTTATTATTAGATATAATGTAAATAAAACAAAGTTTATTTCGACCATAACTATACACAACTACTTCTAACTATGTAGAATTCTGAACAATTCAGGGAATTTGAGATTCGCGATACACGTACCGACTCTGCATTTACGAATACTTACTTTGGAATCTTTAGGGATCCTCCTAGCTCCGCCCACCTCCTAATGATCTCGCTTGGAATCCTGCGCTGATGCTCCAGAGCTCCGGCGGCGTAATGAAAGCCTGATATACGATTATAGCTGTCCCGTGTCCACAAAACTCGTCTTAGGTTAGACCGATTCATTTACATAAAGCTTGGATAACTTTGAAGCCTACGACAAATTGGGCTTCTACTTATCACTAAAAGCGAAAAGCCTTAGCCCGTCTGCAGTAAGAGGACAAACACTTTGGCATGTCTATTTTTTTAAACAGATTTCTATGCAATAAGTTAATCGTCATCACTCCACATCAGCCCACTGCTGGACATAAGCCTCTCACAATACGCGCCACTGCCCAGTGTTCGGCTCTACCCATCCACTTTCTGCCCGCCGCCTTTCAATGAGTTAATGCAATAAGTTATTTTTAACCAAATTTAAAAACACTAATTTCTTGAGTATATAATAATACTAGCTTCTGCCCACGACTTCACCCGCGTGGTATCCGGATAAAAAGTAGCCTATGTGTTATTCTAATGTTTAAGCTATATTACTGTAAAGTTTCATCAAAATTCTCAAAAACTTTCGCGTTTATAATATTAGTAACTAGGATAGGATATAATAATAAATTATTTATTTTCAGACCCGAGATCCATAGTGTACAATACACATTCTACTAATAGCCCTTTAGACCCATGAGATGTCTAAAAACCTTGATGTCACTCTGATACCATCGTGCGATTTTTTGATATAGTGTTTGCTTCTAGCGTCTGTGACGTCACTGCGCAGGGTCAGCAGAATACCAGCGCTAAGTTGGTATATAGCGCTGGTATTCTCAGCATAATGCTAGGTAGCCACCTACCGACATTGAATTGTCTAGGTGGATGGATTAATAATGCGTGGAGCATTCCTGTTTCAGTTATACTTTTAAGTAGGTTCATCATCATCATCATCAGCCTATATTATTCTACTGCTGGACATAGGCCTCCCCTAATGAGCGCCATAGCGCCCTGTCTTCAGCTTGCCGCAGCCTGCAGTCTTTCGCAGATCGTCATCCCACCTGGCCGGAATGCGTCCTCGTTTGCCGAGTCGCGGTCTCCACTCAAGAACACGTTTACCCCAGCGGTTATCGGTTCTTCGCGAGATATGACCGGCCCACTGCCACTTCAGCTTGCTAATTCGTTGAGCTACGAGTATATCGATAACTTTGGTTCTCTGACGGATGTATTTGTTACGAATCCTATCCTTCAGAGAGACTCCGAGCATAGCTCTTTCCATAGCTCGCTGAGCGACTTTGAACTGGTGGACCAGCCCTATCGTGAGTGTCCACGTCTCAGCTCCGTAGGTCATGACGGGTAGGACGCACTGATTGAAAACATTCGTTTTCAAGCATTGCGGTATGGATGAAGTAAGCTAGCCTAACTTATATATTTTTTTCATAACTTATCCCACCATCCGAACTTTGTTGTATTTTTTTATGTCTTGCTTAATAGATATTTTCTTTCTTTCTTTCAACACCCAGCGTGTTGCTGGGTGCATTGCAGCGCTCCTTAGCGTCTTGTGGTGATAAAACCTAGTCACATAGATGTAATTACTCATACAGCAGGCATTCTGACCGTATGTGACGCAATGCTATGCAATAAATACCGCCGTGTGACAGTACCTCCCTACTGTCTGCGAAAATCCTTTCTTTACTATTACTATGTAAATGAGTCATTTAATTTTGCAAATGAGCAGCGATAGCCTTTCAACCTATCACGTGGAATGCGTAGTACTATGCAAATCGTTGGCATTTGCTAAATATAATCCTCAAGGTTGGATACTCGTAGATCTGAGGATATTATTTACGGGGCGGGGCATAAGACGAGAATATTTGATTTTTCGAGTTCCACAGTATCTTCTGCTTTTTTGTTGTTACGATACGAAGACGTAAATGCAGACAATTTGTTTTTCATAACACATATTTTGGTAAAAAAACAATATTTTTTTGTTGTTTTTGTTATGATTTTGCATTTGTACTGTAAAAAAGTATATAAAGAGTTTATCTGCCTTAAGAGTAGTTAAAAGTTAAAACGGAACGTGACGCGGATGACTTCTACACACACATACAGACTGACAGACAGACGAACGGACAACGAAGTGATCCTATAAGGGTTCAATTTTTTTCATTTTTATTTATTTATTTATTCAGAATACATTATGACATCATTACAGGTTTTTTTTGAAGCCTAAATCTATGAAATATGTAAGTATATAGTATAGAATATAATATATAAGATTTGTAGACTAATCTATAGTTTCTAAAACTACCTGTGCTAATTGTAGGAGTTTCGGCAGTTTATCGTAAAAAATATCTACGCTGTTCGCAGACAAGATATTGAGCAGATAGATAGCGAGTGACATAGGGGCAAACTTAAGCAGATTAGTCCTACAGTTGGGCACCTCTAGCATAGCAGGGCGGCGGCGCGCGCAGCCGCAGCGCCGCCAGCACCTCTGGGTGGATCAGCTCCCCGCGGAGCACGCGCACCACGTACTTCACCATTTTGAGGCACAGAACCCTAAAAATTTTATTTTTTAGGTGAAATATTATGATACCTATTTTGAAAATTTAAGAGATAAATGAAACCACTATAATCATGTTGAGTATATTGAATAACGCGAGTTTATTATGAATTTTAGAGGTTAGTTTTATTTTTTTCTTCCTACAGGTAATATAATCATTCACTTGCATGCAGTATAGTTTAGATTAAAATTATAAAACAAAACAATCGTAAACCTTCAGCTTCAGTAGCAAGGTTTACAGGCGCGCCTATTATCGCATATGCGGGGTAACGTATGAATATTACACACGATATCTTTCAGCACAAGCCCGAAGTAATCCCTACTGAGGGTCTTTAAGTAAGTAGCTTCTATACAAATAGCTGGAACACTAACAGAAGACACCCCTGAACTGTACAGATGCTTAAGGTATTTTATTAACCTATACTTTTTCACTGCTGCACAAAGGCACTTTAGTTATATTTGGCAAAATCTTTCTACTTTTTTATGTTTAGAATTATTATTAGAATTAACTGGGGGTTTTTAAATAATTAGCTGAATCTTTCCACTTTTATTATATTTAGCAGAGTTTACTGGCATTGTCTTTTTCAAACTTTCGCTATTAGATAACATAATTATAAGGTATTCCAACAGCCGTGCATGGCCACGGGATGAATAGATCTACATACCGTCGAGAAATAAAGGCAGTAGACAGTCAGTAAAGACCCATAAAACTTAAAATTTGCTAGGATTTTTTTCGTAAACCTAGGATATCCCGTGTTAAGTGGGGAATACAACACGTTACTTGCAATACACACACCTATCGACCGTTCTGACTAATGATTTGTAAAGATTGAACCAGCCATCTCCTTCAGACTACGCTAAGGGACATAAAAGGCCATAATCATTATACTACAAAATGTGCCATCCATAATCTTCTCTACGAATACCTACTAACTACAGAACAGTACTTCTAATACGGCAATTTAGCTTTAGCTATCTAGAATATTGTTACGAGCTAGGGTTCGGGATAAAATAATTAAATCCAATTGTTCACTAATGGAAAACTGTTATATCAAAATTACTCTATAAAATTTACAAAAAAACAAACAGAACAACGAAACTACACAATGAAAACAAAAACATTGATCACAACGTACAACACTAGCGCAACTGTCACTTCACTAGTTACTGGGTATCGCTTCTTTATCACTTCGAACTATTCACATTCAAATCTTCAACAGAACTAACTCTATAAGTCGCTTGCCGCGCTTATATATTCCGTCGTAAACAAGGACGAGTTTCTTCTAGTAATTTTTAGCGTGACCCGCACGCTGGAGCTGCCTCGAATATTCGAGAAACGTTACCGTCTTTTATTAGTGCGATTCTACGATTCTCCAGACGATTCTAGATGGCGGTAGAACAAGTACTGCGCTCATTTGACAAGAGATGGAGATGAGATGAGAATGAGAGATGAGAGATGGCGCTAGCGTACTGTAATTAGCTAGCCTCGCACGTCACAATGTCGAGATGTTCGTCTCACTAACGACTCTTAAATAATTTCACTTTTATTAGCTTTTACCTGCTATACTGCTGATCCTTTTGATCGTTTTGTATTGTCTGTAGGTACCTCGTGTGTTCATAAGTCTTGAGACACAGTAAAACTAAAATATTTTTGGAGCTAAGTTGAGTATTCATTTATTGGATATTAAAATTAAAACTACTGACATCTAGATCTGTATTTAAAAATAAATCATTCAAAATGGCCGCCTTTGCATTCAATGCAGGCCTTCAAACGCGTGCGCCATTCATCTATGGCGGCACGAATCTTTTCAATGGGAATCCGTTTCGATTCTTTAATAAGGGCTCGCTTGAGAGAATCCAGGTTTGGGTGAGACTTTCTGCATGCCCTCAGCTCCAATTCCGTCCATAAAGAATAATCCAAAGGATTCAAGTCAGGGCTTGACGAGGGCCAATCTTCGCTCCGAATGAAGCCTGGCAAATTGGCCTCCAGCCAACGTTGGGTAGTCTTAGCTTTATGGGAGGGAGCAGAGTCCTGTTGGATAACCCAGTATTTTCCAGCGAATAGCGTATCATTTAATGGTTTAACCACCGCTTCCAATTTGTCGGTTTGGTAATTTTGTGCCTTCACCTTGACGCCTTGCTGGCAAAAATGAAGCGAAGTGACCCTCTCGTAGGAAACACCCCACCAAACCATCACACTTGCTGGATGATGAGTGCGCTGGACATTGCGTACAGATGGCTGGACGTCCTTTGAACTTCTGGCGTAAACCTTATTGTTCTGCCGGTTAAACTTTTCTTCCACCGTGAAGATCTTTTCATCGGTAAACAGGATATTTTTTGGATCGTGTCTCTTCAATAGGTTCCGACATCGTTCCAGTCGCAATTTACGAAGACGCTCGTTTAAATAATGCACTTTCCTTCGACTGTAGGCCTTTAGTTTAAGATCATATTTAAGTATCCTGTTCACCGATATTCGCGAAATGTTGGTCTGCAGAGCTAATTTCTTTTGAGTCCGGCAAGGGTTGCGACGAATTCGCTCTCTGATTACTTTGATGTTGGCGGGCGTCCTTACAGACCGCGGGCGGCCACATCTTCCACGGTCTTCTAAAGAGCCGGTCTCCTTGTACCTCTTTATGGTATAATACACAAAGTTCCGACTACATCCCAAACTTTGGATTTCACTAAAAACTTGCATTGGTTTTTTTCCTGAATGAAACAGTGAAATTACAGTCGCACGCAAATCTTTTGTTGGCGCCATTTTCACGGAGAATGAAACAAATATTCAAATGTATATTTTTTCTGATTCAAAACATTCGAAATTTAAAATTTTAAAAGTTTAAAAAAGGTTGCATGAATTACTTTCTTTTTAAATTAATTAAATAAGTTCGTCTCAAAACTTATGAACACACGAGGTATATATGAAATTCTCAATATAATTTACTTTTTTTTTATATAAGCGAGTAGCCTTCTTTGACGCAAGAGGCGCGGGTTCGATTCCAGCTGCGAGACCATTGTTTGCATGTTCTGCAGATATTTGTTCCGGGTCTGGGTGTTATGGTACCACGGTACTCGTAGTTCCTGATACCTACGACACAGGAAATCTTAGTATAGGGTCAAGACTATGTGTGTGTCTGTTGGGTGTTTATTTATCCTACTATCCTACTAATATTATAAACGTGAAAGTTTGTGGGGATGGATACTAAACGGATTTTAATGAACTTTACAATAATACTGTAAAGTTTCATCAAAATACGTGCAGTCTTTTTTTGCGTGAAAGAGTAACAAACATACATCCTCACAAACTTTCACGTTTATAATAGTAGTAGGATTTTGCCTTATTATATTCCACAAAATATAACAAAAAGCTTTTATGTGCTTTTAGGTTAGATTGGACTCGTTATAAATTATCTGTGCTTTCTGTGTTAAGCACAAAAAGCACAGATAATTAACATTTTATTGTATAGTCCAAGGGTGTTTTATTTGGATTAATCGTAGTCACTAGGCTTTTTTATGGCTTCCATTTTTGAACTTGGTCAGGTCAGTGAGCCAACGCAGTAAGGGACCAAGAGAAAACTGTTGACACGAAAAAATCATGAACATGGACAAAGGTCGGCTGTTTATGATAATGATGATTATAAGTTGAGCATTGATAATCTTATTCGTTGATTGCTTGTCAAGGTAGTGATACTAATTATTGCACGGTCGAATTAACTAACCTATTTATGCTAAGTAATAATTATTAGGTAGATAGGAGTAATTGCATGAGAACCGGTTCCACCAGCAAACGTCAAATTTATTCATTCATTCATGTTTAAATTAGTTTTGACCAATGTGTGGCCAGTTACACGTGAAAACGTCAAATTCATTCATTCATTCATGTCTCGCAATGACTCATTTTTTTAAATTTGTTTTGACCATTGTGTGGCAACTTGTATAACCTCATCGGTTGCCTCTATGAGATGTTCCCGGGTGCAGGTGATGGGGCACAGAGGGCAAGAGAGCAAGTGCGCGATATTATGTATGGGTTCACCGCACTCACACTGTACGTGGGTTGATTTATCCCCCATTTGGCTAGATTGCTTCTGCAGCGGCCAACTTGGGTGCGGAGCCTATTAAGCGATTTCCAAATTGGCCACTGCAGCTCGTCAAATGACGATTATCATTTTTTTTAATATACATCTAACTGCCGTGTACTTAGTCCTGACCCACACTATAATTCCCGTTGTGTTTCCGGGAACTACAAGCACTATGGTACCAGAAACACGCAGTTCCGGGACACATATCTGCAGAACATGCAAAGGTTTATCTCGCAGTATTGAACCTACACATTTACCGTCCCAGCCGGCTTGCCCGCCGCGCACAGAGGTCGTCAAATCCATTATCCGTTAGCTGTTAGAAATCAGACGACGAATGATCCATGTTATTCCAATGAATAAAAACCTTTGACTTTCGATATTACTCATAACAAGAAATCTTTCTGATTTACGCAATAGAACTGCAATACTGTTAATCTAATATTATCGCTGACTGTACCACAATCAGTACGTTGTCTTGTTTTAATTAAAATGAAATGAACACAAAATAATTAAACAGAACCTAACGATTTTGACGTAACTAAAGTAGAAAGGGTCAATATTATTTGATCCTTAAGAATCTAATTGAGCTACATATTTCAAATGGTCACTTTTTAAAATAAACGATATTTATTTTTAATGTTTTATCTTTATAATATTTTTTGGTATTCAAAAATAATATTTGATCCCCTGATACAAATTGGATGAACAATGCGTTTATTATCGACACTTGTCGATAATGCCCAGCCAATAATACGAATCTAATGACGGAGTACGTCAGTAGGTAAGGTTTTTTTTTGTACCCAGAAGCATCTTGCTATTTTGAAACATTTTTGCGTAGCTCAAAATACATTAAAATATCTATTGATTTGATTTATTTTTTGTCTTGTTTGATTTATTTTATGTCTCACTAAATGAGGAGATGACCGTTTATGCTGTTTTGCTTGCTATTTTTGCAAAATTAAAATGATCATTTAAAAACATCCTTAAAAGAAATGTCGGGACAATTGTAAGCCTGTTATTTATGAAGTCGAAACTGCAACGTTGTACTTGGCCTTGAAATAACCTTCTCTTTCTCTATATTTTGTTTCTTAAACTTAGACAGAATCTTAAATATCTTAAATATCAGGCGTTCTATTTCCTAAAGTTACACTAAAACTACTATTCCGTTGCTGATTTCTTTTTAAATAAATAAATAAACAGTCAACAGACACATACGTACATAGTTATGACTCTACACTAGGATCACTGTGTCATGGGTATTAGGAACTTCGAGTACAAGTACCATGGTATTATAACACCCAGATGCGGCACAAAAAAGAGCAATTTTTCCCCTAGCGGGTATTTAACTCGCATCTCTGGAGTCTCAGCCGGCTACTCGCCCACCACTCTGCTTATGTTTAAGAAAATGCTAGTGAAATATATTGGATATTGGAATTAGAATTCCTAAAACAAAAAAACTTATAGATATAATAAGAAAGTCTGTAATAGTTAATCAGTAAGTAATGTTTCAATTTTCGTTAGATTCGTTCAACGTCGTAGATGTGAAGGCAATCTGGGTAATGGTCGCTCGAACAGCTCATATGTCAGGGTGCCAGATGGCGCCCGCCCTACAACCCGGGGCAGTTTAGCTTCTGGACGAAAAAAACCCACTACCATACATTAAGTCTAGAATGAACTAATAAAGAAGTAAGGTACTAAAATTAGCAAAATTATAAGTTTAACGGACCTTTATCGCGTATTATCTTTTTTATTATTTTTCCGACGTTTCGAAAAAGTTTAACGCGATAAAGACCCGTAAAAGTTATAATAATTATGTTATCTAATTGCGTTAAAAGTTAAAGACCTACCTGCTTGAGTCATTAGTTATTTATTAGTTTTTATAGCCCTAAAATTCAATTTGTACGTACCTACCTAGATATTCAAAGTCTAATTTACTTTTAGAATATACTAGCCACTCATAACATAGGGAATTCTATTGTGGAGGCTAGTAAACCAGTTTTATTTGCCTAGTAGGTGGTGAGAACTGTTTATCACCCGCTAACCTGCTACCTACTTATTAAGTGATTGTCTTTCGTGGTTTTTCTTATAGTTCGCAGAACTAACCACCAGAGAGGTTTCGTATCACGATCGAGAACAGGACGACACGGTGGAGAACGGCCCCCCACCGATGGACCGATGACATCTCAAAGGTTGTGGGTGGTCTGTAGATGGAGGTGAACCAAGATCGTTCGCCATAGCATTCTTTGGGGGAGTCCTATGTCCAGAAGCAGTGAGCTTCTATAGGCTGTTAATAATGATGATGTAACAGACCTCGATAACTCCTGCTTATTCTACTTGTGATAAAGTAACTGCGTTATCCAGTTGTATGCTGAAGCAGAGTAAAACCTTGTTGAAAATGCATATTTATATTTTTAATATTTATTATTTTACAAAGTAGCCTGATGTGTTTTACAGAAGCTCTACTTTATTGATTTATGTTCTAGGCTAGGTAGTGGTATTCAACGGTTGAAAACAAATGCTATAAGCTCATATCCAGCTCCGCTCGGTACAAGCTCAGTGGTCACAAAACGACTCACCGTCCGTAGGCGATGGCTCTACGAGGGCTCTACGACGGCTCTACGATGCTGCGATAGCTACGAAACTCGTAGCTCCAGTAATTTGACTAGATGACATGATGTCGAGTAGGGCTTTGTTTGCAAAGTGCTTGCTTCATAAAGCTGCCGAAATTGACTTGTTGTTTTTGAGGAAACTGAGCGAGAATGTCTTTGAGATGACCAAGTTAATGATGAAAACTGCGAAAACGGGTAAGTGAAGGCAGGTTTTTCTAAGAAATTGATAGTTTCTTTTAATAGACTCCAAGATAATTTAAACTAAATCATTTCCATTTTCCACGTCTCCGCTTTATAACGTCTAATGATGAACAAAATAAAAAACACTAATCTATTACTTAACTAATCATAGTTTGTTTCAATGAAAAGGTAAAAGCAAAATAGAAATAGTTGTCCTACAAACAATGCTGTATATGTATGTATGTATGCTCTATATACTTAATAATGTACTGAATAATGACAAATAGTGACAAGGCTAATTTTAAACAATGTTTAATTTTGAACAGCCTAAGTAACAAGTTAGCACAAAACACAATACATTACTTCGTCGCGTCGATTTCGCCTAAACGTGAAAAGCGTTCAAGAACTCCTCGTTTTGTTGTTGGAAACAGCTTCATGTAACATAAAATACTTTGAAACAAACTTCTACTGAACTTTGAGTCGTATTTATGACATGGAAAGGTTGGTATTAGCATGTATATCACGTATATACCCATGTGGCTAGCAGTTGATGGCCAGAGCTTTTGAAAAATAAATGCGTGGCGCGTGATCCGGGAAAAAATCCAGTGGTTTGGAAAAACTAGCTCTTTTCACTAGTTCTCATTGATGCAAGCCCATATTTCTCAATACGTGTGAAATGATTATCTCGTCCTCTATGTGCGATTCTATCTCTACTCTGTCTTTGTTACGCGTAAGTGGATTAAGGCCTTTACGGCTAAGTGGTACGGTTCATGCGTTCATTCAAAGGAAAAAGATTGTATCTATACTCTCACAAAAAACTAGACTTTTTTGTATTACATAAATAATTTTTATTCATTGTTTCACCATCCTATCCTACAAAAACTATAAACGCGATAATATACATGTTTAGATGTTTGTTGATAGTTTTCGTAACGGCTGAACAGGATTGTATAAATTTGAAAAAGATATAGTTCGTGACCTAATAAAACATACAAGTTTTTTACTGGAGTACCACGTGAGTGAAGCTGCAGAAACTAGTTAATGTATACATTTATATAATAAATCTTCTAAAACTCAACCTCAAAACATCTTGATTGCTTACAACATACGGCAATTTATAACCGACTTCAAAAAAGGAAGGGGTTCTGGATTCTAGCGTATTTTATTTTACAGTCTCCCTTCTGTACTCCAATTTATAAACGATCAATTCTTCTCAACTACTTCGTCACCCGACTTTGGAATTTACATCTTAAGGACAAAGTTGTAAAGTTTATAGTAGCCTGTGTGCGTATAGATAAAATCCTTGATTTCGCGGTCTAGTGGCTTGATGTCCAAGAATGGGCATCGGGCTTGTTGTCTGCGGCCGACGCACGGTCCAATATTCATAAACTCAGGGTTTTCTGTCAATATCATTAAATTTTATATGGAGTCTCTAGCGTTAACGGAATTTCAGTAGAGCTATTTAATGGACGATTGAATCTTGTTCATTATATGTTACATGTTTTTGCAAACATTAAGGCATGTCTGCTACTAAGGCATGCCTAAGTCTTTGCTTTAGCTTTAGGAGTTTGGTGCGGGCGAGCTTAAGTCCGAGGGAGGGCGCTGGGAGTCGGGATACAGTTATTCTCATCCGACCCTTAACGCACCATCTCATAAAATGTGTACCCCAATTATTTATTCATATTTATTTAATCACAAGATAAATACTACTTATTTGTATTTGTATTAGTATTATATGTATATTATTATGCATGAAATTTAATATATCAATTTAATTTAATATATATTTCTTTTTATTATACCTATTTTCACGACAAATTTAGTCGATGAAACCTTATAAAGTAGCATAAGAACTAATGTATCTGTATTCAACCAAATAAAGTTTTAATTAATTTATTTATTCACATTCGAATCGAATCTTTACTTGTGTTTGTGTGGTTATTCGAAGGCATGTGCCATCAATTAGTGTTCCAATAAGCGACGATTCTATTGCAACCTGTCACGTGGAATGATAACTTGCAGAAAGGCGTCTGATTCTGAGGAGGACTATCATGGGGAATACGGTCGTGTTCGTGTTTGTTCGTTTGATTTGGTTTGATACTAGTTATAAGCAAAAACTAGATTAGATTCAATTGAGTTATATGTATTTTACAAACTGAGTTGGTACAATAGTTGTTTAGTAATTAGTTATATAGTAGTTAAAACATTGTGTTTGTCTCACAGAAACTACAAGATTCGAAATGTTAGAAATTTAATCTAGAAATATATATTTGAAACAATGTCTCAGTCGCCATTAGAGTAGCTTAGCAGAGTATATTACCAATTAAACTTACAAACTCGAAAGCAAAATACAAAACGTTGTGAGCACTCAGCGTGTCCGTTTCAATGATGAAACCATTTGGACGCGCACACAAAACTTATAATTGTATTAATATATAATAAAAAAAGTAAAAATTTTGTTTTAGTTTTTTCGCATTCGTTTCAACTTTGTCCGATAATTATTATTATTGTTAGTAGATACTTCATCATTCATAATAAATTAGTCCATGTTACAAAATCACACCGCATCTAATAAAACTCACTTACCAATTACTATTTAGCACAGCGTATTAAGTGTCATGGCAGTAAATGCGTTTTGGTCCGTAATAATGAAACCACTGCGAGTGAATCAGAAAACTATTCGTACTGCGAAACCATTTTGCAAGAGATCCTTTATAAATGACCTAACTGTTTTCAAACCATGTCAAATGTTGTGTCTAACAGTTGTTGATCACGGTAGCTGTACGATACTTGTATCCACGTTGTATAGGTGGTAATAGTCATTATATACCTACCCTGTTTCAGTATTCACCAGAGGTAACACAGGTAATTTGCTGTCTAGGATTACCATGAGTATTAGCATTTATACTCTGTGATGAAGAAAATAATTGGGATAGAACTTGGTGATATTGCGGAAAATTGGACATTGCCTTGGGCTGGGATAATAATATTCAAAGTATTTTTCGTCAGTTTCATGAGAAAATATAAATAGATATGAAAGAAAGCTTCGGAAATCAATTTTTTATTTATTTTCTGTGACTGACTAGCATTGTTGGGTAACCATAAAGCGAGAACTACATATTATAAGTTAAACTTGAGTCAAGTTTTCTTATTTGGATGCGTCTTCGGCGCCCATATTTTTTATAAGGTGACTAAGTAGTTCTTAAGAGATACATTAGATTCACGCCACGCGACGCCGATTCACCGATCCCAGGTTTTTGACCACCGCAGTCGGGTAAAAACGCATTTTATTACTAGCTACTATTTCAAGGACTAGATTTAAAAAAATAATAAACTTTAGGATTTGATTCATGGTTCAAACAACTTACGCTCATAGACATAGAATACGTCATAGGACAAGACATCTGTACTTTGATCCCCGTCACGTAACACATTAGTTTTAAGGTACGTAACCGTAATAACCGTTCACCTGTGACCATAACTAGTTAATGGGCCACATCTCAGCCGAATTACCGACATGCCCGGACAAACTCAATTATGGTCCAGCCTGCCCCGCTAATTCAGTTACAGCCTGCTAGGTCTTGCTTGGTTAGAGAAGGATTGAATACCTACTGTACATTGTTATCTCTACTGTTATATCTATTCAACATGTTCATTAAAAGGAATGAACAAAGGCATTCATTTATATTCTACCTCAGTAGGTACCAAACATATCCCAGCTTAACACAAGACTCTTTGCTAACAGGTAAGTAAACAAGTGCCACTTGATTAAAATACTTATCTAAATATCTATAAACTTATAAATATTTTTTAACTTAAGAGTACATATACCTATATCAAATGTGTAAACTCCCAACCGATATCATACCCCCCCACCCCGGAAGAGACCTAGCCACTCACGACACAGGGAATCCTAGTGTGAGGGCACAAACCCCTTATTCATTTTATTATTATACAGAGGTCAGACGACCTCTGTGGCGCTGTGGGCGAAGGTCCGCCTGGAACGCAGAAGGTTGCGGGTTCAATTCCCGCCACGGGACAAATGTTTGTATCTGCAAATTTTTTTTTCAGGTTTGGGTGTTTTCTATGTATATTATGTATGTATTTACAAAAAAAAATGTATATAAGTAGTATATCAGTCATGTAGTTCCCATAATACAAGCTCTGCTTAGTTTGGGGCTAGATGATGCTGTGTGAAAATGTCCAGCATTATTTATTATTATTTATTTATTATTTCTCAAACTACCTACCTATGTATTACTTAAGTACCTATTAATTACTGACCAAACCTATATTTATAATTACCTACCTATTATAAATACTTGCCTTCCTATCCTAACTTGGTAACCTGCTTGAACCTCGGTGCCGCAGAGGCCGGCGTGGCGCGGCGCGGCGAGCAACCGGGTAGCAGGCTCAGGCACAAGATGCAAGGGTTCAATTCCTGCGGTGAGGCAAATAATTTTTAAGAACTTGCTATAAATAAGTAGGAACGCCTCTTTTCCAATTTTTGTTTCAAACTTGTCAAGATAAATAAATGATTTTTGATTTGATATTTTAAACCCGATATCATCACCTACCCATCAAGTATTTGCTTTGGATTGCTTTTCTTTTGCTAAGGTAAGGTAGGCTTCATGATTATGCCGAGACTCTGACCGAAAATACCTTAGTCATATTTTTTTACTGTGAAAACCGGCGGTAAATAGTGATAATTTGAGAATGCGATACGCCTCTTTGCCTATCACTCGACAGACCTCCACAAATTTTGAACCGTTATTCATTTCATATTCATAAGACCGAACCATCCGAATTTACATCCACTCCATCCGTTACTGTTATATTCTACTAGCTTCTGCGTGTTACCCGGATAAAAAGTAGCCTATGTGTTATTCTGATGTATAAGTTATATTACTGTAAAGTTTCATCGAAATCCGTTCAGTAGTTTTAGCGTGAAAGAGTAACAAACATCCATCCTCACAAACTTTTGCGTTTATAATAGCAGTAGGATTAAAATCTATTGTCCGAGCATAGTGTGAGTGAGGGTAAGAACAAAGGGACCAACAGCGGGGTTCGACCGTAGATCTATATTTCTATACTAATATCTGAAGAGTTTGTTTCTTTGAACCTACTAATCTTTGGAACTACCACTGGGATTTGAAAAAATATTTTTGCATATGTTAGCCAAAATCTTGAGGAAGATATACGAACCTTAAGAGCCAGCAAAAATAAGAGTCAGAAAGAACGCTAAGCGAAAACAAAGTAATAGCGAGGACGCACCATGCGACGCGGTGGGTCAGGGGCTGAGGGCGGCCGTGGCATAGATAATTTTAGAATAACATTGGTCACACTGCCCCTGATTTGTCAGGGACTAGATATTGAAAGTTCGGAATGAACGAAAATAAACCATATTAGCTTAGTTGGTATAAGCCCCCGCTTATCAAGCGGAATCAAGTTTTGCCGAGGCAGTTTCAAGTCTTTTTTCTTCTGTAACGTTGTGTAAACCATATAGTTGTGGATCAAATCAAATGAAAAAAACAAATATTTTTATAAAAAAAGAACGCACAGACCACTTACAACTAAAAACTATAGGTTTGAATCTCAAAGTAAGGTTAGGTTAGCACATTGTATTACACAATAATTGAAGATTCTAATGCACGCTACATGCAGTTTTTGTTTGTCACCCATCGTTGTTAAGTAGGTAGCTGCGCAACTAAGGAAGCTGGTAAGTAAGAAAGCTTACTAGAAAGCAGGCGCTAACCTTGGTCAGAGAATAAGATAAAACTCGCTTTGCTCGCCCCGAATTTAACCTATAAATTTTCATACGGAATAATTTTATTGGTTTCGCACGTTGGGCTTTTCTAGTCTCGTTTAATCCCTAACACGGTACGCACGGATGTGAAAGCTATCTACTTAGAAATCACTCTTTATAACATATCAAATATCTAGAGTCTAGCCTTTTAGACGTAAAGCTTTATAAACTGGGTTTACAGAAGAGATTTTATGGAGCCTTCTATTGGATATAAAATACCTATCTAATATAAAAGGACTTTGAAAAGGCTTCTTTTGTAGGACCAGATTGTTACGATATTTGGTTCTAGTGTCCTAAACTACAAAGTATACTACATATTCATCTGTCATAAAAGTACCAAAAACCTGTGGAAATAGCAAGCAAGTTTGAGAAGGAAGGTTTCTTTGGATCGGAGGCGAGTATTAGTGGTCAATATTTTTCGCATTGATGATATCGTGCGAGTTGAAGTTGTAGAATTCACGATGGTTAAGTAGGGATATTACTTCTGCATTCAAACTTCCAAGCTCTTTAATGCCCTGCAGATTACTTTCCCTCTAATAACGTGGCTAAAGTACCGAGTCCCTATTAAAAGTAGGAAGAAACAATGAACACAAGAACCAAGTTTTGATAGGTAGTAAATTTTCGCAAAAACTGACTCTAATGAAAAAAGTTTTCTCGTAATAAAGTGAAAGTATCATGATATTGTTTCTAATAATTTTGTAGCCACCTACTAAAGTCATGTCTTCACTAGATTATAAGCGTCAAGCAAAGTTTTTTAACATCATAAGAAAAATGTTTTTATTTTGACAAATATTTGCAAGGTGACAAGAAAAGAACCAAAAGACATGACCAAAGAACAAACAAATATGAAAGGGCGCGTCTAGAAAAAAACTACTAGCTAATTGACAAGTAAAAGTTGCGCGAATTAAAAATTAAAAATTCAATTGTTTAAAATTATTGTTGATACATATAAATGTACTGTACTTGTAGTTTTTATATTTTATAAAAAACAGGGAATCTAGTGTGGGGTAAGTATGTATCTGTACTCTGGGACTCGGACTAAGTATGTATCTGTTGGGTGTATTTTTAATCCCCTAAGAGTCAAGCCATATGTTGCACAGCAACACGCCATGTTGTTAGGGTCAATAAACGAAAATATCTGAGGTCAGGCAGACATGGTGACTTTAGACTGTTTTCAAAGGCTTCTATTGTTCTATACAAAATATTTATAACTTCTAAGAATTCCCTGCTATTAAAGGTGCTTTTACGGTTTTGTTTTAGAAGCTTTGTTTGTTTATTTAAAAGCTTGTAATAGATTAACCTTCGTATTTGTTAACGAAAAAAACTGCTGTTATAGTTCATTTTATTGTAGACTAGCTGCACCCCCGACTTCGTTCGCGATTGCCATCCCTGCAGACTAATTATTCACATTTGACCTCAGTTTGTCTCATATAAAGCAACGCTGTAGTCAGAAGACAGTAACTCAGAATTCAATAAAGAACTATGACTATGACTTTTGAAGTCTGTTGATAATAAATAAATTGCTATATTCGGGATAGGTACGCTTGCAGTCTCTAGTTTACGGTTTCTTTTCTGCAGGTACTCTAATAGCATCAGATCCTCTGATTTGCTTACTCTGTCGAATAAAAAACAAAAGAAAATTCACCATGAGATGATGATGTTTTTTAAGTTTTACGGGAAAAATAAGCAATTCAAGAATAAAACTTTTATGAGACTATCTTGTGATCATTCTCTATACAGCAACAAAATAATCATCAAAATCGGTTAACAATTGGCGAAGATATCTGTGTGTATAACAAACACATACGATAAAAAATATTAGTCAGTCAAATTGAGAACCACCTTTTTTTTAGTTTGGTTAAAATCTACAAAAATGATGGTATTGAAATTTTGAAATTTTTACGTATAAATAACGCGTTCACGTTTTACGTTCGGGTGGCGTTACTTACTTTGACAATTGGGCTACCTACTCAGCTGCACTACAAATCTTATGCTAGCTTAAGATAAGACGCAGTTTATTGGAACTCGAAGGTTCCAATAAACTGCGTTTTAGTATCAGATGTGCGAAATTACTACCTATTTTTAAATCCTTAGTCAAGGAACACTATTTGTCCTAGAGTCGCTAACTGTTGCCTGTTTATGGCTCACTTAAGTATGTATTATAATATTATAATAATAGTTAATACTATCATTAACTATGTAGGTATTGTAGGTTTGTCAACTTGATAACCTTGAGCGCCTTAAAAATTTTAGTATTAGGTTTATTTACGGCTTACGAAAATATGACCACGTTTCCGAATTCCGCACAAAGCTCAAGTGGTGGTTGTCAATTCGCCAACGCAGAAATGCTCACCTACTCTCACTCTTGTACAGTATCCTATTTAACCCTTCTTCTCCTCACTATCTCAAGGAGCGCTTTGAATATCTTCATCTATCCAATTCTCGTTTAATGCGCTCCTCTGAGACCTTGCAACTTAAATCTCCTGTGCAGACTTCTTCCTTCTATGATTATTATTTTACTGTACAAGCTATCCGCCTATGGAATGCTCTCCCCCTCAATCAGAACTTTAAATCCCTTCCTATCTTCAAAAAGCTATTGCACAGTCACTATTTGTCCTTATCTTAATGCTGATGAGTTGCATCATATAGATTATTTATGTAGGTATATGTATTCATGTATGTATGTATGTATAAGTATATGTTTTATCTAATTATTCATCACTTTATATCTTTGTATTGTCTATACACCACCGTCCTGTGTCTTTCACGTAAATTCCTGTCCATGTAAAGGTTGTCTGGAAGAGATCGTTTTAAGTGATAAGACCGCCCATTGTACTCCCGCGATTAGCTTGTAATTTGCTCCGTTTGAATTTGTAAGCAACATAATATTAAGTGGTGTACAATAAAGAGTTATCTATCTATCTATTTATCTAGGTTTATGCTTCTTTCGTACAGTCCGTTCCGTCCAAATGTTGTCTGGTAGAGATCGCTAATTAGCGATAAGACGCCCCATTGTACAACAATGTTAAAGTTTGTACTGCTGAAATATTTGGTGTGTAGTATTTTCTATCTATCTTACTTTAACAAGACGCTAACTCCAGCTCTGTCCTTTTCTAACACTAAACAAAGGATAGAGGTAGACAACTTTTATCACGCAGCTAAGGTACATAAGTGCGTCAATATAAGAGTGTTAGTGTTCGTTTTTATTTTTAGAGTCTTGAGCGATGTGATACTGTTAAAATATCACATCAGTGATGCAGTTAAAAATAACAGTCAACGCTAAATGACGGATGTCGCTTTTTTACAAAGTCCTGGTTCAGATTACAGGATGAAAATATACGATACATCCCTGGACCTACCCAATAATAACGTGGAAACTGTGGTAACACATTCCCGTAATTGTGGTTTATCCTGTTAGTATTTACGCCGGAAGGGTAAATAACACACATCAAAAATAGTTTGCGAAAATAGATCATATTGAAAAGTTGAAATATTTTCCTTTTCATTTTAATCGCTATACCATAGGATTTGATTTGAATTTATTTTATACATAAAAACATTTAGTTTTTTATAAATAAAATAAAAAATAAAATAGTTTGTCTTTTACAAAATTATGACACGGAAACAATTCGTTATATAATTTTTAATAATATCGTAAACAAAAAAATATAAAAAAATAGTTAAGTTTTCCGACTTTTTTTCATGTGTGTATGTTATAGTGGAAAATCGGAAAACGTAGTAATGTGGGTTAATATATCCTTGCTACGTAATTAAAATCTTGGGCTCACCAAACATTAGATAATTCTCGATTAAAACAACGCGTTACGGTAACGCGTCCTCCACACAGACCTTTCGTTTAACTCATATTTTCCAGGCGCAACGAAAGGTTTTAATTTGTCACGCTGGATTCCGTTTCCGATAACGTTTCCTAAACTAGATTGTGCTGTATGTTGAGGGTCCTGTTGCCAAACCTAAATTCAAAGAAACCTGCAGAACTACTGAGACTTTTACGGTCTCTATACGAAACATGGTTTAAGTCAAATTAAGAAATAAACTCGGGTTTAGACAATTTATCTGGTCTTAGAAAATTTATATTAAAAATGAGTTTTAAGGCACAACCGCGGTCTATCTGTGCTTTATAATTAAATTTAAACAGCCAGCCCCTAATTTATCTCTGGTTTTAGTTTAATATGTCATGAAATGTCAGATTTCAATGTGATTACTTGTTTTAGAATTGAGGTTGTGCACCTTGGTTGTATATTCGTACTTATCTGACACTAGCTTCTGCCCACGGCTTCGCCCGCGTGGTACTCGCGTAAAAAGTAGCCTATGTGTTATTCTGATGTATAAGCTATTCTACTGTAAAGTTTCTTCAAAATTCGTTCAGTAATTTTTGCGTGAAGGAGTAACAAACATCCATCATCACGAACTTTCGCGTTTATAATAGTGGTAAGATTATTTTGTATTACCTAAACGACTAAGCTTGAAAATGATATGAATTTGATTGACGTTATGGATTTTGATTATTGTCATTTGCCTTAATCGCTTAAGTTTCGTTTCAAGTAAATAATACAAACCTGTAACTTCTCAGTAAAATAAATATTTAAATTTATTTTCAGAGAATGTTACTGTTTATTTTAATCATAAACTGACTGGGTATCGAGGCAAATGAATAATCATATGTTTCAATAACTGGTTAATAATATAACTAATATTTAAAGTCGTGACGAAAATAATAAAGCAAATAATTATATTCAAGATTCTTGAAGGAATTAAACGTTTCTCGATATTTGGGGCATGTAAAGTCACAGATCTTTAGTTAGAGCTCGGAAAAATCAGCTTTTGTAATAAAGTGAAGTCTAAATCAAAGGCCTGGACTTAGTAGTCCTGGCTTAAACTCAGTTTAGATCACCTTTCGTAATGAGACCGATTATTTTTACTTCATAAGGACAGTGGAGGCCGGTTTACAATGTGACAAGCTCTTTAGAATGAAAGTTATTGATGGACTCGAACCTCGTGCGGTCGATGTTGCAGGCCGCAATGGCAGGCCAATGTTGCAGGTTTGAAATTTCGATTATGGCATGCGTTCGGTCGTACAACAAAATGTCAATTTCCGTAGCACGAATTAGTTGCAAAATGAAACAAAAACTAAGCAATAAAATCATCAGGATTTTTAAAATAATTTTATGACAAAAACTACTTTCATATTTACTTTTGTCCATTTTTTTTGACGCGGCACACTTTTTTGTTTTTTAAAAGCATCCAAATTGTAATGGTTTATAAAGTTTTATAAAACTGTTAGTAGAAATTACTATAAAGGTTATATTTTCGAGCGCATCTTCATTAGGATCAAATAGATACTTTTACAAGAAACCCTCTCTATCAGAAGAACTAACTCTACATAATTTACTCAAAAAATTAACCTTTACATGGTGAGTCGATCGCTTGAACTAATCATCCTTATATAACTATTCAGAAGTTTCAAGAGATTATTACCGATTTGGCAAGCCTTTATCACTGACGTGGATGATAGATAGCAGCTTTGTCTCTACAAATAGAGATCTCGTTGAGCCTTAGCGGCACAGAAGCACGCAAAATGTTATTCATCTCACGCATTTGGTATTTACGTAAAATGTGGACAAATGGAATTAATTATAGACCATATATAAGGATACTATGTTATTCTGAAAATGCCGGGTAAGATGAAAACCATATTTTATTAAAAAATAAATTTTAACTTTACCGTCTATCTACGTCCTACAGGCTAGCTTATTTGTAAGGAATAATAAAAATATGTTTAGGTCAAATTCCGAAACACGAAAATTACAATAGACAAAACAGAAACAAACCAACCTACTTGGAGCTACACTAGCTTAACCATTGTATGTAGGACATTAAGCATGAATAAATAAATAAATAAAAACGGATATCATGCACAATTTTCTGAGAAACCTAAATTAACATTTCTACTGCTTTACAGAAATAGGATATTAATATAACTCTTTTATATTTTACCATTTGCGAACAACAATTACAAAAAAACAAATAATACCGACTATTCTTTCACCGTGTTTCGTTCGTCTCACTTCCGCCATTACGCCTAGAGAACAACTCCGCTCTAGATAAAAATCGTAAAAGAAAGGATATACCGATTGCCGGTTTCATATGTCCCGGGGAACGGCATCTGCATTACAAAAATAAGCGAAAGTGTTTAACGTGTCAGGTGTCTCGGCGTTTTTTAGACCGTAGTCATAAAAGTAGGTAGACGAAAAAAGCCTCCTCAAAACATGTATCCACTTTTGAGACTGTTATTTGAAATAGATTAGATTATTGGGGGCGTATTACAACACTTTATCTTATAACATATACATTGGACAACATGGTGCTTGTAACATTCATAAGCCCGAAAAATCAGATAACAAAATAAAATAATCGTAGCTGTAATGTAGTTAGCGTAATGTTTTAGATGTTTTATCTCTCTTTCTCTTTTCCGTTTATTGGATTGTCAATCAAGTGATAGTTACTCTATCTATAACCTATGCAACTAGATAGATAGATAATTTCTCAGAAATCATTGTTATACACACAAATATCGTCGCCATTGAGAAATTGTTACTCTAAAGGGTTTGTTATGTATATGTTTTGCAAGTACCTAGATCACTTATCAGAAAATTCGATATTTATACGACAATTTTATTGGCACTACCCACAAATATATATTAATTTACACCTACGTACAATGAATAAGCTAACGTAAGTATACGCAATATGAAATTGTGTGATACATAGACAAGACAATCGTAAAAACAACTCGGTTATGATACCTGCAATAAGAAATATTATTGTCTCTCGGGAAACTTAAAAAGCTACCGAAATGTTTACGAAAGTTTAAACTTCTCTGTGGTGAGTTGAGCTGCGGACAAGAAATTCTCGAGTTGAAGTAGGTAAAAGTAAAAAAAGGAGTTGAGTAAAATATGAGATTTTCTAAAGTTTCTTCAAGTTGATCAATAAAACTCCTATAAAATGTGACCAATAATTCTTGGGGATCCCGCTATAAAACGTGATGAAAGTCTTCGCTGTATGTGGTGATTTATTTTTCACATCCTAGTGGAAACTTCATAAAGTGTAATATATGAGTCCAGTAGGTATGGATGCATACCCCAGACTGTTATAAAACTTTAAATTTTTGTACCTTTTTGAACATTTTCTCATACGGTTTTTAAATCATAATTATTAGGAAATACGATACCTCAACAATAGGAATGTCGCCTACGATTATTATACAAATTACTTCTTGATAAATCAATTTATTATAATAAAAATCAGTTGGGATGTCTGAAGTTTTTCATGATTATATTTAACAGATACAAAATTAACTAAATTTAGATTCTATACTGTGTCTTACTTCTTCTTGATAGTAGGTAAGTACTTCGAATGACAACGCCATTCTCCCGGCCTGAAACTAAAATGATATCGTTTACTCAAGAAAATGCCTTACCCAAGTGTCGTTTAAGAAAGGTTGTTTGTTCAATTTTCTCTCCTAGTGTTAAAGTATATCCTTGCAAATAGGCCTTTTTAGAAAGTGGTGTTCAGAAAGTTTTACGAAATAAGTGAAATTGAGGCTTTAAACCACATGGCACGTCTAAATCAACCCTTTGAACGTTAAACAATTACTAAGACTTGTACGTTAAACGATGGACAGTCTGAGAAAATTATTTTTATTTTTGGCCTAATAATTTTGACCCATTTCTAAGACAAGCCAATTTTTACAATATTTTAAAGCCTACGTATTTTTCCACCATCGATTGTAACAAGTCAGTAGGGACTTGTAGCGATAAAACCGATATAATCTGAGGACCATCTTTGAAGACAAATATAATCGATTTTGAAAACCCGCATTACAAAACGAAAAGCAGTTTCGGTATGAATGGACAGACAAATAAACAAACTAACAACCTCTCACTCTCATGGCATACGCATAAACGGGCTCCTGTCATTATGGGTAAAGACAAATTGATTGCATGAAACAGCATAATAATTGTAACTTATATATTAACAAACTTATACGTAAAACGCATATACACCCGTATATGCGTTTTACATATGAGTTCAAAGACAGAAATTGTCCTTCAGGAGATGAAGACTACGATTATACATTAGATAGGGTTGATATTTATGGTACACATAAAATTTTCAAATTAAATTTCTCGGAGCGGAAAGAATATTTTCAAGTGATTTCTCAATTGACATTATTATTTCTCATGAAGAACTTTTTAGTAAGTTATTTTGTATGGACGCAACCTAAGAAATAGGAATGTGCTGAAACGAAGAACGTTTTGGATCGATGCCCCACGACGACACCTATAAAGGATTATGACAGTATTTACAGCATCCGTTGGTAATTCCGTACATTTTGAATAAGCCGTAACGAAGTAGAACCATGTTACAATAAATTATAATTTAAGCTCATAGAAACGCATCTAATTTCGTTTGCTGTTTATTTTACATAGTCCTAAACCCAGACTGGAATTATAGAATAGAATAGAATAGAATAGAATAGAATAGAATAGAATAGAATAGAATAGAATAGAATAGAATAGAATAGAATAGAATAGAATAGAATAGAATAGAATAGAATAGAATAGAATAGAATAGAATAGAATAGAATAGAATAGAATAGAATAGAATAGAATAGAATAGAATAGAATAGAATAGAATAGAATAGAATAGAATAGAATAGAATAGAATAGAATAGAATAGAATAGAATAGAATAGAATAGAATAGAATAGAATAGAATAGAATAGAATAGAATAGAATAGAATAGAATAGAATAGAATAGAATAGAATAGAATAGAATAGAATAGAATAGAATAGAATAGAATAGAATAGAATAGAATAGAATAGAATAGAATAGAATAGAATAGAATAGAATAGAATATCATTTATTAAGACAGAATAACACATTAACAATTATTAAACTTAATTAATATAATTGGTGTGACATCAGTCTCTCGTCGATTTAATAAAATGTTATAAAATAATATCCTAGTTAATTTAAATAATTTCAATAGTCAATAAATTTGTGTATAATGAGATAAAATAAATTGTTACAGATTCTAAATAAATTGTTGCAGATTCGTGCATGTCCATTTAGTATAATAACTAACCAGTAGGTTAACAATTTTTTTTTTTATTGGATATAATTTTAATTTTCTGCAAATATTTGTCTCAGGTCTGGGTGTTTTCTATGTATATTATGTATGTATTTACAAAAAAAAATGTATATAAGTAGTATATCAGTCATGTAGTTCTCATAATACAAACTCTGCTTAGTTTGGGGCTAGATGATGCTGTGTGAAAATGTCCAGCATTATTTATTTATTTATTTTAACAAAACTAGGGCAAACTACATACCTACTCAACATTTGCGTTGAAGTTATTATAGTCATTTTCTAAATATTCGTTGACATTGTAAATGGTTTTGTTGAGAAGAAGCAGCCTGACCCTGCTACAAAACGAGTTTTCACACGTACTTTGTCTTATGCTCAGCGGAAGCTTGTTGAACAGTTTGGGTCCGATAACCTGTGGTTGTTTTTTGGACACAATCAGCCTATGTTTAGCTGACTCTTATCACATTACATTTCTGATGCTCCGGTTACTATTGGCTCCTCTTATTTTATATTGACCGATATTTTTCTTTACATATTTTAATATTTCAAGTATATAAACAGATGTCGAAGTCAATATCTGTAGCCTTTTATAGTGATCCCTGCATGATTCCTTATACTTAGCCTTTACCAGTACCCTTATTGCGCGTTTCTGTATTTTTAATACCCTTTCACAGTTGGTTGACCATCCCCAAAGTATAATTCCATACGACATAATAGAGTGGACATTATGCATAGTACTAGTTTATTTTATTGTCTGTTTATTGCTTTTTAGTAGACTGCATATGTTTATTTCTCAATTATCAAACAAGTGACTGGCAGAACTGGGGAGAGGTCTTTGCCCAATAATGGGACAAGGGCTAATAGTGATAGTCAAATGTCGAACAGGGATTGACATATTGCTAAAAGTTTCGGCAAATTAAAAAATAACATAATTACTACCTGTTATATTACATATTATACGGTGTTTGAGTGCCACTTCTACGTAAAATTACATGTTTAAAGCCTTTAGAGCGCGAGCGAGAAAAACGTGACAAGCATTCAAACTCCCACAAATTCATGAAGTAGTTAATTTTTTTTTCATACGTGTGATGTAACGAAATATCTATTCAATTTCACTAGATAAATAGTAAAAACATGCTCTAAATACTGGTATTTTTAAATTATATAATCAATTGAATACAATTATTACCTAAAAATATTAGGACAGTTGTTAAAGGTGGTGTATATATTAGAAAAAATACGATAGGTATATCTATGAGCTACAAATATCGCTTGCGTCGCGGCATATTTCCCTCTCTTTAAATAATATTCCACAATTCAGTAGACACAATAACGTTTTGGAATAACCGAAAGCGATTGAACATCAATCAAATTGTATTGGGAAAAGTGTCGACGCTCATGACTATTTAAAAAAAATATAAGATATAAGGACAACCAAATATAAAGCAGCTGCTGAGAAGTAGAACAATGTACCATGACTTTTTCGCTATTTTGCCTTTTCTTTGTATCGTACAAACCTGACTTTAAAGTTTGTAAAATCTTTTATCTTAGCAATTAGTGTACTTCCTTTATATATTTGACGACCTCTGTGGCGCAGTGGGCGAAAGTCCACCTGAGACGCAGAAGGTTGCGGGTTCGATTCCTGTCACGAGATAAATCGTGTCAGGTCTGGGTGTTTTTCTATGTATAATATGTATGTATTTACAAAAAAAAGTATATATGTAGTATATCAGTCATGTAGTTCCCATAATACAAGCTCTGCTTAGTTTGGGGCTAGATGATGCTGTGTGAAAAATGTCCTGCTTTATTTTTTTTTAATTATTAGTCTATTTGTACACATGCAGATCAATTATTATTAATAACAAAGAAAATAAAAATGCAATACTTTTGAATTTATTATTATACAACAGCCTCTGTCCACGGCTTCCTCTCCTATACTTGTTCCAAATGTAATTCAAATCAGTTCAGCCGTTATGGTGATTATTAGCAACAAACATATAAATATCCAAACTTTTACATTTACCTCTATAACATGTATATACAGTGTGTCCCGCGGCCATGCTATATAGAGGACAAGTACTTTCAATATTGAAGTTAGGAAGTTTTACTTATTGGAGACTTTCCTTTATTTTTTAAAGTAAGTAATTTTGCATTCATAGATTTCACTTGCCGAAACCAGGACTCGAACCCGCTATGACAATCGACTTTCAAACTAACATGGCATAATATACAAATAGATTCCTGGATTAGGTAAAACGCAAAAATCTATATTTCTATAGTAACTCGTGACGTAGGATAAGACTTATCCTAGTTTGGTCGAAACCGCACTCAATCATTTAGAAACATTTTTATTACAAAAACTATCGTGAACTTGACTATTCATATTGTAAAAATACAACGAATATAATCCATATTGTATTCGTTTTTACAATATGGATTTAGAAAAATATTTATTTTTTGCATATACGATTCATTACGCACTTGGGGATATAAAACATCCTTTAGAGACCTCCTGCGATGCGCAAGGTACTGTTGGCGCTGCGGTGGACACGGCTCAGAGATTGCTCCTTTTTTAGAATGGGCTGAAAGCAATCGTCCATCCTGAATACGTTGTTATCATAGGTAATTAAGCGAAGCTGAATACAAGCCATTGATCTTAAAATGTAGTGTCAAGCCAATGCCAACGTCATAAATACTGAAGAGCTAACTACATAAATCCAAACCTCAGAAGACATGATGTTGTCATAGTTGATAAAAGTTTTGACAAATGGAACGTCCCATCCGAAGCTACCAACATTTATTAACTAAAATCTCTCTATCTCAGAGGAGAAATGACCTCAATTTCGTTACAAAATACCGTCATATAATTTCATACGCACTGCGTACTGGCCACAATCGTACCGTTTAAAGCCTTCACCAATCCCCCAGTATAAATAGACCTCGCTCACCCTTTTTCTCGCAAATATGTGAAGTTGATTCATTGAACTTCGGATGGGTCTAACAAAAATAGTTTATGTAGGGATGAACAAAATATGGTCACCGAATAAAATGATGATGAAGTGAAGCGAGAATGACTCTTTCTTTACATAGTGAGGTAATAAAAATGTATTTGTTTGTTCATCTATTTGGATCAGTTTTAGGAAAATTAAAGTCTTTTATACCGCAGACAGAAAATAAGAAATAAAAATATACCGTAATTTCAATGAAATTACAAGATTACCGAAGTAACTTCAAAGAAAAACCGTTAAAATTATTTGAGTGAAACGATAATAATAATATATGACATTAAATGTCAAAAAACTGACTTTAAATAATGTGAAGTTAATTCAGATCAAAAAGTACTGGAATGATTTTCATAACAAAGGTCATAACACCTTTAAATATCTTTGGTTTCTATCGGCTTAGCTCTTTCGTTTTATTTAAGATTGTTTACACTGTAAACTCCATGATTATCCATGATACCGAACGAAACTTATGTTCTGTTGCTACTGCAAAAAATATAAAAATATAAGTACATGACATCTATTGATTTTTATATTACAGTTAGTATTCTAATATACTTATTGTTTTATTATTCGGCAATTTAACGTAGTTAGTTGTTGTTACCTGGTTTTAAACCGTACGTGTTTTTTCCATCCGTGCGTAATCTTTGCGTATGCCGTTTCTTTGGAAAGAAGGATCATTCGCATTCATACCAAAAGGTAAGGACGCAAGAGATGTAGGTTCTATTCACCACACCTCTGGTTATGTTTGTATGCTCTACAGATATTTGTTCCGAATCGAGATGCTGTAGTTTTACTGTACTTGTGGTTCCTAATACCAACAACACAGGGAATCCTAGTGTGTAGTAAGGAATATGTATGTGTGTATTAGATGTTTATTTAAGTATGTAAAGCTATATCCGTGTAGCCAGCGCGTACGTGTGCAGCGATCGGTTGCTAATCCAATTTAAGTGAGCTGGCAGAGGGGAGCCCTCCTTCTACGACATCGAATGTACTTCGTGGTATTATTCAATTAAAGAGTGTGTCAAATATGAAATTATTATAAAACGCTATCCTTGTATTTAAGCTTTTAAACACTGTCATATATTTTGTATATATATTTTGTGAAATATGCTCTGTGTAGACAGAGACAGAGACAGAGACAGAGACAGAGACAGAGACAAAGTCAAAATTCATTTTTTTTTTTCATAAAAATCACAAGGATTTTAATGATTCTTTTACAAAACAATAGGTTCTAGTTGGAGCATTTTCAATCCCTAGAGTTTTGTCATCTAAATAATCAGATTTTTTATATAGTGTTTTTTTTTATATAAAGTTTTTGTTAAATTACGTTTTTAAATTTGTTAAATTTTCATTAAGTAGAAGATTGTTTTCATTGAACCATTTACAACCTTAGACATTGCATTGTTTACATCGTCAAAATCGGTTTATCGTCGCTTCAAATTAAATGAAAACAAATAGACAAATGCTAGATTGCTAATGAAAGACTTGGATATCTCAATTCGTTTAGCTTAGTCGATCATTTGTGGCTTTATGGCCCATGTTGACTTATATTTAGAGGGTAGTTCAAATGTAGCAAAAAAAAAACACTTAAAAAATAACGTTGTTTTGTAATAAAAATGTAGGTCTTTATCAAAGGCAAAGGATTTATAAAATTATTGGCTGTAGTTATTCCCAGCTGAAAATAAAATAAAACAATGGAATTGTAGTGTCATAAAAGATATAAAATATACCATTTAGTACTATGCCATTTCTGGCAATTTATTACATAATGGTTATATTCATTAGCTAATTTATTGCATATTGTAAACCATAATGTAAAAATCTTTGTTTCATCGATAACAACGAATTATTATCCTGAAAGCTCATAATGACCCCTAATATTAAAGTGTCGGATTTACACGTCTCTTCTATAACGATATTACTTTCAGTAGAATTCATAGTCGTAGGACTGAAAGGTTCCTCGATAACCTACTTTTGACATTCACATAAAGGCTGGATATTGAATCATTTCTTTCATAAACAATAACTGTAGAATTCTAGCATACCTGGTTTCGGTGATCTTGATCGACGGATCATTCCTGAACATTTCTCTCTTTGACATGATATTGATTGAAATAACTACAAAACAGTGTTTTGCGTGACTTTGTGGAAAGTTTCTAACGTTTTGTGTTGTTTTATTTAAATTTAATAACAATCAACTTGGTTCTATTCTGATCTATTATTCTTCAAAACATATCCTTAGCTATACTCATGTAGGGCATACGCCAAGAAATCAAGACATGAAAAAAACCATTCACTGTACCTCTATATTATTGTAAAATAAAAAAACATTTCCCGTATAAAAACATTTCTCAAAATTTCCATTATAACAAATATTTCTATTATATGATTGGTTGGATGATGGCATTGGACCATTAAGTATCTTGACCCAGATTTTTCATAAATTAGAAGTTGGTTTTGTATGGGAAATGCATAAAAGTTAAATTCACCATACAGTGTCTGACTTGTTTCCTACGGGAGCCCCCATCTTGGCTATGAATTGCAGTGGAATGTAATGCCAATTCACTTATCATACCTAATAAAGTTTTAATATGAATCATGTCCACGGGACTACAGAGAGATAATGTCCACGTGTTTAAAAAAACAAACTATACAACATTACCACAAAATAATTTAAAGTAAGATATACATCCAGATGTATATCTGCATTCAGTTGTTTGTTTTATTAAAATCAGATTGATTAGAAATATTGTCAGATTGGCCAAGCGGATTGTAGAACAACAAAATTAAGAATTGGGCGTTTAAAATCTACAGTTCTACAGTTCAAATCTATCATAAATCTTCTCACTGGTTGTATTACTAAATTGAGTTAAGAATCTAAGAAAAATAGTGGTAGCCAAAGCTAAATTAAGGCATTTCTCTGATCATATTGTAAATTAATAAATCCTCTTTATAATAAAACCTTGTACTTATAATGAAATAGCTTTATATAGTATAATAAGTGAACTGCTGAAGTCTTTTGCTTTATTCTATGTCCGTCTCATGCGCAGCAGGTGTGGGGCTAGAAAGAACTAAAGCGATTGACCGTTGTTATGTCCTCTTAATGTGAAAAGTTGGACAGTAGCAATGTTATAATGAAATAAGTGAACTGCTGAAGTCTTTTGCTTTATTCTGGTCCGTCTCATGCGCAGCAGGTGTGGGGCTAGAAAGAACTAAAGCGATTGACCGTTGCTATGTCCTCTTAATGTGAAAAGTTGGACAGTAGCAATGTTATAATGAAATAAGTGACCTAGGTAATTATGAATTTATTTCGTTGATTAAGTATTATATTTGTATGTATTAATGATTAGGTTAGTAATACAAATAATTTTATTGTCTCATTGACAAAAATTTACAAAACTTTAAAATGATTATTTAGATACTTCGGGACGAAGTATAATCAGAATGGCCGTGTCAAATATGAAATTATTATAAAACGCTATCCTTGTATTTAAGCTTTTAAACACTGTCATATATTTTGTATTGAAATATGCTCTGTGGTTCACGAGCATATTTCTGTACAACAACACTTCACACTTACACACTGGCAACACTTCTGAACTAAACTCAAAGTACCGAACAAAACATTGTGATGTTTGTTTACTCTTAGTAAATTGATGAGATTTCTTTAATATTTAATTACAGTTCATCATTATAAAATAATTCATGATTTTTGAAATATTGTAAATATGTATACTTTGCTTTCCTGATGTTTTTAGTTTCTCAAGTGATAGTTCATGGTATGTTGTTGATGGAATGTTTTAACAAATATTGTAGTTCAAATGATTAAAAAAATAGCACAAATCTTAGAATAAGTTTTAAAAGTATTTCACCGTATTATATTTAGCTATAGTTACCAATGTTCAGAGTTATTTTCAGTAAAATCAACAATCGTCTGTGATTGGTTTAAAATGGCGCTTTGCTTAATGAGGTTTGAAGTGTATAAAAGCCGAATGTAATTCTATGGTTGATCAGTTACGGATCCACTGCAGAATACGGCGCAAGTTAAGTACTTTGTTATTCACTATTGTTACCTGTTATTATTATTGTCTGTGATTATGTTTGATGTTTTCTTGGTATATTCTTATTTTCTGTGATTATGCTTATTGATTATGTTTGATGTTTTCTTTGCACCAATACCTACTTATTACTGTTCATTTATTATAATTGTTGAAGATCTTAATTGTTGTTCTTATTGCCATGTATTAATACAACTATTCTATAAGATGAAGTAGTTGTTGACTTTGAAATACACTATTAATAAAATTACTGTTGTTTACTTAAATTGACTGGCTACAATCTTTTATTTAGAAACTTCCCTATCCACTCTGGTTGTAGGTTCTTAAAATGACAAACATATTTAGGTTTGTCATTAGTTGTATTATTCAATTTAAAAATAATAACTTTAATATTGGTAAAATCTCTATATTCTCATTGCTCTATCTATTTATCTAACAAGTGCATGTGTCTCTATTGTCATGTTTTATCAAAAATGTGCCACCACTGTCATCTATCAGGGTTACCATTTCAACCCTATAGTACACGACCTTATCTCAGTGAGGAAGTCCGCATCACCTTGTGTGAATCCCTTGTTTTATCTTGCTTAAACTATTGTGATGTGGTACGGCCCCTGCCTTTTAAGTCGAACTGAAAAACTGATCCAGCGAGTCCAAAATGCCTGTGCCCGTATCTGTTTCCCTGTCCCCCCACGAACACATATTACTCCTTTTCTTAATTCTTCAAACTTATTAAAAATGAAAGCTCGCAGGTATCTCCACTTTGCAACCTTACTCTTTTGCCTTACTGCAAATAAAATATCTGAATATTTTTTCTGTAAACTGAAATGGGCTAGCGATAGCTCGCGATACTCAACCCGAGTATGTAGTCACGTGGTTTTGTTGACGCCGAGACACAAGTCAGTAGCATTTCGGGGTTCTTTCCGATATGCAGCTACCAGGTGCTGGAATGACCTTCCTCCTACGGTCCGAGTGCTGAAATCGGTTAGTATTTTTAGATTTACACTATAGAAACAGCTTCTAACTATACAAAAAAGCCTGTGATTCACACTATTTACTCTAGCTTCAACTTACCAAATGGCACGCAATGGTCGCTGCAGCACAACTTTCACATTTCCCTGTCATACTGATTAATGTACTACTAATTAAACTTAACTATCTATGTCTATCCATTTCTCATCACACACTCTTTGCCCATACTCACTTTTTCTTCACTGATTTCCTTCTGCAACACTGCGATCGTGAGGTTACCCCTCACTTCTTAGGTCCTATCTGAAAATCAGCGCTGCTTCGCCTTGGGGGAGCAGCAATAAGCTGAGATAGGACCTTTTCGACTAATACACACCATTGCAGCATAGACTGCCCTCGTTAGCACTGGTTAGCACCCACTTATTGTACCTACTCTTCTGTGTTTACTGTGTTTCTTTAATTGTTTGTCTTTCTTTTCATTTGTACTTGTCTGTGCTGTATTGTATGTGTCGAATAAAAAACTATCTATCTATCTATCATATACGATTTAACTCAGGTCAAAATGTATACACACAAGAATTTGTCTGAATTCATTACTGTTGAAGTTAGAAATTTAACAATAAGCTTTTATCCCAGTAAGTGAACTAATCGTCAACTGAACCACAAAATAATGTTATATTACTATTACCAGCCATATACATAATTCTTGAAACAATATACCCTAAGCTACATTTGTGGATATCACCAAAACTATTTCAATATCGCCAACCGAATCAAATGTACACACAATTAAATTAATATGGAACTACAGCTAAGAGTAATAATTTACACTATATCTTGAGGTTTGAAGCAAGAGTATGAACGTATTGACAAAAATAGTAGACAAAATGAAGCTTAATAGGGGATCATTTTCTACCTTTTGACAAGGGAAAATGGCCATGAAAATTCTCCACACATTACACATTGAGTGGTTACAGCACGGAGGCGGAGATTGCAGGTTCAATCTCCGCCGAGGTTGATATTTTTGAAATGTTATAAAATTTTGGAGATTTCCCATAAGAAACCTAATATGGTTTCTTCAACATCGCCATTTCCTTTCTTAAGAGGCATGTGGAGGATGAATTGCCCATACAAACGTAATACGAAAATCATTTATAATTAGAGCTAATTTCAACCATATTATGTTATTATTTATATCCGAATAGTTTTTATTATCACCTACCTAGATAATAACCTAGATACCTCGATGAATATTTTTTCAAAATACTTACCTAAAATGAAATGTAATTCAATCCCATTTTGGATATTATTACGTCATTTAAGACATGTTTTCATCTTTTTTGTTTCATATTAAAAACAACAATATCTTACGTATTGTTTGATTAGGTACATAGATTATATTGTGTAGTTACAGAATAACAACACTATGTGAAAAATACAACACGTTTTCCATCATAATTTTTGGTATTAGGGAACACCAACAAATTTATAACAAATACTGAATGGCTAATATTGCTATCGCGGAAACACGGGCGGGCCAGCATCAACCAAAAAGAGAGCAATCGTTTTGGACGTCCCTCGAATTGAAGTTGCGAGATGCGTTTGCCGGATCCTAAAGCCGCCATTTATGGTTTTCCCTATTCCTAGTTCTATAGCTTGTATTTCCACTCTTATCGAATGCCCATATGCAAATTCCAAAGTTATTGTTGATGTTCACTGCGTAAAATATGATGTGATTTGTCTTTATTTGCATACTGAAAAATGCTTATAGCCGCGTGACCGTTCCCAATCCGCCGGACGGTAATCCGGTATCCGCTATCCTACATAATAATAATATTTATGAACCTACGAACCGTGGAGCGCAATTTTCGATAAAAAACGTGGTTCGCCAAAAGTGAACAGGGAGGCATGTTAACTGTGTTGATTTATTAAATTTTTATCGTTCTTACAAATAAAACAATGGTCTATAGAGGTAGATGAAATTGCATTAAGTATTTTTTCTAGTAATAAGTGCAGTATCTAAGGTACTTTATTTCTAGGAAATAGCTTCGCCAGCTAAGCCATACTAAGCATAAGTATATTTATTGAATTCAATCGTATTTAATTTAATTATTAATAAAAAAATTTAGACTTCATAAAAACATGATTTTTACCCATCTTTTGCATATCGCAATAACTTGCATACTTTTAAAGCTACAACAAATACAAAATTATTTACCGCGTTTAACAAAAATATGTTTGGCCTACTTACTGAACTCTTTGTAAAGAGGGCAGAATTACTTACCCGATAGGGTAAGTTAGTTGCTAACAACAAAAATGAATAAATATGCTGGTCATTTTTCACACAGCATCATCTAGCCCCAAACTAAGCAGAGCTTGTATTATGGGAACTACATGACTGATATACTACTAATATACTTTTTTTTGTAAATACATACATTTTATACATAGAAAAAAACCCAGACCCGAGACAAATATTTGCAGATCTTACAAAGATTCGTCCCGCAACAGGAATCGAACCCGCAAACTTCTGCGTCTCAGGCGGACCCACTGCGCCACAGAGGTCGTCACAGATACACTAAGATACACTATTACATATCCGAAAGGATTGAATATGTGACACTAATCCTTGTATAATTTCACTTAGTATTTTCGAACTTTCGCGATTAGACCACGTAATTATAAGTTTTACGGGTCTCTATCGCGTTTACCTTTTTTATTATTTGCCCGACGTTTCAACTGTACTGCAACAGCCGTGGTCACCGGATGACACGTTCACACAATTCATTCTACTTAGACTAACCGTCATTTTAGCAATAAAGATTATGAATATGAACATGTGCAGAATACAACTACCCTGTATTGTTGAGCGTTCTTCTGTCCAATCGCCGAATCGCACATTTTATTTCTCTCGATAAGACCACCCATTCATCTTTTAGTTACGTGATTTTTTTGTCAATTTTGCTATTTTCTTATGGTGTAAATGTAGATCAGTCTTATGGTGAAAGTATTTCCAACTTTAACTATAAATTAGTCAACTTTAACCATAAAAAGTTATTTCCTAATGCTATGCTGTACGGAGCTTTAACTGTAAACTGTGTTTTAGTGAAGTTTATATACCTACTATATACTATAAATTTTTGTCTCGGGTCTGGGTGTTTTCTATGTATAATATGTATGTGTTTACAAAGTCAAAGTCAAAGTCAATAGGTTTTTATTCATTGAAATCACAAGGATCATATAGAAACGTCAACTTAAATACTTACGTGAATTTAAAATTTAAATGTGAATTTACGCCCGTTCCTCGCGCGCGACCAAGCATAGAAGAATCAGGCAACAAACTCTAGTTGGTTATTTTTTTGATGATCCTTCATTCAGCTTCAGTGTGGTGCGAATCGAACGAGGTGAATTCATTTATAGAAAAAGAGTACTACTCAAACAATTGAATAAAGTCTAAAAAGTAGTAACCAAAGTTCTTAAGACAACACACGGTTCGCTTTATAATATAATGCTTAACCTATTCTTAAAAAATATGTGACTACAAATACGCAATTTGGCAATTAAGCTAACGAGGGATATCGGGCCATGCAGTTTTATCCTCAATATAGGCATTTATGGTGTAATACGCCTTCTTTATTAGATTGTTCTTTATATAAGATTTAAATCTTCGAATGGGCAGCTTGGTTACATTAACCGGAAGCTTATTATAGAAGCGTACAGAGTTTCCCATAAAAGACCCATTTGACTTTTCTAATCTAAATTTCGGAATGAGTAATTTATTTTTGTTTCTAGTATTAGTATTATGCACCTCACTTTTTTTAATAAAACTAGCGCTATTTTTATGCATGTACATTAAGTTTTCATAAATATACTGTGAAGTTACTGTCATAATGTTTATTTCTTTGAATCGTTCCCTCAAAGAGTAACGAGGCTTCATATTATAAATGACACGTATTGCCCTTTTTTGTAGAACGAAAATTGTTTGGATATCTGCTGCCTTCCCCCACAGTAAGATACCATATGACATGACACTATGAAAGTGTTGTGTATTGATTATTTCTTAGTGTGGGTAGTTGTACTTGATGTACCAGTCAGAATAAATGCCTACCTACAGTTGGCTCTGAACCTCGGTGTTTAATTGCAACATATCACTGGCGACAGGACGGAAATTAATTAATTTTAATTGTTTTAAACGAGTTTTGGTTACGTATTAATATGCCTCTCGGTAAAATAGAGTGTTTTGATATCAGTGACCAAAATTGGGACACTTACGTGCGTCGTGTGAAACAATTTATCACACTCAACGAAGTCAAAGAAACTTTACACGTTTCTACCCTAGTGACACTCGTCGGTTCTCAGTGCTATGATCTTATGTGCGATTTATGTGCTCCGGATCTACCGGAAGATAAAACATTCGAAGTCCTCGTGAAATTGGTAAAAGATCATTTGGAACCAGAGAGATCGGAAATCGCAGAGCGACACGTATTCAGGCAAAGGAAGCAGGCGCAAGGCGAAAGCATTCGTTCCTATCTGCAAAGTCTGAAGCATCTGGCCAAGACTTGCAACTTCGGTGCTTCGCTAGAAGTTAATCTACGCGATCAATTCGTGTCGGGATTATTCAGCGAGGATATGCGATCCAGGCTGTTTGCCGAGAAGAACATAGACTACAAGCGGGGCGTCGAGCTCGCTTTGGCATTGGAGGCGGCGGAGCGGCACGCGATTATGGCGGGTGCTCCGGCCGCAAGCCTGAGCGTCGCGCCCGTGAAGGACGAGGGGCTCCATCGCGTCGGAGGAGGCGGCGCCGCGCGCGCCCGCCAGGCCGCGCCCGCTCCCGGCGGGGCTGCGGCGGCGGCGCGCCATCCGTGCTCGCGATGCGGCAAGCCCGGTCACGTGCCTGGCAGGTGCCGGTACAGGTTTTATTCGTGTGACAAGTGTGGTGAGAAGGGACATCTGAAGGTGATGTGCAAAAAGAATGACGGTAACGTGACGACAAAGAAAGGTCAGTACTTTTTAAACGATAGTGATTCTGAAGACGATTGCCACTTTTATAACATGATTAGTAGTGTAGGTGACAGGCCCTATTATATTCGATTGAGTGTGGAGAATGTGCCTTGCAAATTTGAGATTGATACGGGAAGTAAAATTTCTGCGATATCTAAAAAGTTTTATGATGTACATTTTTCGCAGATACCTATTCAAAATAGGATTCTTACGTTCAGGTCTTATACGGGTGACGTCATCGCAACTTTAGGTTATATTGTGGTTTGTGTGAAATGCGGTTCGGAGACCGCTTACCTCAAGCTTTATGTAATAGATAACGGGGGACCCCCATTATTGGGACGTTTATGGCTAAAACATTTAAAATTATCGCTTTTTAAGAATGAGGATGGTACGATCCACAATGTAACCGGAGAAGAATCGTTGGCTAATTCTCTTCGAAATGAATTTCCCGAGGTGTTCGCGGAAGGTTTAGGTACTTGTAAGTCTCGTATTCGCCTGCATCTGAGTGATACAACGCCGGTTTTTGTAAAGGCGCGGCCGCTGCCGCTGGCGTTGCGAGAGCGCGTTGAGAAGGAACTCGATCGGCTGCAGCGGGAAGGGGTTATCTATAAAGTTGAAAGGTCAGACTACGGCACGCCGATCGTACCTGTAGTTAAAGCTAACGGCGATATTCGCATTTGTGGCGACTACAAGGTCACCATCAATCCGCGTCTTAAGGACTTTCATTACCCACTGCCGCGGATCGAGGATCTCTTCGCAACCTTGGGCGGGGGCGAACAATATACTAAGCTAGATTTATCTAACGCTTTTCAGCAATGTATTTTAGAAGAAGGCTCACAGCCGTTTTCGGCCATAACCACACATGTGGGTACGTTTGCCTATGCTCGCGTACCGTTCGGTATTAAGTGCATTCCTGAAAATTTTCAAAAAATTATGGAGGAGACATTGAGTGGTTTGCCATCAACGGCCGTGTTTGCTGACGATATTTGTGTTACGGGTCCAACCAAGTCGATTCATATGTCAAACCTAAAGGCAGTGTTAAAAAGATTAAAAGAAAACGGACTTAGAATAAACTTTTCCAAATGCCAATTTTTTAGGGATTCTGTGACTTATTTAGGGTACAAAATCGACAAGTTTGGTTTACATACGGATTCTAAAAAAGTTGACGCTATTGTAGCCGCTCCGACTCCAACGAACGTAACTCAACTGAGAAGTTTTATGGGGCTTGTGAATTTCTATTCTAAGTTCTGTCCAAACACGAGTGACGTACTAAAACCAATGTATAATTTATTGAAAAAGAGTACTACTTGGAATTGGGATAAAAATTGTGAGGCAGGTTTCAGTAAAATTAAAAATATGTTAAGCAGCTCTCCGGTGCTCGCACACTATGACCCGAACTTGCCGTTGATATTGTCGGTGGACAGCAGTCAGTACGGGCTGGGCGCAGTGCTGGCGCAGCGACACGCGGACGGCAGCGAGCGGCCCGTGTGTTGCGCCTCGCGTACGCTCAACGCAGCTGAGTCCAACTACTCGCAGTTGGATAAGGAGGCGCTAGCTATAGTTTTCGGGGTCACTAAACATCATCAGTACCTGTATGGTAGGAAATTCTTACTTAGAAGCGATCACCGAGCTCTCAGTTACATATTAGGTAAAAATAAAGGAATTCCCGTGACGGCCGCCAGCCGGTTGCAACGCTATGCAGTAAAGTTGGCGGCGTATGATTATGAAATAGGGTTCGTTAGATCCGAACAGAACTCTGTGGCTGACGCGCTATCGCGCCTCCCGCTTGCGGCGACCAGTGATCGTGCCAGAGGCAAAGACGACGAATGTAGCTATCTAAGTTTCGTGCAGGAGAATCTCCCGGTAAGTTTTAGCCAGATTAAAGTAGAAACGCTTAAGGATATTTTATTGAGTAAAATATACGGATACGTTATGTTCGGTTGGCCGTCGTCAGATACCGCAATCGAAGCTGAAAAGCCGTTCTTTCGGAGAAAGGACGCCCTGCACTCGGATCAGGGCTGCTTGGTTTGGGGTTATCGGATCGTGATACCTAAATCTTTGCAAGGAATGGTTTTAAGCGAGGTACACGATGGTCACCCGGGCATCGTGAGAATGAAGCAGATAGCTAGGAACTACGTGTGGTGGGAGACGCTGGACGTGGACATCGAGCGAGAGTGCGCGTCGTGCGAGGCGTGCCGATCGCAGCGCGCCGCGCCGCCGCCCGCACCGCTGCACTCATGGCCATGGCCGCATGAGCCTTGGGCGAGGCTCAACATGGATTTTCTAGGTCCTTTTCGAGGTAAGTACTATCTTGTCATAATAGACGCGCACTCAAAGTGGATCGAAATTGAGAAGGTCAGCAGCACATCGGCGTCCAACGTGATCGGCAGTCTCCGTCGCTCGTTCGCCCGGTTCGGTCTGCCGAAGAGAATAGTTTCCGACAACGGCCCTCCTTTCTCTTCGGCCGAGTTCGCTAATTATCTGCAGGGGAACGGTATCAAGCATTCAGCCATCGCACCGTATCATCCGGCCAGCAATGGGGCGGCGGAGAACGCGGTGAGAACCATAAAGAGGGTCCTGAAAAAGGCGTGTCTCGAAAGCGTGGACGACGATACCGCTCTAAGTAAGTTTCTGTTCATGTATCGTAACAGTTTGCACAGCACGACGGGCCGCGAGCCAGCCGTAGCTATGTTCGGGCGGCGGCTGCGCGGGCGGCTCGACCTGTTGCGCGCCGATACGGGCGAGGTGGTGCGTGACGCGCAGCTGCAGCAGGAGGAGCGCGCCGCCCGCGCTCATCCGCCGCGCGTTCTCGCGCCCGGTGAACAAGTACTTACGCGTGACTACTCGGCGCGCGCTCAGAAATGGACCGATGGCTTAGTAGTGGAGCGATCCGGACCTGTTTCATATAAGGTAAAGACGACCGATGGACGGGTGCATAAACGTCATGTGGACCAGTTGCTCGCTGATAGAAGTGGTAAATCGCGATTTTCAATGTCTAATGTGTATCCAGAGAGTAGCCGTCAGCTCGGTGATGCGGGGCCGGATTCGCGGGGGGACGAAGTGTTGCAAGCGAGTGACTCGCTGGCAGATGACACCATACCTGGCCCGTCGCTGCCCGTTGGTTTGCGAACGTCGACGCTGGTGACGTCGCCGCCATACAGTCCTAGTAGCCCTCGGATGTCGACTCCGTTAACGTCGCCGCTGGCATCGTCACCAGCGTCGCCGCTGCCGCCGCGTACGCGTCGGAGAGCTGCTCTTGAGTGTGTCGAAAAGTTAAAAACTACTAAGTAAATCTTATGTTTATAACTTCATATAGATAGGCACTTACACCTAAATATATTCATATAATTGTATTGTTTAAGTACCAACTTGTTATTTAAAGGGAGGACAGTGTTGTGTATTGATTATTTCTTAGTGTGGGTAGTTGTACTTGATGTACCAGTCAGAATAAATGCCTACCTACAGTTGGCTCTGAACCTCGGTGTTTAATTGCAACATATCAGAAAGTAGCTGAAGTATACTAACCTAGATGTGGCTTCATCAGTAAGATGTCTAATTGTTCTAACTGCATATGCAGCAGAACTAAGTCTACCTGCAATTGCTTCTATTTGCGGACTCCATTGCAATTTTGAATCAATATGGAGTCCTAAAAATATAGTAGAATCTACAAGATCTAGTGTTTCTCCATTTAATTTAGTGTTGGTATCATACTGAATTATATAAGGCAAAGTGAATTTGATACACTTAGTTTTTTTAGCATTTAGCAAAAGATTATTGACAGTAAACTAATCAAGAACTCTCGATAGAGATAAGTTTACATCGTCGTAATTGGCTTTACATCTATCAACTTTGAATATTATAGAAGTATCATCCGCAAATAGAACTATATCACATAAGTTAAAAAGGGAAAGTTGTAAAAGGGAAGATCATTAACATATACCAAAAACAAGAAAGGGCCAAGTATCGAACCCTGCGGCACCCCCATGTCAATAGTAGATCTCAAAGACCTCTCACCATCAACCTCAACCCTTTGAACTCTATTGGATAAGTAAGACTGTACAAGAGCCAGTGCTTTATTTCGAATGCCGTAATGATTCAACTTAAATATTAAAATATCATGATTTACGCAATCAAAAGCCTTGGACATATCGCAGAATACTCCGATAGCATTCTGAGCGCTCTCTCAGGCTTCCAATATATACATTCATTTACAAAAGTATATAGTAGTATATCAGTCATATAGATCCTTACAAGCTCTGCTTAGTATGGTTTAATGGGGCTAGATAATGCTGTGTGAAAAATGACAAGCTTTAGTATTTAAATCATTCATTTATTCATTCATGACCTATCCTCTTAAATTATTGGATGAATAAATTAATTTAAATACTTTATTGTACACCGCAAGAAAACAAAATTAACAGAAACTGAATATAAGTCAAAGTTAAATACACCTACCTACTAGACCAAAATTTACATTTGAAATTCTAGTCCCTGTAATATAAGTTGCGAAAACCGCCACATGGATCACATAGCCACACTAATATTAAACCACAACCTTACTAAAATCAACTAAAACTACAATCGTAAAACCGAGCTCGTAGAGAAACTTTGCATCTGGGTATACATCAAAACTGTCAGTTACTTATGAGTAGGTATGGTGTATACAGTGCTGACTCGGCGGGCTACTAAAACCGCGATGATAAATAAATATAAAGAAACGTTAAGTTTTTTTGTTTACTACACACTAGAATTCCCTGTTTTGTGGATATGGTTTGTTTGTGAAGCAGCGGTAGCAAGTTTTGGCCAAAAACTCGCTACCCGTGTAGCGATACTATAGTCACAGATATTATAATACCTTTACTATCGGTGGAACGGATATACCCGCTCATTATAGAGTATTTTTTTTAAGTACAAAACTTGTAAGAACATTAATATCCGAAGAAGTTTAAAAACTGTGTCGCGAATATTAGCGCCGAAAATAATCAAACAAAAAATATTTTAACTACGAATAGTAACTACGAGTATCTACTTAAACAGGTACATAATGGTAAGTAACATTAGGATTAAACGTACCATAAACTGGTAATAATGAGAGGTGTAACATGTGTGTACGTGGTATTTAGTATTTGGATGTGTGTATGTGTTTGTGGGGGGGTGTGCGTGTGTGTGTTTATGTGTGGGGGAGCAGGGTTGTGATTGTGTGTATGTGTGGGAGTGGGAGGTGTGGGGGTGTGTGTGTGTATGATAGAGAGAACGCGAGCGCGATTGATCGTTATCGGTTTCCGCTAGTTCCCTACCCTCAGTGATCGACCTCCACAAATCCCTCGAAGGGCGAGCAGTTATCAAATCAGCGTGGGATAAACCCCGGAATAATAATCATCCGAACAGTGCCTTGTTACATAAATTTACATAAATTTATTCATAACGGAAAATATTTTTATGTAACTTTCACAGGGCACTTTATGATAACAATTTACTTCTGTTGTAGAATTTGTCTGTTACTAAATGTTTTTAATTTAACTCCATTTTAACTAAATAAGCAAAGTTCATCCGCGTTGAATGAACGGAACGAGGTTCGTTCTATTTTATTTGAGCGCAAGGTCTGTTGCTGGCGCCGAGGAGATTTGTGGTCTCCTAGTGATCTGTTGTGAAAACCGGTCGTGTAAAACTAGGATATCTGATACTAGGATATCCAGATAGCGAGAAATGGTGGCGGAGTGTACGACGATTAGTGAGACCAGTGTCGCAAGATAGACAATACATCGCTGGTTGTTTTTTTTTACTAGACCCCACAGACTGTTAGGCTTGGACTGTTGCTGTTTTAATCTAACAGTTCACAGTAAGATGAACAGGATGCACAGGTCTAGTACAAAATTTAACAACAGCAGGATTTTTTACGTCCTGGGTACTCGGAACTACAAGTATTATAGAACCCCAACACCCAAAACCGGAATATATTTATGCAGAATATGCCGTGTGTTGTGCCGCAACGGAAACTAAACCCGCGTCTCAGCCAGTTACTCGCCCACTGTGCCACTGAGGTTGTCATCCAGTGCTATGAACAGGGTGCGTGCCAGAGAAAAATTATCTGCGATTAAAATATCTAAAACACGACGTAGCTTTGATTTAAATAGATGATCACAAACAAAACCAGAATTTATACGACGAGGGGCCTAACCATGAAGTCTTATAGCGATTCAATTCAGGCAAAGATGTCAAATCCCATTTTGCGAATGACAAAGCTTTACCTACACCATAGCGTCCTCAATAGCAAATCAGAAAGTGACACCTTTGCCTGAACTGAATCGCTATAAGACTTCATGGTTAGACCCCAGATCTTTGTTGAAAAATATTGTATTATTTTCTCATTAAATATACTGACAGTTTATTACAATGTGCAGCCGCCCTTATTATTAGGATCAAGATTCTTATCAGAACTATTTCCAAGGACAGAAATTTCCATTAATAGTCAAACTAAACGGATAATTTTGTAGAGTTGACTGTTATGTAACATTGTTTTCTTAACACAGGCGAAATAGACACTGAACTCCGCCTGAACTTAATTATCAAATACCAACATCCGAAAACAATGACCAGGGGCTAGAGAAACAAATTCTTATGAACACAATACTTTACCCGGGCATACCCCGACAACATCCAATGCTCACATTAGATTATCTTAAGATTTGACCAATTGAGCATGCTAATTATGGAAATGAGGGCCATTTTCAAATCAATGGATATATAAAAAACGCGATACCCTTTTTTAAAAATATGATATATATATTTACGTTTAAGGGATGCAATTTTATAAGCTTAGAAACCTGTTTTGATTCTACACTTTAAACAAAAGCTTCACATTCGGTACATGTTAATTACGCCAGGGTCGTAATGGGGGTACGAATTCAATTAGGTGACACACTGCCCCCCGTGTAGGGACCACGTAATGGCACTGGGCACAAATGTCCCTTTGGAATTAATCATGTCACGGTTCCCTGAACTTGAAGGGCAGAATTTCTAATAAAGAACAATGTTTGTGAATTAATCAGGGCGTTTGGACTCTGTACATGTGGGCGGTGGACACCTTGCAGGAACGCGACGATTCGGAATAAATCACTTTCTGAATATATATTTTTGTCCGTTGTTGTGGAACAAAATCAAAAAGATCGATAAAGCCTGTAATATATATTTTGTATCCATCACTATCATACTTCGCCGCAAAATGAATAGTATAATATGAAATTAAGAAATAGAATTCGGTAACTTAAAAACAACAAACAAACGTGTTCGTAACTGTATTCCCCATGATGGACATCCTCACGTACATACTTAGATACATACTCAGATACATACTCAGATACATACTCAGATACATACTCAGATACATACTCAGATACATACTCAGATACATACTCAGATACATACTCAGATACATACTCAGATACATACTCAGATACATACTCAGATACATACTCAGATTCATACTCAGATACATACTCAGTGTGTAGATCTTTAAGGATAACAAGTAAGAGGTAGTCAGAAGCACGTCTAAATATTAAATTTGGCACAAGCCCGCGCTTTACAATTAGTTAGCATTCCACGTGACAGTTGGCAAGTCCATCACCGCTTATTGGAACAGTAACCGATGGCAGTAGTATTCGTGTTTTTACTTTACTTAAGTATAATACCTAAACATATGAACTCAACCGATTGTATGTACTATAACCGAGGTATATTTTGTAAAAAAAAATGCTGGTTAGGTACATCAGCATATCACAGATACACATAGATGGTAGGTACACATCATAGTACCTATACAAATAAATCTTACCAACAAGTGGGCTCATACGCTTTTTTGCCACAACATTACTGCCGTTCCTGCGTCTTGTTAACGCTTAGTTAACTTATAACCAAATCATTGAACAAATTTCACTGCCAAAGCAATCGCAACTTACAAACATAATTTAAGTCGTATCGATCCGACACAAATTCCCCTGTTGAATATCAGAGTTGAAAATCAAATCGCGATCTCATAAATCAGTACCGTGTATGTGTTGGTGCGTGTCACAGTTTCGCAGCCTCACGTGTCGACACGTTGATCACCGAGGGCGAATACGACCCTGGGGGGTTTATTCTGACGATGCAACGCCATTTTCAAAGTAAATGTTGTTAGGGATTTCGTGTGCCAATTATGTTCTTAGCCAGAGATAAAGTCAAAAGGTATTTATTCATTGAAATAATTTAGAATCGTTGATTATTGAACTAGAGCACCAAGATACAGGCTTTGTCTAGTTTGAGAGTCGTTGTTAAAAACTTATTTTACTTAGAGGTAAAAAATCTGTGAAATATTATTAATCAGAAATCAGAACATTGATTTGCATGCATATAGGTCAGCTAATACATGATGTTATAATATTTATAGGCTTTTATATATTCTACCATCCAAATGGTGTGCAAATTTTAATGTCAATAGGTAGATTAAGAATCAATTTAAATACAAGAATAATTATAAAATGTCAGAACTATTACATACCTACCATTAATTATGATAAAATCGTAATGACCCCAAAATGTAACACTACATCTGCCCAACACCAGCAGATCTTTCTTGGACCTTTTCTGTATAATAAAGCTAATTATTATATCAGGGACTTAGTAACTTCTAATAAGAGCGAATGCAGAAAGTTACTGAGGAAGTGGTTGATGGTATTGAACTTTGATGAGACAGAGGAATTGTTAAAAATAATACAATAAAACACACACACACACACACACACACACACACAAACACACACACACACACACACACCCACCCCAATGCACATGTGCAATCCTTCAGTATCAATGTATGTCATTAAAATTATAATAAGTAATTCGCTTAAATTATTCGCCTATATTTGCATGAATATAAGGTTACAATAATTTTATATAATCCGTTATGTAATTAGATTGAGAATGTTGTTTTATCGTAGGTACTACTTAATATTGAATTGTTAATTGCTTGAAATGAAAATAAATAAATAAATATAAAAAATATTAAAAAAAAATCTAATTAATTAAATCTTTAATACAAGTATCTGTCCATTCGGCCAGCATTTTGGGAACGCTTCCGTCTGGTAGTGATCTTAAGCAGATTCCGTAATATAGTTATTAAAAGTTCAATGGGTAGGTAATTCTAATTAAGTAATTATTTATTATATAATTACGTATCACTATGATATTTCACCATTATTGTGAAATAAATAAATTGACTGATCGATTGAAGTTAACATTAAATAAGCGAGTTTACGTCAGCTACATGACTCAACACTGTGACGGTAAAAAAAACTGGCGATTTTATGACTACCACTTTTTTCACTGCCATACAAATACCAATAATAGCTAAGTGGGGCCTTTCCATTCTGCTCTCAATCAAATCAGTTTGCAAAGCTTTCAAATTCCATCTTGGTTATCTCTGAAGTTTCAAATTCAGAGTTCCTCGTAATGAGCTGATCGTCTAATACCAAGTATTGCTTTGTATTTGGAGCACGGACAAGTGACTGGCTTAGCACCGCCGCCTATTGATACAACCTGAAAGCATCAAGTGCGGTTCTCTGAAACTGTATAAGCGTCTTACTAGGTTCCGGATTTCAAACATTGCTGCTTGGGAAATAGCCTGAAGGAGTTTCCAATTTTTATTTTGTTATGTAGGTATGTTTTAAAGTCATGAAATCTGGCTCGATTGATAGTTTGATAAGAAATCGACATGTTAACTTAATTTTAAAGCTCATTCCTAATACATTTATATGTACAAATGCAGTAGGAATCATCATAATTTTTTATATATTTTTTGACATTTTGTATGATTATTGACATTATGACGTATCTACTGTAGAATATCCCAAAACCCAACCTTTGACATTGATTATTGAGCTACCTACCTACTTCGTGATATTCGTATTATTTTAGCATTCTTGACATAATTTTTGACATTTTGTATGATTATTGACATTTAATTTTGTTTTGTATACCTACCTACTATTTACCAGTCTTATTATTTAAATTGTATATTGTGTGTAATTGTTAAATAATAGCTACCTCTGCAACGCCCTGACAGGGCGATGTACCTACCAACCTCCTTGGAGCTACACTAGACCTAAGCTTAACCATTTTATGTAGGACATTAAGCATGAATAAATGAAATTAGGAATAAATAGTATTGTGAAACCTACTTTTTTTCCTCGGTTTTGGGAATTGTTTTTCGTATTTCGTATTTGTTAGTAGTGTAGTAATACCTAGTGTTTTGTTTTTCGAATATTATAAAGGTAGATTAAGTATATCAGTAGATTTTAGAAAACAGAGTCCCGTGATTCACCCGTGTGAATGCTAAATGGATTTATCGTAAGTCTGAGGTAGGAAACGCCACATTATATGGAATTCATTAAATTCAAAAACAGAAGCTACTAAATAGCTAGGTTCTTATAACACATTGAGTTGAAACTCGTTCTGCTTGCTCTCAATAGGTCATGGCTGAAAATCAGTGTTTTTGCTTTTTAAGCAAAATATCACGCTGAGCCAAGGCCTTTTTGACGTACTGCAGCATACATAGACATTTTACCTAGATTTTAATTATATTATTAATAATAGTTAACTGCACTTTATTATTGTTTGTTTTTACTGGTGTACTGTATAATTGTTGTAATTTGTATGTGTGTGTCTGAAGTTGCAAATAAAGTCTTTTATCTATCTTATCTATAGCTAAAAGTCATATTGAAGGTGAACTGCGCCTACAAGCTAATGAAACTGTCGAGTGTGACCGAAATGGAGAATAATCCAGGAATTGCAGTTTTAAACCGCGTTGCAGCCATTTAATTTCCAAGACTGCTAGACTAGGCAATTACAATGCCCAATTTTAACTTCATTCGCAGGTTGATGTTTATGTAGGGAAGCAAGAAAATAAATAGATAGAAAATATTTCGAATACTGCTCATCAAATAATAATTTCGATGAAGTCCCCAGTGTACTCTTTGACTCATGCGTATACTCTTATTCACCGTAAACTTTAGTTAGTTAGATTACCCCGTATAACAGGAGTGTGATATCCAAAGTATTTATTAAAATTAAATTACTTAATTGAAATAAATTCAAATGTAACATTTCATTTACAAAATAATGTATAAGGCGGTCTCATCGCTAAATACGAGATACGCTTGTCTTTATCTTAGCTTCTACCTTATTTAGGCAATCGCTGCGACTCCGCTACTTTTGACCAGAAAATGGAAAATGACGGTCACTGCTTTAAACAAAAAAGGCTCTAACTGTCCCTTATTTTATTATCAACTATTTTACCAACGCATGTAGGTAGAAAATGAGAAGTAGCCAGTTCTATTGTATTTTATTACTATTGTTCATCGTTAATACAACATAGTGTTCAATCAATTCCTATTCCAGCAATGCAAACAGCTCCAGTCTGAGTTCAAATCAACTGTGAAACCTACTGCGAATAACTAACCTTTGATAGAAAAAAGATGAAAAAATTAAAAAAATAATTATATCAGAGTCAGGTCAGGTCATTATGTCAGGTTGAAGCGACTTGTAACATAAAAGATGCTCTTATAGGACTTTTTGACTTTGACTTTGGTCAACGCATAAGCAATGTCATTCAGCGTGGCAGTCAGCCAGCATTTAGGAGACACTTACGTCTGGTACAATATGTGATCTTACTATGTTGAAATATATATATACTTACAGACTTCGCCTAAGAGGCGATGTCTGTAACCGGAGAGTTATCGAAAAGGGAAGTTAGGACTTACGGGCTCCATTTAAAAAATAAGTTCTGCATTAAAAAGAGTTGTTGACATTTATTTTTAATTTTTCAGAAAAAGTAAGTTTTTGTATTTTTCGTTTCATTGTTTGATAGTAAATAAATATATGTATAATAACTATGTGTCTAAAGTTGTTAGAACACCTCAAACAAAATAATTTAACAATATGAATTAGTATAGGTAAATATTACCTTCCTATTAGGTATGTTGGTATCTAATAGCTTAGTATAGATGAAACAATATCTTTCCCTGAACCTTGGTTCAGAAGCTTTACATAATTTACGAGATTACTTCAGCTTAAAATATCACATATCATTAAAACTAATCCATTGAATACTTATCTGAATCTTCTGCACGTAAACAATCTCATCACCGGACAGTTTTATCGCACCCACACAATTACCAGGCGTTTTTTGTACCAACTTCGCTACTTTGCGAATTTGCTCCGATTACACGTTGTCAGAATACTCGGCGTTTGGGTAAGGCTTCCTGGACACGTTCAATATAGTATCAGGACTTCACCGCTTCTTCAAGTACACCAGTATCAGTTCCAGTACATCCTACCCGTGATAATCTACGTCGCAGCAAGTTGAAATGGCAGTGGGCTGGACGTATATATGCCGAAGAACCGATAACCTTTGGGTAAACGAGTTCTTGAGTGGTGACCAAGTCTAGGCAAACGTGTGGGCGCCACTTAAACTCAATCTATTTGTACCAAGCACGATGACAGAGATCCATATTTAAATGAGGCAAAGCGAGTAAAATTTTGTCGCAGTCATTATTGCCGGCGTGCTGGGTGCATTGGGCGTACAAACAGCACACCAGCAATGGATTTCCATATAGCATTGTCGGCGCGTTTTTTGATTTAAATTCAAAACTGTTGCTGTGTACGTATATTAGATACTTTGGGTGATCTCTTCAAAAGTAATGACAACATTTCTGCGCATGTTGAGAAATAGTAGATTGTACCAAAATGGAGTAAAATAATATTTCTACGGCGAGGGACCTATTTCGAAAGAAAATTCATGTTCCAAATTCAAAGTCGTTTCTGCCCGCTGTGAAAGTCTAATAGAGAAAATACCTATTTTACTGGCACTTATTGCGTAATAAAACATTTTTTTCGAATACCTAGCCACAGATATTATAATAGCATAATACTAGCTATAATGAAAATATATATTTCTTTCTTTCTATCAAGTGCGCGATAAAAATATATGGTCTCTTTTCAGCTGCTTTCTTCTTTCTCTTCAAGGTTTCATTTGACAGAGAAAGAACACCCTTCAACTTGCAAATCCGGTCATTACGGTTACTGATACTGATGTGATAACTTATCAGACCAATTTAAACATTTCTAGGAAGTACCTGAAACTCGGTTTTTCCAGTTGTATGAAAATTTTGATAAAACTATCGTGAATATTCATATTGTAAAAAAGGGGATTTCCACCGATAGTACGGTACGTGAAAATTCCCGTTTTTACAATATGAATAATGTTGATAAAGTGATTTGAAAGTGTGTGAAGCCTGAAGGGACCTACTAATTCCCCGCTTGGTTTACTCCTACTTCAACAAACTTTCAAATCACCTGACTGAATTTTAAGTGGTTGAAAGTTCGCTCACAGCTAGATAAATCATAAATGAATGGTGAAATATGCAAATGAGCTGTCTTTATTAAGTTTGGAATAAACCTCTATCCAGAAGAGACCGACCTGTATGTTGGTTTTTAAGTGGTGAGAGAATCAATAAGGTTTTTAGGTCTCAACTTGATATTTTCATATAAAAAGCGGTGTATGTGAACGCACGTGAACTGACATTACAAAACATTATAAAGGACCCAAATTTGAGAACCTATATATTGTAGAACTTGTCCTGGCAACCGATCGCACGTTGTTTCTGCATTGCCATTAGCCAACAGTTTTACGTCTTGAAAAATTACTTACCTAGCTAATTTTGCAAACCAGACATTGGCCTCGATTCTGTAGTACACTGACTAAACTAAATTTAAACTATCGCTCTCTTTTACTAATAGTGCAAGCAAGAAAGAGGAAGTTACAATCTTAGTGCTGTCAAATTAGGCAGATTTAAGTTTTCCATACAAATTTAGTCGTGATTTCAAAACATGCTGACTATAAACACGAAGAAAAGCGGCACGTATACTGATTTGACAGCAGCACACGGCACTTAAATTCTTTAAATTTAGTTAATTGTTTAAGACAGTTTAAATTTAGTTTTGTCAGTGTACTACAGAATCGAGGCCAGTGCTGACCTTGTTAATAATGTTATATTATCGCGAAAGTTTTAAAAACGTGGTACCAACTGCTAAACTGTAATTTAGTGTAAGCAGTAAGTACATGTTTTTAGTTTAGTGCTCAGCCGAGTGCGTTGACTCAGCCAATAGGAAGGTGAGTTAGCTGAATGAAATACTGTTGTAAGCAGTTATATTAAAATTAAAAGCATTATTTATGAAATTGGCTTTTGCAGCATCATAAAAACACGATTGCAATTGTAACTATTCGCTAAAATTGTTTGGTGCACAGTTTTAATTAATTGGCCAGCGCGATTACAACGTACCTTCTATTAGTGGCAATATAATGGAACCAAGCATTGTCTGGTTTGAAAAATCAGCTTGCTAAGTAATTTTTCAAGACTCAAAACTGTTGGCCAATTGCAATGCAGAAACAACGTGCGATCGGTTGCCAGCACGAGCTCTAGAAGCATACTTAATTAGGAAACCTTAAAGGTTTGCTGAAGTGAACTCTCATAAACGGGAATAACGGATATTCTTCTTATTTTATAAATGTGTATGTGTAGATATAAGTTGCTAAAAATCTTTAAAAAATATCTGCAGAACATGTAAACATTTGTCCCGTGGCGGGAATAGAACCAGCACCTCTTGCGCCTTAGCTGACTGCTCGCCCACCGCAGCACCAAGTCGCTGAGGTAACATAGCTAGTGAGTTAAAATAACTCACACGAGTTAGGTGTTCGGCTTCGAAGTGGATCTGACATTCTTTTCCAACCCAATGAATGATTATAAGAAATATTTGATTTACTAGCTAGCTCGACACAGGTGCTCACTAATCAACTGAAGACTGAAGAATGAAATATCTGCATCGTGAACAATATACCCGGCCGGGTCTCTACGCTACGTGATCCGGATTATTCCATCTCAAACTGGCGAATTGCGTTAAAACCCCACTGTTCGACGCCGATAGAGGGCGCTCGAGTCCCCAGTTGCACTTTACTATGCGACTGTACATTCATATCAGCTTTGAGAGCTGACAAAAAGCGAGTGAGTTATATGTGGCGCTATGCAGCCGAGTCCTTGCGAATTATCTCGATTATAGCATGCTGAAAAGGGTCCTGATGTCGTATTGTATCTACACTTAGATTTAAGGGGCTGAAACCAAAAATACAATACCCAATTTTTTAGCATGTTTGGTTTAGTTTGTAGCAGTAGGAAAAACATCTTACTATCCCATTATAATTGTGAAAGTTTGTGAGGATGGATAGATGTTTGTTACTATTTCACTAAAAAAATATTGAACGGATTTTGATGAAACTTTTGTTCTTGTATAAAACATGCTCCCGATTTGGTCCCATAAAATTTTTATTCCTGAGGGATTCTATTTTCTCCATAAAACTAAAAAAAACATAATCATCTTATGGAATCACGACAAGCCGCGATTTTTCTTTTGTTTTTTATTCGAAAGAGTGTCATCCCGAGTTAAATAACTCAAGTACGTGAGGATCTGATGATAGAGTACCTACAGAATAGAAGCCATAAACTTGGGATTGCAAACCTATCATTTTGGACATTTGATCAACTTCCCGTTATTAAAAGTAGTTTTTTTGACATTTAATGTCTATCGACCTCTGTGGCTCTGTGGGCGAAGGCTCGTCTGAGACGTAGTAGGTTGCGGATTCAATTACTGCCGCTGAACAAGTGCGATCTGCAATAGTTTGCCTGGGTCTGGGTGTTTTCTACGTATGATATGTATGTTTTTACAAAAAAAGTATATAAGTTGTATGTAGTTCCAATAATACAAGCTCTGCTTAGTTTGGGGCTAGATGATGAAAAATGATCAGTATTATTATTATTTTTATCATATTATTGATGAGCTAATTAATTTCCAACGAAAGTTCGTTGTTTGCTAAATTATGATAGCCTAAAAGTAGGTCCTCCGAAATGTTTTTTAATTGATAGATAATTATACTGTAGCAATAATTTGTTATCAATTGATAATGGATATCACAACCTCTACGAATTGAAAAAAAATAATAGGTAGTTCTCGTTTCAATTTCTACGATGAAGGTCCTATGCCTGATATTATTTTTTGTGGCTGTAGCCTTTGCCAAGCACGAACAGTACAAAGGGTAAGCTTTCTGTTCATATTCATTTGTTTTCGTGACTCCCCCGTTAAGTAAAGTCACTAAGAAGGAACAAAAGATTTTTGACAAATCTATTAATAGTCAATTTCATCAATTTAATACGGATTATATGTGATTGGTAGTACCGTCTAGATAAATGACGATTCAAGTTAGATTTCATCTGAATCATCCATGTTATAATCCAGCTCTAAAGAACTTCTTTATTATTCTACATAGATGGAAATCCTTCTACTTAAAACCCACAACCCAGGAGCAGCTAAAGTTCATCAGGGCCATCGTCAACGCTTACGAGGTTGATATCATCAGCCATCCCATTCTTGAACGTGAGGGAGTGGTGCTGGTTAGACCTGAACACCAAGATGGATTCTTAAAGGCATTGGAGGTACATCACGTTACCTACAGGATCCACGCTAATGATGTTAAAGCGTAAGTATTCTTAGTGTTTTGGTTCTAGCTACAGAAGTCACTGAAAAGATAAAGTCTCATGTAGTAGGTATTCCTTTATACTTGTAGTTTTATTTTTCTAATACCTATAAAATCCAACCGACACTGGTTTCTAATTTGAGATAGGTACTACGTTATTGTGAAGGAATTGATTCATGTGAGTTACCCTTTCGATCGGTAATATAAAAGTACAAAATGTTTTTTTCTCATTTAGTGGGTTCGAGTCAAGTAAATAATACGGTATTTAAAATCTTTGAAAGCAGTATTCACTTACTTTAAAAAATAAAGTCTAAATTAAGTTAAACTATCTAATTCAATATTTACAGTACTTGTCCTACTTTGTCGTAGCTGGCTGCTCGCCCGCCGCACCTCTTAGGTCGTCATCTCAAGGGTATGAATGTCTGTGAAATGTAATGCACATGAGAAATATTTAATATTTATGGTAGACAATTAAAAATAACACAGTTTTTTGTACTATTAAGTGCCATCTGTGCCGTGTGGGCAGAGCAGGTCCTGTCTGAGCTTAATACTGCTCCGCACAGTAGTGAGAAGCAGCTCTTGTATGTTTGTATGTATTTATGTGTGTGGACTCCCTTTTCCGTATTCAAACTCTTCATTGGTTCATTATGCGTGGGAGTTTCTGGATAATGAGATAGCCAGCCTAACTCCACCCAGAAGAAGTTTTCTGGGGTCTTCGCAGGCTTCGAGTAGCTACGCCCACACATTCCAGGACTACGTGGGCAGCTGATTCTTCTTCGGTTAGACATCCTTTGGCTTTGGGCTGTCTGTGGCTCTGATGTTGTAGAAGTGTTTGTTCAAGGGGCAGTTATCGGTTAGGGTCCCCACGATGATCCGGAGATCTGATCTTTTAAGATTTCTCAGGCGACATGTCAGTCGTGGTGAGATGGCAGGTAGGGCTGCTCTTGACTGTCTGCAGTCCTAGGTCTGTCCCCAGCGTTCATTGTGTTGGTTAGTAGTGCGGTGCCGCATGCACGCGCGTAGCTGAGAGAATGGCAGAGGGATGAGTGGAGAGGGGCCCTCTGTAAGTGTTCCTGATAATCTTCTGGCCAATTCATCTGCTGCATCATTACCAAGTGATCCACTATGCCCCTTAATCCATTGCAGAGTCACTTTGTTTTTCGCCGCGATTCTCTCTAGGGCTAAGTGACTCTCAAGCAGCTCTTGCCAACAATATCGTTATTTACAATATTGTAATAACAATAATAAAATACATTAATCTTTACAGTGCTCTTGACAACGATGATGTTCTTATCCAAGCCAGGAATAACGAGACCAGAGCCAGGAGTGGCAAACAGCTCCCCTACGACAACTACCAGGAGTTTGAAGTGGTGAGTTTAGATCATTCCATCGAGCATATCACCCCTATGTGCTCGATAGATCATCTTCCTCATGGCTAGGCTAAGTTATGGTTTATCGACTTTCGAAGGAAGGTTTGGCCTGTATTTTTTTTGTATATCGCGCGTATCATTGGGTTTCTGATAATTCGTTATTCACCTCGCAGTGACCAAACTGTAGGATTTAATTGGTATCAAGTTATTTTTAAATTCTCAAAGTAATCTTGCTATTGGTGCCAGTTTGAAATTTTTAAAAACTTACTTCAGAAACTGCTAAAATACTTACTTATGTCCACTAACTAAATAAATGTTATTTATGTCGCTACCCAGAAGTTGGCTGGAAGAGATCGATTCTTAGCGATAAGACCGCCCATTGTACTTTTAATTATGTGAGGTTCTTGTTATTTTTATAATTTTCTTGTTGTGTACTATAAAGCATTTTCATTCAATCATTATGTTACTAATATAATGCAAAAGTTTCGATGTTTAGATATTTGTTTATAATAATATCATTGATGTTTGTTGATAATGAAGAAGTCAAAATTTTGAATCAATATTGTTCTTAACCTTGAATAAATAATACATTGGCTAGTTTTTATTCGAGTATCGCGCGGGCGAAGCTGAGGGCAGAACAAAGTAAACTTATATTTTATTTGAATTACTAACAACTAATTTGTAATTTAAAATGAGATAATGCCAACATCCTATCCTACTAATATTATAAACGAAATTTTGTGAGGATGGATGTTTGTTACTCTTTCACGCAAAAACTACTGAACGAATTTTAATGAAACTTTACAGTAATATAGCTTATACATTAGATCGCATAGGCTACTTTTTATCCGGGTACCACGCGGGCGAAGTAGTATTTACATACGCGGATGTCATTGCCATAGTATTACAGGGAGAGATTTGGTTAACAGCATATACCACAGCGGAGAAGGGGCTAAATAAGGCTATTAAGTGTCTTAATTCGAACCTGCTGACTTTTAACGTCAGCAAGACTAAATACATTTCCTTCTCTTTGCGATTTGATACCGCTCCTCCTGACTCCCTAGACTACGCACTAAACTTTGACTACTGCTAGTGACAAATTTCTATAGAAAAACTACTACTACTAAGACATGCCTAAGTTTTTATTTCAGCTTTAGAAGTTTAGTGCAGATGAGCTAAAGTTCGATAGAGGGCGCTGGAAGTCGGGATACAGTTACTCACATCCGACCCTCAACGAACCATCTCATAAAAGGTGTACCCCCGATTATTTCATACTTACTTCATAAATCATACTATTTATTGTTACAAGTTATTTGTATTGCCTACCTTGATACATTTTATTTGGTTAAAAATAATTCAAAAACATTTAATTTTACTGTACCTGATTGTTTGAGCAATAAACTATCACTATAACTTCCATTCTTGTTTTTTTAACTTACAGATCGACGCATATCTAGATGACATAGCCGCTCGCTACCCCGACCGGGTTACCCTTGTCCAACCAGCTGTTTCCTTCGAAGGACGTCCCATCAAATACCTGAAGATCTCTACCACTAACTTCGAGGATGAGAGCAAGCCCGTCATATTTATTGATGGAGGCATCCACGCGAGGGAGTGGATCTCCCCTCCCACCGTGACCTGGGCTATCAAGAAGCTGGTGGAAGATGTAACAGAACCGGACCTGCTTGAGAGGTTTGACTGGATCATTCTGCCCATAGTCAACCCTGATGGATACAAATTCACTTTCACTAATGTGAGTTTAAAAGCAGCTCTATTTCACGACTAATGATAGTAACTCGGATAAGGAAATCATTATGAAAAAAATGTCTCAGAAACAAAAGTTCGAAGGCCCGAGTCATCGGTTACGCCCAGTTTCTGAAAGGTTGAACAACGAAATAAGTTCCCCTAACTTGCTAAAGTAAGAGCGATCTTCATGGTTATGCATTAATTCGTCCAAATTAAATTTCAATATGTATGTATGTTTATCAATATGTACATAGGTACGAGTATGTACATATTGATAAGTATAAAAAACAATGTAAACAAAATTGTTTTCGATACTTATCTTAATAACTTGGAATTTTTTAAGTAATCTAAATTACTACTAATCTAAATACGATATCTCTATAAGTATTAATTAATATCCCGTAACTAATTAGTGCCAATGTGATAAAAAAGATTTTGAAATAAAATCGTTTTTGTCGATCTATTGTTGAGATATCGTTATCATTTTAAGAACAAGGTATCTTTATCGTTTTTTCATCATCATTGCTTTAACCTTGGCCCCCTAATTGCTCTATCAAAATAGCGATGGGAACAAAGTATGACACTTCAAAAACTATCGTGAATTTGACTATTCATATTGTAAAACGGGATATTTCTACTTTCTCTTTCCGCGTAGTGCACGGCGCGAAAAAAAGAGCGCGAGAAAGTCGCGACTACTCACTCTGATGAAGACTCTCGGAATTAGTCGAAACTTAGTCGGTGCCTTCACCGATAGTGCAGTACGTGAAAATTCCCGTTTTTACAATATGAGAAGTATAACACTAATAAAAAAAAATACCCTGTGTTGTCTGTGTACATATGTAATTTTATACAAATCTTATTTTCTAAAATCAATTTACATTTTATTTTCTTTTTATTTGCTTTTATTGACACTATCTATTATAATCTGAGCTCTGTGGCTTGAATAAAATTTTTATATTATAGCTATTTCTAATACAGGTAATTTATTTCGTTCTTTAGAGCCGTTTCTGGCGTAAGACCCGTTCTACCGACCAGCATTCTCAGAGCCGAATCTGTCCTGGAGTCGACGGCAACAGGAATTACGACTTTGCTTTTAACACCGTCGGCACCAGCAACAGCCCTTGCTCCGACATCTATGCGGGAAGTCATGCCTTCTCCGAAGTTGAAACTCGGGTCGTTCGCGATATCATCCAAGAGAACCTGCACAGAATGGCACTGTACCTGACTATCCATAGTTACGGAAGCATGATTCTGTACCCTTGGGGAAACGATGGTTCACTATCCAGTAATGCGTTCGCTCTTCACTCCGTTGGCATCGATATGGCTAATGCTATCCAGAACCACAAAATCAGCTACTTCCCGAACTACATAGTTGGTAACGCAGCTCTCGTTCTCTATGGAGTTGGTGGCGCTGCAGAAGACTACGCTCACTCAGTCGGCGTTCCACTTGCCTACACCTACGAACTACCCGGTCTCAACTGGAGCATGTATAGTTTCCACCTCAACCCCAGGTACATCGAACAGGTCTGCAGAGAGACCTGGGAGGGTTTTGTGGTTGGTGCGAGAAGAGCTGGTGACTTATTCAAGCCGCTACCTTAGATGAGTAAAGAACTGTACAATTAAATGTTTTCTTTTATTGTGAGCCGCCTCAGCGAGACAGCGTAGTGAAGAATTCTATTAAATTTATAACTAGACAGTCAGCTGTAGTAATAAGAAGTATTTGCCGAGCGGGCGATTTCCGATCCGGAAGTTGTGGGTTCCAACCCAGTAGAGCAACAATGAATTTTTCCACTTAAAAAAATATTTAAAAATGATAAAGAAAAACATTATGAGAAAACCGGCATGCCCTAAAATCAAAAACTCGAGGCATGCACCATAAATTAATGTTGCAATAAGCGATGCTTGCAACATGTCAGATGAAATGCAAGTTTTAGTCGGTAGGTCGGTCGGTCTTTGACTACCTTCCAACCTAGTATTCTCAAAGTTCAAATTAGTAAACATGTTTTGATCCATGTTTGTTTTATTTGAGGAAATATTATTTCCGCAATAAAAAATAAATTTATGATCAACAATAATATGAGTAATGATGATTATACATACAGATCAGAATACCCTATCACAGATAGATAGGGCTAGATTATACGTATGTTAGCGTATTTAAGGTTAAGCAGATAAATTATCAATGCTTATTTAATAATTTACCTACTAAGCTATGAATCAACACAAAAATATCCAGTAAATACTTTATCGTATGCTATATTCGTTCAATACGCGTACATACCAAAAGTCACATACTCGTACATATCACCATTGTCGTGTAGTATTTCCTACCTTTTAGTTAGCTTTTGTTTCTTTTAGAAAAAGGTTCACAGCGCCAACTGAAATCTAACTGCATTTTGTTCAAATTTATTGCAATACAAACTTTACTATTGGAAAACCATTTGCAAAATGCAGGATTCTCTCTGAAAAGCTGCTTTAAATGGGTTGATTTCAAATTAATTTTCAATTGGCTGGCTTTACACCTAACGCAGTTCAGTTGTTGCATTTAGTGATTTATGTAAATGAACGACAATGTAAACTGCATCGTCGTGTCACTAGTTTTTTCTTGGTCTTTCCTAATGCAGGGTGCATTTGGAAAATGGCCTGCCGATTAGTACAGTATTAGACTAAAAGCCACTATGTCAATCAAAAACTTTTATTATCCAATTTGAAAATGGAAAAGTTTATCAAGAAGAGAGGTATATTTTTGGCTTGATGCTTGAGGTTTAAAGACTGGCCTCCCACCGCGTTCCGTGTGACTGGTATTTGGTAAATTAATGACTTTATCGGATAAAAGATAATAAACTTTATTTGCCATCGACTTCATTATTTGATAGTTAATTGGATTTTAATTTTAATGAGCAAATTTTTATCTTATCTTTAGATTTTTTAAAGTACATATTTGTATCAGAGATATTTTTATAGATATAAGCTATAAAAATCTTCGTTTTAGTCCGACAGTTAAGTGGTGTACCACATACTATGAATATACACAATACACCTACATACTTACTATGCTCACTAAACATACTTATTATATATCATAGCACAACATGATAAATTACAAAGCAGCTAAGTAAAATCCTTCCCCCTATTATTTAAGCTTACTCAATAGAACCATCCAAGCCGAAATGCATAGATTCACCCGAACCACACGAAGACCAAAGTTTTCCGTATCATTATTGTAAGTGACCACTGATCAGTTTCAATGGAAACTATTTATTAGCACTATAACAAAGCGATTAATGGGAACCCGATCCCTTTGTTAAGGTGCGGTTTACTGAACAACTGAAGACTCGCTTACACTACTTTAGCTACAAGTCCCTTGTCGCTTATGAGCGAGTTAGTACCGAGGTAAATGTTTTTGTTTTGGTTTTTGTTTTAGTTGATATTTTTTTAAAACGACGAAGCGTAGACGCGGAAGACCGTCCTCCACTTGGTTGACGAAGGTCGAAACAGACTTTAAAGAAGCCCAACTCGACACCGACACTGCACAAAATCGTGCGCAGTGGAAAAAAAGGAAAAGGAAGGCCGACCCCAAGTAAATGGGATATACGGTTGAGGAATATATATATATATATATATATATAAATACCTATCAAGTGACATACGAGTAAATTCAAAACATAAGCTTAATTTATTTATTTTAATATCAAAGGACCTTTTTAGCATTATAATAAATAAATAAATAATAAATAATGCTGAACATTTTTTTTCACACAGCATCATCTAGCCCCAAAGTAAGCAGAGCTTGTGTTATGGGAACTACATGACTGATATACTACTTATTTTTTTTTTGTAAATACATACTTATTATACATATAAAACATCCAGAACCGAGACAAATATTTGCAGATACAAACATTCGTCCCGTGGCGGGAATTGAACCCGCAACCCTCTGCGTCTCAGGCGAACCTTCGCCCACTGCGCCACAGAGGCCGTCATATAGTCCGGCTTAGTCTTTGAGATTAGTAAATAACACTTGTAGTAGTGCTTATTGATATGCCATTCACGAACGAATTTGAGGGTAGTTAAATACACAATAAAAATAAAAGTAGATCAAAACTAGCGGGAACCAAGTCTGCGACCGAAGAGGTTTTTGGTCCGAGGGTACTTTATCCACTCAAACACAGGGTCCGGCCACGGCTTGGTTACCACTTTAAAACTAAACGATTTAATATTATCCTGCTTTATTGCAATTATTATTGCTAATTACTACGCTAAGGCCGCTTGTACACGTTAAGAAAATCCACCGTGTCTGTTGCAGACAAGACTAATGTGAGCATGTATGTGACGACCTCTGTGGTGCAGTGGGCGAACGTCCGCCTGAGACGCAGAAGGTTGCGGGTTCGATTCCTGTCACGCGACAAATGTTTGTAAGATCTGCAAATATTTGTCTCGGTTCTGGATGTTTTATATGTATAATAAGTATGTATTTACAAAAAAAAAATAAGTAGTATATCAGTCATGTAGTTCCCATAACACAAGCTCTGCTTACTTTGGGGCTAGATGATGCTGTGTGAAAAAAAATGTTCAGCATTATTTATTTATTTATTTAGGTATACGTCTCAGTGTAGCTTTGAGGATCTTTAAGGGGTAGTCAGAGGTACGTCTAAAAACTATGGCACATGCCCGCGTTTTTAAAGTACTTAGCATTCCACTGGACACTACAAGTCTATCCTTTTTTGGAACACTAACTGACAGTACATGCCTTCGAATTTTTGGTTATAGGGCGTGCCCTATACTGGGTACTAATGTAAATACTGGGCGTGCCCAGTATTTACATTATTTTCGGACAGACGTACGTAAGGTGTTCTGAACTGGTCGAGTCTATCTATCGTTAATTTTCAATTGTTTGGGAAGAAAATAATTATCTTAATTACCTACGACATAGATAGATAGATAGAAAATACTTAATTGTACACCAAATAACATATCAGCTTAGTAAAGTACTATCAACTTTAACAATGTTGTACAATGGGCGGTCTTATCGCAAAATAGCGATCTCTACCAGACAACCTTTGGATGGAACGGACTGTAAGAAAGTTTAAAAGGGGTTTAATTGGTGTACTTACCATATATTATGAATATATTAGAGGTATAATACACATAATTTATTATATACAATATACCTACATATTTACATATTATATACATCATAACTTTTGTATGATCCAAAACATAGATAAATCAGAAACAGGCAACAGTTAGCGACTCGAGGACAAGTAGTGTTCCTTGACCAAAGATTTGAAAATAGGTATATTTAGCACGTCTGATGGTAACAGATAGTTCATTCCATAAACGGACAGCCTGCACTGTAAAGGAGTTATCATAGGCGGAGGAGGTGTATACAGGTGTCAGAAGTTGAAGAGATTCAGAAGAGCGCAGGGATCGAGCATGGGAGAGATGAATATATTGGAAACGTTCTTTGAGATAGGAAGGTGTGGAAGGATTGAAAATAATGTTATATAACAGATTTAGGATATGAGTATTCCGGCGAAGGCGTATGGGTAACCACTTGAGCTTACTGCGAAACTCAGAAACGTGATCATACTTGCGTAAGCCAAATATGAAACGTATACTAAAAACTATATAACTGTATATAATAAACTGCGTACCTTGAATTCGCGTCCAGGCCCGCAAATGTACACAGACTGACTAAAACACGATAGAGCGTGTCGTGTCTGGCGCAGACAACATGTTTTCTTGTTCAGCGCCAAGGCAGTGTACATAGTTCATGTGTAGAAACGACACAAATTCTTGCCTGGGCCCGGCGACTTTTCTGAGCGTGTATAAACGGCCTTACTGTGAAATATTATTGAGGTCATAATCACCGCCGTAAAGGCGGAAGATAACTTTTAATGTGGCTCAATTATCACCATTTTAGAAAGATCATAATACTGATGGCAGTTAACACGTAGCAATTCGTGCAATCTGTATCTATAGCCAAGTTTACTTTCTATAATCGTTAACATCATCATCAAAAAAAAACTGAAGAAGTTCACGTCCACGTTAAACGTAGGCCTGTCCCAAAGAGCTCTTTTAATGTGCGGGTTCGATTCCCGCTGCGGGATAAATGTTTGCGTGTTCTGCAGATATTTGTTTCGGGCCCAGACCAGGAACAAATATTTGGAGGATGTGGCTTGGTGGGATCGTAAAGAGGATTTTCCACGACCTAAAAAAATCAGCGACCCTTTACCATGTGATAGTACATGAAATTCCTGATATCCTCGTTACATAAATCCTAGTGTGAGGTCAAGAATATGTATGAGACTATTAAAAAAAACCAGCCAACACCTATGTGTAACCCGATCTGATCTGATCACGATTTAAGATCTATGTGTAACCCGAAATCTTATGGATAAATGAATTCATGAAATGAAACATATAGGTAGGTACATAGTTCTGGCACCACACTAGAATTCCCTGAGTCGTGGGTATCAGGTACTAATAGTACCAAAAAACCCAGGCCCGGAACAAATATCAATCTCCGTAGCGGCTAAACTGATTCAGATGAAAATTGGAACGGGTATAGTTCGTAAAATAGAATACTTTTACAACTTCCCAGTTGATATGTAGCCCATATATAGAACATGTAAGTTACTTTTCAACCGGGTATTATGCGGGCGAAGCAGTGGGCAAAAACTAGTTCACTATAAATCGACTTTTCTACTAGCGACATCATTAACCGCTAAATAGATTGTTACTCTAATTAATCCTCTGGAGTTTGTGAGCTGATTTTTTCTTGTTCTTTTAATTTCAGGCGAAACTTTTCTTTAATGAAAGTTGGCCAATATGTTCATGATTCATACTTTTACGGTGAAGCTGGCTTGTTATAATTTAGTTTCCACACACGACTTCGCTCGTGTGGTATATTGATGAACAGTAAACTTAATACTATATTTGGTATTATGTATTTATGTATTTGGTACTTACTAAACCCAGGCCATGAAATGTGTAGGTTATTCGGAATGTTATACATATCAGGTATTATGACGTACCAAACTTACATGTATACATTAAAACATTTTCTTTTAGATTCTGGTATTAAGCAAACTAACTTGTTTATTTATGGTCACATAAAGGAGTAAATGTATGAGTAATTAAAAAAGAAAAATGAGATTGACAACAAAAACGGCTGCCACTCAGCACTATATTAAAGAAGCACTTTGTGCCACTAAAACGCTGGTCTTCCGCCGCCGGTGACGCCGGTGTACGTGCGGGAAATGGTTGTCAAAGTTCGCTTGAATCTATGAATTGCCACCGCCACCGCCACCGCCACCGCGTCAGTTTGACCGGGCCCTATACTTGTGTCAACGCACAATGGTGATACTTACCTACCTACACTATCTACGAGTACCTACGTCACGTTCCAGCGCTGGCGACTAGCATTCAGCCTATCGGCCTCGGTTCGTACTCACGCATACATTTTACATGCCATAAGTTCTCAATAACCTTATTGCAGCTTAGAAGAATAGAAAATTGTAAACTATAAGTTTCATATTAAAAAATAATAATAATAATAATAATGCTGGACAATCCACACAGCATCATCTAGCCCCAAGCTAAGCAGAGCTTGTGTTATGGGTACTAGATGACTGATATACTTAATACAATACATTACATAGATATTTTTTTTTATTATACATAGAAAATACCCAGAACACCCGGAACAAATATTTGCAGATCGTACAAACATTTGTCCCAGGGCGGGAATCGAACCCGAAACCTCCTGTGTCGCAGGCGGACCTTCGCCCACCGCGCCACATCGGTCGTCCTCAACAACCCTGCGTTCGATATTCCTATCGAGGGGTTATGTGCTGTCTACCTATTTCATAATGTGCCCAAGAGTGAAGATGCGCTACGCCGTAGTGCCGTAGCACCGTAGCACGTAACCTCGTAGCACGTCTACGACAAAGAGATTAGAAACCTTTTTACAATCATCCACAAAAAACTCAAAGAGCGTATCCTCGAATTTCATCACAAAACGTGACAATTTTAAAGAGTACCTCACGTATTCGACAGCCGGTGTCGTCACCGCGCTTTTAACTTTGCTGCTTTTTAAATTACTCCGCTTTCAATGTACGCTTGGAGACCGAGTGAGCCCTTTCAATGTAATTAGAATAATCGCTTTGAGTTGTTTTTCTTCAACTTGAATGGCTTGGGGCAACGCTTCCGGTACCTACCTCTAGTAAGAGATTAAGTATTTAGATTTAATCGGTGGCGTGACGGACGACTAGCTGAGACGCAAGTGCGAGTTCGATTCTTGCTGCAGGACAAATGTTTTTATGTTCTGCAGATTTTTGTTATGAGTTTAGGGCTTGTGATACCATGGTACTCATAGTTTCTGGGTGTGATCAGGGGCAGTCAGACACATAAGTATGTGACTGTTAGATTTTTTTTCTTAATTAAGTTATATTTGTGGCTAAGCAGAGTTTTTTGCCTGATTCTTCTAGGCTTAGCAATACAAAAGGAGTCGGTGAAAATTCAGTTTAAAATTTGAAATATATTATTTTACATAATTTTTAATGAAACGTAATTAATAATTTAATTTTAATTATATCCTTGTAATGTATATCTTAGAATAAAGGTTAACACGTGCAATGGCATAAAAAACCTATCGGGTTTGCTTACGAAACATTTATGTGATGATTTAAAAAAATAACAGCCGACATATTACCTCTATAATTCTAACTAGAATTCTCTGTGTCGTGAGTATCAGTACTGTGGTACCACAACACCAGAAACAATTATCAATCTCCGTAGCGGCTGAACTGATTCAGATGAAAAATGGAACGAATAACATATTAATTACATTGTCAATTAACAAATTTAAAAACGAAATGTTTTTATACAAAAACTTTATAAAAAGGCATATTATAAAATTCAGCTTATTTAAATGATAAAAACTCTTGGGATTGAAAATGCTCTAACTCGATAAAAAAATAAGGTATCTATTGTTTTATAAAAGGGCCATTAAAAAGAATAACCAGCCTTTTTTTCTTGCCTTTCTTGGCTTGGTCGCGAAGGAACAAGCAGTAGATAAAATCGACATTTTAGGAATCGAGTGATCCTTGTGATTTTAATGAATGAATTTAAATGAATTTAGACTTTGACTTTGATGTAGGCTGCTTTTCAACCGCCTCTTCATTTTATTTTATGGTCATTCATTCATAAACACTAAACGTAGTATGTCTAATGAATCCTACTAATATTATAAACGTGAAAGTTTGTGAGGATGGATGTTTGTTCCTCTTTCACGCAAAAACTACTGAATGGATTTTGATGAAACTTTACAGCAACATAGCATATACATCAGAATAACACAGGCTACTTTTTATCCGGGTACCATACGGGCGAAGCTGTGGGTAGAAGCTAGTTTAATATACGTCTACATAAAAGTCCTTAGCGAAAATGAAATTCGAAGTAACACCTCACGTAGTCACCAGCCAGCGTCGTAACAGTTTTAAACTTTGGTACTTTCTTAGGAACTTCAGTTTGTAGAGTTTGTGATTTTATTACAGCAATCGAATGAGTCTCTTGGTCTTGGATGTAATTAGAATGATAATATCGTTGTGGTAACGAGCCATTACTGTTCTTTATCCGGGAATAAATAACTGTGGATTCTTCTAAACAAAACAGCTCAGCTTGCAAGTTTGTTTTGTGTAGCAGCGTTTGATACAATTTTATTGCAGACTGCTGGCATTACGACTTGCCGCGTCGCTATTGTTGTTAGTGTCAATTTTCGCTATCAACTTGTTTAAATGATCCAGTACAATAAATAAATAAATTAATGTTGGACATTTTTCACACAGCATTATCTAGCCCCAAAGTACGCAGAGCTTGTGTTATGGGAACTACATTTGTGATATACTACTGATATAATTTTTTTTTAAATACATACAAAACACCCAGACCCGAGACAAATGAATGCGGATCATAAAACATTAGTCCCGCAGCGGGAATCGAACCCGCAACCTTCTGCGTCTCAGGCGGATCTTCGCCCACAGAGGTTGTCAACAATAATAAAACAAAATATACAGAAATTACAAATTCTGTAAGTGACTTGAATTCTGTTTTATAACTAGTCTTAATATGGATTACAGGTGCGTGTGAATGCACCATAAATTTACAATGACATTTGAATATTGACAAAGTTTTTGCCTCGTAAAGAAAGTAGTCTGTCCTACTCTAACATATGTCTAGTGAATATATTTGTCTCACCACTCTGAAGTAAGGTCGAAAATATTACTTGAATAGCTTGCGTAGTGATTGAAAAATAGACAACCAATTATTTGATAGATAAACAAACAGATATCTTAATTCGACAAGTAGTTGTTAGACATCATATATAAGGCCCTTTACAGCAGTAATTTAATATAATTATGTAAACATTCATAGATATATAAGTAAAATACTTGCCTGTTTCTAGCACCATTCTAAGTAGTAAGTTTCCGACGTAACCAAGTGTACTCTACGGTTAAAAATAAATGAGTATGAGTATGAGTAAGGATTGAAAAATTGGTCCTTAATTTAAAGAAATAAACTATCAAATCAGAAAACAGACTTCTTTTTCTTGTTTAATATTATGAAGATAGTTAAATATATAATATGCTATGCATGTATTATAATATGCTCTAGGTAGTGATTTATGTATAGTAATCATAATAAAACATTATCAGTGTTCAGGAAACTGTGACCGTTTGGTTAAATGAATACCTATGACTGTATTATAATATAAAAGAGATGTAATATAAAGAAAATACCAGTATTTTTCGAGATATAATCTAAACATGGAATCCTATTGTATGATGTAAGTTTTTTTACTCGAAAAAATTATAAACGAAATAGCTACATTGACGTACAGAATACGGGCTACATGCTCATAATGACCTTTTAATATCAATCAGTGGGTTTTCACACCCTCGGTATTGATGGTGCCTTGTAGTCGTGCTGTGTCGTGTATTATAATATGCTCGGGGTAGTGATTTATGTATAGTAATCATAATAATCCATTTTCAGAGTTCAGGAAATTTATTATTATACTATGTTTGTTGTTCTTTATTCGTGAAGATGAATGGAGAAGTGTACGGGCCATTAAGCAAAGTTATTAGGATGAGTCGGTGTTATCACAGGTAGAATGGAAGTATCGCTTTAAATATTTCTAAGGAGAACGATAGCAAGGCAGTACCGTGATTTATTATTTAACTGGCGAATCTGGACATTTTCATCATTTTGAGAATACGAAGAAAACACGTTAGTGCTTGTTTAAAAAAAGCTGTTTGGTTGACTTTATAGTTAGTTGCTAGGGTTTCGAAATCAAAATAGTTGGTAGCAATGTGACACACTATGAAGGGTTTATGCTTTCGACAGCTATGCACGAGATCCATCCGTTCATGTATATCAGAATATATTTTTGGAAGTAAGACTAATAAAGTGGGATATCGAGACTTTGTCATAGAAGACGGCTGAGATTTGTAAAAAAAAAAAAAACTGAAAAATATCGTCGATTAATACCCTGAGTTAATCCACCTATATGCACTAAGAAAATTTCGTAAATTATTATCACGTGGGTGCATTCCTTTGAATCAATATGGTTCTACCCTCCTCAACTCTGCTTTGCTGAGTTGAGGAGGGTAGGGTTAAGGGTAGAATTTCTCTGCTTTTTTCCACTGTCCCATATTACACAGCACAACATGTTTTCTTTATTTCAATTCTCTATCAGCAGGCGGCGGCGTTTCAGTACTTACTTATTTTCTTACCTACGTCATTCATCACAAAATCCATCCATCTTTTCTTTGGTCTACCTCTACTCTTATAACCACATTCATATCTAACACGTTTTTCCTAATAAAACTTTCTTCCCTCCTCATGACATGCACGTACCACCCTAACCGGGTGGGATTTAGAAAGCCGTCGAATTTAGATAAATATAAATTTCCCGATAAAAATCCTTACTTTGGGAGAGGTACCGTTAGAATGGGAGAGTCCACCGCTTCCACCTATTCTTTTACTATCAAAATTCATGCGACGGCATTCTAAATATACCTACCTAAACTGAAGCTAGAGATGTATAAGAGAAAGGCGTATATTAATGCAATAAAAGTGTATAATAAATTGCCAAATGTATTCAATCATACAATTTGTTTAAAAATAAGCTAACGAAGCTGAAATGGACCAATGTTTCTATGACATTAATGAATTTATGATATTATGACCAATAACTAAGAGTGATTTTTTATTAGATTAAGTTGTTTCTGGTAGGTAGGTTAGGTTATTGACATTTTTAATTCAAACGATAGAGCATAAGTTCTGACATTTTATAATTATTCTTGTATAAATTGATTCTCAATTTACCTATTGACATTTGCACACCATTTGGATGGTAGAGTATATAAGGGCCTTTATTCATGGTAACATCATGTATTAGCTGACCTATAGTCATGCAAAGAAATATTCTGATTTCTGATAAATCCCAACCCACTAACCTCCTTAACTTTTCCATCAATGACGCTACTTTCAGATTCCTCATGATTTACTCAATTCTTATCTTGCCCATTCATGTAACTCCACACATTCATCTCAGCCGCGTGCACCCTTCCCTTCATCCGTCTCTTTGGTGGCCCACCCTTCGTTTCTAGGTATATCAATTAGGTAAATAATCGTGGTGAGAGGTACCCCGACTTCCGATACAGAGGTCATGGGCTCGAACTAACCGGGTTATACCGGTGCAGCAATGGATTTTTCCACTCAAATAAAGGTACAGGAAAACTTCGTGAGGAAGCCGACATGTCCTAGAACCAAGAAAATTAAAGGCATGCACATTTGAAGTTGCATGATTAGGTAAATTTGACATGTTTTTCTATTATTATTCTTTATTCTTTATTGTACACACAAATAAACACTTACAAAAAGTCCGAATTAAATGACTAGAGAGAGGTATTTATAGAGGTAGAATCGTGTACACAAAGAAAATAATACTTTAGTTACTTAAAACTACAAAAAATAAAAAACTACAATTTTAATTATCTACACATCTACACAAAACGATAAATAATCTGAGCAGAAGACACGATTTCATCACAACCGCATATATACATAGATACAAAGCTATATCTGTTCTCTGAACATCTGTATTCACGTTCTCAGACACGCATAATTCATCATAATGTAACCGCGGCTCGGTGAGTTGCCAATTTCCTGAATATGTGTGGAAGTAGCTTAATGTTAATCTGTGGTGCTTTGTATCATGAGAGCGGGAACTTATCTTTACAAATGTACAGCCTTTTTTGCAGATGGTGACTACATGACCTTTGTTCGGAATTTTACTGTACTGCCGAATGTGACGAATAAGTGGCGCTCGGCTTCCGAGTGCCAGGTAGCACCCGGAATGTTAGCTTCTTGCAAAATGCGAGCATGTGGAAAATGTTATGGTTGGACGTGCCTCTGACTATCCCTACTTGGTATTTTTGAAGATCTACTAACTGAGTATGTATCTATGGATGTCCAACAGTTGTGAGCGTGATTGTTATGGCTCGGATTATCCTACTTGTAACGTTGAGTAAGATATCAATCATGTAGATAACAGTTTATTTTTATTTTAGTGTCACGACGCTGTATAACGAACAGCGTGTCTTCACCGAGCAATTCAAATTTTAAAAAGTAAATAATATTTACCCAACATATATTGGGTGAACCAAAGGTTAAAGTGTGGGTACATTAGTACCTTATAATTATGTACTTGAATTGATAATCTTTACTGGACACGCCACACCTCTTTTTGCATGCCCAGGATGACTGGTAGAGAATGCTTTACCATTAAATCCTCCTCAAAGTACTTAGATACTTTTTTTTAAATACATCATTATACATACATCATACAAACATTTTTCCAAGGTGGGTTTTCGCCCACTGCGCCACAGAGGTGTTTGCGCGGAAGTATTAAATAAATAAACAAATGGTTACCAATATCTTCGATAATTGGTACTAGTACATTTTTGGGAAACCAAAAATGTACTAGTACCAATTATTGTATTTTAAAATAGAAGTTATTACTTAAACCACGGCTGCAAAAACATAGGATTGACTTTCGTTTCATAAATCATAGTGAACATACATAGAAAGAAAAAAAATAAGAGAAAAAATCCATTTATTGACCACATTATCACTACGCAACATTTTGACAAAGGGTAACAAAAGAAAAAACGAATAGATACAAATATAAAAGGATAACTAGGTACTAAAGAATACATTACTATAATAGAAAAAGATGTGTTGTGTTGGGTCGAAAGGTTCTTATCTTAACTTATGCTGCACTAAACCTAGGAACGGCTAGAAAACACATAGAAATAGGGACGCGACGTAGTGAAGAAAGAGTGGCGCAGGACGGTAGATAATTCATGTTTCGGCACCGAGAAAGTTGTTTCACTGCACATGTCTGGAGAAATAGGTGCCTGGAGTTTCCAAAGAATATCCATTTTCAACAAAATCTCAATGCAACTAGCGTGTAATAAGTGAGCGAATCTGTGTTTGAGCTAAAATTGAACTGTGCGATTCAACTGTAGGCGTGTTTGCTCTGTACTCGCCGGGTTAAGGCATAAAATCCAGTGTCCACAAGCATTTAGCAGAAATGAAAGGGCATTTCTCGCAAAAATAACAGATATTTGCATCTCCGGGTTTGAAATCTTCACCATCGTGTCCTACTTTTCACAAGCTTTAATTTAACTTGCAATATTTTTATGTTAGTTTGTTTGTTTAGGTCAAATCTTTAAATCTGAATTAGGAGCACTTCCTTTTATATTAAGGAGTTGAATTATTACATGTTGGTTCAGTTCCGATGACAATGTATTTTTATATTAAGCATGATCTGAATCGATATCCAGGATTAGCACCAGATAAAGGAACTCTTCAACGGTCAACAGAATTTACACGGAATTTTGTGTACGCATTTTATTATGATAGCTGGTTTTAAGTTTTACCATGACATGGTTGTTGCGCTCAGGATTGAAAGCTTGTTTTTGAATTATTTTTTTTACTTTTAATTTATTAGTTACGCGTATTGAACTTTGGTGGGCTCCAGATTAAAAAAACAAAAACAAAACACATTCACGACCTTATTTCCCATGTTGGAAATCCTCAGATACGTCAGCACGGTGATATTTGAGGATACCAAGTAAGGGGTAGTTAGAGACCCGTTCAAACAATACATTTGGCACATGTCCGTGTTTTGCCATTCCATATCTGGTCATTCCATATGACAGGTTGCAAGCCCATCGTCGACAACATCATACTAATATTATAAATGTGAAAGTTTGTGAGGATGGATGTTTGTTACTCCTTCACGCAAAAACTACTGAATGGATTTTGATGAAACTTTACAGTAATATAGGTAATACGCCAAAATAACACATAGGCTACTTTTATCCGGGTAACACACGAAGCCGTGGGCAGAAGCTAGTACATAATATAATTTTGGTAGTATTATTCTTGATAAAATCGTCAATGTACGGGCAATAGCGGTGATCGCAGTTTTATTAGTAATGTAGTGTCTTAATTCGCTACAATAAAGATGAAATAATTAAAATAATGACGGACTGCTAGGTATGTTTGAAAAGACTGTCTTGTTACAGGTAGATATTTAGAAAAAAGTACGAAAAGAAATAGCTTGAGAAATGTTGCAAAATCAACTTATAAATGCTGGCTTAGCTGTTTTTTTTTATGATCTGTATATTTTGTAATAAATTAATCAATGAATGAGAATACTTTATTGTTTTATAAAATAAACAAAAGGTACAATCGGTCGTCTTATCGCTGGAAAGTAAACTCTCCCATATAAACTCTGGATGGAGATGATATTATGTGATTTTGAACTGGCCGGGGATGTACTTTATAATTTGTGAATTAAGTAGGCAACTACTATTAGATTAGTGCGTGGACTATTTACTATGCACACTAATTAGTATTAAATACTTATGTAATTCTGTACCTACCTAACTATTCAACATTTAAATCATGTTCAAATAGATTCTCCTCACGAACTAAACTAAAAGTATAAAGGCGTGTGGCTGCGGTCTAGTCTTAACAATCTTATCAGAGGAATTCACTTGTTCATTTTCTTCTGGAATCGTGAGATGCAGCTTAACAGTTCGTTTTGTTCCTTACGAAAAACATTTATTTTTATTGCCAATTTTATTAGAGGAACGTGAATGCCGAGAGATTTCACTTGGGGCTTTAGAAGACATACTAAAGCAAAGAGCATTAAACACGCATACTCTCGTTAAAAAAACGCGAGTATGTACTGAATGTAATTTTTGGACATGCCTCTGACTAACTTTTACTTGCTAACCTCACCGGTCCACGTACTGAGTATGTTTGGCATGGGGGTTGGGTATCAGCGCGATGTTTCAAACACGTAAAAGCTAAAATTACAATGGTAGATTTATTCCAAAAACTATCGTGAACTTGACTATTCATATTGTAAAAAGGGGAATTTTCACGAAGCGCTCTATCGGTGAACGCACCGACTAAGTTTCGACTCATTCAGAGAGTCTTCATTAGGGAGAGTGCACGGCACGACGTGGAGGGAGCAAGTCGCGATCACTCACCCTTATTTAATACGTAAATTGCGATATTGTATGAGTGCATCGCTAACAGGGGTAATAGTTGGTTTTGTTTGTTGTATGGAAGCTTGTAATGGAAGTTGCATTAAAGTTAAGTTGCTAAACGACTGAATAAAAGGTTTCTTGACAAGCCATGTTGGCTAAGTGGACGATATCCTGAATTCCAAACCGGAAGTCGTGAGGTCGAACTCGGTCATGCACCAATGGATTCTTTCACTCGAAACATGTAACTGACAGACGCATACATACATAGTCCTGATACATACATAGTCCTAGGATTTCCTGTGTCATGGCGAGTACCGTGGTACCACAACACCTAAAACAAATACCTACAGAACACACAAACATTTGTCTTTCAGCGAGAATCGAGCCCGCATCACTCGCGTCGCAGCCGACTACTAGCTCGTCATGCCGTCAAGGTCGTCAAGTTAGTGAAATAAACATTTGTTTATTAATTTTGTGTTATGTACCATTAGTATGCAATAAAAAGCAGTTATATATCTTACTAATATTATAAACGCGAAAGTTTGTGAGGATGGATGTTTGTTACTCTTTCACGCAAAAACTACTGAACGGATTTTAATGAACCTTTAGAGTAATATGGCTTATACATCCGAATAATACATAGGCTACTTTATATCCGGGTACCACGCGAGCGAAGCCGTGGGCAGAGGCTAGTAGGTTATATTTAGGTAATGGTCCTTGTTTCAGATTGTAATCTCGTAAAGTAGATCTCATAACACAGGCAGTTGTGAAAATATCATAGATAGCCTATAAAAGCCAAAAGCAATAAATGAATGTTTTATGAACTGCCGGTAGATCGGCAAATCCATTGGATGTGTGCCAGAATGAGGGAAATTGAGATATTTATCAATATTGTCCATCTATACAGGGTAAATATAAGAACGTAGCCTGGAGTTTCCAAAGAAAGCCGAATGAATTTGAATTAATTTATTTAGACTTTTAAAATCAGGGAGTTATAATTTAAAATGACGATCTAAGTATATGCTAGTTGACTGGTTCGAGGTATGAACCGATGTTTCGCGCGTGGCGATGCGCCCTTAGCATTCGGTGGTTGCAATCTCAGCATTCTCACATGTACAATCTCACGGTTTTTGAGTAATTGGACATTTTTAAAATTTGCAAAATTGTTTACTCTTGTCCATTCTTTTCGATGCCTAGGTCATAAATCAAGGAATTTTCTCAATCTCTTTTTGTTATAGTATTTATAAACATAATTGTTATGTTTAATTTGTATTTTACGATCACTTTCCATACGTCTTTATATCTTTCGATAAGGGAATTAATACCGTCCCATTCTTTTACTCTCCATCCTAAGGTGGTCTGGAAGAAATAACTTTTAGTACCAAGAACATCTATCTTGTTATATGTCGTTATGTTTTGTATGTTGTACTGTAAAATGGTGTTATTCGGAATAAATAATTGATGAAATAAAAAATAAAAATAAAGAGTTTATCTATCTATACGATGCTATGTGAAAAAAAAAATACCAGCATGGGTATAGATGTTATTATGTCCATCATGGGTATTTCAGTCTAGAGCGTGTTTTTTTTTCGTGCAAGATATTGAATTGGGACTCCCGTTCGTTGCAGTATCCACACATTATTATTAGGCTGTTACTGAAAGCATTATATGATACGACGCCCACAGGGTCTGCTATCAATAAAGTGGTCCATACATAACAGGCGGCCTCCTAATGCTTCTTTAATTAGCCGCAACACCAAATTACTGAGACCAACAAACTTGGTGCAAGTGGGCCTTAAAACAATGGAACACATAATTTTCTTGGCATGGGCGTTGAGCCAGGCCTAAATATCTTAAACTTGGACCATCAATCATGATCAAGAACCCAAAAGTTGGCATTGTGGGGTTTTGTGGACCCCAAGCAGCCAGATTATCCCGTTTATTATTGTTTGGACTCTTTTGTTAACTTCCCGGAAGATTTTATCGAGATCTTTTCAATAGGACAAGTATTAAAGGCCGGAGATATAACGGCAAGTTGGAAATGTCTGCCTAGTTTTATTGTCTGCTGGAATTCTTGAGGGTAAAAACAACAATTTAGCGTAAACTAATCTGAAACAAAATGAGAAGAAAATTAGAGTCTAAAATTTACTAAATGATCAATTCAATCATGTGGCAAGGTACCAAAGTAAGGGTATGGGCAGCATTTCTTTGTTGAATGTACAAATAAATACTTACTTTGATTGAAGAAAGCGCCAGTCCTCCAAGGCGTCTACCAAAAGAGATGCTTTTTCACAAACTTTTGGTACTTGGTCCCTATGGTCCTATAGTCATTACACTAAGCGCATAAATGTAGGCATAGGAAAGAACTTCATATTTGCGCTGTTGTGTATTTTCAGTTGCTTCTGCCACCAGTATAAAAATAATTATCCAGACCAAATTGAACACCAATTTTGTGAGCAAAATGAACTAGAAAACTGTTTAAACATATGGCTCTATTCTTCAGCCGTATGCTACGATGTTTGTTTTATCAAAGAACCATGCTAACGGTCATGTGATCCATATACAGTACATAGTGAGTATACTAAGGCAGGGGTAGTCAAAGCTATATAAGCTAGTTATATTTGGCACATGCCTAGTAGTTACCATTCCAAGTGAGCACTAGCTACTGGCACATGCTTTCAAATGCTCGGTTCTAGGATATGCCGGTTTACAATATTTTATTTCATTACAATATTTAAATTAATTTTTAATATTCCATTTTCTATTAGAACTAGCTTTTGCCCACGGCTTCGCTCGCGTGGTACCCGGATAAAAAGTTGCCTATGTGTCATTCTGATATATCCTATTAATATTATAAACGCGAAAGTTTGTGAGGATGGTTGTTTGTTACTCTTTCACGTAAAAAGCACTGAATGGATTTTGATGAAATTTACAGTAATATAGCTTATACATCAGAATAACAAGGGTACTTTTTATCCGGGTACCAAGCGGGTGAAGCCTTGGGCAGAAGCTAGTAAGCTATATTACTGTAAAGTTCCATCAAAATCCGTTCAATAGTTTTTGCGGAATGAGGAACAAACATCCAACCTCACAAACTTTCGCGTTTATAATATTAGTAGAATAATAATGATAAGAACATAGAGCCTAAAATAACTAATACTTGTTAACCTATGCGAGCTTCATCACTAAATCAATGGGTTCATACTATTTCCAATGTTCAAACTCGATTTATATTACTCTGACCGTGGAGTCTAGTTGCCCAGCACAAAACGGAAGCTTTTGCTTTTGATGTTATTAGATAAGTTACCTTTATTGTGGAATCACCTTTTGTTCAAAACCAGTAGGTATAATGATTGAGGTTACAAAGAAGGCCAACGACCAATGCAAAACATGTGGTGAATAGGCTTGTGCGGGTGTGTTTGTAAACTTTCGGCTTTATGAATGTTTCAGAATTCTGGATGCAGGAGCTATCTAATACTCGGAAGTAGAATTCAGGAATTTATAGGATATTACCTTCTTTATTTCGCCAATTTTGTCAGAGCTAAAATATTTAAACCCTGTGAGATATATTTTCACAGATAAGCTTCCTACTGTTTATTCTGCCAGGGCCACTATTGAAAAGAACCAGCAGTGACATTTGAAACTGAGTGTTCTCGCCCCTTCGGAGGGCATGTTAATTTGTTGATTGGCGAATGCAATAGCCGGGACTATTGTAATCGCTAATTCGTGAAGGAAGCATTCAGTTCTAAGAACTCTAAGTTGATTCTAAGTAGCTCATAAGAAGTTGCTAGGGTGGACATGTTGCAAAATTTCTTTAAGTCTGAGCCTCCCAGGGTATAAGGATTATAAAACTTTTACAAATTCATTTTTTATAGTCAGTCGATTCAATAAAACTTTTGTCATTTCAATAAATACTAAGCGAATAAAAAATGAGCTTTTTTTATCTTTATTTTCTTTCAAGTAGATAAAAATAGTGATCCGAAATTGCAGAGTCAGCGCTCGCAGGTGTGCCAATATCGATAAACAGAAAACAAACTTCTGTTTCATTCCGTGTAAAAGAAAATTGGTTTAGGTCACGTGAGATCATTGGTAGGGGTGGCTAGAGTTTTTTTGTGCACAAAATCAGTGGAGAATCTATTTCAGGTAAATATTTACTCATTTAGATTATTACTAGCGTCTGCCCACGGCGTCGCCCGCGTGGTATCCGAATAAAAAATACCCTATGTGTTATATGTGTTATTTACCTATATTACTGTAAAGTTTCATCAAAATCCGTTCAGTAGTTTTTGTGTGGAAGAGTAACAAACATCCATCCTCACAAACTTTCGGCGTTTATAATATTATTAGTAGGATAGGATAGTAGGATAAACGACATCCAACGTTTATTTCAATATTGCTTTCATTGAAATATATAAATGAGATTTTACACGTAGCTTAGAGCTTTTTGTGAAAAAGCTCGTCAGGGTTTTGGTTTGAAAGGGAAGAGGTGCCGTTGAAATGTATTCATGTTTGTATAAGTATATTTGTCTTATTTAAGTAATAAATCGTCATATTTATGTATTTTATTGTATATACCACCGTCCTTTATCCTACACGTCAATTTTTGTCTATTTTTTTATCTTAAAGAGATTGCTATTAGCAATAAGACCGCGATTAGTTTATAATTTAACGAAATATGTTGTGTTCAATAGAGTGTTATCTATCTATCTCTCTACGTATCATGTTCAAACGGTTGCGCTAGCTGACTACACATTATTGCTTAAGGTATTGATACTTTTTGGATGGTTAAGCTGGTACCAACACACAGAAAATCATCAGCTATATGATTTTAAGAATAGATGCAGTCCGTTGATTAAAAGTGTCCTTAATTTCTTCTTACCTATTTCCATTTAGAAAATACTATATAGAACGTTGCCGACGTGATTACAAGTTGTCGCGAAAAACACACAAGTACACCGCCGCGAAATAATGAAATCGAAACGAGTTTTCTAGTTACCATTTGTAAGTAGGTACACGCCCTTGGACAAGAACGGTCAGCCTGGGTTAGGCTCATAAAAAAGCAACAAAACACCCTAACCTATTAGTCAGACACTTTCACGATAGAGTAAATCAATGGCCTCAAAACTAGACCAGGCTGTGGTCTGTGCTCACTAGATAGCGCCGGTTTTTGGGGTTCATAGCCAAATTGACGAAAATGAAATCTTTATAATTCTTTCAAGGGTGTTTGTGCAACACAATCCAACTATCTCCCTCAGTTCACACGTATCTAGACTAATATTCATAAACCAAAAATTATAATGTAGCAGTTTGATATCGTTAAAAAGGTTCTGAAAAACTGGTGTACGTGTTTTTGTAACTATGATTATCTCTAAGCAGAAATTGATTTGTCACAATTTCAAACATTACTTCAGAACTACAGCAAAACGAGTCTCGATACGTCCTTGGCAGTTTTACTATTCAAACATTCACCTATTACAAAAATTATTTAATCGTAGGCTCATGTAGTGTCAATGCTTAAAAATAACAGTTACTTACGACGGAACTGACCATTCATTCTATTTACGGCCCATTCTAACCAACGGAACATGTTGGACATGATACACAGAAAATCCATCAGATTCGGTCCATTGGGCCATTACCACTGTCCTTAAAACCCGGAAACTTTGCCAGAGTTCACTAGACCACAGCGATGCCGCCGTACTCAAATCCTTTTATTAAATAAATAAATAATGCTGGACATTTTTGAGATAGCATCATTTAGCCCCAAAGTAAGCTTGTGTTATGAGAACTAGATGACTGATATACTACATTTTTTTTTGTATAAACATACATATTATGCATACCCAGACCCGCTGTGTCCCACTGAATTTCGACAGTTCGTTATTTCGACACGTCGCTAACTTCGAAATAACATACTTCGACAGACACTACTGCGACATGTACTTGTTCGGCAGTTCATTATTTCGACAAAAACATACCTTCGACATAATACTGCTCTAAAATGTAACAAAACTAATTGAATTACGTGTTATAATAAAATTTAAGGTCAAAATGATCAGTCGGCGGCGTCGAGCGGCGGCGACGAGCAAAGTAAATATCATGTATGTTAGGCTATTAGGTTTTTTTTCTGTCGAAATAATTATCTGCCGAACAAGTGCATGTCGCAGTAGGGTCTGTCGAAGTAGTGGTATTTCGAAGGTGTGTGATGTTCAGTCGAAACAATGACTTATCGAACTATGTTTTTTCGAAGTTAGCGACGTGTCGAAATAACGAACTGTGGAAATTCAGTGGGACACTTCCAGACCCGAGACTAATATTTGTAAATCATACAAACACTTGAAGTCACGTGGAACGCGGGCATGTTTGGGCGTGCTTCTGACTAACCCCTACTTGGTACAACTGCTACCGGTTGCTGCTAACTGGTACTGGTAAAGAAATTAGAACATGCACTCAGCCCTTATGAGCCCTACACGGATACCTTTCTGAACAGTGCAGAAGCAGCCTTACCGTGTTTATATTTGCTTTTCTTTCTGTATTTGTAAACATTCCAGACTCATCGATTTCCTCTAGGATGGACACTCTCGAACCATTGCGATTTATCTGGACGATTGATTCTAATTGAACCTTTGTAAAACTTCAGCACAAGATTTAGTAAAAATAATCTTCGTTTTATTGAGAAAATAAATTGTTTATTTATCATAATACTATTATAAATGCGAAAGTTTGTGAGGATGGATGTTTGTTACTCTTTCACGCAAAAACTACTGAACAGATTTTGATGAAACTACAGTACAGTACAGCTTATACATCAGAATAACACATAGGCTACTTTGTATCCAGGTGCGGGGGAAGCCGTGGGCAGAAGCTAGTTTATAATAATGAGTAAAGCCTTGGACTTCAAAGAAGTGGCATCCGTTTTAAACATGTCAGCAGTTGAAAGCCCGGTCAAACTGACATGATGGCAGTGGCGGTGGCGGTGGCGAACGTAAACTTTGACAACTACTTAACAACCATTTCCCTGGGATCGCCATCGCGATAAACGCAGTAAACCCGGTAAAACTTTAATAATAATAATGCTGGACAATCCACACAGCATCATCTAGCCCCAAGCTAAGCAGAGCTTGTGTTATGGGTACTAGATGACTGATATACTTAATACAATACATAGATAGATATTTTTTTATTATACATAGAAAATACCCAGAACACCCGGAACAAATATTTGCAGATCGTACAAACATTTGTCCCAGGGCGGGAATCGAACCCGCAACCTCCTGTGTCGCAGGCGGACCTTCGCCCACCGCGCCACATCGGTCGTGGCATTCACTATTGACAGTCGCAAACAAGACTATGTCGCTATATCGATCAATACATACACGCGAACTTCGACAGCCACTTAACAATCATTTCCCTTTGATTGTCACAGCCTTTGCCACCGCGTCAATTTAAGGCTCTAAGCGAGTGCTTCTGCCCCAGAGCGGTGCTTAATCCTACTATCCCACTACTATTATAAACGCGAAAGTTTGTGAGGATGGATGTTTGTTACTCTTTCACGCAAAAACTATTGAACGGATTTTGTTGAAACTTTACAGTAATATAGCTTATACATCAGAATAACACATAGGCTACTTTTTAGCGGGCGGAAGCTAGTAGCATAATCAGACACAGTAAAATACAATAGAATTAATAATAAAAGTATACAATAATAAGCAATACAAAAAAACAATGCAGGAATTATAATTCAGTTCACGAAATACGGGCCGCCTGTTACACTGTATCGTAACGCCAGGATACGCACGCGGCGAGCCGTGAAATGAGCTTGTAACGCGCATCTTTGATGGAAAACTAATTTCGCACGCAGCTGGTCGAGTAATTTAGGGGTCCATTTACTGTATCGATTGTGTTCCTGAAGCTGAACGTCAGCTTCAGGAACACACAGGAATAGTAGTGGTATAATCGATATAGATCTTTCTATATCTCACAGGTCAGTGAGATATAGAAAGATAAATATGTATATTTTTTATTGCACTACGGAAGAAATACTAAGGGATCCGATGGTTTGGAAACGGGGATAGTTTAGTTAGAAAATACAAAACGGTTGTTTTATGATAAGTTGATTCTCTACTGTAAAAACTTTGCACCTGTAATAATCACATAAGAGTTTTAGATAGTGGGATAAAATTATTTTAAGGAGTAATTAATTATTTAAGGGATATCAGCTAAGACAAAATTTAATAAAAATATTAATGCTGGACTTTTTTCACACAAAATCATCTATCCCCAAACCAAGCAGAGCTTGTATTATGGAAACTACATGACTGATATACTACTTACATAGTTTTTTTTATGTAAACACATTAATATTATATATATAAACCACTCAGACTCGAGACAAACATTTGCTAATCATACAAACATTTGGCCGCAGCGGGAATCGAACCCGCAACCTTCTGCGTCTCAGGCAGGCCTTCACCCACTGCGTTATAGATGCTGCCTCTGTGACAGAATTTGATCTATGTCCATTATTTCCTCTTAAATAGTGAACTCGAAATCTCATTAAAATACAATCATCAACAAAGATATACGTAGATGAACCAAGGTCGCCATCAGAATTACCATGTTGAAGAGGTGAATTATGTATCTAATCCACAGAAGCGGCAATCGTTGAGGATGACTAATGAAACCAGGACCGGAAAGCGCAGTGAAAGAACCGTTGGACGTGAAAGTTGCGAGTAATCGACGGAAGAAGATATATATTTTTTTTCTTTCTGGGCGTATATCATACATTTTAATTACAGTTGCAACAACCAATAATATAAATCATATAGATTATGGGTGTTTTCTATGAATAATATGTAAGTATTTATAATAAAAAACGTATGTAAGTAGTATATCAGTCATATAGTTCCCATAATACAAGCTCTGCTTAGTTTGGAGCTAGATGGTGTTTTGTGAAAAATGTCCAGCATTATTATTATTATATATTGTTATTACGAAAAATATCTATGTCTACACACAGTTTAAACTTAGATTAAGTGAATCGTATACTGCAATCTAACTTATTTTTAAAATGAATAATATACTTTTAAATTCTCACAGAAACTTTAAAACTTACCCTTTCTATCGTACTCCAGCCACCCCGCAAATAAGTAAAATTTAGCACTCTACAGATCGGTGAAAATCGTAAGGGCTATATATAGTCTTCTCTAAATAATACCTAGCATTGAACTTTTGTAAACGGCTTACGAGGGTTATAAGATGAGATAGGTAGGTATATTACATCTCTGTGTAAACACAGCCATCTTAATAAAGTGGAAGTTTCGCGGGCGTATTAACGAACAATGAAACAGAAACGTGTCGTACTGTGAATAGCGCTTGTGACTGAGTAACTCTTACCGGCGATAATTGGAACTGCCCCATTGTCTAAAAGGAAGTCATTAAGCACCCCAGGGGCATGCTTCCTGGGGTCCAACGAGGTTTCTGTTCTCTACATAAAGCACAACGTTGGTTTACTGACACCAGCCCCAGTACTAAAGGTTCCAGCAGCGCACGCATTTGCTACGCACGTTGTCAAAAACGCACGTTCTGACCCCTAAATGTTGCACATTTAGGGGTCAGAACGGAACTCGTAGATGCTCTACACGGATACGCATAGCGTCTATGTTCCACTAGACTATGTTCCCATGCATATAGATATGTTCCCATTTACCAATGATAATAATTTATAATTACTAACGCATGTATCTCTGCGAAACAAACGAAATGATGATAAAGGCATGAAATTCATATTTGATTTGATTTTCAATCTCAATGGTGGCATGAAAATCATGAATAAACATGAAAACAACGTGTATCACGGTAGGTTGGCAGCTTAAAGATGTGGCTGAAGTTGCGTATACCTACATACCTTAGTAATAAATGGATGGAATGATGCCACATCAAACCCCATAAATGATGACCCCTAAAATTGCTCTCATTCATTTTAAATTCAATTTTGTCACGATTTTATGATATCCATGCTTGAAGTTGTTTTCTTATCTACAGTGGAAATTACCCATATTTGTTTCTATCAGCACAATTTCTGCTCTCAGTAAAGATAGTATCGTTTGCGGTACGAATCAGAGGGAGTGTCCGTCCGGGTGCGGTCACTCGTGAAATCAGGGACCTTTATTACGTCGATGTAGCCCGGGCCTGACAACACGGACGGGAGTAAATCGGCTTAAATCCACACATAATTAAGCAATTATACTATTGAAATTTCCCTAGTTAACTTGAAAATAAATCATGTTTATGAAGGACGTGTTGAGAGAAGAAGGCAACGCTTCAATTGTTCAGAAAAGAAATCACTCATTTCTTTTTTGCAATTACCTGTTGAAGTCATCTGCGTTAAACATTTTTATCGACGTTATTTATTGACATCTGTTTTATTTCCAATACAGTGACACAAAGGGTCTTTGCAGACAGCTGCAGTTCGGATGCCGTTTTCGTTTGGATAACTGCATGGACTGCGCTTACATACACACCATCTGCAATCAGACAGACCAGTCGGGTGATAGTTTCGATGTAGTTAAGTCAACTGCATAAAAAACACATCAAAGATGCAATTTTGTAGACTGCACTGAAAATGATTTTCGTAATGGTGCACTGCAGACTTACAACGTATGCACCTGTTTTAGCTAAATGTACCCAGCAAATATAAAGCGAGATTTTCGTAAACACAATTTTTATGCAAATACGAGAGTGCGAGCCAACTAAGCAGGGCTGGACTTTAGATGCTGGGGCCATAAGAAGGTAACGGGCCATACGCTTTCTTCCTCCCACGAACACTTGGGTGGAATTATTTCTCAGCTGAGGTTTTCCGAAGTGACAATTCTGAAAAAAGGACATTTGACATTTTTAAAGGGCTCATCTTTTTCCTCAAGTATTCCTAACGTTTTAAAGTAATCCTTATGAATTTAACGAATAAATGAATTTTAACTTTGATTTTGACTTTTGACTATCTAACCGCAGTCTGCAATCCTCTCACCGGTAATAGGCTCTCAGAGAGAATTGGTTTTGGTATTTGTTTCTTTTCCGGGCTAGTTCTCTGAAGAAGGCACTGTAGGTGTCACATGTTATGTCAAAATCCAGATCAAAATACTTGTCAGTGACAAGTGTTTTTGTATAGTTCCTCAAAGTCACAGTAAAAAAATTGAATCAAATAAAAAAAACATTAAAATTTTGTATTTTGATCTGGATTTTGACACAAAAAGAAAACATTTGCCAAACAATCTATAGAGGAAATATCTCGAAATTAAACTCAAATCTAATCGCCAAAGCGCCACTGAAATCGTTTTTAATTCGAATTTCCGGTAAGACAGTCAGTATATCATGCAATACAGACAAACAAACAGCTTGTTGGTAAGCTGATACCGTGGCCTATGGGCGCTTGCTAATCCAAATTGCCTCCCTGAGATATCAAGATGAAAGATCTCATGTAGCTGTAATTTCACCGGCAACCCTTTCACAGAGCTCTAAATGAGATGAAAACACAACTATTACTGAGCAAGTGTAGTCCAGCCCTGCATAGGTAGAAATATAAAGCGCTGAGCATAAGCTTTAGTACTTTTATATTATACTAGCTGTACCCGCGACTTCGTTCGCGATTGCTATCAATATTTAAAGTATCTCCTTTCTAACAAAAAAAGAATGAATGAAATCGGACTACGCGTTAATGAATAACAAATATGTACTTATTTTGAATCTGATCCCCTCTCCAAAGTCAAAGTCAAAGTCAAAATTCATTTATTCAATAAAATCACAAGGACCACTTTGAAACGTCGGTTTTTATTTAGGTGCCTGTTCCTCCGCGACCAAGCCAGGAAAGAAAGGCAAGAAAACAAGGCTGGTTATTCTTTTTAATGATCCTTTTACAAAACAATAGGTTCGAGTTGGAGCATTTTCAATACCAAGAGTTTTTGTCATCTAAATAATCAGATATTTTATAGTATGCCTTTTTATAAAGCTTTTGTTTAATTACGTTTTTAAATTTGTTAATTGATAATTTTTGTATATCTCTTGGGAGTTTGTTATAAAAGCGTACACCGTGCCCTTTAAACGATTTACTAACTTTATGGAGTCTACAAGTGGCAACAGCGAGTTTATCTTTATTTCTAGTATTAACATTGTGATTATCGCTTTTTTTCTTAAACAAATTAATATTTTTGTGAACATACATCAGATTTTCATAAATGTATTGACAAGAGAATGTCATTATATTTATTTCTTTAAACTTTTCGCGAAGTGATTCTCTGGGGCCCATATTGTAAATTGCTCGAACAGCCCTCTTCTGCACCACAAAAATGGTATTGATATCAGCAGCACTCCCCCACAGCAGTATACCGTACGACATAATGCTGTGGAAGTAGCTGAAGTAAACTAGTCTAGCTGTGTCAACGTCTGTATAAAGACGGATCTTTTTGACTGCATATGCCGCAGAACTAAGTCTCTTCGATAACCCATCAATATGAGGATCCCATTGAAGCTTATTATCTAGGGTGATACCTAAGAATACGGTGGTGTCCACAAGAGCTAACTGTTCATCTTTGATTTTGATATTTGCTTTAACTTGTGTAACATTGGGTAGTACAAATCTAATACACTTTGTTTTCTTTTCATTAAGTAGGAGATTGTTAACGTTGAACCATTTTACAACCTTAGAGATTGCATTGTTTACATTGTCAAAATCGGTTTGTCGTCGCTTTAATTTAAATAAAAGTGACGTGTCATCTGCAAAAAATACAACCTCATGATCGTCCCTTACAAGGTGGGGTAGATCATTAATGTATACTAAGAACAAAAATGGTCCAAGAATTGATCCCTGCGGTACACCGATAGTAACCAGAGACCCCGGAGACCGTTTTCCATTCACATCAACTCTTTGTACTCTGTCACTTAAATAGGAAGTGAGAAAGTCTAGAGCAACGCCCCTAATACCATAATGGTGTAGTTTCCTGATCAATGTGTCATGGTCTACGCAATCAAATGCCTTTGACAAATCACAAAAAACGCCTAAAGCGTCATGAGATTCCTCCCAGGCATCAAATATGTGTGATATTAACTCAATACCAGCATCAGTGGTTGAGCGACCCTTACTAAATCCGAATTGCTTATTATGCAGTAAATTATTTAATTTAAAATGTCTTTTCAATTGATTTAAAATTAGTTTTTCAAAAATTTTACTAAATGTAGGAAGTACTGTCTAAAATTACTAGGGTCAGAACATGTACCCGATTTGAAAAGTGGAGTTATTTTACTGTGTTTCATTAAATCAGGGAACACACCACAGTCAATACACTCGTTGAATATTAAAGCTAGTTCGGGCGCAATAATGCCAATCAATGATTTCACAACGCAAACAGAGATGCCCCAGAGGTCCGTGGTTTTTTTAACATTTATGAGTTTGAAAGCTTTTATGATGTCATCACTATTTACATGATCAAATTTGAATTGTATTTTACATTCTGTTAAGTTTTCTTTTAACAATGACTCTGCTTCTATGGGAGAGGAGTTTAAGGATTTTGTGGTAGAGACTGGACTGGATTCCCAAGGGAACCGTACTAAATTTCGAGATAAAAAGTGTTCTATGCCCTACCCTGTAGTATGAACTAAAATTATGCCAAGTTTCATTTGAATTCGTTCAGTAGTTTCGGCGCTGTGGCTTCAGTATCGATCAGTATTTTTTTTTCAAGATATCTTCAATGTACAGAATTTGACCTGTAACATTATTATAGTAATAGATAGATTGATAGATAGAAAGATATCGAATTTTTGCAATATACATAAGATGAAAACACATGTATTACTGAACAAGTGTAGTCCAGCCCTGCACAGGTAGAAACGTAAAGCGCTGAGCATAAGCTCTACCCTACCAACTTCGTTTTAGAGAGCGTGGTTTTGTAAATGGAACAGTAAGGTTCCAAAATCTGTGGTAAAAGCGTTGAGCACTTATATGGAAAGCTAACAACTTACCCTAGCTAGACTAAATATATTATTCCTTTCTAGGTAGCTAGTTATCTTCCCGAGCTTACTACTTAGCTTTGTTATAGCTTAGATAGTAAATTATGGAAACAATTTTTAAGAATTTAGAACGAAATAATTCATCTACGTGATATAAAAAGCTTTTGGCCGTGATAAATTGATATTTTCAACTTGGATTTGATATTGGGTAAGATGGTATAGAATGACAGAATTTATGTGCTGCACATTTAACTAGTAAAGCTAGCGTAGATTTATACTAAATTGTTTGCACATTTTTGTTATAGAAATATCCCCTCGAAAATACCGCCTGTCATGTCATCATCCACGATCATTTTTGTGTAGAACGTAGGCATAACAAATCTGTGAGCAAAAGCTAGAATTTAATATAACACCTCTATTGATCACAGAGACATCCTCATAATCACCTGATGCCATCCATCATGGCACAGATTCAATATTAGTTACTACATAAATATCGTGTCCAATCACTTCGTCAACCTGATTCGTGTCGCGACAGTGACTGATTCGGATTTTTCGGGAATCGTCTGGGAGTCACTGCCGATTTAATTTAGTTTCTGCAAAAAAGGAAGTTCTATATAAAATAAAGGTGGGCTAGATTCAACGCCATTTAATTCGTACTACTCTTGAGTACAGTACAGTTGTTTTTTTATGTTATGACTAGCTTCTGTCCCCGGCTTTGCCAGCGTGGTACCCAAATAAAAGCCTATGTGTTATTCTGATGTATAAGCTATATACTGTATAACTGCAAAGTTTCATCAAAATAAGTTCAGTAGTTTTTGCGTGAAAGAGTAACAAACATCCATCCTCACAAACTTTCGCATTTATAATAGTAGTAGGATTAGATAAACAGGCTTAAGGGCTGATGGAAAGCGTCTACCGTCGCCTATTGAAACCTGCAACACATAGGGCATTGGAGATTCGTGGCCTGCTCTGAAGGGCTCTTTTAATTGTTTTTTTTAAGTGGATCATGCTATAGTTTAGCAGAAACACCCAAAAAGCAGCTCGTTCCACAGTTTACATGTACGGGGAAGAACGGATTTCGTCAATCAATAAGTTTGGCAGAAATAAACCTTATTCTACGTATAGCAATATTGTAAAGCTGGCCAACTATTCCCTGAGAAAAATGCGTCGGCTTCGAAGACTAACTTTAAATAGCTCTTGCTCGATTGTTCTCTATTTATTACATTAATTAGTTTCTTAGAAGGTACGTTCCCTGGACTAATCAGACCAATTTAGTACTATGTAGGTATAGTTATTGAAATGGACGTGGTTAATTAAAATACTATTAGGCAGTTTAAGAATGACCACGAATCGGTAGAAGACGTTATGGCCTCCAAATAAATAATTAAATAAATAAATAATGCTGCAAATTTTTCACACAACATCATCTAGTCCCAAACTAAGCAGAGCTTTTATTATGGGAACTACATGACTGATATACCACTAACATACTTTTTTGAGATCATTTAAACATTTGTTCCGCGGCGGGAATCGAACCCGCATAAAGAACAATCTAATAAAGAAGGCGTATTACACCATAAATGCCTATATTGAGGATAAAACTGCAAGGCCCGATGTCGTCGCTCCGCTCCCTCGTTAGCTTAATTGTCAAATTGCGTATCTGTAGTCACATATTTTTTATAAATAGGTTAAGCATTATATTATAAAGCGAATCGTGTGTTGTCTTAAGAACTTTGGTTGATACTTTTTAGACTTTATTCAATTCTTTGAGTAGCACTCTTTTTCTATAAATTAATTGACCTCGTTCGATTGGCACCACACTAAAGCTGAATGAAGGATCATCAAAAAAATAACCAAGCAGAGTTTTTTGCCTGATTCTTCTATGCTTGGTCGCGCGCGAGGAACCGGCGTAAATTCACTTTCAAATTTTAAATTCACGTAGTTTTTAAGTTGACGTTTCTATATGATCCTTATGATTTCAATGAATAACAACCTTAACTTTTGAACTTTGAATACAACCTTCTGCGTCTAAGGCAGGCTTTCGCCCACACCATAGTTCATAGAAGTGGAACACTACTGTAAATGCTTACTATCTGAATTCATGCTTGAGTTATGCTAAAAAGGAGTGCTTGATGTTGTTCTAAATAGGACATTATTTTGCCTTGTTACGGGACTTTCCGCAGTTGTGAACATTTCCCAAGAGAAACACAAACAAATACGCAAAAAGAGATAGCGATGGAAATATCGGAAACGTTAGTCCTACAATCATAACCAGCAAAATCTTCCGTGATTCGTGTAAAAAGCACCTACAAGTCTTGTTAGGTAATATCTCTACAAAAATTCGACTAGTATTCATTATATAATTGATTTCCATAATGAATATGAACGAACCTGCAGCATTCGGACGCTTGCACACCATTAACTACTTAACGACAATATATTGTCTTAAATTTTTACACCAAAAAGTTTGCCTCTACAGGTTGACCCAGAATATGTATAATATCCCGAAGGCTATTTATTCTACACATAAATGCTATGTGACTTTTTGAAATACGTCTATTTTCTTAGTGGTTATAATCAGTTGTTTTCTATAAAAATCGAAACAGTTTTAGATATAGTATCCGCTATCAAACATCTTGTTCGTAGTACAACAGACTTGGGCAGGCAAACCAAATAAATTACCTGAAAATAACATAAAAGATATAATTTTTAAGTGAAAAGTTTTTGCTTAAAACTAATGAATATACATTCTCATAGGTAACATCACCCCATTCGGACATGTTAAAATTGTTTATGTATAGATATCCAATAAGACTTGACGTCCACTGATAGCACGATTGAAGTTTCCTTGTAATTTTAATGTAAAGGTTTCACAAAAATAACAAAAACAATCAAACCAATATAAAGTTTCTATCACGTTATGGAATTAAAGCAAATCTAAGAATCCTTGCAGTCATTGAAAACGATTTCTAATAACAGACAGAAAATCGGTTAAAACGTTATACATTCCATCGTCTCTAGCAGCTCCTGCCAGTGACTCCGACGATAACACCTGTAAGAACCACTCTTTAAGTCCTAGAAAATTTCAAAACCCGCATTCAATCGGATAAGCCGTTTTGGCGATAAATGGTATCATATAAACAAACATACAGAAAACAACCTCTTACGGTAATCACGAAGCAGGTTGTCGATAATATAGGTTGGTTAACTAAAGCTGGTATGTTCAACACATAAAACGTTACGCTTGTATAGTGTTTTAATCCCAGATAAAAAGATAATCTAAAACTGAAATTCTTAATCGCCTTTTGCCGCTGAATTTACCACATGTGAAATAAAGTGATTTGTGCCACCTAGTATCTGTTTAAATTTTGAAATCCCCGAAAATCACGAGTATTTTGCTTATTTATGCAAAATTACCGGAACTTTTCCTGAATTCCGTTCTATTTTCATAGAATTTATGGGGTATTTGGATTGAGATTATTCGTCCTAAACGGTTCAAAGTTTTATCTGTAGAATTTATTTCATTTATAAATCACGCAGATACGGTAGAACTGGATGGCTTAATTTTTTGTCAGCATTGAATACCGCAGTTTTTGCGCGAAGCAAGGCGTTTCCCATTTGATGATAAAATGCTATTTATTGTGCTGGAAACGTTAAACGTTACATTTTTGTTCATTTGAATTTTTATAAGGTTTAAAAACATTTTTAATAGGAATTTTCGTTTTTATTTCGTCTCATGAGGAGTCAAGAAATGTAAAAACTGGGTCACATAAAGCTATTCGGTAGAGTAAAGCCACTCGGGCCATTATCTTAGAGTTCCACTTCGCTGAGCGGTCACTTAAGGCACGGACAGATAGGTGTTTAGCCGGGTAGTTTCCATTGAGGTAGCATGTACATTGTACACATATGAGACCGGTCTTAGTTGTTACACGAAATTCAACATATGACGTGTTTTACACCGTCTATTGCAGAGACCTCTAGTGACTTTGTGGCTATGAAAACTATTTGAGATTCACCCTTGAAGTAAAATAATTTGATTGTAAAAAAAAGCCGTTTTTCAATCGGATAATCTATTTCGGAAATAAATGGTAATAGCCAATACATAATAACAACCTCTTATGACAAACGCACTTCATTCTATATTTTGGATTGATTTAGTAACTTTTTACCCGAGATGTAAAGAGCCCGTTTAAGCATTTTAGAGGTATTTGTTTGTCTGTTACCATTTATTTCTGACACGGCTTATCCGATTTTTATGAGGTTTTCTTGCAATTGATTTCGATGTTTTCAAGGATGAGTTTTAGATAGGGTTTAACGCCACAAGTCACTTAAATTAAAATATTTGCTAAAATTAACTTGTGGTAATTTTGTGTCGTACCAATAAATAATGCCTAAGTACTATGTACACAACATTATCCTACTACTATTATACACGTGAAAGTTTGTGAGGATGGATGTTTGTTACTTTACATAAAAATAAAAGAGATAATACAAATGAAGCAGTAAATATAAACGATTATGCTTTTGGCAGCTATTTGAAAAAGCCACATTCCAATTTGGACTGGAAAATTAAACTGAAATAGCTGGAAAATTGTTTGAAAAATGTTAACTGGCCTGCAAAAACTTCATGAAACTAATTCACACAAAGAGAAAGTTTCAATTCATTGAGGTATTATGCAAGATTCAAATAAGTCTCACAAATAGGTAGACTAACTTCGAAAAACATTTTCTTTGTTCATTTGATGAATAACATCCTTAAAGAAACTTGTGACATTTTCAGAAAATACGGATTTCAAATTATGAGAACTGCCTACATAAAATTTAAAAGAATATTAATGTGTGGTAGTCTTGGGTAGGTCTACCTTTTGTTGGTCTCGGGTCGATCGGAATTAAATAGCACTAACATCTTCACATATATCATCTATTTGACGACCTCTGTGGCGCAGTGGGCGAAGGCCCGCATGAGACGCAGAAGGTTGCGGGTTCAATTTCCGCCACGGGACAAATGTTTGTAGCTGCAAATATTTGTCTCGGGTCTGGGTGTTTTCTATGTTTAATATGAATGTATTTACAAAAAAAAGTATATTAGTAGTTTATCAGTCATGTAGTTCCCATAATACAAGTTCTGCTTAGTTTGGGGCTAGATGATGCTGTGTGCAAAATGTCCAGAATTATTTGTCGAGAATTATTTAATTTATTCTTAAAAGAAAGAAGCTGAAGGTGGACAGAAAGCGTAAGAACTAGCTTACGATAGTCCAGGACACAATGCAAGCGGAAGCAGATTATAAATAATTTGATATAATATGCTAAGAGTGAGATATAGAAATCGTAAAGCGCTTCGAGATTATCGCGTTAGGCAATGCGACATAGGTTTAGTGGTAACATACAATACGAGTAGACAACTTCTTATGGCAAACGCATAAATGGGCTACTTGCGTTGCGGGTAAAAATCGTTATTATTTATGTACCTAACTTAATTTTAGGTTAGCTTTGTGATTTGGTTATTTTTACTTTTGGGAAAGGTCAGGTGGAATTGAAACACGCAACACTGATTATAAACTTTCACACTTTATTTATATTTCATTGTACTTGTTAGTGACTTGTTACTCCATTCAACACATCTCTACGACTGCCTCGAATTCACCAACTGGGTTCTACATTACAATTCCCTTCCAGTCTAAATGTGACGTGCAAAAACGAAAGCCCCTGATTGGCTACAGAACTCTTAGTCAAATCAACAACTGGTTGAATGATGTTTTCAGTATTCAACAAGTCAATTGAGTATCTAATATTAGTAATATCTTCAAACAAATTGTCATCTGAGCAATAACTTAAAAATAGATAGATAAAACAAAACTTACCATATATAAAATCAAAAACTATCTAAAAAAATAATAAGGATTACATATTAATTTACTTGATCACAATGGACAGTCCTAACATTACATATGGGGCTCGTATATGCATTTACCATTAGAGGTTGCCAGTTTGTTTGTGTGCTAATTTTTTACTACTATTTATATCCAAAATGGCTTATCCGATTGTTATGAGTTTTTTTACACTAGATTTGTGTTCATGGATGGTTTTCAGACATGTTTTATCGCCGCAGGCTATTATGGTGCGAAAGTGGCTTGGTCATAGCACTGGCGGGACCGTCGACAACTGACTCACTGTACTGGCTCTGTATGCGTTCCGCCAGAAGCCGGTTTGGACCTATGATGCGCGCGCCATAAGTGATCCCAACAGTGCAAAAAACGCGAGAAACCATTCAATGTTATTGATAACTGACATATCAAGTTTTGTCGACGGAAAAGAAACATAATTTTTCTCAATTTTTTCTCCTAGTTTTGACTTCTTGTTCGTAGATAAAACAATTGTTATATATTGTGTGCCTATATATTGTAAAAGACTGTACCTTTTTTATATTATGTCGAGACAAACAGGCTTAAGGCCCACCAGATAGAAAGCGATTACCAGCGCCTATTGACATCTGCAACACTTGGGACATTGCTGAACTAGAGCCTAACCATCAAGTCTTATTGCAATTTAATTCAGGCAAAGATATCAAATCACGATTTACGAATGACAAAGCTTTAACTACGCCATAGCGTCCTCAGTCGCAAAGCGGAAAGTGGTATCTTTGCCTGAATTGGCCTGAAGTGGCATTTTTTTAAGCGAGTTTTGATAGACTTTACAGTTTATATGTACGAGGAGAAAGGATCTCGTAAAGCGGTAGTACGAGAGAGCATACTACACCTGATTGATTCGATATTGAAGTATCAATCATGTGTGGATGAGCCCTGGTTCAGTGTCACGAGGTGCGATGGTAAAACTTCGCGCAGGAATAAGTTTGAATTGTTACTCGGATTGTAGAGACGAGAGTTTAAACACCAACCAATGGATCATAGCTTATATCGCTTATCGACCGGAACAGATCACATTAAATCAGACGTATGACCCATAGCCGGGTATTCATTACAGCGTCCCTGATAATTTATACTAAATCATTAGTGAAATATGCCTGAGTGGGTGAATTCGATAATTACAGGAATAATTATCAAAACAGAAACTGGAATTCATAATATATAAAACGGGATTTTTGGGAACCTACACCGCACGTTCATTAAAAATAATAAAGTTAATTTTTATGTACGCCCTCACAGGGAAAGTGTGGTTTCAGGACTATGTATTGTTTGTTTACCAGAATAAAAAATAGAATATTTTTCATTCTTTTTATTTGAGTGTAACAGAAGACGCCTATAATTTAAGCGTAATAATTAACAGCGTTCGACGCTGGCGTAGGGTGTAAGTAATTTTAATAAATATTTTTTTACAATCGTAAAAAACTACGAAATTCAATGGTCTCATTTCGTGTGTTTCTCATTATCAGAGACCTCTAACAAAAGTTCCTGACACTACCCTGAACCTTACTCCGTGTACCTTGAGGTACACGGAGTGCTCTGAGCACTCCGTCGCAAAAACGAGACAAAATCAACCAAATAAAACTTATTTACAAACCAAACAACGTCAAAAGTCAATTAGGAAACGCCGAATTCGATTCCGAAGTTGCTGTTGTTTCGCTAACTGAATTTCAATCAGTCGGGAAAGTTCTTTTTTCAACAAGACAAAGAGATATTCAGCCTATTTTTTGAGAGTTTGAGTTCGTATCCATTTCTGAACTTCGGCAAATAATTTAGCGAACTCCTTCATCTCCTGTCATTTGCCTTCGTCTGACTCGAACAAAGTCAGATGATATGTTTTCACCAAGTTCTTGGAATTTACAAGAGAAAACTCAGCGTAGCTTTGGAATAGTTACGAAACATCTTTTTCAATAGAATACGTATATCTGCCAGAATATATATTGTATAATAAGGTCTTTGAATATATTAAGATAATTGGAATAATAATTCGCCGTGAAATTAAATGGTTTATTTGCGAGATATATTGTTACAAAGATCTTAAAGTAAGTACTTATAGTTTCACATATTTCACCAAACACATTAAATAATAGAAAAGAATAGAAAGAGATTTATTTGACCACATAAAAACACAGAAAGGACAGGTACACAATAAATAAATAAAATATACACTATAGATAGATAGATAGAAAATTCTTTATTGCACAACTACAAAGTACTGTACATAGGCGAACCTAATGCTAGATAGCATTCTCTTCCAGCTGACCTTTAAATAGGTACCTAAGATTTTTAACAAAAACACAGAGACGAAGAGAAGATTTTTATGCTAATTAGTCCCATCTGTACCGTGTTTGACCCAAACAGGTCCTGTCTCAGATTAGTACTGCTCCGCACAGTAGTGAGAAGCAGCGGTTATTTTCAGACATGGCCTAGGAAAAATAATCTCATAAACGCGGAAAACATTTGCCATCCAAATGTTTAGATAAGTTTAACCTGATATCAATCAACTTTAATTTTAATTTAAAACTAAGGATATCGACACCTATTACGTATTTGGTTACATGAGCAACGGTAAAACGCCATGGAAAACTACATCTTAAGCCTAAGTTTAAATCTAGCTGGATATAACTAAAAGTCTCTATAGGTGTTCCATTTGCCGCACATAAAGTCTGTTTGTGTGGGTCGTCGTTTGCGAAGCGCTGTGTGGGGAAATACGCACAGGTCACTGCCGGTATTAACCAGAAACTGGGTTTCTGGTGGCAGATTACGAAGAGGCGACTGGTATTAACCAGTGATCTAACTTCGTGATCTACCGCAGCTCGGTGCGGTAGGTCACGAAGAGGCGACTTGAAGAAGAAGCGAGGCAATCGTCCGCCGCCATTTATTTATTCAAGACCAAAGCTTTTAGGACATGATGGATTGGAAATGCCAAATAATTTTATTATTGTGTGGTGTAAATAAAAAAAATGCTATACTTAGATTGTCGGTTTTTCGCCACGATTAAAGAAGTTTTCCTACACCGTTTTGAGTACAAATAATAGTAAATATCCCGTTATGACTAAAAAATATGTTCATAGCAGTGATGGTTTCAAAATTATAGGTACCTATAACTTGTTTAGGTTCTCTGCATACATTTTTTTAAAATGATTTCACGGTATTAAATATCAAGTTGTAGAATTATATAACCATCAAAATCATTATACGTATATCATGTAATACTAGCCTCTGCCCACGGCTTCGCCTGCGTGGTAGCCGGATAAAATGTAACCTATGTGTTATTCTGATGTATAAGCTATATTACTGTAAAGTTTCATCAAAATCCGTTTAGTAGTTTTTGCGTGAAAGAGTAACAAACATCCATCCTTACAAACTTTCACGTTTATAATATATTATATGTTTATAATAGTAGTAGGATGAAATTTAAAAATGCAACGTCATTAAAAAAATGGTGTATATTATAGTTTTTAACTGTACTGTAAGGCAAATGCTTGGTTGAAGATTTGTTTTTAAGGCCACCCTTGGCATTCGCATTAAATATGTAAAATATAAAATATCTACGATAGCTGGTTCAATACAAGTTTAAAAGTTAGGCGTGCAAAGTAAAAGTAAAGTTTCAGAAAATGGAACAATATTAACAGCTCTCAGGTAGGCTAAGGAGCGCTTTGATTCTCAGTTTAGAGTTGATCATAATTTTAGGGTTTAATGTGTTTCGATGTGATCATAAAATGATTCGCTGTAGGATACCGCGCACCAAAAGTTATTTTAATATTGTCTTTTTAACAACTATCCATTATTTTGGTTTTGATTACTAAGTGCAGCCATAGAATTTACATTGAATATGCCTCGTTGGCGCGGCGGATACGTAGACAGCTGGGCCGCCAAGGTGCGGGTTCGATTCCCACTACGAGACAAATTTTGCATGTTCTACAGATGCTTCAGTCTGGGTATTGTGGTACAGCGGTACTTGTCGTTTCTGATACTTACGATACAGAGAATCCTAGTGTTGAGTCAGATATATAATATTTGATACCTCAAAACTCCGTCATTTTTAATTGATTTGGATAATTTATATTTAATTTGAAAGGATAAACTTTCAGATTGCTCCCGTTTTGATGCTGGGATCCATGATGAATTGAGGTAACTCCTCAAATTTGGTTTAAAGAATGCGTGTCAAAATTTCATATTGTCTTTTTATCAATTTCCCGTTATTTGAAGTCGATTTTTTGACATTTAATGCCTTATACAACTATAATTGCGAACAAGCATACCAACTGCTGGTAACCGGTTACCGTAATCTATGAACGCTTGCAACAACGAAAGGTAGGATTGCTCGTCATAATAGTTATTTATTGATAATAATAATTGTAGGTCAAATTAAAAAAAAACAAAAGTGATTATTACAATATAGTACAAAAATAAAATAAAAAGCTCCAATTATTCAATTAATAAAATACAATACGATTCAAATTATCTGGTTTTATAGCCAACGAATTCGTGGTAGCTATAAAAAGTTTGCTCGATAAGCCAGTGTTTGAGTCTTTTTAAAAAAATCGTTATATTTGTGGCCTATACAACATTGTCAGGAGGGTTATTATATACAGCCGGACCCATAACATACGTCAGTTTAGTCGATTTAGCAAGCGTTCGTGACAACGACTCAAGTTTTTGTCGGTTGCGAGTGTTATATGTGTGTAAGTGGCCGTGCTGCACATAGGAGTCCAGATTTATTCTGTGCTGCCACTTGGAAGATGGTTATGCAGGGCAACGTAAGAACGCCCAAACTCTTGAAATGCGGTCTCGTTCCTTGCGGACCCTGATACATAACGTGTGAAAAGTCTCAAATGCCTATAATTTCACCCATACCCTTCAAACCGGAATACAGCACGCGATGTGTGTACTTATAGGTATGACAAGCACAATTGAAATATTATTCATTGAGCTTCAGTTGCCGCAAATATTCTACATATTAGCTTGCCAACCGCTAAGTATTACGTGTGTTAATATAACCGCAAAATAATGGTGCGGTAATTTGTATTCACGGCGGCACAAAGTACTAGGCAGTCAGTACCCAAAAAAGTTGAAAAGTCAAGGGCAAATCGAACATGCTTGAATGTTATTTTGGAGTTTTAATAAAAGCCGTGTTGGCCTAGTGGGCGGTACCCCGACTTCCGATCCAGAGGTCGTGGATTCGAGGTCAAAGGATTTTTCAACTTGAAAAAGTTATGACTTAGTACAAAAAATTTGTCGTGTGTCTATCGGTTAGTGTTCCAACAACTGGCGATGGACTTGCAACCTGTCACGCGGAATGCTAACTTCTAACCGCGGGCATGTGCCAAATATAATGTTCGGACGTGCCTCTGACTACCCCGTGTTTAGTATCCTCAAAGATCTAAAGGGTGTTTGTTTGTTTTTTAATAAAAGAAAAAGAGTCTTTAATTATTGCTATAGGCATGCAATGCATATTCACTAAATGTATGTAAAAAAAGGGAAACGCAAAAGACCGTTAAGTACGAAAGAAAACTTCTTCCCTTTTACGAGCAAAAATTTGTACTAAAGTTGTAAAAAAATTAAGAAGTTTTTCTCGTTTTCAAAACAAAAGTACTCCTTTCATCGGCAACTAGATGAAATTTCTATTCGTTATTTCATACGATTAGGCAGTATGGGAAGCTCTAAGCACCTGCCGGTATTTTGGCGTAAAATTTGGGACTAGGTATATTTACGCAGACACGTAGAATAAAGTATCGTAAGTGACACGCAAAGTTAAACACGGATTCTGCGGCATCACTTGAAATAAGTTAATAATTCAGATTTAAATATCATTTAAAATTATTGTAGGAACCTAGGTCAGGTGTTTTTGTTTAAACATACCTGACATAAGTAAATAAATGCCTTTGTATTTTATTTTCTTTTAGTAAGTACTTGTCAATGTTTGTAGTAATTATCAAAGCTGGAATATTATTGGTGGGCAATAAAGAATTTTCTATCTTATTATCTACCTATTTTAGAAAAAAAATCATACCTCAGTAATTTTCAGAAATCCATTTATAATAGGTAAGTACTATTGATAAGTTTTTAGTTGAGTTATGGAGTAATCGGTTACTCTACTATTTGAAATTTTTATGCAATAATCTTCAAGCAAAATGACGACGCGGCGGGCGACTGAGACACAAAAAGCGGGTTCGATTCGCGCTGCGGGACGAATATTTGCATGTTCTTCAGATATTCGATGTTCCGGGTTTGGGTACTCGTCGTTTCTTATACCCACGATACAGGAAATTATAGTGTGGGGTTAGCACTATTTACGTGCGTGTTGAATATTTTTATTATTTCATGCAATATTTTGATAAGTTTATCACTCTCTTCACAGTTTTGCCATTTATTTAAAATCAAAGATGGCGGTCTTGCATAGTAAAACGACTCATAAAGACTTTTCCAAAACATTATTATTTTGTAAAGTATTAAAATGCCACTTAGGCAGTTTCTCTCGAGAAGTCTCTACATGTCTTCATGTAAAGTCATCGTGGCAAAACGTCGCAGCTCTCAAATTTCGCGGAGTGGATTCTTGAGCACCTCGTTAATTTAAAGATTCTTTTGAAAGTTTTCCTCCTGCAATATCCTAAGGCCACGTTGAGATAATATTTTTCGTCATATTCAACTGTAAAAGCTCTGACACACAGACGTGTGAGTGCCAGCCAGCGCTGTTTTTGTTGGCGTTACTATGTGAAGTGTTTAAAAAAGCGTTCTTCGAATAGAGTAGACCGATTTTTCACACAACTTATCTATACCTACTTGTTCTTTTATAACACTTAATTCCTAATATAAATATTTTACTTTTCCTCAAACATAAATCATTTACTTAAACGATTTCCGTAAATCTGGCTGGATGGCTGGAATTTGTAAAACCGCGGCAAAATGCGGTTATTTATTTCAAATAATGGGTCTCATTACGAAAGGTGGTCTAAATCGGTGGTTTATCTTTTAGAGACAGATCAAGCTTTTGAATCCCTTTTTCAAGACAAATTGTTTTGGCAAAGTTATCAAGGTTTTAATGTTAGAATAAAATTAGCCGATAGTCTACTTGACATTTCAAAAAGAGGTTAATGAACACGGCGGTCATCTAGTTTATTTCTCTAATAACTCAACCTCTTTTTGAGAAACTACTTTATTCTGTAGGCAATATAAACAATGGTGTTGATTCTATTTTACACCAACTAAACTTAATTTAAATTGTCGCTCTATTTTACTGATAGTGCACGCAATAAAGGTATGCCAATAATTTTACTTCTGTCAAATTAGTTTACGTTTCACTCTGCTTCGTGTTTATAGTCAACATGATTTGAAATCACGATTAAATTGTATGGAAAACATATACATTTTAAAATTTTAAACCTTAGTCGCTTTGCAATGACATTGTATTTCAATAAGGTTTATAATATTTATACATTATTTTACTGGCCCTTACAAAACTCGAGTTAAGACCACCGTTCGTAATCAGACTCTTCATAATAATAATAAATTAATATACACCGTTGTACACAAAAAACAGTCACAAAAAAGTTCTGATCTCCACACTAGGGTTCCTGTATCGTGGGTATCAGGAACTAATCGTAGTGCCTGATACATACGATACAGATATCATGATACCGCAACATTGAGACCCGAAACAAATATTTACAAAACATTCAAACATAGTTTTCGTAGGGGGAATAGAATCCGCGTACGTATCAGTCGGCTACTTGCACGCCTCGCTAATTAGATATGTTAGAAACTTGCTGTCCCCGTCATATAAAAGCCGCAGTCTAATAATAAACCCGATCAAAACGTCATGTTTTTGAACTCTCTTGATATCTTGCCACCGCTTAATTAAATGAACCTTGAGTTCCCGAGGTAACGATACTCCCCGGAAGAACTCCGTCCTCCAACTCGTGATATTTTAGCTGAAATAATGTCCCAGTGTATTTGCTGAGCGAAGTTCCTCTCAAGTTTTCTTCATTGTGTTAACAGTTCTAAAGGTGTTTTATTTCTGTTCCGGCTTTCTAAGCTTCTAAGGTACATCTGCTGTGTTTTAAAAAATAAGGTATAATTTAATCTTTTTGACAATCGTAGCTATTTTTTTATGGTTTATCTATTACATCGGTTTGTTTTCCAATAAGCGGCGACGGGCTTGTAATCTGCCACGTGGAATGCTTAATACTTGCAAATGCGAGCATAATTATGTCAAATATAACATTTTGGGCGTGCCTCTGACTAACCCCTTCTTCGTATCCTCCAGGATCTGGGCGATGATTATTCATCTGAGGATGTCCATCATTGGGAATGAGGGATACAGTTGAAAGTGAGTTTTTTTACTGTTTTATTTATTTATAGATGGGTGTCTGACAAAATAGTTTAGAAACCGTCATGTATAAAGTCTAAAGTAACCCTCTTGAAAATACAGTGTCATTCTCACCAATGCCAAATCTATTGTTCTCTAAATGTCAAAATCCATACATGAGTTCCCAAGCAATCTTAGCTGTTCGCCCTTACACAAAAGGCATCTGAAAACGAAATACACGAAAACGCTCGGCTAATTAAAGTATGACAGAGATTGGCATCGCACCATTTGCTCTTCATTTATTTTGTGATTGTTTCTTTTCGGAACGGTGTTGTGGCACAAACTACTACCGTAAAAGTGAGTTTACTTCAAACAAAATAAATCACCTTGAAGCTGATTAATAATTACTTTTAATGCAGACAATAAATACTGACTTGTCTGCAATCGTTCATATAAATTTCAGTGTTATTTTGACATACATTAACCCAATGTTTTTAAGCCTAAACGCAGGATTTAGTGATTCAAATAGTTTTTTTTATAATACCACCTTAATGTAATACTTACGTAAATTCATAAGCAGTAAATGATTTCATAAGAAAAAAAATAAAATGATGAATTTTCGTCTTTCGATTTGATTTGAAGATTAGAAAAAAAAATATTATGATGAAGTAAGGAACAACTGAGGGTATGATTTCCCACTCAATTAGGCTAAGGTATTTTGCTTATCGGGATAACGAGAAGTAGCTTTTAAGAAAATACAAGGAATAAATGAAAATAATTTGTTGTTAACAAAATTTGAAAATAAATATGTGCCATTTGTTACTGTAAGTGTTCCAATGGTCATCCTACTACTATAATAAACGCAATAGTTTGCGAGGATGGATGTTTGTTACTCTTTCACGCAAAAACTACTGAACAGATTTTGATGAAACTTTACAGTAACATTGCTTATACATCATAATAACACATAAGCTACTTTTATCCGGGTACCACGCGGGCGAAGCCGTGGGCAGAAGCTAGTACAAAATATATAAAACTAAAACGTACATCTGACTACCCCCTACTTGAGAATTTCAAAGATCTGATTATTAGTCTAAGGGGATTATAGTCGTCAGCATGTTTATTTGTTTTATTGTTTTTATGTTTATTTTGGTAAGTACTTATGGTATAAAAGTCACCCAGAGGTATAGCAAATTCACGAATTTTATTTTAAACCCATACATCTTGTTATCATTGCTCTCATAAATTTTCTTACACACATTTTCCATATAAAAAATGGCCTTGCTTTCAGCTATGATATATCACCGCTGAGCCGAAAAGGACGCGTTTTTCAGATACCAATCCAGTCGCGTCACATTATCCGATTGAGTTCATAACATAGCAGGTATTTGGGTCACTTTTACTTTAGAAATGGTTGGGGTGAGGATTATTATTATAATATTAAAATTGAGTAATGTACCCACAGGCATACTTAAGTTTGGAAAAAATATGTGACAGATTTGTTTAACTATTTTTTTATATTTTATTTTTTTTTTTGCACGAAGAGTCAATACATCAGATTCGATTTCCGCTGCGAGACAAATGCTTGCATATTCTGCAAATATTGCTTCCGGGCTTGAGTGTTGTGGTAAGTAGTTCATAATACACTCGACATAGGAAATCCTAGTATGAGTTATGAGGAAAAACCTCTTACCCCAAACGCATTATAATAATATGCTTCTCGCGTAAAAAAACACGTATTTTTATTTACGAGTAGGTCTCTTGCCGTATAATGTTACTGTATGTATGTGTATGTACGACTTGCAAAAGTTATGTATTATTGATATATCAAATCGCATTGCAAATATGGGTATACTAGCCTCTGCCCACGGCTTCTCCCGCGTGGTACCACGATAAAAAGTAGCCTATGTAAAAATAGCAAAAAAGTTAGGTCACGAACTATACCTGTTCTAAATTTCATCCAAATTCTAAATTGTGACATTTATAATAAGTAGCATATGATGGTACGAGTAGTAAACAAACAAAATGTAGACAAAACGAGAGTGACACAAAGAGTTGTTTTTGTCATTTCCCCGTCGCTTATCTTACGACATTTCATCGGTACTGTTTTGTTGTGGATTGCATGAAGTGGCACAAAAGCAAAATGTATGGAACTAGGCGGCCCGTCTTTGCGTAAGATTTTCTGACATTAGTACGAGTATGTTTATTTATCTATGCTGACCGTTAGATAAATGGATACATTTTGTCATAAAAATAGGGTTTTACATAGTATTTCTATAATGTTGTTACCACGTAAATTAAGGTTAGATAACGTGAGTACTAATCAACACAAACTTCGCACATTTTATTAGCTAATATAACATTAAATTTATACAAACCTACCTAAACAGGTACGTTAGGTATAAATAAACGAGATATCTTACTCACAGATAGGTAATAACAGTGGGTAGGTATTAACTTTTATCCTTTCTTCTGTAGGTATTTGGAAAATTTAACACTTTTGGGTAACAATTTTTTATTTATTAGCCAGAATATAGTATGCATTTGAAGACTTATGTTATCGATATATCCAGGTCATGCTCATAGGAAAACAGGTAATTGCGTAGAATGTGAATTAATAATGTAATAAGAACTTAGATACTTAGATATTTGCGTATATATTCTATTTTCATACGTACCTAACGAACCAATTTCGCTACATCACCACAAAAAGCCAGCCGGAAATAAGCTTCAGACCCTATTTCCTGCGGTTTAAGCTCGGCCAGCGCACGAAGTCTAGCTACAGATATTGCTAAAGTATTTTCATGGAAGAAATAACCCTGATAAACTCTGTAACTAGATGTAAGATACATATATTATGTATTTATAAAACGATGTACAAGTAAGTATATACAAGAAAATACAGGTGGAACAGCTAGCTATGTAAAGACCGTCTAAAGTCGTCTAAAAACGATCTAAAGATAGGTCAACTGATCCAGATAAACTTTTTAAAGTTGATATGAGTAGTTGCGTAAAGACAAAATGAATTGGAAAGTTCTGTAAAGTAAACTGGTTTCGCTCGCAGTGTTCGCGTAAAAGATGTGCCGTCCAGATATGTGTGGCCTATGTTTTAATGCAAGTTAAGTTTTATTTCCCCTCCTTAACCAAATCTTTTAAACTAGAACATTGTAGATTAAAAAAACATACTTAAGCATACTTATTAAGTAAAAAGGGACTACATCATCGGAATAGATAGACATGTGGAGGCTTTATCTTGATTCAAGAGGGAGTAAACTTACTTCCTATCGTAAATGTGACTTCAAACAAGAACCGCTATCTGTATGCTGAATAACACAAAGTAACACCATTTTTTTATCGTACAAAGGAACGCCGCCCTATGAGAGCGAGAAACCTTTTCTCAATTGAGCCTTTCAATAAAATACAACACACATGTGAATATTTCACAGCCCTTAAAGTAGGTTAACTTACAAAAAGAAAGCAAAAGCGTAAACCCGAGTACTAAAAGGGGTTACTGTATTTTACTGATTTTAAGTTACAGACGACTGTGATGGAAAATGTAGTTGAACAAGCGTTTTGCGTTTTCGTAAACATCTTCTCGTAAGTAGGTAAACAACTCGTTAACCACTCGTTGTTATATTTGTTTGGGATTTAGAAATCTGTCGCACGAATTTAGATAAAAAATAGGGGCTGGAAGGGGTGGACTTCCCCATTCTAACGGTACCACTAGCAAAGTTGGATTTTTTTTTTCCCTCAAAATATGCCCGTTTAAATTTTGTAAGTAAAGTACTGAAAAAAATAATGCAAGCAAACTGTGTATGAGGCATATACCCCTAATTTCCACAAAGAAGAAGAAATTGGGTTCAATTAGGTCATGTGGAATTCAGGAGACAAATTCGCATGTAAAAAAAAATAAAACACACATAATATTTCCGCGCTTTATTAATGTCTATTTTTCATGATTTTTAAGCATACGCCTTACAAAAATAGCTGCCAACTACAGTATATTTTATTTTTCAATACTTAGGTAACATTTAAACATTTAGTTTAAATACAAAAAATTCTCGGTATTCAATTCCTAACGTTGAAAATGGTACCGTTGGAATGAGGGCATCCACACCTTTCACCCCTTTTTTTATCAAAACTCGTGCGACGGCTTACTAAATTCTACCCAGATTAGTAAACTGAGGCTAAACTGAATTAAACTGAGGTATAAATACAGCGGCTAAACTGAGTTTCTATCAAAGGGAATTAACACCTCATAATGTAATTTTTTGCCCATATAAGTCTTATAGTAAAACTAGCTTCTGCCCACGGCTTCGCCCGCGTGGTACCCGGATAAAAAGTGGCCTATGTGTTATTCTGATGTATAAGCTATATTACTGTAAAGTTTCATCAAAATTCGTTCTGTAGTTTTTGCGTGAAAGAGTAACAAACATCCATCCTCTTAAACTTTCGCGTTTATAATATTAGTAGGATTAGTTTTTCGATTTAGGTTTAATAACTTATAGGTAAATCCACACCTTATCAAACAAGGTGCCCCATATCTCGAAATAGAATCATTCTACGCATCATTGTAAATAAGAATACCTTCAGCAGATCTTTTGCGCCAAGACAAGATGTTTGCCATCGGACGTTCTCAAAAGATCCCAGAGACTGATGGCAAACACGTGTGGCAAAAGAATTCAGTGCTCAGAGCCTCTTTAACCCTGTCAATGTGTACAGCCGCTGCTCTCACGAACTTGCGCCACGATCCGATCCAGTCATATCGAGTCGGAGGTCTGTGTTTTACGACCATCCGACGACAATAAAAGTCATCTTCTGCAGTGCTCTCCGCCCTGATTTGAAAAAGTTCACTGCGATGTTTTGTCACATTCAATACCCAATTTTACGGCTTCAATCTTCCGTAAAGAGTTTTAAAACGACTTGATAAAAGCCAGATTTTTCATTTTTGATAAAGGTTTATGGCTAGGCTATTTCTTTTTCCTGCAATGGTTTTGTTAGAGTTTTATCTAAACGAAACTGCACATTTTATTCTCAAAATGCTTTGGGTCCCCCATCAATAGCAGACATAATATAAGAGAAAATCATTTTCTCACTATGTTGTGTTATGATCACCGAGTTTTAGAAATCGTGGACTATAATTATAAGGTTTTTATCTCGTTTACCTTTCAACCACGGCTATTGAAACAGTCAAAACTTCACCAAAATAATAAAGTTAACGCCATAAAAACCCATATAAAACTTATAATTAGGTTTATTGGTCGTGAAAGTTGGAAATACTATTTTGATTACTCAGTTTTATACATGACTGAATTTTTACAAAGTTGCAACTACGCAGCAATTTGTTAGTTTGCGTCCAACCCACGCAAACCCACAAATTCATCCTACACTTGTAAAAAAATACCTGACAGTTTAAGCAAACTTGTCACCGCTAGCACAAAGGCAGGGCCAAATAAAACAAATCTACGCCAGTAACCACAACATATAGCCCGCGGGGTGCGATACCTCATGACACCGTACGCGGTATCGTACTATGAACAGGAATTTAGAAATGGGCTTAACTATTCCGATTTCGAAATAGAGTTTCGTTCGATAAAAATATACGTCACAACAAACAGTTCTGTTGTAACGTGATAATCTATGTTATAAACAACTGAATTGCACCCTTTCACTTAAGTGGTGATCACTAATATAGACTTGTCCTCATCAAATCAAGAACAAGATCTTTAAGGTGTACAATAAAGTATTTGCATTCATTCATCTTGTGAATCTAGCTTTGACAACATGCCATAGTTACTCGTAAATAGCTGCGTTGATAAAATTAGTGTGCATTTTTTCTCAATATAGCCAAACATAATGCTAGATGCATTCTCTTGTAGCTAACTTTTGTGTAATATACACAAAAGTTAGCTAGTAATAGGCTTGAGTTAGTACTAACTCATGTACATGAATAACAAGTAATAAATTATATGCTAGAGCTATTTTATTATTATACTCACAATTAGACATCACCGACACTAGAGTACTAGTTACTTGAGTAGTCATGACCTAAGGAGCTGAGACGTGGACACTCACGATAGGGCTGGTCCACCAGTTCAAAATCGCTCAGCGAACTATGGAAAGAGCTATGCTGGGAGCATCTCTGAAGGATAGGATTCGTAACGAATACATCCGTCAGAGAACCAAAGTTATCGACATAGCTCAACGAATTAGCAAGCTGAAGTGGCAGTGGGCTGTACATATTTCGCGAAGAACCGATAACAACCGATGGCAAACGTAGTGTGGGACGCCCTCCTGCCAGGTGGGATGACGATCTGCGAAAGACTGCAGGCAGATGTTGGATGCGGCAAGCAGAAGACAGGGCGCTATGGCGCTCATTAGGGGAAGCCTATGTCCAGCAGTGGACTAATATAGGCTGATGATGATGAGTAGACATTATAGAGCTATCAGACCGATTGCTTATTTTTTAGTATGAATAAATGAAAATACTTTATTAAACAAAATAAACAATAATACATAAAAAATTAAATTAAAATGGGTGGTTTTATCACTTAAAAACGACCACTTCAAGAAAACCTTGGGATGGAGAGGATTATATGTTATTTTAAAGTGCATGCATGAATCATGAAGCGCGAAGCGTGAAGCATAAAACGTAAAGCGTGAAGCATGAGTAGTGAAGCATGAAGCGTGAAGCATAAAACGTAAAGCGTGAATCATGAGTAGTGAAGCATGAAGCGTGAAGCATGGCGCATGACCTCATCAACGGCATCATCGGTTCGACGTAGCTTTGCATATTTGTAGCAATTACTTGCATATAAATTATAAATTAAATTATATTTCAGCCTCATCCATGAAGCGATTAAAAATCAAAATAAATTATGCATCAAAAACAGCCAACAGACACACTAGGAGTCCCTGTGTCGTGGGTATCGGAAACTAAGAGTACCGTGGTACCACAACAAAAAAAAATATCTTGTAACTTGCAATAAAAGTATTAGAGAAAGAGAGTAACGTTGGACAGTTTTACTCGTACTCGTCAGTCAAAGTCAAAGTCAAAATTCTTTTATTCATTAAAATCAAGGATCACTTTGTAACGTCGGTTTTATCTACTGACTGTTCCTGCTCGGCTAGGTAATATAATTACTTTTATAAATTATATTACTTTAGGTTATAAGTTATTTTTGATTTCTCACTTTAGCTACTCATGTGAAAGTCACCAGATTGCAAAAAAACTCAAGTTTTAGGTCCATAGTTACGTAATATTCCAATATAAAAATCATTTCTGTTACATTATGAAAATTATATTAGGGAAGAAAAAGTAATCAGATTATAAAGAAAGTCACGCAAGAAATTAATTACGGATGATAATTTTCTTAAGTAATGATATTAAGCTTTTTTTATTAAGAGACTGCCTGTTTAACAATTCATTTATGCATCGTTTTATCTAAATTTTATGTTGTTCACAGCCTTGAATAAGATTTAAATAGAGTGGCCGTCGGATTGAAGCATAGTAAATACTGTTTGTACGAGGAGGACAAACACTGCTCGTCGAGATTCAGTTTTTTAACTAGTACGGCGGGTAGGGCGAATCCAATTCGACCACAAAATAACCTTTTATAACCTACCTACATAGTTAGTTCCTACCTACAACATTTTCAGTAATTTGTACCTTAGTTTTTATAATAAGCTATATGATAATATACCGCATGATTTTGTTTTGTTTTAGGTACCTACCTATAGTTTTTAGTTTTTTTTTCTAAGTAATCTGTACAATCATTTTTCTTGAAATAAAAATATTTGATTTGATTTGTTTGATACACTAATGTGCAATTCATAGTCAAGAAGGCTTCTCTAGGGGACGATTCAGGTGATGTGTGGCGAATCCAAACAATTCATAGACAAAACAACTTTGACTGAAGTTAGCGGCTGAATGCTGAAGGCCCTAATTCCATCCTCCAAACAGACCCCGACTGTAAAGTATTGTCCGTTGGTGTAGGTTTGTTTAAAAAGAAAGACAGAAAATATTGCTGAATGATGGATCTTGAATGATGTTTCAGCCCCCGACTATAAATTCCAGCAGTATGGGCACAGAAATGAATTACATAGTAAGATGCTCACACTCGTTTGATCGTTGATACGTTCAATAAGCATATAAAAAGTACACGATGATCACACAATATTAAAAGCATATAATATAAATTAAGCATTTAAAGCTGTGGTCAAAGTGATTGATAAAAGAAGAGTGAACGCGGCTGTATGGAAAGTTGAGATGAATGTGTGGAGTTTAAAGAATGGACAAGATAAGGAATGAGTATATCAGGGGAAGTCTAAAAGTAGCGCTAGAGACGGAAAAGTTTAGGAGTAATAGATTAGCATGGTATGGTCACGTGATGAGGAGGGAAAAATTTCACATTACGAGAATAATATAAATGTGAATGCGGATAAAAAAACTAAAAGCAAAGCAAAAATGGATGGATGGATCTAATGAAAGATGGCATGGGTAAGAAAGGAGTGAGTACTGAGTTGGCGGCTGATAGAAGAGAATGGAAGAAGGAAACATGTTGTCCAAACCCCACGTAACACAAATCCAAGGAGATGATGATTTAAAGCTGTAGTCTGCAAATAAACCTATTTACATTTACATGGAGAGATAAATAATAAATAAATAATAAATAATGCTGGACAATCCACACAGCATCATCTAGCCCCAAGCTAAGCAGAGCTTGTGTTATGGGTACTAGATGACTGATATACTTAATACAATTATCGAATTATCGCGAATTGAATTATCGAGTATCATATAGGCGATCATAGAGTATCGTAAATGATTCTCGCACTCATGTGCTCACATTTAAGCAAAAACCAACTTAGGTAAGGCAATAATTGTCATTCTACATGCTCATATTGTATATATTTAATTTACATGAAGTAAGTTTTTTATATTATTTCGTTAATCGTATCTTCGAGAAGAGTAGTTACCTAAACTCTTTTCTTAAAATTCTTGTACACAGAAATGACAAAGTAATATAAAACAAAATATTAGGTGAGGCATGTACAAAGATGAGCTTAACCTTTAAAAGAGCTTTTTGTATAAATGGGACTTGATTCTCGAATAAGAAAAACAACAGTAACTTGTTTGTTTAATCCTAGCTTCAATAAATAACTTTACCTTGTTAAGGAAGAAAGAACAGTGATAACAAAGAAATAATTATAATAAAAGCCTAAATCTAGCTTTATGTGAAAAAGCACAATTGCGAAGATATGCGAAGCTCAGAACAATCCATCTTCCTCCCCGTGGCCGCGGATAATGTGGAGTCTGATTAATTTGCTAAAACGTTTTAAGGGCCGCTTTTATACTGGGAAAGTCGCCGGACTTTTCTTATCTAAATCAAACGTAATTAAGATATGATAAGGTTACATGAAAAAATCCTACTATTATAAACGCGAAAGTTTGCGAGGATGGCGCAAAAAGTACTGAACAGATTTTGATAAAAATTTACAGTAGGTAATATAGCTTTTACATCAGAATAATAAATAGGTTACTTTTTATCCGGGTATTACGCGAGCGAAGCCGTAGATAGAAGCTAGTAATAAATAAATCGTACTTCCTACTTATCCCACTACTATTATAAACGCGAAAGTTTTTGAAAATGGATGTTTGTTACTCTTTCACGCAAAAAGTACTGAACAGATTTTGATAAAAAATTACAGTAATATAGCTTTTACATCAGAATAATATATAGGTTACTTTTTATCCGGGTACCACGCGGGCGAAGCTGTGGACAGAAGCTAGTACCTAACCTATAATCAGATACATGCATAGTTCTGCTTCCAAACTAGGGGGTATTCTCTGTGCCGTGGGTATCTGAACTACGAGTACCGTGGTACCATAACATCCCGACCCGGCACAGATCTGCAGAATATGCAAACATATTTCTGCTTAAAAGTGGATTTTACTTCTTCTAAATATGAGGATCGAGAGGCAGTCAAGTGAAACGATCCATGGTTAGCTTTGCAATGCTTTAATGTCCAAACAATAAATAAATAAATAAATATTGCAGGACATTTTCACACAGTATCATCTAGCCCCAAAGTAAGCAGAGCTTGTATTATGGGAACTACATGACTGATATATATTTATTTGTAAATACATACATATTGTACTTAGAAAAAACCCAGACCCGAGACAAACATTTGCAGATACAAACATTTGTCCCGCGGTGGGGATCGAACCCGCAACCTTCTGCGTCTCAGGCAAGCCTTCGCCCACTGCACCACAGAGGTCGTCAAATGAGTGAAGCGTGCGCTCACGCACACATACATAACAACTTCCAATAGACCTGCACCTACTAGACTACATTTTTATTTATCGGATTGTTTCGCGGAATGAACTCTACTGTGATCTCTTCTTTGTAAATTGTTTGTCAAATAAACGTTTTTATTTTTCTCATTTAAAAGATAGAGATAAATAAATCACAGACCGTCGTGTGTAAGGGGATATAAATTCCTAAGGACCCTCTGATCGTCTCGAGAGCGCTACGCTGTATGATTAACTGTTTTATGTGTCGCTAAAGTGGAAGATAATTGCTACAAGCTATTTTCTAACAATGCCATATTGGCCTAGTAATATTGTATTTTGATCTTGAGTAACATACTCATACTCAAACTCATTTATTTATTGTAGGAACTTTACAGTACACTTGGTTAAGTTAAATTAGAATAACGATACATTCACAAAGAATCTGATCCAGAAAGGGTTTGTTTCAAATAAATTCGTTGAAATTAATGAAAATATCATACAGAGAATGTATGCAATATAATACAATAAAATTTAAAAATGACTAGCCTCTGCCCACGTCTTCGCCCGCATGATACCCGGATAAAAAGTAGCCTATGTGTTATTCTGATGTATATAAGCTAGAGGTATATTACTGTAAATTTTCATCGAAATCTGTTCAGTAGTTTTTGCGTGAAAGAGTAGGTAACCAACATCCATCCTCATAAACTTTCACGTTGATAATATTACTAGCTTCTGCTCACGGCTTCGCCCGCATGGTACCCGGATAAAAAGTAGCCTATGTATTATTCTGATGTATAAGCTATATTACTATAAAGTTTTATCAAAATCCGTTCAGTAGTTTTTGCGTGAAAGAGTAACAAACGTCCATCCTCACAAACTTTCACGTTTATGATATTAGTAGGATAAGTAAGATTATGCTACTGTAAAGAGGTATTGTCAAATCACAATTGAACACAAAAACGAAATCAGAAATTGTGACCAAATGTGAAACTGTAAAGTTTGAGACAACTGTGTAAATCTACCTTTAGTGCCGACTGCTGCAATGAGACAAAAAGATAAACATTTGCCAGTTTTACGCATTTTAATTGAAATAAGAGCCTTGTCTTAGCTTGATAAAAGTGGTACTCATTTTTATGATTCGAATGTGGTAGACTGTCAAGCCGGTAGGTAAATTTACTACTTCCTCTAAACGTCCATGTCTGATCATCCTGGAGACTATTTTTATGGGTTTTCAATATGGGCTTGCAACCTGGTCTGCCTACTTGCAAAAGGCGGGCATGTGCCTAGTATAATGTTTGGACATGCCTCTGACTACCCCCTACCTGCTATCCTCAACGATCTACGCAATAAGTATTAAAATAATTAAAAAAATAATGCTGGTAATTTTTCACACTACATCATTTAGCCCCAAACTAAGCAGAGCTTAGTCTATGTCTGGGAACTACATGACTGATATACTACTTAATTATATACTTTTTGTTTGTAAATACATACATATTATACACTAGCCTCTGCCCACGGCTTCGCCCGCGCGGTAGCTGGATAAGAAGTGCTTAGCCTATGTGTTATTCTGATGTATAAGCTATATTACTGTAAAGTTTCATCAAAATCCATTCAGTAGTTTTTGCGTGACAGAGTAACCAACATCCATCCTCACAAACTTTCGCGTTTATAATAGTAGTAGGATAGAAATCACCCAGACCCAAACAAATATTTGCAGATCACACAAACATCTTTCCCGCGGCGAGACAAATATTTGTGTGAATAGTATATGTCTTGCTAGTGTGTGCTTGTTATACTGTTTTTTTTAATAAATACTTAAATAATCTTCGAGTGCGTAGCTGCAACGAAAGAGGTGCTGTTTCGATTCCCTCTGCGGGACTTATGTTTGCATTTTCTACAGATATAGGTATGTTCCGCTGTTGTGGTACCACAGTACTCATAGTTACTAATACCCACGACACAGGGAATCCTAGTGTGGGGTCAGACTATACAAACACGCTGGCCAAAGATAAAAAAAAATATGCTAGTTTGGGATCAGGACTTGTTCTTTTATCTATAAAAAAATAGACAATGTATACGTAAAATACCTCTATATACCTCTATAAAACAACAACAAACTAGTCAAAGTTCCACCACAAGCTTTAGAAAGCTAACAACATCGAGTTATAAAACTGCATGTTCTCTCAAAAACTTTACCCGGCTTCAGTCTCCCTTAGTTTTCTCAGTTTCCAATACTTTCCCAGGTCTGTATCACAAGTAAAGTTATCAATAGTGCGCTAAACCGCGATATTTCACGTGAAAACATCGAACTTACGGGAATAACGACATGTACTGGCCTATTACACTTCGTTTCCCTCGTTTTAACTCTGAGAGAGCTTTTAAGTTAGCTTAACTGAGAAAGAGGTACCTTGCTGTTGGAGCCAAATGTTCCGTCGTCCCACTACCTCAAATGGAAGAATAGTGGGGAAAGGGGGCGAGGGGGACGAGGGGGACAAGGTCGCCAGCCGGCTACAATCGAGCCACTTCACCACGATCACGAAACCAGTAGGCGCGCGTTCTTTTCGTCAATATTATACAGAATACAGTCCACTAATCTTATTTCATTTATCTATGAGCTGAGAAATCATTGCTGATTAATTCAGTTGAACACTAGTGGTATATTGGCTAGAGTCATCGACTTGTGATCCTAAGGATTTAGGCCCTTTCCGTCATGTACTAATGAAGTTTTCCACGTGTAAAACTGTGGAGGGAAATATCGTACGGAAACCATCATATCCTAGAACCAAAAACACAAAACCTAAGACGTATGGCATGTGCCTGAATGTAGCTTCTACGGTTGCACTGAATTTATCACCACACTGGTTCTTTCACCATTGATCACTAGACTCTTTTGAGGGGTAGCCCTCAGGGGGCTTAGTGGGAGGGGATGACTAAGACAGATCTGACAAGAAGAAGATTAATAAGTCAAGTGATAGCAGTCTCTTTATTAAACACTAGCCTCTGCACACGGCTACGTCCGCGTAGTACCCGGATTGAAGTAGCCATGCTTTTTCAATACAGCCGAAACATTGGTAAAACAATAATAAGGTCAACACATTAAGACTCGTACAAAACCGTCTCTTCCGGCAACCTTTAGATGGAGAGGATTCTATGTAAATTTGAGAGTTGCCTAGGGTATTATAATAAAACCTATATTGCTTTCCCTTAAAAATGAAACCCATAACCCTAGAACATTGTACAATCAATAATACTAAATGGTCCATAGATTGTATGTCCATACTTCAATCCTGATTCATTGATACATCGCCGTTATATGTCTCGTGCGGTCGACTAGGAAGACAATTTCAACTGATTTTGATGTATCGCGGCGAGCACGGTAGATTAGCGTCGTACCGTTCGCTGTAATCGTTTATAAGAATCCATCTATTCACCAGTACAATGCTTGTGCACTTGAGTGCTTAATGTTATAACCAATAGCAATTTCACATTGTACTTATTTACCTAGTTGTAAATTTTTCGTGTTCTTTTTAAGTGTTATATGAAGAGTTTATTTATTTCAACTATTTAATAATTCTTTATTGCACACAATGTACAAATGGAAGACTTAATGCTATACCGCATTTTATATCATTCGTCCTTAGCGGTATATTTTGTGAAGTAACTCTACATTGATATCCATCAAGCTGTGGATAATGGTATTGGTAATATTTTAATTTTACTTCATTGTGTTAGAACTACTTATTACTTAATAATGTATTACTGTTTGTTGTCCCTAAGAAATAAAATAAAATAAAATACATCTGTCTACGAATGAACAGAATAATTACTATTTAGAGCCACACTTTATAGAAGACTAGCTTCTGCTCACGGCTTCACCGGCATGGTACCCGGATAAAAAGTAGCCTATGTGTTATTCTAATGTATAAGCTATATTATTGTAAAGTTTCATCAAAATCCGTTCAGTAGTTTCTGTGTGAAACAGTAACAAACATCCATCCTCACACAAACTTTAACGTAGTAGGATAAATTTATTTGTCAAACATAGTTATATGTAATAATAATAACTTTATTAAACGACAAACGTTACAAAAAAGGTATCTAACAATAGCATTGCTTAATTTAAAAAAAATGATTGTAGAAACATAGGTACCAAAACTAGGTTAAAACCTGTATGATGGCATTCCCACCCATATCTTCCTCCGGGCATGATGTAACGAGATGTAAGCATAAGCGGTTGTTTGAAGGTGGCCTTAATTTGGTTCGAGATATCTCAGCAGCGCTCAAAAAATATTCTTTTACAGAACAGAAAAATGCAAGAAAGCAAAGCAAGAAACTATTGTCGGCCGTTCACAGTTGTCTATTTATGCTACCTCACAACATAGCTCGGGTCAGATCACCGATTTTAACATTCGAAGCTCAGTTGAACCAGATACGTGCCTTGAATTCTGAAATCAATCGAAGGCTTTATCAGACCCTTATGAACTCGACAAGAAATTGAAGATTTAACATGGGAGTTCGTGTTGGTATGATAAGAAGGATCACTTGAAGATTAAGCTGATTCTTTTATAACTTACTTTGAAAATAACTTGGCTAACCTAAAAAAAACGCTCACAACTGTATTACCCATGATAAGGATCTTTAGATACATAATCAATGCGTAGATATTAAGTAGGGGGTAGTCAGAGAGACGTCTAAACATTTAATTTATAATAATTAAAATAAAAAGAGCTTTATTTCCATAACACTATACGCAAAATATAACTAAACTTAAGTACTTATAATAATTAATTTAACTCTAAGTTAACTAAAGTTATCCTAAAAAATAAACGTGAAATTATATATATAAGTGGGTGATTAGGTATCGCTATAGGCGGTCCCTACACTAGTAGGGACCGTCTATAGCGATGAAAGCCTCCAAGTTTTTCCATATGTCCCTGTCTGCCGCTCTAGTCTTGGCCAAAGTTTTCCGGCCACCTCTATGATGTCGTCGCTCCATCGTTTGAGAGGTCTGCCTGCTCTACGTTTTTTGTCAGAATAACACATAGGTTACTTTTTATCCGGGTACCACGCGGGCGAAGCCGTGGGCTAGTAATAAATAATGCTGGACATTTTTCACACAGCATCATCTAGCCTCAATGTAAGCAGAGCTTGTGTTATGGGAACTACATGACTGATTTACTACATAAATACATTATTTTGAAAATTGTACATATTACACATGGGAAACATTTGCAAACATTTGTCCCGCGGCGGGAATTGAACCCGCAACCTTCTGTGTCTTAGGCGGACCTTCGCCAAATGCTCCACAGAGGTCGTTAATTCGGTACATTCCCGCGTTTTGCAGGTAATCGTAGTTAGCATTATACATGACAGGTTGCAAGCCTATCCTCAATTATTGGAACACTAACCGATACACGCCTCCGATTTTTTTAGGGCATACTTGTTTCTTTTCGATGTTTTACGTCGCTGTTCTGAGCACGTACTAATGCGCACATATTTTTTGCGAACAACTCATTAAGTTTGTAAAGGCAAGGACATACGTGTTTCAATAGCGACATTTACATACCAGGGGTCTAGACAAGCACCTCACGCATACTTTTCCTTTCACGCTAATGCAAATTTGTCAAGGTAAACATGACACGTGACATCTTTAATGTCATTCCCATACGACTCAATCTACTTGGGCGCGCGCCGCCCCGTCCCGCTATGCTTGAGGTGCCCAACTGTAGGACCAACTTACTTAAGTTTGCCCCCATGTCACTCGTTATCTATCTGCTCAATATCTTGTCTGCGAACAGCCTGGATATTTTTTACAATAAACTGCCGAAACTCCTACAATTAGCACAAGTAGTTATAGAAACAAATTGTTTAGATTAGTATACCTATTTTATATTATATACCTACTTACATATATCATCGCTTTAGGGTAAAAAAAACCTACAATGATGTTATAATGTATTCTAAATAAATAAATAAATCTTTCCGTAGGCGTTAACGCCAACAGAAAATAGTATTTGTCTAGATCCCAGTTGTAAAGCGGTGATTACATTTGCGCGTGTCCAACTGATACATCACCGCTCATTCTCTAAATCACAAGGGTCGCTGTCACACGGCGCGGACGACTGAAGCGTGCTTGGACATGACGTGACTTCAATGACGGGGCAGAGAAGGCTTAGGCCGACACAGTTGCATCATAGCTACTCTTCTACTTCAAATATGGATTTTCATTCAGCCTGGAAGCTCGGAATACGGGGAATGGGGTTGTACGACCTCACTATACCTTACTAAGAGGCTGGGTGTTGGACTGACAAATAATTGTAAAATTTTGTGTTAAAAAAATAACAAATTAAAACGCTCACGATATATAAATATCGGATATATACTCTGTGCGTAGATCCTTGAGGATACAAGGTAGGGGCTAGCCAGAAACACCAAATATTACATTTGACACATACCCACGTTTTGCAAGTACATAGATTACGTTATTTCACGTGATAGATTGCGAGTTTATTGAAAAACTGTTTCTATTGTTGATTATGTGCTATCTATAGCAACAATAGAAACAGTTTTAGTAGACTAAAGCACCCAAATGACGTTTGGATTTCGTCTGGGTCAACGCATTAGAATTGCCATTCAGCGAGGCAATGCAGCTAGCATTTTGGGAACGCTTCTGTAGCAGTGATATGGTGCAGTTGACCTACGTATACCTAGCTGTTTTATCTGTATTTTTTGAACATACCTACTTGTACATAGTTGTATAAATAAATGTCTAGATCAATTACCTTCTATCATATTAAAATTAAAATCCAAAACGTGTGCACCGCTCACGTACGCACAGTTTTGTGTTAGAAAACATTGCGGTCGAATCGTGTGTGCTCGCCCTAAAAAGTTTACAAACATGTGGTAATAATTTTGTACGTGCCGCGTTGTTTTGAGATATTGTAGTGTGGTGAAAACGCTTTCGTAGAAATTTACAATATAAGTTCGAACCGCATTTTTATTACTACATGAGTTCAAATTTAGGGTTACTTCTTCCAAAAAAAAGGAAATACTCAATTGAGAGGTATGGTTATTTTGTGTAACCAACGTCGATTACTCCGCAATGCTTGGTCATTATTTAATAGTTTTTCTTTGTTGTGCAGTTATTTCCTGCATGAAACTACATACGAGTGTAGTTACATGAAAATTTGACATAATTTATTAATAAAATTATACAAAAACGGTTTTTATATTTGTCAAAAACTTTGATATAAATACTATCACCAATTACTTGTATTCGTATTCGTATTCGTATCAGTATGTTGTACTAAAATTTAAATTTTGGTGAGTAAAAGATAACTTTATGTGGTAGTATAATAGCTTATGAACTACAGATTTAAAAAAACTTTCTAGAAAAGAACAGAATAGAAATAGGCCTATAGTTCCTCACATTTTTACGAATAGGGCTGATGTTTGCTAATTTCCACTTAGTCGCGATAACTCCAGTAGATTTTACTCAGTAGAAGGAGTTTTGTTGAAGCAGTCTGTAAGATTGTTACAGAGGCTGGAAAAGTTCAGACTAAAATATTTTGTTAATAAAATGGTTCCACACATCAATCCCGAGTATCAGAACTTTATATTAAAGTGTACTCTTCAAGAATCTAGAATAGTTGGTTTATTAAGTTTTTTCAATATTTTATTGTCTTTAATTTACGTAATTAATTATACTATTATAATATGAATATAATCTTAGAAATGATGTTCATATAAACTTCATTAACATTATATAATAGTAATACTTAATTATTATAACTATTTAGTCATTTTAAATAACATTTGCGTTGAATATACCATTATTTTTTATTTTAGTAACATTTTCTAAAATAATCGTTTATTTCTGTGCACTACCTTCACACCTGTTTCCACAATACACACATTATCTGGAAGATAATGATTAGAATTAAGTTCGCCTACATAATACTTGTATATAGTACAATAAAGAATTTAATACAGTACGAGTAGGTATCTATCTAGAATACCCAATAAATAATGTTACAATGTGGCTTTGGTAATGTAATTTCATACTACTATGTCTATCTACTCAGAGAAGATATTGTTTGAAACCTCTCAACGTTGACCTCTGAAAGCGGGCGTAACGACCGCAATAGTTTTTGTTGAACATTCAACAATTTATAGCTCCACAAATATCTTAGCAATAAGCATTGTGGCAACACATGTTCTACTCAAGGTTTTGTCAACGTTCTAGACCTAAAGCTGAGTTCGTATTAGTGACGTTTAAACATACTCCGTAATCGAGTGTCAAAAACTCAGTGTAAAATGCTTTTGCCACGCGACAAATATCCGGCATCGAACGTTGATATGTCACAAATGTAGCAACCTTATGTCACAACCTTAAACTAAGGCCTAGACGTTTTATGATTAATAGTTTTTTATGATTAATTGAAAAATTAGAACGACTAACATTCAAATAAATAGCATTCAATATAGCCGATAACACTTTTGGCCTTGTGTTCACCAATCATTAACTGAAACCATAGAGTAGACAGCCTCAAGAGACGCAATGTTTGATAATTTGCTAGAAAACAATTATGTCAACTGTCCCGCCACGCTGTGCTCTGATTGGTCGAAACTGTAGTTTTAACCAATTTGAGCACAGCAGGCAACATGACACAATGACAATGACAATGCCCACGTTTGCCAACATCAGTCCTAAGAGACTGATGTGTTGACAGAACAGTGTGGTTCAATATTACGCCTCTCGGGGTTAACTGCTCGATGACTGAAACAAAACAAACACGCTCACGACATCCCCAAGATATTCTTGGTTGGATTCAAGTTTGGACTGATACTGAGTATGGACTCATAGACAGCTAATTCCAACACTAACCAAGCCTTCGAATTTTTGGTTCTTGAGTATGACGGTTTTGTCATGAAATTGTTCTTCACCGTTTTAAGCACGTGTTAAGCGCATATAAATATAAAAAATAATTATTGAACGACCAGGTTCTAATCTACGTTCTTAGCATCGGAAGTCGGAGTACAGCCCACAAGGCTAACTCGACTTTAAACATGAAACAAACCACTTTTATTATAATTCCCTACGTAGGACTTAAAATGTTCTGCATGCTTTAAGAGTAAGCATACAGAACATTTTAAGTTTTATATTACTTTTGAGAAAACATTTCTGAAACATTTTTTTTCTTAGTCACGATTGTTCATGCCTGTCCTTCGAACTTAGTCACAATCAAATCAAACACAGCTCTAGTTACAATGAAATTAAATATTTTTAAAGCAGATTAAAAACCTTAAATTAAAGGGTTGTTTTTTTCATTGTTATTCCTGACATTTCGTAGGCTTTGCAGCTTTCGTGGTCGCAGGTAGACGGTTAATCCGTTCAAAATTATTTAATTTAACTAACAATCACGCGAACCTGAAATGTTATTAAGCTGTTTTGCTTACACCTATGTAATAGAGCTGCACCTGAAAAAAGTTTTCCAGAAATTATAGTTATCCAGGGTTTTTTGTGTCCTTCGACTTTTGAAACTAAATGCGAGTCTGAAACACAAACTAAGCGTTGCCGTACGCAATTAAGTTTGGCGTAATGGTACAAAACATTCTCAACAAACGAATGTAAGTATGTATAGCACATTCCCAACAGCAAGATTGATGCCATGTTTGGAAGCCGAATCCTAAACCTTTGTGTTGGCTATTATATGACGTCCATTGTACCGGAAACCAATTATTTCTCACACAATGCCATTCAAATTACCGGTGTTAGCTTGTGAGCTGACTGTTACACGAATTACTAAGCTCTTATTGATTTGGAATCAATTTGTTGGTGGAATTGATTGATTTATTTATTTTTGTACCAGAGCTTGAATATTTTGGTGCTCGTGACTAAATTCAATTAAAAAAAACAAATTAATTTGGGTTACTCAGTAGCATAGACTGAACCCTGAGTACTTGAAAAAAACATAAATCTTAATTCTACACAGAGAATACAGACAAAAAACTGACATATTATATGACGGAGCAGGTGGCTCAAGGTGGTTTTAAGAAAGTGTGTCGTCAGCAATGCTGACGCTACTACCATCACCAGCATGCTGGTCACTCATAGTTGACGACGAAAGTAAACTCCAGGAGGTGTTCTTCTAATTTATTCTTCGTTGTACAGAAGGTTTCTAGGTCTGTACGGTCCGACGGCTCGAGCGAGAATGAATCGTACAGCAAAGGGTTTTCTTCTCACACGCCGGCGAAGCCGGTGTGTGGGGGCACAGTATCGGGCGTTTGGCCCCTTACTGCGGTGTTCTAACCGCCCCCAGTTTCTACTGGGGGGTCATCGGGTCGGCTCGAGGGAGCCTCACGTATGGTCCTGTGTTCCTCCCTCCTCCTGGTCGCTGTCCTCGACCAGTTCTCGAGGGTAGGCCTTGCCACTGGCGGTCCACTCGTACGTCGGCGCAAGCATTCGCAGGTGCGGGTAGCTGGACTCCGACGTCCTGGCGAACATGCTTTTGGCAAGGCGGCCGATGAATTGGTCCAGGGATTCTAGTTTCAGGTCGCGCTGGATTGTGGCGTTCCGTACGTACCGTGGGGCGTTCACGATGGTACGGAGGCATTGGCTCTGTTGGCTGCGCAGTTTCTTTCTGTGGCTCTCTGCCAGCAGAGCGTACCATGCCGGGGCAGCGTATGCGAGACGCGGTCGGACGTACGTCTTGTATAGTCCGATCTTCATACGCAGTGGGAGACTCGCTTGTAGCACTGGCTTCAGAATGGCTCTGGCTGCGAGGGCTGAGCCCCTTGCAATCTTTGCGTGTTCAGCCATTGTGAGGTAGCGGTCGATGGTGACTCCTAGGTATTTGGCCGTGCCGGACCAACTTATGGTTTGGCCTTGCAGGGTGAGCTTGGTGGGCAGGTTGTGCTTCCTGGAAAAGGCGACTGCTTGTGTCTTCCCCACGTTGACAGACAGTCGCCATTTGGACAGCCAGGGAGGGAGCTCGTTGAGGATCCGCTGCATTTTCGTGGCGGCATGAGGCAATTTGTAGGACGACGATATGTACGCAGCATCGTCGGCGTACAGGGCTAGGAGTGCGTCCTCTGTTCTCGGGATGTTGTCTGTGTAGAGTGAGTAGCAGGCTGGGGACAGGCAGCTGCCTTGGGGTACTCCGGCATCTATGCGGCGTACAGTAGAAGCCGTTTGCTCCACGTTCACTCTGAAGCTTCGACCTTCTAGGAAAGAGGCTATCACCTTCACTACCTTCCGTGGTGTTGGGGAGGTGGCGAGCTTGTAGACGAGCCCCGTATGCCAGACACGATCGAAAGCTTTTTCCATGTCGAGGAATACTGCGACCGCGTGCTCCTTCTTGTTGTGGGTGACCGTCAGGTGGTGCAGTACTCTCGACTGCTGGAGAGTGGTACTGTGTTCCGATCGGAATCCGTACTGTTCGGGGCGTGGAGGGATGAAAGGGATCAGGTGTTGGAGGAGCATCTTCTCAAAGAGTTTGGATAGGCTGGATAGGAGGGTTATGGGACGGTAGCTCTGGGGGAGGAGGATGTTCTTGCCGGGTTTCGGGATCATGATGACCCGGCCAGATTTCCAGGGGGAGGGGAAGTGACCGCTTCGTATGATCCCGTTGAAGAGTCGGGTCACGGAAGCGAACGCTTTGGGAGGGAGGTGGCGGAGGGTTGCGTTGGTGATTCCGTCTTCGCCTGGTGCCTTTCTTGGCTTTGTTCGACGTATAGCCCGTTGAACTTGGCCCGGAGAGAAGAATATCAGCTGGTCTGTCTCACTGCTGGCATCAGGTTCCCCGAGGAAAGCCTTGACAAACGCTTCTATTTCCGCGTTGTGGTCTGGGTCTTTGACGGGGTTGGGTTTGAACTGTTGTTCAAGGCTCTCCGCGAAGATCTCGGCTCTGTCTTGAGCTCGATATCGGGGGTGGCCGTCACTGTGCCTGAGTGGTCTGATGGGGGTCGGGGTGTTCCTCAGCTGGCGACAGAGCTTGTGAAGTGAGGCCCAGTCGTCCGAGGCATCTTCTATTCTTCTCTCCCAAGTTCGAGAACAGTCCTCGCGTATCTCCGCTTTCACTACCTCACATAGGGTGTTCAGTCTCGTTTTAATCGCTGGATCTCTCGTCCTTTGCCACACTTTCCTGAGGCGGCGCTTTTCCCCCAGTAGTCTGGTAAGGTGCATGGGGGTCTTTGGTAGTCTGCATTCGCGAGGGGTGGATGCCTCTGCTAGCGCTGCCTGGATGGTGCTCGTCAGTTCCTTGGTCAGTAAGTCCACGTCTGCGGGGTTTGTTACTGGCCTGGTGGGAGTCGTGTGGTTCAGGGTTGCGGCGAACTTTGGCCAGTCAGTCCCGGGTCTTGGGGTTGGGCGCTGGAGTTTGGTGGGCTGGTTCTCCAGGAGCAGCAATACAGGCTGGTGGTCCGATTGCATTTCATCCAGGAGTACCTCCAGCTTGGAAGAGCAGCAAGGCCTTTATGGACCGCCAGGTCTATAATGTCCGGAGCATGAGCTGCGTAGTCCGGGTAGTGTGTTGGAGTCTCTGGGCCGGCGACTTCGTACTCGTGACTCTCAGTGTATTTGAGTAAGAAGTTGCCGTCACTGTTGGTCTTTAAGGAGTTCCAGGTGGGGTGTTTGCAGTTCCAGTCCCCGGCCACGATGATGGGATGGACTGGATCTGTTGGGAGGAGTTTCAGCAGGTCTGACTTCTTGAGTGCAGACCCCGGGGGCTTGTATACAGCGTAAACTTGCAAGGGGTGGCCATCTGTGCATATCTCAACTCCCAGTGCCTTCAGAGACTCCAACTCTAGACCCGGGAGTGGCTGGTGTATAATTCTTCTTTTGACCAAAACGATGAGTCCTCGTATAGCCCTACCTTCATCGTTTTGGTCGTCTTGGCGGTAGCAATGGTAGCCCGGGAACTTAGGCCTGTCTTTGGCTTTCAGTAAGCTTTCACTGATGAGGGCGATGTCAATGTTCTGTTCCCTGAGCAGGGGCCTCAAGAGAAGGGCCTTGTTCCCCCTTTCCTTGCTGTTGAGGCCCTGAGCGTTCCAGAAGAGGACCCTTATTTCCCCACCTGGAACAGTTTCCCTATCCCGTTGAGCACTATCGGGATCGGGTCCCCCCCCGTTCGGAGGGTCATCAGCACGTCCTGAAGGATTTGCAGGGCTGTGTCTAGTAGGTCGAGTCGCTCGCTGTCGTAGCCGTGCGGTTGCTGGGTTCGGTGAGGTGGGGGACGGGACCGGGGGGCAGCTCCGGCTGCTCCAGGGAGGGGTGCAGGAGTCCGCGTGGGGGCTGCTGCTGGCATCTTGGGCCGAGGGGCTGGCTGAGCGGGGTGGGGGGCGTCAGAGTCGGACGGCAGGGCTTCTGCTTGCCGTCTCTTGACCTTTTTCTTCGGTTTCTTGACTTTGACTTTCAGGGCCTTCTCTCTTGGTAGGTTCGCCGGAGCCATAAGGGTTTGGCCCTCAGCCTCTGAAGCAATCTGTGCTATTGTTGTTGGTTGTTGATGATGATGATGATGGAGATGTGGAGTCGGGGGTGGAGGCGGGTTTGTGGCGCCGGAGCGCGACCCGTCACGTCGAGCTTGGGCCGGGGGTGCGGCGGTGGCAGTGGTAGTGGTAGTGGCGGTAGTGCCTGCCCGCTTGTTCCTCGCCTCTTTTTTGAAAACGGGACAGTTTTTATTGTTGGCCGTGTGCGCTCCCTCGCAATTTGCACACGTTGGGGGCATCTCCAGGGGGTGGGGGCATTCACCTGCAAAATGTGGTCCGTCACAACGGACGCAGGCTAGGGGGCGGTGGCAGTTATGGCTGCTGTGTCGGAAGGCCTGGCAGCGGTGGCACTGTGCTGGGCCCTTCTTGCCCCTCCAGCTTTCGACAACCACGCCGGGCATTCATAAAAGCTCCGTGATGTTGTATACGTCTGCGGTGGTTGTTGTGCGTTTAAGCATCACAAAGAAAATGCATCCCGGGCGGCCCTTCGAGGCACGGATGCTGCGGACGGTCTCGGGTTCGAATCCGTGCCGGCGAAGGTCTTCCTCGATGTCTGCGGGGAGGGGTGGGGGGGGGTGTCAGCTGGCAGCCCTCTGATCGCAACCTTAAGGCTACGCTCCTCTGGTAATGAGTATGAAAACCACACCACCTTCTCAGATTATTCTAGGTTGGTAAGGTACTCTTGGATGGTGCGGTATTCTGAGTCAGATTCGGGCGAAAAACGGACGCCTTTCCCAAATGGGCGAGCGTTTGGGGGATGTCCCAGGCGACCTTTCAGTTCCCTGAAATGCTTCGCCCAATTTGGGAGTACTACCACTACCAGAGGAGGATATCTATTTTTGGCACTTACCATGGGTGCCGTTTTGCTTGGTTCGGCCGTCGCGGCCGGCGTCGGCGTCGTTTTGAGCGTCGCGGACGTAGATGGAGTCGGCGGCGGCGGCGGTGATCTTGGGCGTGCGGCACCAATGGCGGCCGCGTAGGTGACGGTCGTAGTCCTGGTAGAGGAGGCGATCTGCTGCGCGTCCATGGGCACCGAGGGGCGGGCGGCGCTGGCTTTTGGTACGCGTTGAGGTAGCGGAGCGGGGGACGGGATCTCGGCGCAGAGGCGTTTTGCCTCTTCTGTTTTGGGCTCGTCGGCGGTCTCTCGCTTTCTGCGCGTACCTGCGAGTGGAGCATCCGGGATCGGCATTGTCTTGAACCCCTCTACGTAAGCCGTTTTTTCCGGGGTTGGGGTCGCGGGGTTAGACAGGAGTCTCTCATCTTCTTCGAGGGCGTTCTTGAGTACGCCAAGGTACTTTTTCGGCAGGCATCGTGTCTCGATGAGACGCTGGAGGATGATATAGCTCCTGTCTAACTCCGATTTCGGCGACAGGGGCTTCTCCGTGATCTGTTTCGGTGGTGGCGGCGGGGGCGGCATCTCTCCCGTAGGGGTGGAGGGCGCGGACGCGGGGCGCGTCGCAGGGGTACAGGGCTTCTTATCTTTTCGCTTCTTTTCTAAGAAGCGGTCTATTACCTGCCCCGCAAGAAGGGCCCGGGTGCGTGAAAGCGACCGCTCGCGGCCCGAGCTAGACGCACGGCTTGAGGGCAGGGACGAATCGGAAGAATCGGTTTCCTTCCGGGAAGTCCGACCTTCACGGGCGGCTCCGACGGAAGGGGTGTTGGAATCCGACATGTTGAAACACACACAAACACAACACTAGGCACTATAGTATTTGATTGCCACCGAGGGGGGCAATCCGTGGGCGATAGTCCAACGCGCGACCGAAGGGGCGGCGAAACGAAGCGACGAGCGCTGTCCCGCCGTCCGGTTGTCTTGGGCAAGGCGATCCCCACACACTACGCGCAAACGTAGAGGGCCGAACTCGGCAGTCGTTTTCTCAGAAAACGCTGCCGAGATCGTAAGTCGGGTTAAAAAGTCCGTACGCGAAACACTAAGTTATCGGAGCGATCGAAGCCAGTCCATGAATCGTACTCGGTCCGTCGCCCGTATTTATGCAAAAACACAAACTCAAGCAAGCTACTTGTTCAAACAAGTTTAAATTACTTGCAAGCTTTTGAATTTCTACATTTACAATCTAAATGGTTTTAGAAGGTAAACAATGTCAAAATAACAACTTTTCACAGTGTAGCAAATTACAATCAATCTAAGTGATGATTTGTTAAATAACTCGTGGTTCTGCGCCGATGACTCATTGTAGAAGCAAAATAACGCCTTTGTGCCGACATATATAAAACTAGCCTCTGCCCACGGCTTCGCCCGCGTGGTATCTGGATAAAAAGTAGCCTATGTGTTATTCTGATGTATAAGCTATATTACTCATATTGTAAAAACGGGAATTTTCCCGGAATGAGTCGAGTCTTAGTCGGTGCCTTCGCCGATAGTGCAGTACGTGAAAATTCCCGTTTTTACAATATGAATGGTCAAGCTATGTTACTGTAAAGTTTAATCCTAAATCTGTTCCGTAGTTTTTGCGTGAGAGAGTAACAAACATCCATCCTTATATACTTTCGCGTTTATAATAGTAGTAGGTTAAATAAATAACTAAACACACATCTGTTACATAGGCCTGACACCCGACTAGCATTCCATGTGTCTTGGGAATCAGAAATTACGAGTACCGTGGTACCACAACACCCGGACTCGTAACAAATATCTGCGAAATATGCAAATATTTGTCCCGCAGCGGGAATCAAGTCCACACCTCTTGGGCTGCAGCCGGCTATTGGCCTGCCGCACCACCCAGGTCGCAAAGAACTCGTACAAAGGCGAGCTTAACCCTAACAAAAGTTTTCTTTCAGCAAACCTTTGAGGATACGGCAAGTTGATAAATAGTGGTGGCTACGTAAATCCGAGATCAAAGTACGAATCACATATCCACAAAAAAATCGTACAGGCTCTGAACAACATTGATAAATATAGCACATTCTGAAACCAAAATGCTAAAATCGTTTTCCACGACCAAATAAATGAAAACGAGGTAAAGCATGTTCCATTTAAATGTAAATAACATTGTGATTCAACTATCTGCGGTGGGACCATGCGGCTGCGTCTGTACCATCGGGGTAAGAGACAGATCCGCTCTCAGGAGACTGATTTCCCTAATGCTTCTCAACGAACTTATATAACATTTGAATATCGTCTTTTCCGATATTTATAGGTTTGTAGCTGTTTTTAACAAGTACTATATTTTGTGCTTTTAATATCACTGCGGCCGAGACAAGCATATAGTGATGGCCACTGTTGAAATAAAAGCCCGGATAGACACTTTAAACTATATTTTATTTTATTTATTGAAATGACTCCACAACCACAATCGTTCATCGATGGGGTTACGAGGCAAGAAAGAGCAGCATAATATGGAACTGTCAAACTCAAAATGTGACATTGACAGTTATGACGGTTTTGTTTATTTTTCTTCAACAGCCACATTTTTCTTCGCCCCTTTGGAGGCGTTCAAAGCTCACCACTCAGCCCCGCAGTTATTATAAACAGCAGGATCTTTTAAGGAGTGATGAATTCAACTGGGCTGAAAATAAATTTGCCCAGATGAAGACTACGCTCATGTATCAGTTGTACGATCTCCTAACAAATGAAAGGTGATTCGTCCGCCTCATTACAGAGTCTGTGGGTTTGTGTGACAGATGATCTATTAAGCATATGCGTATGGTTTGTCAAATTATTAATTAATTTATGTATAGTTAACTAAAAGAAGCCTTATCGAACAAATTGTTTTTGCTAAACCAAAACAAAACAGATCGATACACAGTACGCAGATCTGTGAAGATACAAGTAGGGGTTAGTCAGAGTCAAGTTCAAATATTATATTTGCAATGCGGACATGCTTTGCATGGTAGTTAACATTCTACATAATCACGTGGTTGCAAGCCCATCGCCGCTTATTCGAACAGTAACCGATGGCACATGCCTTCAACATTTTGGTTCTAGGGTATGCTGCCGGTTTTCTCACGATGTTTATGATAATTCTTTTTTAGTTTTATATTTAAAAAAATTGTCTAAGTAAATCATTTGTAGAATATTCCCCTTTCGGAATACTATACACACTCTGGAATATAAAATAAATAATTTAATAATTCTGGATATTTTCACATAGCATCATCTAGCCCCAAACTAAGCAGAGCTTGTATTATGGGAACTACATGACTGAGATACTACTCATATTTTTTTTTTGTAAATACATACATATTACGCATAGTGAACACCCAGACCTGAGACAAATATTTGCAGATCATACAAATATTTGTCCCGCGGTGGGAATCGAACCCGCAACCTTCTGTGTCTCAGGCGGGCCTTTGCTCACTGCGCCACAGAGGTCGTCAATGGAAATAACTTGAGATATTTGTTTTATTTGCAATTTAAACTCATACTGGCACTGTCTTGCTCACAATCCCGGAGCCTCAGAGGTCATCAGTCCTCTCCAAAAAATGTTTATTACGGCATTAAACCCTTCATCTCAAGTCACACTCGCACTTACCCCAATATATTTATTTTGTCGATTTTCCAAAAAGGGCAAGGTTAATCTATTTACTTGTCCCCTTTCGTCCTTTGAATCTTGTTTGTAATACTGCTATGAATTTTAGCAAATTCGGAATAATACAAATCTTACTCCTTAAAAAAAAATTGCAACGAAGCGATAAGCCCAAAATTAACAAAATGCGAAAATCCGAATCATAAAAATATATTGCTCTATAATTCTTTTGAGATTTGTTCTGGAATACAGACCCTATTCAAATTTTAAATCATTGAGATCAATTATGTTAAATCATCTTAGTGACGTCACGATATGATCGTGATTTTCATAGTTTCACAGTTTAGTTTTACTTTTTTTTTTAATCACCGGGCAGCACTGGTTCTACGGGCTTTTGATATCTGATTTCTTAGTACCTTGATCTCACAAAAGGAAATATCCTTTTAGCAGAGAAAGGTAGACACATTTCCTGTTAATGTAATTGAATTCGGCCTTTTTTTTACTAATGCTAGTACTACCACACTGCATTCAGTTTGAATTAAGTGAACTTTTTTGGTCAAATTAAAAAAATAATAATGCAAAAGTTCAACGAGTAAGACAAAGAGTATTCTAAGACAGCACATAAGACTTAAGGTGAGCGATGTGTATGTACAAAAATCTAATCAGAAAAAACCTTGTATGTTCTGCAAATATTTATTCCGGATCTGAGTACAAAATACAACTGGAATTGTTATTGTGTAACAAGATATATATAGATAAATATATATATCTTGCTGTTGACTTATATTAGGGATATGAGTAGTATTAAAAACAAAAAACAAATCGTCACTTCATTTTTTAAAAGAAACAGCAGAATTATAGTAAAGTTGTTTGTCTTCGCCTTGTTGCAAGTATTGTCATTAACTATCAGAGACCTTAGTCCAATAAAGTTATGTGTAAACCGTTGTTCGGTGTTTTGTGGATTAGTCCAAGTTAGAATATATCGAGGTTGTTTTTGCCGAACCATGTCTTTTGAAGATATTGAGCGGATTCGAAAGCCAGACATTTTTATTAAGTATATAAACAGGTTTGGAGCATCGTTTGCAAGTGTTTGTGGAGGTTACCTAAAAAAAGTCAATTACTTATTCAATTATAATATCGATAACCAGATCAATATATCATATCATATAACATATCAATTATAATATTAATATTGATGACTACTTGTATATAAATACGACTACAAGTGGTAAATTGGAACCATTCTTTTAATATGTTACAAACATGACTACTACATGTAAAAAATTGGAAGATGCGCCAAAGAATCAATATTATAATTGAAAATCGATATAAATATCGATAACAGACTTTTAAAATAACATAGTTGTAAGGATAATTCATTCGATTTCTAATATTTAAGTTGCATCAAGTAAGGTAGATTAGATAGGTACCTTTATATATATAATTGCACTGTTGCACATATTTTGTAAACCTTAAATAAACCCATTCGTTTAGTGTAACTAACGTAAAAAATAGCAAGAAAAAAAAGAAAGAAAAGAAAAATATTCGACACACACAATAGCACAAAAAGGATATAGGTACCTACGTATACAATACGTTCCTACCATGTGTAACGTCATATCCGGCAAGGCATTATCGTTTGTTGATAGCTCTGATTTGACTCGTGTAGAACCCGATACTTGAGTCAAATCAGAGCTATGCGGCGTAGCAAGTATTGGGGACAAATGGATAAAAAGCCGGTATCGGATCGGAACGCGGTCAGTCGTGCCCTTATTCATTTAGTGGCAACTTATGCCCAACTACAGTGTGACATGAAAATATAAGTGAAGAGATACAAATTGTTTAATTTCACAACAGTGCCGCAATTCTTAGTAGAGTAGAAATAAGTTCTACCGTGGTTCTGTTCACATGATAGGGTAGCTGGCTAGGTACTGCGCAGACTACCTAGTTCTCTCCGTTCTCCGTATCATGCAGGCCAAACAGGTCCTGTCTCAGCATATTTTACAGCACCACACCAGCAATTTCAATAAATATTTTTATAATGATGAAAAAAAATATGATGACTATCAATAGCCAAGTATTAAATTCAGCGAAGTCGCAGAAGAAAATTGAAAATGTATATCATATCGAAATATCACGTGATCACATTTAGATTGCTTACGTCAACAATTTCAGTTTTTTTCGAGCATTTGTAGTAATTCAACTTTCAGACAGGGGTTTAGACAAATACCCCACGCTTAGTTTTTCTTTCACGCTAACGCAAATTTCACTTCACTTCACTTCTTGATTATGGCTTTTGTAACTATTTGTCACAATTCTGCCAATAACGCAAATTCGTCAAGGTAAAACTTGGCAGCAGTCACGTGACATTTTCACAGCTAATGTCATTTCCATACAATTCAATATATCCGCAAGCGTTAATGCCAACAGACAGTATTTGGTACACACCCGGTGTCGCGGCCCTAGTGCCTTCCAAGCGATTGCGCGGGAACTTCAAAAAGATTTAATAAATATATCATAATATGATAATATATGATTTATCAATCATGCTGGACATTTTTCACACATCATCATCTAGCCCCAAAGCTTGTTTTATCTAACTAAATGACTGTTAACTACTTTTATACTTTTTTTTTTGTAAATATATATTACTAGCCGATGCCCGCGGTTTTACTCGCGGTAATTGATATTTTCACCCCCTTAGGAGTAGAATTTTCCAAATTCCTATCATAGTGCACCCCTACACCATTAAAGGAATATACCCTCCATTTCTTGCTTCTAGGACTTATGGTAAAGGCTGTGCGTCGATTCACCTCTTGGACTTTGACACCCCTTACATCTCCTATGAGGGGTACTTTGGGGATATAATTATACAAGACTTTTCTCATTTGGCTTGAAGAATATTTATGTGTAGTTTCAAGACTAAGTTCAAGGAATACGATTTTTCATACAAAGGTTTTTAGCCCTTTTCACCCCTTTAGGGGTAGAATTTTCCAAATTTCTTTCTTATTGCACCCCTACACCATAAGAAGAATATACCCTCCAAATTTCATGCTTCTAGGGCTTATGGTTTAGGCTGTGCATTGACCCGTCAATCAGTAACGGAACAGTTTTATATATATTGATTATATATAGAAAGCACCCAGACACGATATTTTTTTTTGCAGATAATACTAACATTTGTCCCACGGCGGGAATCGAACCCAACCTTCTGCGTCTCAGGCGCGCCTTCACCCACTATGCCACAGAGGTCGTCGGATTAACTTTTATTGATGGAATTTGATATAAACTTTACATGCATGAAGGTCGAAAATGCGTGCGTGATGCCTCAAGTATTGCAGGCGTCCATATGCTAGGGTAAAACGAACTTGAAGGTATAAAAAAAACAATTTCTACACCACGTCCGTATTGAAGACAGGCGTTTATCATGATAGACAATAACGCTGCAGACCCAGTGAGGTGTCATATGAAAGGGCTTTTTATTTCGTTCGACATTGGCCTCGATTCTGTAGTACACCAACTAAACTTAATTTAAACTGTCGCTCTCTTTTAATGATTGTGCAAACAAGAAAGAGATATTTACAATTTTAGTGCTGTCAAATTAGTCAGATTTAAGTTTTTCATACAAATTTAGTCGTAATTTAAAAACATGCTGACTATAAACACGAAGAAAAGCGGCACTTAAACTGATTTGACAAGAGTAAAATTCTTGCCTTCTCTTTCTTGCGTATACCATCAGTAAAAGAGAGCGATAGTTTAAATTAAGTTTAGTTGGTGTACTACAGAATTGACATCAATGATCGTTAAATAGCGTGAAATAAAATAGACGTACTGAATCTCGTAATGGAGAAAAGTCATCCCAACTTAAATACTTGTCAAGTCCAAACTAATTTAATTATCAAATACAGAAGGTTCATTGCAGTTTAGCAGTGTTTCTCGGGTTAAGAAGTCGTTTCCCAATCCTCAGAACTTCCAAAAAGCTATAATTTGTCATAAAATTGCAAGTTTAGGTGACATATAGTTCGAAGAGCTTCCGTGCTTTGGAGGAGACTAAGGTATCGATTCCGGTTATAACAGTCGTTATGTCTTGTGGGGGGCCTTGCGATGGCTTAGAAACTCCGACACCAGGGTTGGCCACTTCTACGGACTCAGGTAAGAAGTCTAGAAAGAAACAATACGGTAAAAGGATTCAGGATGCGTTTTGCAGAAAATATAGAACATATTGTCATATATATTATATTGTCTTAGTCCGAGCATAGCTTGGTTGTCTAGCGTAAATTATTTGGGTAAATTCAGTAAATATGTTGTCCATGTTGCTTACAAATAAACAGAAGTTTCTGTGTTAGCACAGTGCTTATTAGCCAAATCCTCGTCTAGGGTAAAATAACGGGCATTTTAATTATATTATAGCAACATTTTAGTTGCTTATTTATTTCAAATGCAAAGCTCCATGTTTTCTTAAGGCTTTGGCACACTGACTGCAGCTGTGTTTTGGAGTCTGAAAAAAAAAGAAAGTTAATGTAAAAAAACCCGTAAAAGTGGGATTGCGCTTGCACACAGTAGTTGCTCCTACTGTGTGCAAGCGCAATCCTACAATACCGGTTTTTATGAAATTTGGAACGTAGATAGTTTAGGTTCTGAAATAACACATAGGCTAATCTTATTTTCGAAAATCGACCCCTTTAGGGGGTTAAACAGGGTGGTAAAGTTTCTATGGAAAATTGTATTCCTTTGTTTGATTAGCTCAAAAATCGATACAAATAAACTTTAAAATAAATAATAATACACTTATTTTTTATTTTTTCAAAACTACCCTTTAGGGGTGTGCAATTGAGTTCTAAACTTTGTATGGAAAATTATAATCCTTGGTTCGATTCACTCAAAACTCTAAAAGGTTTAAATAAACTATAAAGTAAATTATAAATTACATGTTTTTATTTTTACAAAACTACCCCTAATATAGGGTAGCAATACAATTCTGAAATTTGTATGGAAATAAATATTTCCTGGTTGGTTTCACTCAAAAGTTGGTGGACAGAGTTTGAAGCCTGGAGACGGTCATACGCTACTTTTATCAACATACTGCGCGGGCGAAGCCGCGGGCAGAAAATATTAGGTTTATAAAAAAACTTCCTACCTATATTCCATCACATAGTGCAATTCCCGTAGACCAAAACCTTTTTTAAAGTCATACAAAACTATTACAAAAATTTGCAAAAAAGTATCCTTGAAGCCTACAAATCAATTGTCAAAAACTCGGAAAATAGTAACAAGCAAAACACTCATGCGTTTTTTATTTCATTTTAATAGTATTTAATATTACAGTGATACGCTATACAGTGTGCATCTTTGCTTAAACAGCTTATACCGCAGATAGGCTTCGATAGGCAGCTGTATACAGCATTTTATTTAGCCGCCTTGTAATTAAATGAAGACGTTTTGATATTTAATATCTGATGGATCATCAGTCAACGTCATCCAACAATATTAGCTAAGAGATTGATGCTATGCCTTTGTCTGACTCACTGTTACCGCTTTCGGACTCTGATATTAAAAAAAACACAATTGCTTAGGTTTACAATCCCTACGCAAAACTGAACTTAATCTTCATGAAAATAAGAAAAAATACGGTATTGTCGAGGCTATAAAGCCCAACAGCTGCCATCTTTAGAAGGTTCTTGCATACGATGCCCTGATTGCTAATTCCAGTGCCGCAAACCCTGACGAATTCATGACATATGAATTTTTTGAAATTGCACACAAACCCTGACGAATTCATGACATATGAATTTCTTGAAATTGCACACCGACAAGGTTATAATGATTGAATAAAAATACTATAAGGTACAACATAAAAAAATAACATAATTATATAAACTAAAATCTTATCATAATAGAAGTACAATGGGAGAATTTGTATGTAAAACGCATGAGACATTAAATAACGATTGCCAGATTGGTGTGACGTCATGTCAAAACCTTTGTCATTTGTAAAATAAAAAAAACAATTATCTGCAGAACATGCAAGCATTTCTCGCGCAGCGGGAATCAAACCCGCACCTCTTGTATCACAGCTGGCTACTCGCCGACCGAGCTGTCGAGGTTGTCAAAAAGTTTCTACTAGGGTAAAAGTTGAATCGTATTTTTTTATTGGGATAAACTAATTCGGTTAGTAGCAAGGCTCGGCTCGCCAAAGTATATTAAAAATCATTGTCGTGTGTAAAAACTGTGTTGCTGTTATGCGATGGAATAGCTCTGAAAGTATAGCATTTGGAAATTAACACGCTACTCCTCATTGGATAGTATCCATACCTACCTACTAGTAGTTTATAGGTACTTTAACTATATTACTATAGGTAATCTCCGAAACTACTCATCCGATTACGAAAATTGAAATCGCATCGAATGGACTTGCATGGTGGGCACAGACTATATATTATCCCTTTAAAATAAAGGGTCTTTTCGTGAAGACCAATTTCGCAACGTAAGTCGACGAAAAAACGGTGGAACAAATGCGTGCTTACGAACGCTGCTTTTCATCGTCTTTTTTATCCGGGTACCAGGCGGGCAAAGTTGTGAGCAGGAATAGCTTAGCTAAAGCCAGAAATTGAAACTTGACTGACAGTTAATTATATGATAGAAAGTTTATGGAGAATTTAAAAACTTTCGAGCTATTTTCCATTAGCGATTGCAACGCCCCTTGTAGATTGTGTCGATTAAAAACTATCTAGGAACCATCCTAACAATAAGGACATGCTTAAAATAATTAACATCTAAATGGTCTATAGCTGTTAGTTTAGTTTTTAATTCAGATTTTAAGTGCCGATGGTTTTCCTAAAATAAATAAAAGTAAAATAAGCAATATCACAATCCGATAAGCCATTTCGGAGATAAATGGTAACAAACAAACCAACAAACCTTTATACAAGTAAAACAAAAATAAAAACTTTATACGTGTTTTTCATGAAAAGTATAAAAACCTAGTTAGTGCGTTATCAAAAGCGCGGCAGTAATGGTGTTCGATCTTTGCTCATCAAAAATGTATGGTAGATGAAAATTATGTTTGTCATCCATTTTTTGTACGACCTACCGTCGCTTTGTAGCGTTGGATTGGCCCTCCGCTCCCCGCGCACCACACCGCGGTGTCACCGCCGCGCCACGTGGGACACATTCTTCTTCGGTTAGCTACACTCCAAAGGTCGCGTTCTCATTACTTTGAGATAGTTAAACCTGTTTTATCACTGCCGTGCATTGTATGTGTTTATGAGATGTTCTCACCAAGTGCTGTGCCAAATTTTGGATGGGTTTTGGAACTCATAGAAGATACATAGTAAGCCTTTACCAGTACCTGAGCCTGAGTTGGGAGTGCACGCAGTATTATTATTTGTATGTATATTATATAGGATATGTATAGGTATATGTTATATATTTAGGTATTTATAATTAATATTATATATTTTTTTCATTATAGGTTTACTCGTACACCGCTGTCTTTTGATTCCATTTTATCCTGACCATCCAAAGGTTGTCTGGAAGAGATCTCTTTTAGCACTAAGACCGCCCTTTGTACCTTTGAGCGACCGAAGTGGCGCGGTAGGCGAAGGCCCGCCTGCGACACAGGAGGTTGCGGGTTCGATTCCCGTCCTGGGACAAATGTTTGTACGATCTGCAAATATTTGTTCCAGGTGTTCTGGGTATTTTCTATGTAAAATAAAAAAATATCTATCTATGTTTTAAGTATATCAGTCATCTAGTACCCATAACACAAGCTCTGCTTAGCTTGGGGCTAGATGATGCTGTGTGGATTGTCCAGCATTATTATTATTATTATTTTTATTTTTATCATTATTAATTCCTGTGTTTTGTAAATAATAATAATAAAGAGTGCAATAAAGAGTTTATCTATCTATCTATCTACATTGTGTATGTGAGGAAAGACCTTAATTTCAAAATACCTGTTGTACCTATGTACGGTAACTTCTTTAATATCATTATGGTCCTTCGAAAAATACTTTTGAATTCTTTAACAGCCCCTATTACTGTCCCACAAGTGGCAAACCCATAGACGCACAACTTACATCGCGGGTTAAAATGGAAGCATAGGGCCGAGTCAAAGATTTATGGACGACCTGTGTCAAGAGGTGTGCGTTCATTTCCCGCTGCGGGACAAATGTTTACATGTTCTTCAGATATTTGTTCCGGATCTGGGTGTTATGATACCAAGGTACTCGTAGTTCCTGATACCCACGACACAGGGAACCCTAGTGTAGGGTCGGAACGTATTATATCAGTTGGATGTATATTCATTTATTTATTGTTTCAGCCTAGTTTCCTACTTACAACTTTACTTTTCACTTGGGCTTATTTTACAGGAATATTTAATCGTAATTTACAGTGTGGCTAGTGTCATGGCTTCTAACTGATGATAAATCTGTCTGACGTGCATAATTACTGGCCGGACCAACCACAGCAGCGCTCGGATTAACTCGCCAAAATTGAATAAGTTAATATCATATTTTAAGATTAACAACAAATAACAGGATTAACGACAAATATTTGTATGATTTGCAAATATTTTCCTCAGGTCTGGGTGTTTTCTATGTATAATATGTATGTATTTAAAAAACATATGTATATAAGTAGTATATCAGTCATTTCGTTCCCATAATACAAGCTCTGCTTACTTTGGGGCTAGATGATGCTGTGTGAAAAATGTCCAGCATTATTTAATATTATTATTATATAAACTTTCTTAAATTGTTAAAGAAAATCCTTCGAACTAAACAAATTTTCGTTTGTAGTTCCTATCATAACGCTTATCTTTGTTTCCAACAATGTTTCATTATTTTAGGAATCAAGGTTAAAGGGAATACAAGGTGCTCAATGGGGAATAAAATCGAATTATATTTTTGTTCTTATTTGAGCACCACGTTAAAATATTGATTGGTGCTCAAATGGGAATACCTTTGGAGCTCAATGCATAGGTGCCCAAAAAATAGGTGCTCAAACGGAAATACTCCCTTTGAAGGCTTATATTTCTTGGACGAAGTTTTTGAATCAACGGTATAGGAGATCTCAAAGTGATTTTATAGGACTTTTTCAATAATAATAATAACGTTTATTTAAAGACAACATGATCCAAAAGTGTTAGTAAATTAAGATAAGGGTTAGTACTTAGTTACTAATACAGATTTCAATGATACCCCATTCGAGAAACTATGAGATATTCCCATTCTGGAAATTTAAGGCTATTACGTAGTGGTACGTTCTAGTTGTGGCTGTGTGCTTTTTGCACTAATGTCATAAAGTAGTCATTTCTTCTGGGTAAATCTTCTGTATTCAGAGTAAGATTATCAGTTTATATGTAGTTGTCCAGTGTAATAGTGCTACCGTTTAAAAAACGTAGCCGTTTCTGTAAGAGATAGTATTTTATTACGTCATAACTTACCCGTAAAGCCTGAGAGGTTCCAAGATCGTAACCTTTATATAGGTAACCTATAAAATTTTACGTTACCTGAGAATAATTACTAAAGTTTGCGTTATGATTATGAATTTTGTTAATATTAAATATATCATATAAAAAAATAGGTAGACACATACTTAGTATTAAATAATTTCAATGTATGGAAATAAATATTTAATTTACTTAGTTAAATAATACTTGGAACGTTAAATAATCTTAAAATTAAAAGAGACTGAATGAAAAGAGCGCTTGAATAAAACCCAACATATATATTACTAGCTTCTGCCCACGGCTTCGCCCGCGTGGTACCTAGATAAAAAGCAAGCTATGTGTTATTCTTATATATAAGCTACATTATTACAAAGTTTCATCTAAATCCGTTCAGTAGTTTTTGCGTGAAAGAGTAACAAACATCCATCCTCACAAACTTTTGCTTTTGTAATAGTAGTAGGATAATATTATTGAAGGAAGCTATAATAAGGAATAGATATATAAGGAATAGAAGGAAGAATTTAGAGAAGGTTTCTCAAAGCTAGTGAAAGTGTTAATGCGGCAAGATATTTCCAATAAACTGGTGTTATTTAACGCTAACATTTTAACAATTTTCTGCAGTAGCGGTACCGTCATAAATATAAGACGATACCGCCCATTTCTTGTAATGCTATCACAATCAAGTCTCGTTATAACAAACCGATATATAATACTAGCTTCTGTCCACGGCTTCGCCCGCATGGTACCCGCATAAAAAGTAGCCTATGTGTTATTCTGATGTACAAGCTATATTACTGTAAAGTTTCATAAAGTTCAGTAGTTTTTGCGGTGAAAGAGTAGCAAACATCCATCCTCACAAACTTTCACGTTTATGATATTAGTATGAAAATAATATGAGCAGTATACCGATTATGATGTTTAATTAATCTTGAACGTAGTTTCATTGTTGTTTCGAAACGAAAATAGTTTTTTTTTTATAAATTTAGGCGTTTTTGTTAAAAGAGATTTATTTGAAACCCAAGCGTAAAAAGTACTAAGGCGTTACGCCTACGAGTAGAATGCTGATCAATAAAAATCTCACTACAAATTTGTATTCAATAATGCCTTCATTTTCAAACTCTACGAGCATTGATTTTCATTCTATTGTCGAAATAAATGGGCCTTCTGCTTAAGCGACTGGCAAACATTGAAAAATATTACTTAACTTCTGAAAGGGACAGATTTTATTTCCACAGAGGCCGGCATGAATTTACCGACTGTCTCAGTAATATGCGCAGATCCTTTGATTTATTATTTTAACCCTTATATTTCATAGAGCTGGCATGGTTTTAGAGTAACAAGAAAAAAAATGCCGAAATGAAAGTTTCTTTTTCATAAATTGTCTGAAAACCCATAGGTATTTTCATATCTAAACTTAGGTGTAACAAATTCTTATAGAATTTAATTTAAAAAAAATGTGCTTATGAGCCTCTACGAATGGAATCCAACACGACAAAAGGTTAATTCTTAACTTTCTTGGGCATACATTGACATTAATTCAAAAGAACCTCGGTGGTGCCGTGGGTGAGTAGCCGGCTGAGAAGCAAGAGGTGTCGGATCATTTCCCGCTGCGGAAAAAATGATATTTTGTTCCGGGTCTGGGTGTTCCCATCCCACCCACCCCCACCCCATTTCCCACCCACGAAACAGGAAATATTAGTGTGGGATCAGGACTATGTGACTGTGAGGTGTTTGTTTATCAATTATTATTTCAAGCAATAAAAAAAAATATACAACAGAATAATGCAATTAATTTAAAAACAGAAAAGTCAATTAACTATCTACGTAATATTAAACTAGCAAATGAAGCCTGTTTTCTGCCCGTAGTCCTAATACGACGGGTTTTGTTGTTTTTAAAAAGATAATTTCGTCTTCTGTCTACGAGGTACTCTGTGAAAAAACAAGAGAGAGAGAGAGAGAGAGAGCCCCCTTAAGAAGTAAAGCGGAAAAGTAAGCTGGGCGCCAGTTGTTGCGCTACAAAGACGTCCTTAAATGCCACCACCACGTGTGATTGTCGGGAAGAGCTTGATCTAATTTTCGCAGCACCGTCCTCAAGGCAACTGTGCAATTTGAACAACTCGACAGGAACATTTTTTTGCTACACACCAGCAAAAAAAACCTAAAGCCATTTACATTTACACGTACAACCCTTCTTCTTTCCTGTCTTGTGACAAAACGTACAAAAGAATATTCGGTTCTGCGAGTCACATTCGTACAGATATTAGATAAATTGTAGCAAGGTTAAGTCGGCCTCCCGCGATACAGGAGTGCGGGAATCATCAAAATGTCTAAATTGTAACCTACTTACGACCGTATGATCAATAGTGTTTAAACTTTGGATTTCGTTAATCAACGATCAAGTAATTCGATGGTTTGATCTACTATCAATATAAGAACAAATTTGTGGATTAATTACCATTGAACTTATGAAATAATCGAAGACTGAAGATTAAAATTGCCCTTTTATTGAAGATTAAAATTTTTCTACTATTAATCTTACGGCCTTAAGTGGTAAATATAATTTGTATGTATATTAGGTTCGACATTGACGGATACGTTGAGGAGGGCACAATCATCACTCTGTTAGGAAATTTATTCTAGAAGTTACGATGTAACCTCAAACAAAACATAAACGCACATTTTTCCAGTGTTGTGTTTCACAATGGTAACAGCGTCGTATGTTTTCACGGTGCAATTTGCAGCGCCGCCACCCGCCAACGATTTATGACATCGCGAACATATAGCTCTTAAAAATATTTGTGCTTTTAAAAAAGTATTTTGTACATAGCAACACTTCAACGTGCTTATTTGTGGTATTACGGGTGGTTCATAATCATCATCATTGCTTAGTCAATATTACTGAAAAAATATGGTACGCTCCTTTGATTCTATAATTGACCTCATTTCATGATCAGCATCCCAAAATTAGTCACAAAATTTTGAACATATATTTAGGTTCGCGATATTTAATTTAAAAAAGTGAGAATGGAGGACAACGTTATGAATAAATTCATGTTGCTTAACAATGGGGCCGAATATCGGGGGACAAAGAGAATAACCAATTTTTAGTTTTTAGCATTTTTAGCTAATTTCTAACTTGGGCTTACCATTTGAGTAGTGAGAGTGCTGAATCAACGGTGGATGAAAAACCGCTCGAGGAGTTTGGACACATTTATTGTGACGTTTATTTGTGCACTGCCTTCTGACATCACTTGCGTGGAATTTTAATCAAGAACTACATTATTTTGCGTCATTCAATTAGTTCAGCGATTACATTAATATCGTTATAGCAGCTCTGTACGTTCGCCCATAAAAACTAGAAAAGTGTAAGGAGAAAATAAGGTGTAAAAACATAAATAAACTATATCCGTGAAAAAGTACAAACGACAATGTTGTTTGGTTTTTATAACTATTGTTATTTAGAATTTCAAGATGTTTTATTATCCCAAAAATATCAATTTCAGAGCTTCATAAATATATGAAGCTATGAAATTGATATTTTGAAAGCCAATAGGCTATAACAACTTTGTTACGAGATGGTAATTAGTCGGTATGTATGTTTGGGAATTCGAGTCCTACTGAGGTTAATATTTTTGGAATGTTGTAAGATCCATACATTTTGTTAGTATTAATAGGATAGCTGTTTTTTTCTGGCTTATCTAAACCAGGACACAAGTAGATTCATAATCGCGCATACAGATATTCATTGTAGGACACGAATATCACAATATTAAGCTAAATGTTTGTGTTTTTGTTGACAACAGTTAGTTGAATATATAGGTACGTATGAGTACTTTATTTTATTATCTCAGTTACAGTCGAGATTCCCAGCGGATGCCGAGCTTGTATGTAATTCATGTTTTTCTGTGAAATAATATTTCAAGATTTTATTTTATACTGAAGTGTAACTAGTTTTTTATGCAAAAATAAATTGTAGGCAATAATGAATAATAATAATAATATATACGAGTATGTTAGTACTTACTCCGGAGTTTTAAAAAACATCAAGGCATCCTTTTGTCTGCGTAGATTATCATTTTTAAGTTCCAATGTAGAATAAAAACAGATTCTCCTTTTTTCTGTAATTGTTCATAAGTTGTTCAGGGGTTGCATGTGTGTCCGTTCTAGACCACTCACTTCAGAACCACTTGTTAAAAGCACAGTACTAAGATATCGTGACAGATATATATTTTGTAAATTGTAGGCACCTAGATAAAAACCGACGTTTCAAAGTGGTCCTTGTGATTTTATTGAATAAATGAATTTTGACTTTGACTTTGACTTTGAATAACAATAACAATTTGTCTGTCAGTTTTACTTTAGAAGGGAGAAAAGTTTTAATAACAAACTAAAATAAAAATTAAGACCCATTTACACGAAGTTTCTCGTCTACTGTTGCAAGCATCGAAAGAATATAAAAAATACTTACCTCATGTAAGCCATATTTTATCTCCTCCTCACATAGTAGGACGATTATCGTCTCGTCATTGAATATTGGAAGTCTTGAGTTTTTGTTTTCTTCTTGAATATAATCACACGCGTGTGATAATCGCATGAATATTTTCGCCTTTACAAAGGTAAACGTGCCTTTACAAAGAGTAGTTTGAACGAATGTGAGTTTATAAAATAATTCCAAGACACTCACCATCGACGCTAGATTCTGAATCAATGGATTTCTGAATTCCAATGATATTTAATTTATATGAACGCAGAGGCACGGAGATGACTTGTGCAATAAACATCTGATAATAAAGCCGTATTCAAGACTAAGCTACTAAGCACAAGTTACAGTAATCTTGTTACCTGATCCCATATTATATTAAGTTCAGTATCGCAACAGTGGATGTGCGACGGAATAACTCAATTACTTATTAGAATTGGCATACGAGTAGTATAGATGAGACCAAAGACATTTTTTACATCAGAACATTATTTTAATGTCAATGGTACCATTTTATATTGTGAAAAAAACTTGACGTTTCCGGAAGTAACATTTGTCTGAAATAAAAAAAAAAAAATTAATTAAATGTTAACTTTGGCTATTTTATAGATACATAAAATATATCTTATGCTACGGCTCTAACGGAAACCGGATTGAGTATTTCAGTTTTTTAAACAAATACTGGATATAAGAATGTGTCTCAAAGTCCCTACGTTGATTTATGGACATTACGCACATGATTTTATCACTAATCCCTCACAACATATCTTTTTCTTGACTATGCACCAGTTCATTATTTATTTTACGTCAAATCCAATGCATAAAGGTCTTCTGGTATGGATCGCTATTAGCCGCCCATTGTGCTTCTGCGATTACTATGTGTTTTGTTATGTTTAATTAAGTATGTACATAATATAGTGTGGTGTATGGTGAAGCGGAGGAGTAATATATTAGCATGGTGTGGGCACGTCATGGAAAATGTCACATTACGAGAAGAGTGTTAAATATAAATGTGGTTGGAAATAAAAGCAGAGATAGGTCAAAGAAAACTTGGATGGATAGTGTGAAAGAGACATGGGTAAGAAAGGAGTGAGTACAGAAATGACGGCTGATAGAGAAGAGTTGAAGAAGAAAACCTGTGGGCGAAGGCCCGTCTGAGGCGTAGAAGGTTGTGGGTTCGATTCCCGCTACGAGATAAATGTTTGCATGATCTACAAATATTTTTTTCCTGTCTGACTGTTCTCTATTTATTATATGTATTAATTTATAATAAAAAAATATTAGTATATCGTCATGTAGTTCTCATAACAAGCTCTGCTTACTTTGGGTCTAGATGATGCTGTGTGAAAATGTCCAGCATTATTTATTTATTAATTAAAACATGTTGTGCTGACCCTACGCAATTGATACAAGGGCAAGAAGATGATGATTGTGTCGTGTTTATTGAAGTGGTACCCATCTATCTTCTGTTAATAACATATTATGCATCTGTGTGCGTTGCTCGTGATGCTATAAGTTGAGGCACTGTTTCTTATTAAATACTAAGTAAAGACGAGGACAATAATAACCGGGACGTGAGACCGCCAGAACAAATGGGCGGTATATCTCATCCACCGTAACAAGACTGGAAGGGAGTTCGGTTACTTCGTCGCCTTAGACACGCTTGATATTACTACGAAGAATGTTTTTTTTGAAGATATATAGCAGTTTTTTTAGCTTGGTAAATTGGAGAATAGAATGGAATGTTGAGATATTGCTGAATTTATATTCAGGGTTATTTGTAAACCACGCAAAAGCTTTCGCTCGGGCCATTATTTATTCCATTAAACTCAACAACTTTATCCTACCACTTTTGGAGTTTTGTCTTTTTTTTCAGAAAATTTTGAAGAAATTATAATAAAGAACTCTTAAATAAGCTGTTTGTTGGAATAAAAAGTCATATTAGGACTTATACGTGTCCTATTAGGATGTATGCGCGTCAAAAATTTGTTAATTTTAGGCTGTTATGGCAAGTACTTGTTTTTCAATCTCACAAAAACTTACAAAATAGGTATACCTAAGTTATGAGACAAAGAATTAGCGGGTTTGATAGAAATTATGGTCCCAGAGCTTTTGGATGGTTTATAAAAATAAAAAATAAAATTAATGTAGCAATTTTTGAATGTTATTCCAAAAACTATTGTGAACTTGACTATTCATATCGTAAAAACGGGAATCCGTTTCCGCATCGCGCCGTGCACTCACTAACTACCTAGTTTATCTATGTTTCATTTAACTACCTATTTATATGCCTTTATAGATAGAAAATACTTTATTGCACACGAAATAACACATCAGCTTAGCTAAGTACTACAAACTTTGACAATGTTGTACAATAGGCGGTCTTATCGCTAAATAGCGACCTCTACAAGACAACCTTTGGATGGAACGGACTGTACGAAAGTTTACAAGGGGTTTAATTGGTGCACTTACCACATACTATGAATACACTATAGAATACACAATATACCTACTTAGTTACATACTATACATATCATAATACCTACATACCTACTTAAACTATTGTATGATCCAAAACATAGATAAACTAGATACAGGCAACATTTAGTGACTCGAGGACAAGTAATGTTCCTTGGCCAAAGATTTAAAAATAAGTAGTGATTTAGCACGTCTGATGGACTTATAGTATTAGCTAGTATATTCTGGAGTTAAAAGTTCGAGCTATAATACTATACTTTTTGTAAGAAAATAAACAAATATTTGCATTGTATTAGCTAGTATATTCTGGAGTTAAAAGTTCGAGCTATAATACTATACTTTTTGTAAGAAAATAAACAAATATTTGCTTTAAACTAAAACGACGCTACCGAAAGTTGCCTCTGCGTTGTAGTATTATACTGCTTATCTGGAAAACGTCTTCAAAATTCTTATTTTAATTTCAATACAAATTGATCTAGTTCAAGTTATGACGACCGATGTGGCGCGGTGGGCGAAGGTCCGCCTGCGACACAGGAGGTTGCGGGTTCGATTCCCGCCCTGGGACAAATGTTTGTACGATCTGCAAATATTTGTTCCGGGTGTTCTGGGTATTTTCTATGTATAATAAAAAAATATCTATCTATGTAATGTATTGTATTAAGTATATCAGTCATCTAGTACCCATAACACAAGCTCTGCTTAGCTTGGGGCTAGATGATGCTGTGTGGATTGTCCAGCATTATTATTATTATTATTAAGTTATTCCATGTAAACTAATTACCTGCATTGCGATCTCTCCGCTCTTGTTCAACAATAATGCATATTGCACACTGTATGATTTAAAAAAATCCATTAAAAACGACCAAATGACTGAACGGGTAAAAGCTGGATGGAGAACATTTTTGCCAATTGTTACCACATCATAATCATACGCGTCCAAAAATCGTAAAAATTATATTCATTCTAACTACGCGTCACTTAAAGCGCAAGGGTCAGCCTTTTAAATTTTTCTCTTTATTTTTGTAAATAAGAGAGCCAATTATAAGACTACTATAGTTATAGACCACTGCTTAAATTGTAGACCTTTGTTTACAATTCAGATTTTTACAGAAAGAGAATACCATTACCTAACGGCGGAATACAAGTTTTTGTGGGATACAACGTTTCAATTGTGAGACCCAACAGAAAAAATGCAACGAAATTTTCCACAAATTGACTATCTTAGAATGGATTTCTGCAAAGTATTATTTTTTCGTACAGATTCCACTAAATAACGTGATCAACTTAAGAGGCCTGCGTTGGATGAATTGCCCATACAAACGTAATACCATAGTCATTTGTAATTAGAGCTTATTTCCACCATATTATGTTATTATTTGCATTAGAATAGTATTTATCTACGTAACTTGCTATATATTTTAAAAAAAAACTTACCTAAAATGAAATGTAAACGAATCGCATTTTGGATATTTTTACGTCATACCTATTTGACATGTTTTATTCTTATTTGTTTCGTATTAAAAACAACAATACCTTACGTATCGTTTGGTTAGGTACATAGATTATATTATCTAGTTACAGAATAACAACACAATGTGAAAATAAAACAAGTTTTTATTCATCTTTTTTGGTATTACGGAACATCACAAAATTTATAAATAATTCTGAACGGCTAATATTGCTATCGCGCAAGCACGGGCGGGCCTGCATCAGACAAAAAGAGACTATATTTTTGGACGCGCTTCGAATTTAAGTTATGAGCGCTGTACGCCGGATCCTTAAGAACACGATTCAAAATGATGTGGGATGAAAGGGACTGTCTATCAGGTACTTTATCGCGCTCTGTTGACCCCAATATCTCGGGTATCCATCTTTTGGGTAGCGAGACCTTTATTTCACTTTATGCATTCTATACTGAAGGTTTTGGATGGTATTACAGTTTTAGTGATTGGTTTGTAAAGGATGAGTGTTGTTGCAATGAATCTCCTTCGTTTATGTATTTTATCATTCTGCAAGTATGTAAGTAGTTACAAACTACAAATTTGAAGGTATGTGCCAATAGTTTACTTTCAAAAAAGATGATGGATGGACTTGCAACCTGTCACGTATGCTAACTACATGCAACGCGCGGACATGTGCCAAACGTAATGTTTAGACGTGCATCTGACTACCCTCTACTTGGCATGCTCAAAGATCTACGCACTGAGCATGGGCATTCTCGCCCATCATGGGGAATATTGCTGTGTTTTTTTTAAGTATTATCTCACTTCCTATCCTATCCTACTAATATTATAAGCGCGAAAGTTTGTAAGGATGGATATTAGTTACTCTTCCACGCAAAAACTACTGAACAGATTTTAATGAAACTTTATAAAAATATAGCTTATACATCAAAGTAACACATATGCTACATTTTATCCGGATATCAGGTGGGTGAAGCCGTGGGCAGAAGCTAGTATATTTATTTTATGTATCTGATACATACATGTACTAAAGGGAGTATTCGCCTCGTGTTTGGGAATAGATAATACTTCAAACAGCAGCCAAGGTACACGGTGTGTTGAGGCGGAGACTTCGGATTAATAATAATAATAAATAATGCTAGACATTTTCATACACCATCATCTAGCCCCAAAGTAAGCAGAGCTTGTGTTATGGGAACTACATGACTGATATACTACTTATATACATTTTTTTTGCCAATAAGACTGTGATATGACATTCAAAACTTGACACTTTACAAAACGGTTGGGTTTGGTTCCAAGCCAAAGATAAAAGCGTAGTCTGGCATGTAATTAGCTCGCGCACTTACTTCGTATATAAATGGAGAGCTTTTTATTTGAATACGGGACGAGACGAAAGAAGGGTCCGTTGCGCTAAGTTAAAGACTTTGGTAGGATTTCCGATTCCAATAACTTTTGACCATCTGCACTAAGTCATAAGTCGTATTTCGTAGTTCAAGACAAAAAAATTGAACAACTCTGTGTTCATGCTTTGTGACAGGTTTCAATAGACAATCACGTGGGCATAAATCTATTCACTAAGGCCCCGTGCTACACCAAAGATCTTTATTACTATACAAAAAAAAAAACTTAGCTATTTAAAATATGATGCTTGTGATTTTCATGAATAACGACTGACCTTAAACTTTTGACTTTGAATAAAAATAAGACTTTTATCCTTCTTTCTAAATCACAATTCGCGGCGGCGGCGGCGGGCGCTGTGTTGGAGTAACAAACAAACATCAAAACTTTCGTGTTTATAATATCAGAACGATTTGCATGACACCCCCGATCCATTATCCTGGGTTAGCTACCTACGCGTATCTACAGATACAAATGTAAATCCTTAGGCTGATCGGGAGCAGCTTACACCATGTCGCACCGAATTAATGCGACTCGTCAGCACGGTTTTAGATTTTGAATGACTTGAATTAAGATTAGGATTATGTAGATTCGCTGGAATATGTATTATGGTAACTACTTTGAATAAAACACGGAAATATACTTATCTATAGATTGGGTTTGAAATAACATAGCGATTGGATGTACGTCCTTTGGTACTTTAGGTACGAGAGTTGCGACGGGTACGGCCAAAAGATGAAATTAATACCAAATACCTACTAAGGTTTTAAAAATACATAGTTCGGTCAACAGAAAGTGTTTGGAAGTTTGGTAGGACAGGCTCTTAATCTTATGATATGGCAATCTATTCTCGCCAGTGAATAAGCATTACCAAGCATTATGTGGGACAGCAACAGTAGCAGTGGTACCGGCAGAAGACAAAATAAAATGTTTTTGGAATGACTTCTGAATGGAAGTCAAGAAGCGGAATACTGGTCCTAGAACTGCGGTGCAGAAAGCAAGAGGAAACTACTGCGCCATCATGAACTTAACTGATGATAGGTTCATTTTTGCGTAGTTTCAAAACAACCCGCTCAGGTGTCGCTCCTTAGTAACTTACTAAAGTTTAATACACAAGTTAAATATAAAAGTTCTTAGGAACTATCTTTAAATTCGAATGAATTTATTGCTAAAAGCCCGCAATTCAACCGTAGGTATAAGCCGTTTCATTAAGCCGGAGATTAATATTAAATAACAAACATTTACTCTTACATCAAATTCATATTCACTCAAACTCCAGACGTAGACTCCTGACGTACGACTCCTGTATAATATCTGATTATTTAGATGACAAAAACTCTTGGGATTGAAAATGCTCCAACTTGAACCTATTGTTTTGTAAAAGGATCATTTAAAAGAAGAAGCCTTGTTTTCTTGCCTTTATTTCCTGGCTCGGTCGCGGAGGAACAGGCAGTAGATAAAAACAGAGGCTTCAAAGTGATCCTTGTGATTTTATTGACGGAATAAATCTTGACTTTGACGGAAAAATCAGTAGTTTGAGATTTTAGCGGACAATAAACATCTATATTAAAAATCGTACGTCGTTTTAGAAGTAGGAGAACTGCTTTTGAAGAGCCGGACAAGCTCTTCAAATACTACCATACATAAACTGTTGTTCGCTACTTTTTACGCAGGGACCACGCGGACAAAACCGTGGCTAGAGGCAAGTTCATTAAAAAAATGTAGTCATTTCGCAGAAGGTATTGAATGTACTTACTACACTTCATTATAGTAATCACGAATCAGATACGGTAGCGTAATCAGATGGTACAACACCAGAGGTGCGCGCTGCCGACTCTGAGACATTTGCCTGTAATTTCACCGGCACCCATTAGGCTTAGTAAAAATAATGCTATAGATATAAAAAAAAAAGATTTTCTCCCAATGTCAACCTTGTTTTGTTAGATTCTCAAGCATTTGAGTTATAAAAGACTTGCTGCGCCCCGCGGTTTCACCCGCGTAAGTTTCGATTCCGTGGGAAAATCGGCGATCTAATTAAATTTTAGCTGCTATTGTGACTTAAATATGATAGTAAGATATATTCCCTCGAAGATTTTTTTGTAGGTAATAATGAGTACTTTAATCATGTAGTACATCATTTTTATGTATCGTCAATAATTTTCTCAGCGCACGCCAAAAAAATCAATAATGATTTTTATAGGCAAAATTTTGCTACTTTGGCTAAAAAAAATTGCTTTTTTACTTCCTGGTAATTTAGCTTTCATTTGGTGAAAAAATGGTTAAAATTGGTCCAGTAGTTTCGGAGCCTATTCGATACAAACAAACAAACAAAAAAATCTTTCCTCTTTATAATATTAATATAGATACATAATCAAACAAATAATACTTACCAATTTTAAAATGTTTTTTTTCTCGATTTTGGCTACATAAGTAAGCAACTCGCACTTATAAATATTAAAAACCTGCCAGGCAGGTGGTTAGTGTATGTAAAAAACTTTTTTTTTTTATATTATATTAAAAAATAACACGTATGGACTTAGATAGATAGATAGATAAACTCTTTATTGTGCATAACACCAATTTACAGCATAAATAAAGAAACATAATAAAAGAGCAAAAAAAGAAATGCACAATGGGCGGTCTTATCGCTGAAAGCGATTTCTTCCAGACAACCTTAGGATGGAGATAACTTTTTAAAAGACTTACATAAGTGTTTGATAAAAAACTTTACTGCTATCATAATCTAAAATTGTAATATCAAAAATATTAACGTCGATACTCGGCGGGGCTCGAATTCGCTTAAGTGCAGGTTAATTCTTTGAAAACCAATATACATTAAAGAAAAACAATCAGTGCCTACCGGATTGCTGTTTTTCATACCTAATTGATTACTTGCTGGGGTACATTATTGAGAATTTGATTTAGCTAGCGTATATAATTGATTTGGATATATACTATACTCTTATCAAAAAAAAAGGTTAAAATTACAAGCCATGAGTTTGATATAAAAAGGCTAAAAGGCAAGTTAGCATCATACTTCATCTGTTGCGCACAGAGCATATAAGTCTTTCAACATGAACTCTAAATTTTTGTGTTTATTTTTATTCGCCATGTTGATCGGTTACGTGGCTGGTAAGTTTACTTTTATCATCATCATCATCATCTTATCAAACTAGCACAAGGTAGCCATATCTGCATAATCTAAAATGTGAAAGAGTAAGCCGTTGACATTATGGATTGTGGTAGGAAATTCTTCAGATACTTAAGTTTTTTGATAGATTTTAAAAAAAAAATCCACTTCTGCTGGTAAGTTCACTATTATCATCATTAGTCTTTATTCTGTACTAGCTACTGCCAATGGCTTCTCCTACGTGGTACCCAGATAAAAAGTAGCTCTTACCATCAAGGCGGGGTTAAGATTCGCTAGACCGTTGACTTTCGTTGCAAAATTGGTCTCCACAAAAAGCCTTTTTATTTTAACGGAGTAATATATAGTCTATGCCCACTCTGAAAGTCAATTCTAAATATTGGTGAAAGATTCTTTGAAATCGGATGAGTAGATTACCTACTACATGCAAATTTTACCTCTTTATAATATTTTTAGCGTAGATTCACTATTACACACAGAAAACCGACCAAAATCTTACATATAGGACATGTACACAGATGAGTTAAACCCTAATAGAGAGAAAGAAAGAAAATCTATTTATTATTCCCCAAACAACACACAAAAATAGTAATAAACACAAAACAGATAAACAGACAAACTGAGTAGGTACGTCATTTTGTGTTGCGTGGGGTCAAATAGGTCCCCGTCTTAGCATTATACTGCGCCAGAACCTAGGGGTCAGGTGCAGTGCTGGTTTTCATAAGACTATTAATAAGAGTTTTCTTCCAGCAAACCTCTGAGAATAGGGAAAGTTGATAAATATTGGAAGTTAATAATAATATTATCACTTAAGTATCTTCACAAAATACTAGAGCTGTAACAACCCGAATGTATTCGTTAACGAGTAACGGGTACATCGCCTGACTCGAAGTATCGAAATGTTACTCTAAAATGTGTAAACTAAAAAACGAAATATGCTTTTATCACGCACTAAAAATAATAAAAATAACACTATCCACCTCCTGGCTCCATAATCAGACCCTCGTTACCAAGCCTAATCTATTGGACTCATCAAAACGAATTATATGAGCCCAAACTCGAGGGGTTTACTAGTAGCCACTGAAGAGTTGCATCACCCACCTCCAGGCTCCATCATCAGACTCTCGTTACCAAGCCTAATCTATTGGACTCGTCAAAACGAATCATATGACCCCAAACTCGAGGGGTTTACTAGTAGCCACTGAAGAGTTGCATCACCCACCTCGAGGCTCCATCATCAGACCCTCGTTACCAAGCCTAATCTATTGGACTCGTCAAAACGAATCATATGACTCCAAACTCGAGGGGTTTACTAGTAGCCACTGAAGAGTTGCATGACCCACCTCCAGGCTCCATCATCAGACTCTCGTTACCAAGCCTAATCTATTGGACTCGTCAAAACGAATCATATGACCCCAAACTCGAGGGGTTTACTAGTAGCCACTGAAGAGTTGCATGACCCACCTCCAGGCTCCATCATCAGACTCTCGTTACCAAGCCTAATCTATTGGACTCGTCAAAACGAATCATATGACCCCAAACTCGAGGGGTTTACTAGTAGCCACTGAAGAGTTGCATCACCCACCTCCAGGCTCCATCATCAGACTCTCGTTACCAAGCCTAATCTATTGGACTCATCAAAACGAGTGGCTAGTAAGCCACTGAAGAGTTCCACTATCCACCTCCTGGCACCATTATCAGATCAGCTTCAAGATACCAAATTATAGTATTGTCATCCGATCAACATATACATACATACATAGTTTCATTTTGATAGTTAAAATTTACTTTCAAGATTTAATTACATTGTTTGTTAATTTGTTAATAATAAAAATAATCTCGTTACTCGCATTTGTCGTATAGATGTCAGTTTTATACAAAGTAAATAAATAAATAAATAATGCGGGACATTTTTCACAGCATCATCCAGCCCCAAAGTAAACAGAGCTCGTATTATGGGAACTAATTGACTGATATACTACTTATATATTTTTTTATAAATACATTAATTTACATCCTACTAATATTATAGGTATGAAAGTTTGTGAGGATGGATGTTTGTTACTCTTTCACGCAAAAAATACTGTACGGATTTTGATGAAACTTTACAGTAATATAGCTTATACATCAGAATAACACATATGCTACTTTTTATCCGGGTACCACGTGGCAGAAGCTAGTAATATATGTAGAAAACACCCCAGACGAATATTTGCAGATCATACAAACATTTGTTTCAGCGTGAATCGAACCCGGAACCTTCTGCGTCTCAGGCGGGCTTTCGCCCACTGCGCCGCAGAGGTCGAACGAAGGAAAGTACGAACGAAGTTATACCGTACGCGACGCGACTTAGCAATTCTTCATGCCTAGTGGAGAACTGCTTTACTAGACACATACTCAGAACCTTGAGGAAAATAGGGAGTAGTCACAAACGTCCAAACATTTGGGACATGCCCGCGTTTTGCACGTAGTAAGCATTAAATAAATAATAAATAATGCTGGACATTTTTCACACAGCATCATCTAGCCCCAAACTAAGCAGAGCTTGTATTATGGGAACTTCATGACTGATATACTACATAAATATTTTTTTTCTTGTAAATACATACATAATATACATAGAAAACACCCAGACCTGAGACAAATATTTGCAGATACAAACATTTGTCCCGTGGCGGGAATTGAACCCGCAACCTTCTGCGTCTCAGGCGGGCCTTCGCCCACTGCGCCACAGAGGTCGTCAAGCATTCAAAAATAATTGTGTTAAATCAGCGTTTTTTTTCAGCTATTGAATGTATGCAGAACATTGACTGCCAGGCAATCTGTACTCAATCCTGCGCCCCTGTGGACTATGTCTTGTGTCAATCCAATATCTGTTGGTGCCATGTTCAAAAGGCAAATAGAGAACATCTTCTAGTGGGGAGCCCATTATTGTAAACACGTTTTTTTTTTAATATGTGACAAAAATGTCTTGCTATTGTGAAAATAAAAAGTACTTACCTACAGTAAAATATTGCTTATTTATGAGAATAATTACCAGATGTGAGTTTTATAATACCGGATACATTTCGAGTGTCCAAGACCAGCGGTTTGGGCTCTACGTTGTCTTTCAGTAGATAAATAAATAAATAATGCTAGACAATTTAACACAGCATCATCAAGCCCCAAAGTAAGCAGAGCTTCTGTTATGGGAACTACATGACTGATATAATACATATATATATATTTGTAAATACCTAAATATTATACTTGGAAAATACCCAGACCCGTGAAAAATATTTGCAGATCATACAAACATTTGTCTCGCGGCGGGAATCGAACTCGCAACCTTCTGCGTCTCAGGTGGGCCTTCGCCCACTGCGCCACATAGGTCATCCGAAAATAAGGTGCCGATAATATGTCGGAACTTTTTCTTTTATACAGGTAATAAAATAAGACTTCCCAAACTGAAGTCACAGATACCAGGAAACATCCATTGTGTCTTCATGTATGACTCAAGAACTTGAAGGATAGACTATAAATAATTATTATAACTAATAATAAATAATAATAATAATACTGGACATTTTCACACAGCATCATCTAGCCCCAAACTAAGCAGAACTTGTATTATGGGAACTACATGACTGATTTACTACTTATATACATTTTTTTGTAAATACATACATAATATACATAGGAAACACCCAGACCTGAGACAAATATTTGCAGATACAAACATTTGTCCCGTGGCGGGAATTGTTAAAAAGTTGCCCTTGTCTTTGTCCCTTGCGAGAGGGGAAGGCCTTTGGTATGAGACGCCACATGCGTAGATAAGGAAGCACCATCTCATCTGTCGGGGACATCAGTCAGAGCCGGTGCAGCGGCTGATGCAGCCGAGGATCTCAATAGGCGCAAATATATAAGTCTCGACAGAGCTTACTTATTCGAGCCTTTTGGGGTTGAGACTCTGGGTCCGTGGGAAACCGGGGCCCTTCTCGTTTTCAAAATTCTTTCAGGGTGACTGGTCGAAGCGACGCGTGACCAGAGAGCTGGCTCTTATCTGGGTCAACGCATTAGCATTGCCATTCAGCGTGGCAATGCGGCCAGTATTTTGGGAACGCTTCCATCTGGCCAGTGATCTGGATCAGTTGAGCTATCTATAAATCTATAAATCGTTTGCAACGGTCTTTAGATGGCTAGCTGTTTTATCTGTATTTTTTGTATATACCTACTTATAAATAGTTGTATGAATAAATGAAGTTTGTATAAAAAAAAAAAAAATATGACCCCGTGTTGACCTAGTGCGCGGTACCGAGACTTCTGACCCCCGACTTCGGAGTTGGAACCTAATCGTGTATAATTAGTATTTTCCACTTGAAAAAATTATGTGCGCCCACGGCTTCGCGCGCGTATTAGCCGGCAATGTAAAAAGTAGTAAAAACTAGTCTATCTTTTATTCTGATGTATAAGCTATATTCCTGTAAAGTTTCATCAAAATCCGTTCAGTAGTTTTTGCGTGAAAGAGTAACAAACATCCATCCTCACAAACTTTCACGTTTATAATAATAGTAGGATAGTAGGATTAACATGTGCTTAAAACAGTGCAGGAAAATATCGCGAGGAAACCAGCATGCCTCAGAACCAAAAAATCGAAGACATGTACCAACACTTAGTGTTTCAATAAGCGGCGATGGGTTTGCAACCTGTCACGTGCGGAACGGTTCACACACGTGTGAACGAATTCATATAAATGTACACATCAATATTGAGCCCCTTACGGAGCACGCCCCGTCCACGTCCCGGACGGGGCGTTTTTTATCTGTCTATCAGAGCACGGGCCTGATAGATAGATAAATAAGGAGCCTACCCGCAGTAGGTTGCGAGTTCGATTCCCGCCGCAAGTCAAATGTTTGTATGAGCTGCAAATATTTGTCTCATATATAATGTGTATGTATTTACAAAAAAATGAATATAATTAGTTTATCAGTCATGTAGTTCCCATAATACAAGCTCTACTTAGTTTGGAGCTAGATGATGATGTGTGCAAAATGTCTAGCATTATTTATTTTTAATTATTTATTATTATTTGTTTCTGGCCTGGGTGTTGTGCTGGTCATTGATACTCACGCCACGGGGCATCTTTGTATGAGGTCAGGACTATAATACATGCTGCTGTTGGGGTATAAATATATGCCTTCTACAGGATAATAATGTACGTTTTCAGAATAAGTATGTATACACCCCTCTATAAGGTTCGGGAAATACAAGGGCAAAGTTGTAAAGAACTTGGCAACTTCGTGCTCATTGTAACAAGCTTTTGTATGGTGATATATGGACCCTAAATTCCCCAATACAATAAGTATTGACAGCAGTGAATAATTTCACCAAGTAGCTAACCGTTTCGAAATCCAACGCAGCATTTCATTTTGTAAAAACGGGAATTTTCACGTACCGCACTATCGGTGAAGGCACCGACTAAGATTCGACTCATTCGCGTTGTGCGTCAGTGCACGACGCGACGCGGTGGGAGAACGTTGCGAACACTCACCCTGATGAAGACTCTCGGAATGAGTTGAAACTTAGTCAGTGCCTTCACCGATAGTGCGGTACGTGAAAATATGAATAGTCAAGTTCACAATAGTTATTGGAATAAAACGCAGCATTCGTATTTCACAGTCCAAAGAGAAACAACATTACGCAAAGATTTTTGTATTGCAACAGCCGTGGTTGGACCGTGGGTGACCCTTAAAACTTATAATAAAACGAGCTTTATATAATATAATTATGATAACTAATCGCGAAAGATTGAAGAAAGGATTACAATAATAATAATGCTGGACATTTTCACACAGCATCATCTAGCCCCAATGTAAGCAGAGCTCGTATTATGGGAACAACATGGCTGATATACTAATAATATAATTTTTTTTCTGTAAATACATATATATTATACATAGAAAACATCCAGATCCCGAGACAAATATTTGCAGATGCAAACATTTGTCCCGCGGCGGGAATCGAACCCGTAACTTTCTGGTTCTCAGGCGGGCCTTCGCCCATTGCGCCACAGAGGTCGTCAAAGACAAGACAAGACTTTGAGTAATCAAAATCCCACTTGCAAAGTTCTCACTAATTGGGTACTGGGTACTTGTAGCTACCTTGTTAGGTATACTAACCAGAAAAATAGATAGAAAATGCTTTATTGCACATGATAAAATAAGTACATAAGCGAACTTATGCTAATTAGCATTTTCTTCCAGCTAACCATTGTGTAATGAAGAGTGGGGCGGAATTACGTTTGAAAGAGATTACCAAATGAAAGAAATAACATTAAATTTAAAATAGCCAGCTATAAAAAATATAAGTAAAATATAATATAACTACATAGTACAAACATATACCAATAACATACATAAATTAACAGTTGGTTATTTTCTGGATCTTTATCTAGATCTTGGTCAGCCATAGTCTTAAAAATATTATGGCAAATCCTACTTCCTACTAATATTATAAACGTGAAAGTTTGTGAGGATGTTTGTTCCTCTTTCACGCAAAGACTACTGAACGGATTTTGATGAAACTTTACAGCAATATAGCTTATACATCAGAATAACACACAGGCTACTTTTTATCCGGGTACAATGCGGGCGAAGCCGTGGGCAGAAGCTTGTAACAAATAATTATAAAAAAAGGAAAATAATCATGTTTTGTGAGAATAGAGCTTCTGTAAAAAAGGCTCGCCGGGAAGTTCCATGCCTATTTCTGCCGCCAAGCAGTAATGTTCTCATTGCTGTGTTCCAGTTTGAAGAGTATGGTTGCCGGTGAAATTACAGACACATGATATCTCAGGGAGGCAACGCGTGAGTTATATCTCTGGTATTGCAAGAGTCCATAGGTTACGGTAACCGCTTACCACCGGGCCGTAAATTTATTTGCCTCTTTAATAGTATAAAAAAAAGCATAACTTATTCTATTCTCTTCAATACTTACCCTGACTATAATTATAAACTATCCTGAAATAGAGTGTGTGGGAGTCAGTGGTGTTTCTAATTGATAACTCCTTAAACTTTTTGTGGAACCAATTTTATTTTGGGAACATTACAAAGTGCACAGCGCACACACTTGGAAGAGCACCGGAAGTGAATAACGAGAGGCGTTGCCACTCGCTTTAAATTTATTATAAAAATAATAATCGAATCTACATTGATTAATGAATTTTATGTCTCGGACAGAGTGATTGTTTACATGAAACTAAACTTGTCAATCCGCACCATGGGATAGATGAGGAGTATCCTGAATTTTTTTTTTCCAATATTATTAGTTTACCACTTTGTCGGCGTGATTAAATGTATACCCATGCCAAATCAAAGCTTTCTAGTACTAAGAGTCTGAGCTAAGCCGCGGACAAATAGACAGACAGACATCGCGAAACTATAAGGGTTGCTTGTTGACGACAGAACCCTAAAAACCTACTTATGCCCGTCTCTAAGTATGTCAGTCTGTCCGTCCGTGTGTTTCAACCCAATTTCTCACTCAGTATAAAGCGAGGTAAAATTGAGTATGCAAACGTGGTACCGAAAATAAGTAAAAGAATAACTTTTTCGTGGACCCTGACCTCTACATTATATTTAAATTTAACCTTTCAATCATCTTGGAAAATAAATTTCATAAACAAACGAGCAGTACTCATTTTGAATATTGAACAATAAGTTGGTAGGTATACAATTTCTGTGATATGAGTATCCAAAGTGTACGAGACGTAAGTAATTCTGGTAAGGATGAAATGTTTTTGGACTCAAATTGAAACTTTGTGAGGTTCAAGTTCAGTGAAACTTTGTCATAACGTTTGTCTAGAGTCGTTTTAGCTTTTCATTACGGAATCAGAACTTTATGTTCGCAGTGCGCTCGCGACACAAACGCATCGCTTACGTGTTTACCAAAAATCAAAAATTAAAAGAAGTGGTAAAATAGGAACATATTTATGAGTGCTTGGTATTAAATTAAAGCTAACAAAAAACGCCGGCAAATTGTGAAAACCAAACTAGAATACGACAACCCAGTGCAAAAAAATCGATGAATTTAGTTTAAAGTATTGACAAAAGACGTTACGCGCTTGAAGTGGTGAGTCACCCTGCACCTCAGCTGACGGTCGGCCGCGACCGCTAGCTCGGCGAGTCGCTGTTTCTACCTACTTGTTTGATATAACGAAGCAAAAGATGATCTGTGCGGCGTGCCAGAAACAAATAGCACGGGGTGAATTGCTCCCCTGTTCCTCGTGCAGCAATACTTTTCATTACCGTTGCATAAACATAACAACGGCCTACTTCATTGAAAAAAAACATCTCATGAGTTCATGGCGCTGTCCCGACTGTGAAAATGCCCAAAAACGAATCAGAAATGACGCAACCCCTATTCGCAATCAAGACAAAAATCTAAACGATACAACCATGTCTGTGGATGACTACGCCCAAGAAGACCGGAGTGTGCTAGGAGATACACTCAACCCCATTGATACGCAACCAGAAACAAGCCCTATTGCAAATACCAACGCAGAAAGCAATATCCTTGACAAATTTTGTCAAATTATGGATACAAAATTGGAAGAAAAACTACAAAGACACAAACAATCGATTATTTCAGAAATCAAAGCTACTTTCCTGTCCGAAATAAATAAGGCGGTCGGCAACTTGAAACAAGAGATAACAGCAAATACAGATGCCCTTTATACGGAGCAAACTACCATGAAGGAAGACATAAACTATTTGGATGAAAAAATAGATAAATTAGAGACAGAAAATAAAAAACTATGTAAAGAAATACAGAACCTACAACAAAAAGCCGACAGCTATGTACAAACAGATAAACATGACAACACCAAGAGAATAGTTATTTATGGACTAAGTGAATACCACAATGAAAATGAAAATGAACTTGAAAAACGAGTATTATATATGTTCCGAGATGTCATGAACATTGACCTGACCGGCTACATTGAAGAAATTAGCCGCATGGGAAAGTATGGCCGACGAAGACCTATTCTTATTGAGATCATCAGCAAGCGGATGACGAAATATATATTAAACAATACCAGACTATTCAAATCCACTGGAGTGTACATATCCGAATACCTCGTAGGCCAAGCCCTTCAGGACAAAAGAAACGACCAAATAAAGAAATACCCAAGATATAACAGACCTCATTCAACCTCCAACCTACGGGAATACAACACACAAGCGAGCCCAATAAAACCAACAGAAACGCAGAATCAGCCGCAGGAACACACCAACTTTCAAAGAAACCAACCAAAGGACACCCCACAAAAAATAGGTGGTACATTTCGTTTTTAAAATGCTTGTGCAAAATATTCAGAGTTTGAATAATAAAATACCCACCTTCCAAGCCCTAGTTGACGAAAATAAATTCCAGGTAATATGCCTAAGTGAAACGTGGATTCGTGACACACTCAAATCTCTAGTGAAAATCGACGGGTACATGTTTGCAGCGACCTTTTGCCGGAAAAAATACAAGGGAGGAGGAGTCGCTATACTCACTCAGAACGGACTGGACTATGAGGAGCTGCCTGACTTCGCCTGCCTATCGGTCGAATATTACATCGAGTGCTGTGCCTTAGAAATAAAACGTGAAAATACTATAATTATAAATACTTATAGACTGGACCGAGGTATTGAAACTTTCTTTGTATTTTTAAGTAATCTACTCACTCTGATAAAAAAGAAAAACCTTATGAAAAAGATTGTTATCATTACAGGAGACTTTAATATTGACAAGGAAAAAAAGCCAAGAGAATACAAAAGACTGACAGACGAAATGCTAGAATGTAACTTCTACCAAGCAGTTAAAGACCCCACCCGAGTAACCAGTTCTACTTCTTCGTGTATTGACCTTATTTTCACAAACCATACAAACTTCACACTCACAGTAGAAAAAAATGGACTAAGTGATCACCACAGCTTAATATATAAACACCAAACAATACACACACAAAAGAAAAACAATCATACCTACCAAATGAAAAGAATATTCAACGAAACTAATATCGTTAAGTTTAAAAATGCATTAAATGATATAATATGGCATAATATAATTCTAGATACTACTAACATTAATGAAAATTACATCCAATTTAATAAGGTTATCCAGAAAACCCTGAATGAACATGTGCCAAAAAAACGATTAAAAATATTGACTACTAACAAAAATACCTACCTGACTAAAGGGATAAGAATTTCTTGTAAAAACAAAAGACTACTAAAAATTATCACAAGCGTCTCAAATGACAAAATTCTTAAAAAACATTATAGAACCTATGAAAAACTACTCAAAAAATGTATAAAAAACGCTAAAAAAAATACATATATTAAAGACATGAGCAACGCAAAAAATAAAATAAAAACAATGTGGAATACGATAAAAAACATTACAAACCCCAAAAACCAATCGATCACACCTAAAAACATTTCATTGGATCTGCCTAACACCACTAACAGTAACTCGTCATCATCAGTAGCGAACGCATTTAACAGTTACTTCGCATCCATCGGCGATCCCCACTCTGATGGCGACGGAGGTGCGAGTGGCCCGGGAGGCCGCCCGGTACTAAAGCCCTCCACAAACTCGATGTATTTGAAACCGGTTTCCGAGCGAGAAGTTCATTACATAATCAGAGCAATGAGTAATAAGCGTAGTTATGGTATGGACGAGATCCCTCCGATACTCGTAAAACATTGCATTTTAGAATTAACAGCACCTATAACAAAACTCATCAACCAATCTTTTAACGAAGGCACCTTTCCAGATTTACTTAAAATTGCGAAAATAAGACCTATATTAAAAAAAGGTAATGCATCTCGAAACCCTTGCAGCTACAGACCTATAGCACTCCTATCTACTATCTCAAAGATTTTCGAACGGGCAATGTCAAACAGAGTAAATAGCTTTTTGGAAAAATATACCTTATTTGACAACAACCAGTACGGTTTCAGAAAAAACCGCTCAACGTCGCTTGCTACCTACAATTACACACAAAAAATCTACGAAATTATTAATAAAAAGAAATATGCCATCGGTCTGTTCCTTGATATGACCAAAGCGTATGATAAAGTGAACCACAACATTCTGCTACAGAAATTATACGGCTTGGGAATAAGAGGAACTACATATAAATGGTTTCAATCGTACCTCAAAAATAGAAAGCAGTTCGTGCAGCTAGACCACTACGATATAGATTCACATGAATTACGGGCCGTGGAATCTCAAGTATTAACTATAAATGCATCTATACCCCAGGGAAGCGTACTCGGGTGTACACTTTTTCTAGCATACATAAATGACCTACCTAAAACAATTGACAATACATGCGTACTCTTCGCTGACGATGTATCACTGTTGTTCAGTAGCACTCGGAATGTCGACACCCAACTTATCACAAAAACACTTGGAAATTGTGAACAGTGGCTCAGCGAACATAATTTAGAAATAAATTACAAAAAAACCAAAATAGTTCAATTTAAAACCTACAAAAAAGACAAACTAAATTTAAGTACACTTACAAAAAGTCTAAAAATAGAAGAACAAAACCACTATAACCTCTTAGGACTGACACTCGACACACACTTGAACTGGAAAAAACATATCCAAAACATTAAAACAAAACTGTCACAATTTACATACGCGTTAAGTATCCTAAAATCGAACACAAATTACAAAACTGCGCTAGCCGCTTACTACGCCCAGGCTTTCTCAACCTTTAACTATTGCATAGTTATGTGGGGTGGTGTGGAATTTGACCAGATATTTATAATGCAAAAGAAATGTATTAGAATTTTAGTTAACATAGGAAATCGACAAAGCTGTAAGCCGCATTTTATTAAGAACGAAATTTTGACCCTCCCATGTATATACATTCTCCAGGCATCATTATTTGTAAGAAGACATAGAAATTATTTTAAATCCAATTTAGAGACCAATACGAACTACAACAGACGCAATAAAAATAAATTATTACTACCTTCCTCGAACCTTCAAACATTTGGTAAGAGTCCTTATTTTAGACTGATTAGAATATACAATAAAATACCCGAAACTTTAAAAGCAGAACAAAAAGATAAACTGTTCATTGCTAAACTTAAAAATCTGTTGATAAAAAAATGCTATTACTCCGTTGAAGAGTTTATTGTAGACAAACTTTGACTTTTTCTCCTTCCGATGTTTCATGTGACTGACCTACCTATGCATCTACCTTAGTATAAGTATATTTGACTTGGCCTCACCTAACTAGTTTTGATTGATTTGACATTTCTATTTAATTTCATTTATAATACCAAACCAATACAGATAATTTGAAATTTTATGTGCTAATTATGTATTTCATTGTTGACTAGATTGTAATTGAATTTGATTGCCTATGTTTTTATAAGTGACTTTTATGATTTCTTCAACCTATTAAATTATATTTCATTCTTAATAACAGATTTAAAAAAAAACAGTTACTTGTTAACATACACAATCGAACTCAAAGTTGCAGCGCCCTAACGGGGTTCATGTACCTACCTACTTTCTTATGTATTGTTTAAACACCTATACTAAACTGTGTACATGACAGCAATAAAAATAAAATATGAAATATGTTTTTTTATACAAATGTATTTAATTAAAGATACCTACTTACAGCATAACAAATTATTCTGCTTAGTTTGGGGCTAGATGATACTGTGTGAAAAATGTCTAGCATTATTTATTTTTGTCTAGAATTATTTATTCAGTTGGACAAGATAAGATATATTAAAATCTGTACGACTATTGCAAAAACAAGAATTAATTTTTGTAAAGAACTTTTAAGAGTTTTATTCCAAAAACTTCATGATAGTTTTTGGATATACTTGACTATTCATATTGTAAAAAAGGGAATTTTCACGTACTGCACTATCGGTGAAGGCACCGACTAAGTTTCGACTCATTCCGAGAGTCTTCATCAGGTTGAGTGGTCGCGACTTTCTCCTTCTGCGACTCTCGGAATGTCGGAACTTAGTCGGTGCCTTCATCGTTTTTACAATATGAACTTTTAAGAGAATCTGCTGATCGTAATATAATATTGTCCAATCCACAATCAGTTGAAATAAAATTATTGATTAAGCGGTATAACATAAAGTTTAGCTCAGATCACTCTAGTTAAGTAGGTAGGGCAGGTAGATTAATTCGTCTACCTATTTATTCATATATATCATAGATTTTTTTGTTATCTATTCAATAAGATGAATAGTTAGGAATGTGCAACTGTTGATTTACATAATAACATCGTGATTATGTGGCTCTTTAATAATGAAAAAAAAAGAATTAATTTCTACCTGTCCCGCAGCGGGAATCGAATCCGGCTTCTCACCCGCCACACCATCGAGGTCGTCAGATTAATAATAAAATCAACATAATCAGTGATGGGTGACATTATTTTAGAAAAAAAAACACGTGATACTTACGAAAAAATATTATCCATCAAAAGGATCTTATTCTTAGAACCTATATGCACAAAGCAAAAATCTTCAAACATTTCTGCCTGCTTACCATCTTTATCAAAGGAATCTCAATACGTTAAAGGACCACAAAGAAAAAACAAACACAATTTTGTATGGCCTGCTAAAATACGGCCTCGCAAATTGAGTTTCAGACATAGTGAAGATAGGGGCCAGATAAGTGCTTACACCAAAAAATAGAAAATAGATGAGGACACTTAGCCCCGCAAAAAAAGATAGATAACACTATATTGTACACCACATATAATTAGTTTTATACGGATGTCACAAGTATGAACGGTTTTTGTCAACCGGACAAAAGGACAACGCGGCGAGTAACGTGATATGTCATGGAGTAATGGACGTTGAACTATCACAAATATGATCCGTTTTTAGGCAACTACGGAATTAATAGGCGTTATAATATTATTAATAAACATTTTGTTCAGGCAACAACATTAAAATGATGACAATAGGGACATAAATACCTCAGTTAGAGACTCACATAGAACATTAAAATAGTATAACTTATCACTCGTGTTAACAAGTGATACCGTATTTACACATGTGTTATTCGCGCATGGCTAATCTGTGGCGGAAAATGTACGAGTATTCCATCACAGATTAGTACTAAGTAGTTAATAAGCGAATGACGCATGTGTAAATGCGGTATAAAGTCTGCGACGTGTTACGCAATTGCGCATTCTTTACTTAAGTGCGGGCGTTAAAATACGAGTACCCGAAGTATCTTATTTCGTTTTTCACAGTGATACAATGTGAAAATCAGCGCTACTTTACACCCATGGTGTAAATTAGCACACATGCTAAGACAGTCTATTTAGCATGCGGTGCTAAAGGTACTTTGCATAACAGTACCTACCTACTTGCCTACCTACCTATTTTATGTTTTAGTAGGTTGGTAGTGATTTTAGTTGCGGTGTTTTTCTTTTTTATTATAAGTACCAATTTTAGTGCCCAGCAAGCTTAAGATGAGCACCCAAGACAACGGTTTGTCTACGAAAGAGAAGACAAAAACTATTTCTGTCGCTTATTCTGTCCATCAAAAGAGACAGACAAAATATTTTTTGTCTTCTCGGCGGTAGACAAAATCCTTGTCTTGAGTCTTCATGCTAAGCAGGCTGGAGTTATCTTCTTTCTAAACTGTAAGTCGAATACAAAAATTGTTTTTTCTTGCTTTTTCTCTTGATACCAGCCTCACACAAACACAGAGAACATTGGTAGCATAAGTTCAACGCGGCATGACGTTCAACTCGAACTTGGAGAACGAAGTGTTAATACTGGAACTTAGTTTCGGGCGTCTGATACGAGCACAAGCTGTTTTAAAGTTCACTTAGTAAAGGCCCATTTACACGGAGGGAGTTACTCGCCTCGAAGGAGCGATTACCTAAAGAAAATATAAAACTTGATCACCTAAACAAGGATAATACATTAATTCATACAAGTATTTAGAAGAAGGTATATACAAAAATACAGATGAAACAGGTAGCTATCTAAAGACCGTCGCAAACAATTTATAGGTAGGTTAACTGATCCAGATCACTACCAGACGGAAGCGTTCCCGAAATGATGGCTGCATTGCCACGCTCAATGGCAATGCTAATGCGTTAACTAAGATCTGAGCCAGCTCTCTATTCACGCGACACTTCGACCAAAAGGTTCCAATATAGATTTTTCATTGAATGTAAATAAACACATGAGAGAATCAACTGAAGACTATCGCTATCGGTAATCTCATGCATATTCGCGTCACATAGAAACTCTCTCTATGTAAATTGGCCTTACAGATAATTGTGCCTACCCCTGGCTTTAAAAAGCCGGATAAAAAGTGAACTGTATGTTTTTGTAATCAAATCATTTATTATTTGCGACTTAAGGCGGTAAATTAGGCTTACAAACATTGGGTTAAATTATTTCAAAATAACGCTTTGATGTCTATAAACGATAAGCCAGAATTGATCAAACTACGTTCCAATCACACAAAAACTAATCCACCATGTAGTACGCTTTTTTGATCAGTATTTAATTTAGCTCTCTTCTGAAAGCATTTTTGATAATGATCAAATAGATAACGGTATCTTATTGTAGATAGAAGGCGTCATACAGAATACGCTCGTGCGGAGCAAATGTGTCCTACAAGCCACACTGCGCATTTTGCCCTCTAGCCAACTTTCAACTGCAAACCATTCAATTAGCTCTGGGTGTGTTTTAGTAAATATAGCTACCTCGCTTAGTATGTATTATGATGCTAGATTAAATATTTTAAGATTAAAGTGCTCCTTATAGGGGTCCCCTCTTTATTAAATTGCTAATGACTCTTACGCAGCGCTTTTGTGCTCTAATGCTTGTTACTCTGCTTCGTTTGAAAAGAACGTATGCAAACTGATAAAGTCTAATACATACATATATTGTCATGGTAGGTACGTGTTATGGTACCATGATACTCGTTATTTCTGATAGCCATGATATACCTAGGGAATATCGTATGGGTATAGGACTATGTTGTGTTTGTTGGGTGTTTATTTATTTTGTTTATATTTCTTACCAGTATAAGGAAAATTGGCGAGGTTCTCGATAATTAAGCAAACGACCCACTAGCTTGGATATAAAAACTTCTAGCTGAGTGAGTTATTGTGCATTCATCAGACAAAATTATGAAGAATAAAGTCTTCATTGTAATTCAAAATAATGAAAAAGTTTTAGCGAAAAACGAATATTTATCTACTGCTGAATAATCTATGGCACGACGGAGTTCACAACTAACAGACGAAGTCAAAGTTGAAAATTCTTGCCTTCTTCTACTGATCCGACTGAACACTAATTAAATAGTTCCTTGTGACTACCAATTACTGAATTTATAGTAGCTATTTCTATTTAAAGTTTTTTTAATGTCTGTAAAGTTATTTTTGGTATCGAGTTTCTTGAAAAGAAGTGATGTTATGATGTTGATGCATACGCTTAACATCATAACATCACTTCCATGAAAGTTTGCTCTCAATATATCTGAGGCGCTGCGAGCTCGATTCCTGTCACGGGAGAAATGTTTGTATGATTTGCAACTATTTGTATAAAATGTATGTTTTTAAAAAATTGTACAAAGTTGTATATAAGTCATGTAGTTCCCGGATGTATATCAGTCATGTAGTCGGATCTGTTTACTCAGTATGGTTCAGAGGATGTCTATCATGGAGGATGATACAAAAAGACACCCATCAGACCTATACATACTCCCCACACTAGTACCACAACACCTATACCCAGAACAAATATCTGCAGAACATATACACATTCGTTCCGCAGCGGGAATCGTATTAATAAACTAATTTTATCTACAACACAAATATATTTTATCAATAGATTTCCTTGTCAATAATTTATCGATCATAAAGACCCACGGAATAAAATATTTTAATCCGAACAAGTTATGAAAATGTCCTCTTCTTGGACCAGAGAATCAGTGTCATCTCGTAAAAGCCGCCTGATAATCCTCTGGCCTCCCTCACGCACCATTCTCTCGGCTTCAACTAAAATAATACCTTAATCCTACTACTATTAAAAATGTGAAAGCTTGTGGGGATGGATGTTTGTTAATCTTAACGCAAAAACTACTTAATGGATTTTGATGAAACTTTACAGTAATATAGCTTATACATCAGAATAACACAGGCTACTTTTTATCTGGGTACTACGCTGGCGAAGCCGTGGGCAGAAGCTAGTGCTAGAATAAAGAATCAATTTCATTATTTGACACATGTAATCGCGTTGATGGAATCTATTTTCATCGTCTAAATAGTGTTTGCTACTTCGTTTTTCTTTCCTTTGTATTTTGCAGTTGTAATAAATAAAGGGAAACAGGTCATCACTGGGTCGTGTAGGTATAAGTATTCTGTGTCATGTGTCGTTGACCTATAAACGCTAATGTAATTAAACATTGGACAGCCGTTTCTTTTAAATTATAGTTTTATTTTTGTGTACAACACGGGGGAATTCGTTTTGGTAATTAAATTGCCTTTTTTAATTATTGCCATTAAGTATCGCTATTTAATCTAATTAACTACCAGTATAATTGCTCTTCATAACAATTAATTTATCAAGTTAATATATAAAAGCTACCTACTCACAGCCCAGTTTCTATTTTTATTTTTTTATTTAGATCAATAATATTTAATATTTATAAACTCCTAAATGACCTTAAATGTGATTAATAGCATGGAGAGAGATAATCCTTTTCAAAACTTATTAGTATGCAATAAAGAGCAATATTAGTAGTACTTGATATTGCTCTTTATTGCATACTAAGTTCGTAATGACTTTACAATATAAAAACGAGAACTGATAAAAAATATTGATCCTGCCATTTTTATTTTCTTTTCATTTTATGACACATTCAGACCACCTGCACCCCAATTTCGTGTCAAGATCACCCTTCCTCTAGAGAATTTTTAACCGATTTTATTTCTTAAGATGTATTAGATAGCGGTTATTTTTGCGTGTTTGGTTCGTGAGTTGTTTCACGTGATCAAATACAGCGAGTAGGCCAATCGTCCCAGTACATCTTTTTGAAGCCACTTTCACCTCACTTAACCTTACTCGAAGAAAACAACATGCCTTAATTTAATTTTTACGGACTCCCTAACTTAACTCGGCTCTTTCCCACCTCAGAAAGGGTGTAATTTATTAGATTATGGACCTGTTTCAACACGTTGAAGTGCTGTCTTTACAAACAAAAGTTTCTTAAGATGCCTTTAATGTGGTACCTATTATAGATTGCAAATTATTAATTTTTTTATTTGCAAATTATTTTATTTTATTAAAAAAATAATAAATATAAAGGAATAATTATATAGTACATCATTTTTATTCCAAAAACTATCGTGAACTTGACTATTCATATTGTAAAAACGGGAATTTTCACGTACTGCACTATCGGTGAAGGCACCGACACGTGTCCTTCAGTGCACGGCGCGACGCGGAAGGAGAAAGTCGCAACCACTCACCCTGATGAAGAAGAATAGTACATCATTTTTATGTATCATCAATAGTTTTCTCAGCGCACGCCAAATAATGAATTTGATAGGCAAAATTTTGCTACTTTGGGTACAATATTGCAATTTTCTAAAGGATCTCTATTTTTTGCAAATAAATTATAGCCTATTTTACTGCCTTAATTCCGTAATTTAGCTTTCATTTGAAAAAATGGTTAAGATCGGTCCAGTAGTTTCGGAGCCTATTTGATACAAACAAACAAACAAACATAATATTAGTATAGATATAATTATTCTCATCTCATGCCAATATCGGCACCACAAATATTTTCATTAGAACAAACGCAATATATTGGCAACAGATTCTACACATCCAAGTCAATTTGCCACAAGCACCGTACCAATATCCTTTGTTACAGCTGTCTGGTGCAATCACCGGAAACTGCGGTACATTATAAAGATGTTTGCGAAGGCTAATTAAAATTAAATCAATGCGTACAAAAAAATGCTGGACTTTTTTACGGCAGCATCTAGCCCCAAACTAATAGCTTGTATTATAAGAACTACATGACTGATATACTACTTATATATATTTTAAAAATACATACATACTAATTCTATATAGAAAAATAAGAAACACCCAGACCCCAGATAACTAATTGCATATACAAACATTTGTCCCGCGGCGGGAACCGAACCAGCAACCTTTCGTAGCTCAGGCAGGCTTTCACCCACTGCGCCATAGATATTATTACCAATGAGTAACCGGAACCAACCAATATAGAACCAACCTGGGGCTATAGACAAATACATCAGGCATAGTTTTTCTAACACACTAAAATAAATAAATTATTCTGGACATATTCACACACCATTATCCTCGACCTCTGTGGCGCAGTGGGCGAAGGTCCGCCTGAGACGCAGAAGGTTGCGGGTTCGATTCCTGTCACGAGATAAATATTTATAAGATCTGCAAATATTTGTCTCAGGTCTGGGTGTTTTTCTATGTATAATATGTATGTATTTACAAAAAAAAAAGTATATAAGTAGTATATCAGTCATGTAGTTCCCATAATAGCTAGATGATGCTGTGTGTAAAATGTTCAGAATTATTTATTTATTTATTATCTAGCCCGAAAGTAAGCAGAGCTTGTGTTATGGGAACTAAATGACTGATATACTATTTGTATACTTTTTTTTAGTAAATATATTATACATATTAAGACCCAGACTCGAGACAAATGCCAACGCGGGCCTTCGCCCACTGCGCCACAGAGGTCGTCAGAACACTAACGCAAAGGCATCAATGGCCTTGATTCTGTAGTACTCTAACTAAACTTAATTTAAACTGTCGCTCTCTTTTACTGATAGTGCAAGCAAGAAAGATATAGCTACAATTTTAACGCTGTCAAATTAGTCAGATTTAAGTTTTCCATACAAATTTAGTCGTAATTTCAAAACATGCTGTTCAAAACACGAAGAAAACGGCACGTTAATTGATTTGATAGGAGTAAAATTCTTGCCATCTCTTCCTTGCGTACACTATCAGTAAAAGAGAGCGACAGTTTTAATTAAGTTTAGTTAGTGTACTACAGAATCGAGGCCATTGACTCAGTTAGCAGCAGTCACGTCTCTTACAAGCTACTGTCATTTCCGTATATGTTTTTCCACAAGCGGAAAGTGGCTGTTGTCTAGAGGTGGGGTTTGCTACAGAGGCTACGCAGGATAACGTCTAGCACGCGCGATCATGCGTTGCCTGTGCACATGTTACATTGTCAGTCCTTCCTTGGTTTTGACATAACAATGCTATGTATTGTCATGTTCGTTATATGCTTGCCCCGCAGTCCGTTAACAGCCGTGAGCCGGGTTATTGTTACTCGTACCACGATACTCGTTCCTAGTGCGGGAATCCTAGCACGGGTTCAGGACTTTTGGGTTGTTGGGTGGTGTATATAACTGTTGGGTGCTATTATTTATTTAATTATTATGTATTGTGCGTCTTATTAGACTTTTTTCAACAGTCAAAACCATAACAAATATTACAAGAACCTTCTTACAACGATACATGAAAAACTTAACAACAATTTGTGTTAGCACTTAGGCCGAAAGAACTATCAAAGTTTAGCACTTTTTTTTAAATAACTGCTTTGTTTCAAATATTTTTGAATTCTACACGTTTTTATAATCACGACAAGCGCATTGCCGCCCGCTCCCAGTCGAGAGTTGACCGCGTAGCCGGTCGCACGTAGCACACGTACCGTAGCCGTGCCGTAGCACATCGCGTAGCCGTCAGCTCGCCAATCAGAAGTGTTTCGCTCATTGTTCAGTGTTTATGTGCTCGTGCTGAAGGGATTTTTGAGGGGGTAAGTTACTGATACATTTATTTTTTTATTATGCTTTATTTATTTTTAATATAATTTTTTTAAACTATTTTACAATCAGCGACTTCAGAACGTGTGAAAACACGCGTTTAGTTTCGATCTTTGACATTCACTTAAAATACTCATACATTAGATACATAACATATTTTTAACATATGTATGATAAGTGGAATAATAAAAAGTTGATTCGGTTATTGCGATTCAAAAATGTGTGAGCAATTTAATCCCGAAAATACGAACATATACTGAAAACATAAGATTAATTTGCCCCGTTATAATGTTAAAATATGATGAATATTTAATCAATATTTTAATATCCTCCAATATTTTCTAAATCAAGGCGTTGAACAAACAAAGTACTCGTTAAATTCAATATTAAATTTATTCGCTTATAAAATCCGTTGACGGCAATCAGTCAGTATTTAAACAATAGATCGGATCCCAATTGATCCAATATGATACGCTTGATTGAAATTCGTTCTGATGTTGACCCACCTCCAATATTAGCCAAGCACTCTGAGATAATTATAAGAATAGTAAAGATCACGTTTCTAAAAGTATCTCCTTCGATAACAATGGGCCAACCTTTCACTCAAGTCCAAAGTAATATATTCCAGACGACAATATACATGTGTTGGCGTCTAAATCCATCTTAGTGTCCGGTCAAACTGACGCGGTGGTGGTGGGCTGGCAGACTGGTGGTTTTAGCAGTCTATGCATGTATTGTAACATTATTAAGTGGACTTCATATTTCATATTTTATGTATTGCTATCATGTACACAGTTTAGTATAGGTGTTAAATCAATACATAAGAAAGTAGGTAGGTACATGAACCACGTTAGGGCGCTGCAACTTTAAGTTCGATTGTGCAGGTTGTTAAGTTTTTTTTTCGATTAAGAATGAAATATAATTAATAAAATAATTTGTCGTAAGGTTGAAGATAATAAAAGTCATTTATAAAAACAATCAAATTTAATCGCAATCTAGTCAAGAATGAAATAATTAATAAGCAAATAAAATGTCAAATTACCTGCACTGATTTGGTATTATAAATTAAATAGAAATGTCAAATCCATCAAAACTAGTTAGGTGACTTGAGTGAAAGAATGGCTCATTGTTATCGTAGGAGATACTTTTAGAAACGTGATCTTTACTGTTCTTACAATTATCTCAGAGTGCTTGGCAAATATTGAAGGCGGGTCAACTTTGACAACCATTTTTCTTTGATCTCCACCGCCACCGTCAGTTTGACCGGGCCTTTAGAATCTTTGCAGGGTGTCCTTCGTTAACGGGTTGCCATTAAAACGCTGCTATCACGAGTGATATCAACGGTGTTTTAAATTTGGACGTATTTTAGGCTTGATTTGCTTGTTGCTCGAATACGTGAGCCCATTTGTGACCGAATACAAAAAAATTGTGGAAACTATATGTGCTAAATCGAAAAAATAAATCACTAATTCGATAACGTTAAAATAAGATATTTCATAAGTTTTGTTTACTACTTTTTTTTATTTATTTCAGTATATTGGGCCCACTCGTACAATATCCATAAACTAGGCGTAAGTAAATTGGGTGAGTGGTAGGAGCAGATAAACTTCCAGCCCCCTCTCAAATTACTTTCAATAGAGTGGTTTCAAACGTAAAATCCATAAACTATGAAAGTGACAAGCGCTTGGAAAATGCAACTGATGCAGCTCTCTTAAATTTTGTATCGAAATAAAAAATATAAGACGGCCCTCATAAATGTGATCGTTTGTATACAAAAAATCATATAGTAGCAGAATATAGCGAAACTATGCGTAGTCGTCCTTTGTGTAACTAAAATTTCAAGCAATATTCGTTTATAGTTTTATATGGTTTGACGTAGTTTGGTTACATTTTCGGCTCCCAAACACTATGGTGAAAAGAAAACACCAACTACGATTTCAGTTTTCTAAAATTTTTATTTTTTTTTATAATCTGGATCTGTTGATATATCTATAGATCGTTTGCAACGATGTCTAGATAGTTTCATTTGTATTTATTTATTTATTCAACAGAATAATACAACTTCATTCACCTACAGTACATAGTTGTATAAATAAATGTATAATTATTTAAGAATTTATGAGTGGTTCTATCATTTAACCAAAACTGATTTTATAATATTTGTATACCGCGACTAACATATAAGCAACATAAGTAGTATACCACTTTTGATGGTTCACTGTTCAACTATCAGACTATATACTTTGTGGATACTCTTACAGTGAAAACTCACGTTTCGAAATATTAGTAGTAATTTTGAAATATTGCTTTGAATAGACTGCAATTTTGACTCATGGAGCTTTGAAGGGTTTTGAATTTTTCCAGTATCCGTGAAAAATTTAATTCCATGTAAGCCATAGGGAGCCGATAAAAAAACAAAAACCAACTAACACATACCTAGTTCAGACTTCACACTACTACCCCACAAAGTACGTAATAGCAAAAGCTGTCTTAAAAGCAAATGCTATTGATAACTCTCGCGACTTCTATTGAAAAGGACTCCCATCAAAGACGCTTTCTAGTTCATAAACACACCTACAGGTATTAATCAGCAGAGTATTAAAATAAGTCCTTTCAATAAAGTTGGAACTCTGTCATCTGAATATATCAAATGAAACACTTCGAAATTATTGACAGTGATTTATTTATAGTCAGTGCGTAAATCATTAATCTTTGATGCGTGTGACAAGATCACAAGTGTGGACGGTTTTCATCACCCGGACAAAAAAACAACTTCACGAATACCGTGAGTTACCTCGCGACATGTCATGGAGTGATGTACGTAAAAATGTCACAAAGGTGGACCTCTCGAGTCCTCAATCTACCTGTTTTATTAGGTAATAGCAAGCCAGCAAAGCACTTTGCCATTAATCCGACCAAATTAGTCCGTTTGAATTGAATCATCCCAAATTCAAACAAATGGGCTTTTTTGATTCGTTAAACTCATAGAAGACTCTTACGGATCTGACCAATTATTTATTAATCTCGTTATAAGAAATTGGACTTTACTGTTTCTACCTCAAATATCTACACACTGAATATGTATCTAAGGTTTTCCATCATGGGGAATACAGTTGTGAGCGTGTTATATTTTATTTTTTGTTTCTAGATTGGCATTTATTCATACATCTGGTTAAGTAGGTACAAAAATGTAATACAGATGAAACAGATGGCTATCTTAAAACCGTCCTAATCACTACCAGACGGCATTTACAAAATGCAGGTTGCATTGCCACGCTGACTGGCAATGCTAATAATGCGTTGGCCTAGATATTAACCAGTTCACTGGTCACGCGCCACTTCGACCAATCGCCCTGAAATAATTTTAAATAGGTGAAGGGTGGAAAGAGGGTGGGAACCAACCCCTAATATACGTAATCAATTACAATAAGTGATTTTCTTTAGGATGCATGGCAAATGTCATTTAGTTGTCATTTAGTCACCTAGAAAACCAGCGCCGCACCTTATCTACGTAGCATAGGTAAGCTGGCTATACGATGAGACCTAATTGTCTCCACGCAACTCATAAATGGTACCTAAGTTAGTCTATATTTTTATTTCGTTTTATGTTACCTGGTTTTGTATATTCAGTGTGTTTTGTAATGTGTCTCTATAGGGTGTCCCGGAATTAGAAAAAAAGAAAAAGTATTTATTATCCCCCAAACAACACAAAAGTTAAACAAAAATAGTAATAAACACAATACAGATACTTAACATAATATAATAATACAACGAAACGAAAAACAGACAAACTAAGTAGGTACGTTATTTTGTGTTGCGAGGTTCAAATAGGTCCCCATCTCAGCATTATGCTGCGCCACAACCTAGGGGTCAGGTGCAGCGCTGGTTTTCAGACGGGGCCTTCATGATGCCACGAAGATCGCCGGACAACTGGGTGCAAAATATCGATATATATAATTATAATAATAATAATAACCTAACCAAATTTATAATACATACTACACATATATGTGTAGTACTTGTATAGTGTGTAGACTTGCCGCTGTAGAAAACTTGTTCAGTTTTCTACAGTGCAAGTCCAAATAAGTAGAATTTCCAATTTTTTACGCCCTAGAAAATAATTTGAATTTGTTTGAAAAATCCTGTATTTTGGACTGAGTGCCATCTCTAAGACTACTTTTAATCGAACCAGTTGTTTGACATCGGAAATCTTTAAACGTATATATTATAGTTTTTAATAGAAAACAGCTGATTTTGACCACCATTTTCTTCAATGAGTAATATTAAATTCACAAAAGTCGTAGATTTTTCTTGTTCTCGTAAGTGTCGAGAATCGTCCCCCCAAGGGATAACATACTAGTTCTGGGTCATCCTGTATATCTCAGGTATGGGCCTGGACCTTAGAGAGGCATTAGCAGGGCCAGAGCCAACGCTAATCAGCTTTTTTGTACTTATAAAAAAACAAAATCTTGTAGTGTGGATGGCAACAGATGGATACTATTGACAATGGGTTAAACATGGGCCTTTACAGGAGTACATGCTATAAAATGGTTGATAAGCTATGTTAAATATTTTTTGGATCTGTTTCAGAGTTTACAAAAAACAATTTACCTATCTCTTTTATATTATTATGGCAAATGCATATACGGGGCTTGCGGGTAATAAAGAATGACCATCTTCTAGAGATAATTTAAGGGAGTTTTAATTCAGATATATTACCATTGAAAAATGTAGATGTAGGTATTACACCAACTCAATAATAATAGAAGGTACTGCACATAACGATTTTTCATTCTCTCAAGATTTTGGGAACACTATAGAGTTTCATGGACTTCGGGCGCAGTCATGGTTTAGGTAAGGACACCTCATGCAAGCACCCAGAGAAAGTTAGCTGAGCCATAGTTACCTACTAAATATTTAGACGCTCATGAGCCTTCTCTCAAGATTTGCTTCGCGCCCTTTCGGCTGCGGCGAATACCCAGGTCGAGCTTTTTATCACGCATAGCGTCAACAATTTTTTTTTTACGAACCTATAAATAATCACAGATATTGTACCTCTAAATGGAAATATTCGAAGATACTTATTCTGAAATTCACCAAGAAAGCAAACGCCATTTTATAAAACGCCTAGCCTCGGCAGCCTTTTTCGTGGTACTTTGGTGATTTTCAATGAAAACTATAAATGCTGTCATTTTGCTAACAGGAATAATAGTAATGAATCCGCTATGGACTCGATAAGCGGAGTCCCTGTATTGTACGCCCATGGAATGCACAACCATGGAAAGTAAACCCCTGGAAAGTACAGGCAGTATTACAAACCATTGGTTTCAAATACTCGGTTTGTAATACTGGGAGTACATTCCTGGATGTGCATTCCCTACACGTATTGACGTTGTACGGCCAGTTTTGTATAACCCTGGAAAGCACAGCCTGGAAAGCAATTTCATGCCCTGTTTTCATGTGCGAGTGCCATCAAGGGGCAAGTGCTGTGTTGTCATATTATTTTACGCTATTAGTAAATTCATGTAAGTAGATTAGTTATTTATGTCGGTTTTTTGCAGATAAACTAACCAGTCGGTTTTATTTATTTTGAACCCAAGTTTGTTGGGTAAAGTGCGGATAACAAGCCTCCTTTTCTGAATCTTAATAAAAAAAACCTAATAACCTAACCTATCCAAGACGGATTTGCCTAGGTCAGGCCAACGTTAACTTATTGTTTGCATTACTTATCAATGGCAACTCTTGGTTGAACATATTAGAACTTGCTCGCCCTCGTCATGCGACTACTTCGCATTGACCAATGAGAGCTCAAGGGTATGACGATCTCTCGACCAATGAGCGTCGAGAATATTGGTTCGTAATCCGGGGTGTACATTCCAGGGGTGTGCTTTTCATAGTTGTGCTTTCCATGGACGTACAATACGGTCTCCCTAAATTTGGCCAAAGTTGATAATTTTAGTTGACAAACTCCGTCACCAAGTGATTTTCGAGCTAGAGAATCGGGCTGCAGGTGGGTTGACATTGTATAACACAATAATAGAGCAAGGCAGAACGTGATAGGAAATATGTGTATCCGAGATCTCGAAATGCTGACACCGTTGACAATAATGTCACGTTCGCCATTTTATGTCTTGCCTGCGCCGAATATGAATACCTCCATACATACTACTTATACTAGTTCTTTAGTAGGTAAAGGTAAATTTAACTGAGAAATTGTCGTTTATGAATGTTGTTGGTTCCTTTCTATCGTGGTTTAATGAAACTCGGGTTATTTTTTAAGTGGACTGTAAAATTGGTTACAAGCGTACACTTTGATCTGGAATCGGTGATTTTCACAGTGAAATTGGCTTCAATATTGGCAAAATAGCACCTGTTTTGGCTGAGCGCGTTTTTATTACCTAAAATATTACAAAATTATGCTACGCTACTTCGTCCGTCACAAAGGTTTTGTGACAATCTTTGAAGTAATTTAAACTCGTAGTACCTGATACTCACGATTCAGGGAATCCTAGTGTGAACTCAGGACTATGTAAGTGACTATAACAAATATATAAATAGATAGATAACTCTGTATTGTACACCATATAGTATGTTGCTTATAATTTCAAACAGCAAATATCAAGCCAATCGACTGTGTCGAGTGTTTATTCCAAAAACATTGTTTTTATCCATCAAAGTGACAAACAAGTAAACCGGCCCAGCTGGTTGGTAAGCTAAAATGATCATATACCTACTGCCGAATACTGAAACATTACTTTTAGATACCCAGTGTTCATGACCTTCATGTAGCCTCTGTTTGTGCTGCGGCATGTTAGTACCATAAAGGAAATCAAATAACTTCATGATCTATTCACTGACCTTCCACCTAATGAACCGATGATAATTTAAAGACTTCGGGTTCACAAGGAGGAGGAGAGGAGGACGATCTCTGTGGCGCAGTGGGTCAAGGCCCGCCTGAGACGCAGGAGGATGCGGGTTCGACTTCCGCCGCGGGACAGATGTTTGTATGATCTGCAAATATTTGTCTCTGGTCTGGGTATTTTCTAGGTATGTATATATTTACAAAATATATATATAAGAAGTATATCAGTCATGTAGTTCCCATAATACAAGCTCTGCTTAGTTTAGGGCTAAAAATGACCAGCATTATTAAAAAAAAATAGCTCTACTACTTATGAAGTCGAGATAACCTAAAAGAAATCGTCATGGCACTGTTTGACACCATGTCAAACAGTGGACATCCTCAACCCGTTGATGATGACGACGATTATTTACGTTCTGTTCATTTTAGAGATTCCGTTAGCAAACCCGAGGGGCAGTCTCTTACCTTTCTATGCCAAAAAGTGCAATTACCAAGATAAGACACTTTTCTACTGCAGTATTTCCCTGCAATTCCTCGGTGACACGGTGGGCGGGTTACAGCTGCGATGAAAGAGGGGCGGTTTCGATTCCCTCTACGGAAAAATTGTTTGCATGTTCTGCTTTATATGTTCGCGTTTGTGTGTTGTGGTAACTTGATACTCATAGTTTCTGAAACCTATAACACAGAGGATCCTTGAGTAGGTATTAATCTTTTTTATATATTAAAAAAAAACACCGTAGTGTTCAATCCACCCATCCACCCCTTGCATTTGGTGAGAAGATTGATCACCTGATTCATTTATTTACTATAGTAAAAACACACAAAGCAGCACAAAGGAAAACTCGAAATTATTGATATTGAATTATTTGCAAAAACTTCGATCTAGACAATATTATAAATCATAATTAATTATGCTTAGCATAGCAGGAGTTAAATAAATAATGCGAATCTGTCAATATGCTACGGAGGGAATTATACATAAGAACAAACTTACTCTTTCACAAGAACAACTTAGGTTTCCCTTGTTTGTACAGGTTATTATTAAAAACATAAATATAATTATTATTATAAATTAATAGATTGTAGGTAAGGTGACACATACTGACTATTTAAAAAAAATGTATTATTTGTGAAGACGTTTAGGGCGAAGGCTTTATTTTTTGTGACAAGAACGCATTTTGCATTAAATACCAGTAACTTTTGTTGTTCGCACAACACAGCTTTTAAGTTTGACCTACTGGTAGTTCAAGATATACTTCCGTGCCTTACTGCAGTGCCTCAATTATACCTGTTCTCTGCACCGACAGGCTACCGACTAAGTTTCGGTAAAACTGAAATGATTTCCATTATGTAAAGTTTCTGTTATCGAAACAGATCGCCAACCGTCGTGGGAACTGACAGCGGTTATTTAACTTAACTCGTATTTTATTTGAATATTTATAGCGTAACCCTTCCATCGTTATAATTCGACGCTCGTAAAATATCGCTTTAAACGAAAACGAAGTCTATATTTTTAAAGTTTCATTGGTATCTGAATAATTTTAATATACGCGTTGCTCAGTAGTAACTGAACTGGGACATCGACCTTAACAGAAATGAGTATCTCATTTGACGACCTCTGTGGCTCAGTGGGCGAAAGCTCGTCTGAGATTAGGAGGTTGCGATATCGATTCCCGCCGCGGTACAAATGCTTATATGATCTGCAAATATTCTCTCTCGAGTCTAGGTGTTTTCTATGTATGTATTTACATAAAAAAGTATAAAAACCGTATATCAGTCCCATAACACAAGCTCTGCTTACTTGGTACTAGATGATGCTGTGTAAAAATGTCCAGCATTATTTACTTATTTATCGAGGGTCCAAATTTTCTCAATAGGTAGTTAACTAAAAATCGAAATCATTGTCGGTTTGGATGAAGACTCGATCTCGTATCCTGAAAAATGGGTATTTTATTCAAAAATAACTAACAATCTCTCCATATTATTTGGCACCTTCCAAATAAGGAGAAGATCGCTTTTAACGATAGGACTGCCCATTGTATCTTGTTTGTTTATGAATTCCTATTTGTTCTAATAATTTAGTATTTTCTGTGGTGTGCAATAAAGAGCTTACCTATATATTATATACTCATATAAACAGATCAAAAGTTGATCGAAATTAGGTTGTATTATGAGAATCGGATATAAACACACACATCGACGACATAAACCAAAAGGCGTGGGTCGTACACGCGTCCATAGAAAAAAGACACGTAAATATCACATCAGAATAGGGGTTGAAACGAAAAGTTGATAAAATAACATTTTATTTGGAAACGGAATCTGATTCAAAAGCACGACGAAACGGTAGTACCCTAATCGACGACGTGTTAACAACTTACACACTAATAACTTCGTGTGCTCAAAAGGGCGATCATAATATTTATTAGGTAGAATAGAATCCGACACGCTGAAAGCCAATAAATGTATGATATTAATCCGCATTGGACCCGTTTGGATCACTACCGCTTTTGCTAGTTATAGCTGTGTCCTAACAGGGATGAAATCGATTATTAAATAGGAGGACTTTTACGCGGCGTCCGCATTCTTGGCACGACGCCCACCACCTCTATCAGGGTTATGCCCACTTCAGGTGGTTCAGTTCACTGAAGTGACTGGTTCGAGCTATCGGCGCGCTAAATATAAATCTTTTGTTGCGGACTTGTTAGGTAGAACTGGTTAAAACAGGGTGTAAAACCAGCTATTCTAAAACATTTGTACGTAATACTCGAACAGAGTATCAAAAAGTCTGTTTCTCAGGATGCAGTGATGTATATACGATTTCGTCATTATTAAATCCATCCTTTGATTGCCAGGAAGAGATCACTTACGTGGATAAGATAAGATAACCATGGCCCCACTTACTTCATTTTTTAGCACACGCTGTAATACTTGTTTCGCAAGTAAACAAATCTGAATCTGATAACATTTATTTGCTCGAATACGAGTAAGATTATACATGATGTTACCATTTTCATAGGCCCTTATATATTCTACCATTTTAATGGTGTGCTAATGGTATATTTAATTTCAATTTTAATACAAAATTAATTATATAATGTCAGGACTTATGTCCTACTGTTCGAATAAAATATTATTATATCAACTTCATACCATAAACAGCTGAATCCAATAAATTTAAATAAAATCGTATTACTTGTGTCTACTTTATGGATCATAACTTCATTAATATCATAATAACAAGGGTCCCCAAACCGATTTGCCAGCATAGTTTAAAAAAATATTTATTGAGATCTTTATGAACTTTGCAATCCTATCCTATCACACTTCCTACTACTCGTAATATTATAAATATGAAAGTTTGTGAGGTTGGATGTTTGTTACTCTTTCACGCAAAAAGTACTGAACGAATTTTGATGAAACTTTACAGTAATATAGCTTACACATCAGAATAACACAAAGGCTACTTTTTATACGGGTATCACACGGGCAAAGTGTGATACCCGTATAAAAAGTAGGCAGAAGCTAGCATATCATAAGGATATACCTATATCTTCTATGCGGCTGAAGTTTCACAGTGGTGGTTATAAATGGTGCCGGTTTAGCTTTGATTTTGCGCAGTCGAGAAATATTTTGAGTTCGATTTTTATGTTTTATTATGGTTTGTTTGTAGAAAGGAACATTTAGATAGCTAAGCGAGGTTTATGGAGTTGAGGAGAGAGGTAAAGACATATGAAACTAAATGTCTAAACTATGACTCTAAACAGACAAAGAAGTTTTACACATATATCGCCATAATTTAGAGATATTTTTATCGCTGTAGAAGCCCGATCTCTTACTGTTTTAACTTAAGGAGCTTTCATTGTTTGGCCCGATTCAAGATCTATGGACGATGATGACACTAGATACGTTTTACCGATCACGGAAGGGTCCAGGCGTACCATGGTACTCGTAATTCCCGTTACCTACATTTCATTACTAATCGGTAATTTAAACCTTAGTAAACTATGCTGAATCAATTTAAAGCTTAAAATGATTTCAACAGCTTTACAACTTATTTATTTAGGGCATTCAACATATATATCACAGTAATTATCCAGGAATAATTGTGGTTCTAGATCTATATGTTCCATATATGTGTTTATGTTATATTATATGTTTCATAGTCATTTATGATCATGGGACACCACAGCGTGCACAAAATAGATTAACTCGCTTAACACTAAATAAAAATAATAGAGCAAAAGTTAACCTAAAATATTGTCGAGTAGATAGGTCGGTCGTTTCCGCTTTCTGGCTTATTTTTTAATTCGGTTTATTTATTTTATTTTATTTGGAAAATAAACAGTATTTATGACTAAATAGACAGCTTCTTAAGATACTATATACCATTAATATGTTTTCGCATATAAGAAAGAAATAAACTTATTTTTCTGAGTAGTAATACTAAGTAGAAAAGTTTAGGTACAAAGTAAAAAAACACAATCGTATATAAAAAAAACTAAACAGTTATTGAACCAATTCAAACCAGTGATTAGAAAAGACGCGCTTGAAAACGGACGGATTAGAGTTAAATAGATCTAAATCTGGGAAGTCAACTAGCTTATTATAGCAACTTGCAGATCTAATAAAGAATGAGTTTTGTATATAGTTAGTGACGCTGTAAGAAACGTATAGAGAAAAAGGTAATTTGATGGATCTCGTGGGGACGCGTAATAGTATCTTAGAGAGGAATAGAATGATCTATACCTGGATTTTACCACTTGGTAAAACCCAGGTCCAGGTCAGGTCCCACGCTAATTCTTTTACCACAATTAATTCCTACAATATACTGTCATACTATGGAAAACCGTCATTGATACACACGGAGACATGTTTCAAGAGTCACACTGTGGTTCAAAGTGACACATAATTTCTTTCAGTTCACTTTATTTGACTACAAATAATCTAGGTTTGGTAGCCAAAGCTTTAGTCGGACCATTTTTATAAAAACGAAATTATAGTTTTTAATACGTGTCATACAATCCTTTAACAAAACTAATTCAATTGTAGAAGCCACTCAGTAAATCATTGTTCTCAAAGTTTACGTCATTTACGTTTCATTTTATCTTCCATCTTCAATGTTATAGTTCTGGCAACAGACTCATTACGTAGTAATTTTATGCTACGGCGAGACGTGAACGGAACGGAGTTCGGAACAAAATCGTAATGACAATGTCTAAGAAATATAATGACATATGAAAATTTCTTAAAATGTTTTACCTTGCAACGTTGCAAGCACCTAGTTTGCAACGGAAATCAGTTCAGTATTGCCACTGTTTTTAAGCACCAAAAATATCCCCTTTCCTTTTAAAAAAGGAGGAGGTTCTGAATTTGGTTGTATTTTTTTTATATTTTTTTCTTGTTAACTTCGCCAATTGTTAACTGATTTTGATAATTATTTTATTGTTGTATAGAGAATGATCCTAAAGTGGTCCCATAAAAGTTTTATTTCTGAGGGATTTCTACTTTTTCCGTAAAACTCAAAAAACACCATTATCTTTAAATCACGAATAACCGAAACATTTTTTGAGGGCTATTTTACTTTTGTTTTACTTTAAAGAGTGTCATCCAGAGTGAGCAAAATAAAGTAAGCTCGTGAGGAAGTCGGTTTTATGACATTATATTTTTATAGAAAACTAACCTACTTAATATGGTACGATTTTAATAATTTATGTAGAACCTAATTTTTAAGTTATTTATAAGTACCAAATGTACACTTTAAGGCAATAAAGTATTTTATTTATTTTTATTATTTTATTAATAGAAGTAGGAAGATACATTACCGCGGGTACTCGATGTATAAAAACAACTCATTATTGGTCAAATCCACTAGCAACAAAGGAGTATTATGTCATCCCGTCCCGTTGAGATATAAGCAGAACTAAAAGACCCTAGTGTTTGCACACGAAACCACTGTTTACGTAAACTGTAGACTTGTAATTTCAAGTTACAACCAAAACAGTGGCTGTTGTTACAAGCTGTCTCTATTATGGAAATTACTCTGCGTGCTTAGAACTCTCTACGTTGCTGAAATAGATAAAAGATGAATGTCGGAAAAAATAAGACGGCTTTGTTTGATTGACGACTGTTTTGACTTTGACTGCACTTCGGGGCAGGTATAACCGCCGCTATTCCGTTTTTTACAAAACCCCTGTTCAACTACGTATATGCAATCACTTAGGCCTAATTTATGGAGACGGCCCGCAGAAAGCGTTTATTTCAAGAAAAAGCGCGTAAATCGCTTCATCGTAATCGCTGTCATACATCGCTATATGTTTGAATTGACTGTGGGCCGCACCGCATAACGCGACGCGCCACGTGCTACGTCTCGGTAAATGAGCCCTAAGGTATTGACATTTTAAAGATATGAAATAATTTTCAAATAGAATTTTAATTTTTGGGAAAATACACATTGAACCCGATGTATATTTATGGAAACCGACTTCGGCGATTGTTCAATGTGGAAGCGTCAATGACGAATCCAATGTGATTATCTCTATTAAATTAAAAATTAAAATGCTAATTTTTGGGTTCATTATGGTAAGATAGAGCCATATTTATCAAGCAAATATTTAGTATATTAATTTGCGTTACTTCTAACGACCTACGTTAGTTCGCGTGACTTGTGATTTTCTACAACATCTCGATATAAAATTACCTTTCTGATTAACTGATGATTAAGTTTGAAAATAACAAATAAAATGTTTTTTTCTATTTTTATTTTATTTGAAATTACAAGCAATGTGTAGAAGAAAAATACAAGTTGCTTAGAAAAGTGCAAAAACGCGATCACGATTTTTGGTGTACAGTGTAAACAATACAGTATTATATTTTTAAGGTAAAAAAATCATTCATTCATAAAATATACCCTACTAGGTTTATAAAGCCTTTTCAAACAAAACACGAGCTCTAAATCTACGGACTGATTGCTGTTCTAAAATAAATTGCCGCAATATTTCCACAAACGTTTGACCGACAAAATCTAACTATATTTTATAGTCAACTAGATGATTGCACGTCGTTTTTCAGGAAAGTAACAAATGTGTCTAGGAAAAGTTTATTTAATTTTGTAAATTTTATAAAATTGAGCGAGATTTTTCAATACCAATAATGAAGGACTTACTTTGGTGTCTAAATATATTAAACCATTACTTGACTCACTGTCTGACTGATAGATGCACGCATAGTTTTATTAAATTATACCCCTAGATCTCTCTAGGGGTATAATTTAATAAAACTATGCAAAGGGAAAAAAAATTGTTTGAAAAAAAACCTTCTATTAGTGAGCCATAATCCATAGTTTTGAATTTTACATCACCAACATAGGTACCTAATAATTCCGCTGTCTTTAGAAACCCCTTTCCTGAACAAAATAACTTTATCGTCGTTTCTCAAACCAAAAAATTTTTTAAGTAAACTCAAATTACTTTTAGCGAACAACAGTAAATAGGCTGTTAACTACGCCCAAAAATAATTATCATTAATTACACACTCACAAAAGGAAGGGAACAAATTGAAAAACGTGTCAAACGATTCGATTCCAATTAAATGTTTGCTCAAAAACGTTTAAGAGCACTGGGATTTGGTAAAAGAATTCAATTTATTACTTCTTTTGTAAGGATCTTTTAGAGATTCTTTTATCTTGTCTTGTGTTAGGTTTATTTTCAGGGCTCAAATTTCTTCTAGTAAGGTCTGCTGACCATTCACAGGATAGTTGGTGATCAGGATCTGGGAGAGGTCTATCTGGTCAGAATCGCGGTCTAGCTCGGTCGAAGGCTCGCTGGTTCGATACACTGCAAATATCTTACTGACTTTATAAGGTTGATTAAAAATCTGCGAAAGCGCGGTCTAATCTATTACTAGTGGTGACATCTAGTTCTGTCTTCGTTAAACGTCATAATACTTGGTGCTGCAAAAGTACTTTACACTATATGGCCCGCGCAAACTGGCGCGGTCACGGCGATGCCGACTGACGGTTCTTCTTTATTCTTTACACATAGAAAATACAGACAAAAAACTTACATATAAGACAAAGGCAGCTTAATCCTAACAAGAGTTTTCTTCCAGCAAACCTTTGAGACTATTCTATGCCTAAGGACAGCTGAAAAATGGGTATATGTATTTTAGACGGTTCTTCTTATTTTAGAATATAATTACGATTATACCACGTACTTTACTATTCTCCTGCTGACGTTTCGTTGACCGTTTAGAGGTCCTTCCTCATGAGCACCGTTCGCAACCACGCTCGACGGTCGTAAACGGTCATCGAAACGTCAGCAGGAGAATAGTAAAGTACGTGGTATAGTCGTAATTATATTCTAAAAGGACACCAAACCACGATAATTTTTATTCTAAGACGGTTCTTCGTTTTGGATTACAAGTTATTTTATATAACACTAGCTTCTGCCTACGGCTTCACCCGCGGGGTAAAAAGTAGTCTATGTGTTATTCTGATGTATAAGCTATATTACTGTAAATTTTCATCAAAATCCGTTCAGTAGTTTTTGCATGAAAGAGGAACAAACATCCATCCTCATAAACTTTCGCGTTTATAATATAAGTAGGATATGATTTCAAAACCTTTGACGAAAGTGCTTGAAGTCATACAAAACGATTGCACTCGTCACTAGGGGACACTAAAACCTACCTGTGGGGTTTAATTTTTTTACAATTAACTTAAATCATACCAACTTTAGTAAAGGCCTTTTAAAAGTTTAATTGCCATATATTATGTCACTAACACCACTGTAAAACTAGTGTAACTAAACATGAGGTTTCAGAAATTTATTCTCATAAGAATTTATAATTCACTTATATTATGAGAATTTATAATTAACAAACATGACGGAGGTACTAAAATAGTTGCATACGCGAGCGTGCGTTATAAACTAATCTAGAATAGGTAAAAATCACTCCGGTTAATCCTCCTACAGTGAATAAAAATACAAATCCTAATCTTCATAAAATTGAAGGTGTGTATAAAATTTGGGTTCCATGTAAGGTAGCTAATCAGCTAAAAAAATTAATTCCTGTTGGAACTGCAATAATTATAGTTGCAGAGGTAAAGAATAGTGTAAATTGACACAGCAAATTATTATTAAGTTAAATAATACCACGCTACCTAAAGATTCGCAACTAGTATTGTTTTGGTTCAATAACGGAACGATAGATTTGAAAAATATCAAAATGAAGACCAATACTTGCTATAAGGTTAGCTAGGTAGGTTAGTCTCTCTAACTTAAACCCGAAGTAAAATAGCGTCTGAAAACTGACATCGTTAATCTACTCTTGCCGCTGACTATAAATATTTCCTTTAAAAACAAATTAGGAAGCATCGCCGCTGCCGTTGAGGAAACTTCCTCTTATTTTTGCTTTGAGCCACATAATTTCCTGAAAACCTTAGCCATCTCCCCATTAGTGACTAATATAAAATTCATTGCATCAACCCAGAGAAGAAAATTTCATTTCAAGTGCCATCACGACAAAATGAAGACTTCCGTTCATGCATAAGGAATACAAAATACGTATTTTCATGCTACGATGCATATGCAAACGTGACTTCAGGGATATATTTGCCTTAAATTCATAGGCACAACAAAAATTCATAGACATAAAAAACAGCAAACACTCCCACGAATGTTATCCTCATCATCTGATGTTTACTCTCTACGTAGATCCATGAGAATACCAAGTGTAGAGGGTAAAAATAAATTATTATAAAATAAATTTAAATAAATTAGATAAAATTGTATGAAAAAAGGATTGATGAACTCTTTATTCGTTCACAATACCTTGACATAAATATATACTATGTACCTACGTACATATCATAAAAAAAAATGAAATCGCAAAAAATATTATATTGCTAAATATTTCGATTGCTTAGTCTCATACATTGTTAGATTTCTTCAACAAGCTTAGCCCAGAAATAGCTCAAGAGATCAGTGGAAAGAGAGAAGGAAGGCCTTTCCCCTGCTATGGAAAATATCAGACATAATAAAAGGTAATAATAACAATAGCATTTATCCGTCGCCTTCCACACTACAATATCAGGCCAGGTCATTTAATTAATATCTGAAATATCAATTAAAATCAACTTGTGTACAGATGCTAAGGACTCATTTCGCTTTTACAAGCCTCATCTGTTTTGTATCATAGCTTGGATATAATAGACCTTAAGTCAACCTATCGCTAGTAGTAGGTATTTAGTTCCTAGAATTTCGAGCCTTGGAAAGTAAAACACCGACACTGCCTCACAAACTAAACTTATAGTAAGTACTTAGACATTACAGATATTATCCTAAAGAGACTTCAAAGTAATGAGGTTGCGCAGTGATCTGTGAAAATAGAAGCTGACACTGGTGTTAAGTATCTACTGTTTGTTTTTTCTTTGCTTATGTAAAATCAAGACTCATTTGTATGAGCCGGAAGACCTTGAAAAAACTAAAAACTTCGGTGTTTGAGTTTCGTTTTTTTTATTATCTTGTAAATAATTAATTTACATTTTTACGTTAAAATATTCGATTCACAATCTTGTTTCGAGAAATATCTTGGAGGTGGATGACGAATGGGTGGGTGAAGCCCATCAAAGAAGAGAAAAAAAAATGAGTGTCTTTTACCAAAGTTACCTTACATAATAATTCGGGTTGACTAAATTCGTTACAGTTGAAGCAAGCTTTTGTGAATAGTTTGTTCACAGCTTTGAGGTACTCATAGCTACTTGTACTATAACTTGTTATGTAGATAGTCTAGTAAAATAATAATCAAATTAGCCGACACCCGAAGGCGGGTGCTTGTAAGGACTTATGAATATGTATTCACGTCGTTTCGAATGAGCCTCAGAGGCCCGGGGAATATCTCAGTTCATTGAATGGAACCTACTTAAGAGCGTAAATGTATAACCATCTTAAAGGCTCACTGAAAGATCAAAAGACCAATGAGAAAAGGTGCTATAATTAGTTCTTTATATTAAAGTTTTATTTATACAACTATGTATAAAAAGGCATATACAAATAATAGAGATGAAACAGCTTTGTAAACGATCTACAGATTGGTCAACTGATCAAAATCATTACCAGACGGATGCGTTCCCAAAATGCTTCCAGCATTGCCACGCTGAATGGAAATGCTAATGCGTTGACCCAGATAAGAGCCCGCTTTCTGGTCACGCGATGCTTTGACCAGTCCCCTGAAATAATTTTATTTGTACTCGTATTATTGTGTGTCATTTTCCTCTCCATGTGTGTTTCATTAACCATATGTATAAAAGGTACTCGAGAAGGTTGCCTATCAGTCCCCAATGCCCATCCGGTTAAAGAAAAGAACAACAATATTATTTTGAACTAGCTTCTGCCCACGGCTTCGCCCGTGTGTTACCCGGATAAAAGTAGCCTATGTGTTATTCTGATGTATAAGCTATATTACTGTAAAGTTTCATCAACATCCGTTCAGTAGTTTTTGCGTGAAAGAGTAACAAACATCGATCCTCACAAACTTTGGTCAACTGAAATACAAGGTTAGTTCCTCTATTACTGAAATAGTCTGTTAATAAAGCACAGTTTTCTGAGACTACAGATCGTTTTTTATAGGAATTAGTGTTTTTTTTATCTGTGGCCTTTTTTGACAGTTTTATTCGGTCTGCTACAGATTAAAAATAACAACTTTTATTATGTCAAGCTTCAAAATGTTTTCCAGAGCCTTGCCACAATAATTGGCATCTCATTTAGGCTGCAGAAGATAGGTAGTTATAAACTAGGTAGGTACAGTGTAATCGAATTACCTACTCAAGTATCTACTCTCAAGGATTCAAGGTTTTCGCTTAATCTAGTGACTTTGATGAAAAAATAGGATCTTGACTATTAATTCCGTTTACAATAATCAAATGTTATCCAAACCATGTCAATTTGGATAACATTTGATATTTGATCATATTTGAGCCTTCGGTCTCAAGATTCAAATAAAATTATTAATTTAAACAATCTTCTTCGTATTCGTCTCAGCAAACCCTTACATTTAAACCCCATATCATTGGGGTGCATAAAAAATAATTGGTCTGCCGCCATCTTTGGGAGTCTATTATTGTAATATAAAAATAGACTCCCAAATATGGTATATTATAATAATAGATATTGGATTTAGAATGTTGTCACTAAGCTAACCATGCAATGTGTATGCAAAATGTCAGGTCCATCGGAAAGAGATAACTGTTTTTTTTAATTCAATTGAAAAAAAATACCGATATGTACTAACTGACAAGGCAAGTTAAAACAATAATATTAAAAACTTGTAAAAATGTATACATAATAACAAATAAGATTAAGATCCATGAATTTGCAACACAGCGATGCTAAGCAATACTCTCTCAATACACAGAACGTAATGATTGGTAAACAATTTCTTCGAAACATTCGATAATGTACATCTAAAATTCATTTATTTTCCCTAGGTACTCGCAAAATCCATTAAACCGCCAAATGTAAGGTAAGTATATCGAATAAACAAAACGAGCCAATTTTCCTTTATTACAAGCCGTAAAAGTTCTCGGCCATTTTCACCAAAACGGCCCTCGTATTAACAATTATTGATGTCAAGGTCAGCGTTTGTAATAAATAGATTTTTATTAAAACATTACCCCAGCTGATGGGGTCGCGAATGACATATTTTATTTTATCGCCACCCGGATTTAGCCAACCGTGGACAGTCATAAATCGGGATAACCAATCATAAGATCCGGAATTTATGATATATGCATTTTCGTATAAAGTTTTAATTAACATTACGATTGTACATTACCATAACTAACTTAAAAATTAAAACATTGCTATCATAAAAATACATATAGATTTTATTTCAATTTTGAATTGAATACAAAACCATTATCCAAATGTCTTATGTATGTCCTACATAAGTTAGAACTTTGTTATTGTTTTTCTTTTGGTCTAGAACTTAGACATCATCAAGACTCTAAAAATAATAAGAAATTAATTATGCATTATCCAGTTCTACATCAAGCAACTACAAGTAATTTTTACATCGTTTCCTGGTGATTTGTGGCAGTAAAATCTATGTAAGAACCAACCTTGAGGCCATTCAAATTTAAAACGGTTCGGTTAAACAAATCGATACTTTTACTCTGAACACATATACCAGCATCTTGTGCCGCGGGTTCTTTAGAATAAATATATTTAAACCAAGAAATCGCCTACTATAATTTCAAAACTAATAAAATAAAGTATTTTAGTGCATTCTCAAAATATGTTTGTACCTACTGGAATATCTAATGAATAAACAAGGCAATTCCTACCAGATTGAACTAGAAATCACCCAAGAAGTAGTCTCAAGTAGTTCCATCAAATGTCGTTTATGTGTTTCAACTCAGTTTGTCGTAACTGGGTTAGCACTTACTATTTCACCGCAAATGTTTATGCAAACAGCCTGCAGATAAGCTTCCTACTGTCCCCCGCCCTATGGTTTACGAGTGGAAGTTTCAGCATAAGTGGATGTAAAGTGTCCAACTAGATATTAGTTTTACCTTATTTTGTCAAACCTTTTTTATTCTTATTGAGAACCAGCGCAGCCATGTATTATAACGTTTAATGCTGAATTAAGCTGAAAGGACTTAGTTTGACCCCAAGCATTTATTTTTATAATCTAACTCTCGTATAACTTTCGTCCTCCATTCCAACTCGACTCAGGGCATCTTGAGGATCCCTCAAAAACATCTTTTGTTTGGTACTTTAGTTGAACTTTCTCCTTACTTTTCCTAGTTGTAGTAGAGTATTATCAGACGTAGTCACACGTCATTAGTTCGAGGAAATTTATATCAAGCCTGCATAACTATGGCTGTTGACAAATGTCAAAAACATCAACTTGGAGGAATGTTCAATGTAGATCGTAAGATACCTTGAGATGACAGTTGAATTGTTTCACTCATTCGAAGAAATCTGTTGAATAGAATTCGAATAGAGGACCTTTTGATGATTAAAAATACTGAAACAGAAAAGTGACGTCTAAGAATACGGGGTTAAGTCTAGTGTAAGAACCACCTGTTGTTTTTGGATTCAAATTAATATATTTTCTTTCTTTCTTTTTCTCTTCTTTTGTGTACGTAAAAGAAAAAATAAAGCAGTAAATAATAAATTGTGAATTATTTACAATTTCGTAAATGTGGCTGTTTACTCGACTACTCGTACGGAAGGTTATATCTGATTCATGCTCTCGACCAATTTCATATTTCCATACAACGAAACCCGATTCGTATTCTCCTTCAATAAAGTTGAAAATGCAATAACCATAGAGTGACCGAGGCAAGCATAACCCATGATAGATCTACAAAAAGAACACATTCAATTTCATTTCATCAGCAGCAAACCGTTGCAATGGCTAAAAAAGCTGAATGACGCCATTTGATGGAAGAGTCCCTGTGAAGAATATTGTACGATTGATATAAAAGCGTCCATAGGCTACGATGACTAACAGGATTGCCACATTGTGGGGTAAAAAAATAAAAATGTAGTTGTCAAGAAATATGTCAGTTTAATAAAATTATAAGTCGTGATTATTGAAATGAGGTATTCTACCTACTATCATATCCTACTCCTACTATCCTATCCTACTAATATTATAAAAGTGAAAGTTTGTCAGGATGTTTGTTACTCTTTCATGCAAAAACTACTGAACGGATTTGATGAAACTTTACAGTAATAAGCTTAAACATCAGAATAACACACAGGATACTTTTTATCTGGGTACCACGCGGGCGAAGCCGTGGGCAGAAGCTAGTATACAACTAAAGTGGTAAACAAGCGAACGGCCCACCTTTGCCGACCCTGAAGCCTAACGGGTGCCTGTTATTACTCGGAAGCTATACCCTTCAAATCGGAACACAGTAATGCAAGCATTTCTTCTTGGCGGCAAGCCAAGTATCAAATATATCTTGATAATATTAGCGGATCCGATAAAATCTTAGCAAACCAAACTACTTACTTAATAAACTACAAAAAGATAGATAGATAGATAAATCATTTATTAGCAACTACTTATTAATTTAATATATAACTAAGATGATTGGACTGCTGATGAGATAAGTAGCCACAAATTGGGATGGGACTCATAAAACGCCTGGTGAAGGTAAGTAGCGCGCTGATTTTCCGTCCTGTCCCAATATCAGAAGCAGATAGTTTCGATATAAAACTAACAGTTTCTTATCCAGTTACTTATATAAGCTTAAAGAAGAATAGTTCAATACATTCATTTACTATTTTTTTACAAACTTAGTTAGAATTATGTAAGTAAACTTTTTATTTTACATGAAGGTATTGAAAAATAAATTTAGTCGCAATTTATGTTCAGAAGCCTAATTGGTAATATAAATTATTGACAAAAATAGGAGAACAAGTCTTTAGATCTATAAACTTAGGTCTTTAATCAGGTAGGCATGATAACATAAAAAAGGTGCAGGTAGGTACCTACCAATAATAAAAACAGAGAACAGACATGGGTTTATAAACAAAGTATAAGCATATCATAAAGGGCAGTATCCAGAATCCATAATATCACAAGCAGTGAACTTCTAAGGTGTAATGATGATGATGATGATGATGACAACGATAAAGAGAAGTGAGCCTTAACTTCTCTTTATCTTTGTCGTAATGACCATCAAACCACTTGTGCAGAAAGAAGTAGTTGTTTACACTTGCGTTTGAAGGTCAATACCAAGGATGATTGATAGAAAAGGCTTTATAAGTCTGTTTAGCTCTACATTGTTTGCGCGGAAGTAATTAATAAAACGAATATACTTTCAAGCGTAGCATATTATTTTTGCAAATATAAAAGACAGGATACCTTAACTGACAGGTTTGAGAACCTCAAAGAAATTGCGGCTCGAGAGGATAATATTTATGAATTTTATACAAACTTGAGTGGCGGCAAAAAAGTTAAATAGATATCAGTTTTAAAGTTCTTTAAGATCGCGATCAAGTTTTGGCAAGTTCATGTTTAGTCGAAAGCATAGACCTAAATTATTTGCTTACTTCTTCGTTAGTGTTCCAATAAGCAGCGATGGGCTTGCAACATGAAACGTGGAAAACTTATTAACATAAAATGGGTTGAATAGAGATGAAAGAGTGAATAGAGACAAAACGGAGAGTGTAATTCCTCTACAAAACCACCAATCCTATCCTACTAATATTATAAACGGGAAAGTTTGTGAGGATCGATGTTTGTTACTCTTTCACGCAAAAACTACTGAATGGATTTTTATGAAACTTTACAGTAATATAGTTCATCAGAATAACACATGGCTATTTTTTATCTGGGTACCACGCGGGCGAAGCAATGGGCAGAAGCTAGGAATTACTATAGCAACAATACTAGTAGGTACATAGTATTGTTGTAGTGAGTTAGTTTTGTAGAGTTATTAGAGGAATTTCACTATCCGTTTTGTCTTTATCGATCACTGCGGCTCTATTCACCCCATTTTACTGTACTTGCAAAACGCGGGCTTATGCCAAATATAATGTTTGGGCCTCTGACTACCTTCGACTTGGTATATTTTAAGATCTACTGATTATGTATCTGAGGATAGCCATCATGGATAATAAAGTTGTGAGCGTGTTTTTTAGATGTTCTATTCTTACTAACTTATTTAAGTTATTAGTACTATGACTATTGTATTACTTATTTAATACAATAGTCATAGTACTTATACTGCACAATCTAAGTACGCGCAGTCAGCGACCAAAGTAGATCAACGTGCCTTCTGAGAGTCTATGTTGAGTTTAACATACAAAAAAAATATTTAAAACATTTTTTTCATAACTCAGAAGCTGGGGAAGAGTGGATGACATAAGCTGAAAATAAGCCCTGCTAAAAAAAGCAACCTCGGTTTAGTCAGAATCAATCTCGGCTGAATCAGGTACCTATACTTTTGTTAGTGAGGCTCACGGGTGTGCGAGGTGGTTGGACCATTGCGTTGTGACGGGCGCTGCGCTGCCCTCTGTCAGTCGTGTATGGGTAGAGCACGGGGTACAGTGGTCCGACCATTTCCCACTTTTTATGGAATGTAACTTAGGTAAGCTATATGCTAAGATAGATTTAAAATTGACATCGTTTGTTAATAAGGTTGTATGGGGAGAGCGTAACAATAGTCAGATTGATTATTATCATCAGTTATGTAACTCTCAACTGGAACAAATAGATTTTCCAGCACAGCTCTCCCATTGTTGTGACGGACTTTGTAATGACCTAGAACATAGAACTATATTGGATAACATGTATTTTAAGATAGTTACTATCTTAAAATACATGTTAGAGGTGGTTATATTGTTGGATGGAACAAGCATGTAGCAACTTTTCACGGAGAGGCCAGGCTGAAATTTTTGATCTGGATTGAAGCTGGTAAGCCTATGAGCGGTAGAGTTTATGACGATATGTGTGAGAGCAGAAAGTCCTTTAAAAAACAACTAAAGTGGTGTCAAGACAGACAAGAACAGATCAAAATGGATATTCTTGCCTCTCATGACACGGCCAAAGACTTCAAGCATTTTTGGAAACAAACTAACAAAATGAATGCTAAGTCTGGCCTCCCTCTGAGTGTGAATGATGTTAGTGACCATAAAATGATCGCTAATCTTTTTAAAGATCACTTTAATGTAAATCTGCCGCCGGACTCTACCGCCTCTGGGATGATCGATGTTGGGACTGTCATGCACGAGAGAACCACAAGTTTTAAAGCCAAAGAAGTGAGAAAAATTATTCAAACTATGCAACGAGGCAAATCTCCGGGGCATGACAGTCTCAGCATTGAGCATCTGAGATATGCGGGTGTTCATCTGCCGCGTTTGCTCGCCATGTTTTACAATCTGTGTTTGTGTCATGGGTACTTACCTGAAGAGCTAACTAAAACTATAGTGGTTCCGATTGTAAAATGCAAAACGAGAGATGCGTCGGACAAAAACAACTATCGGCCCATCTCACTAGCGACCATAATGGCAAAGATCCTAGACAGCCTGCTTAATGACGTAATGCTGCGACACGTCCACCTTCACGATGCCCAATTCGGTTTTAGGGCTGGGCTCTCGACGGAGAGTGCGATCTTATGTCTTAAGCAGGCTGTCAGGTACTACAAGGAGAGGAAGACGCCGGTGTACGCTTGCTTCTTGGACCTGTCCAAGGCTTTTGATACAGTTCTGTATGATAAGCTTTGGTGCAGGCTGGGAGCGACGGGTGTGCCGGCTGATATCGTCTCCATGCTGAAAAACTGGGATAACTACCAGCGAAACCAGGTGAGATGGGCGGGTGCGTTGTCTGACGCTTACGGCATGGAGTGCGGTGTGCGGCAAGGCGGGATAACATCTCCTCTGCTGTTCAACCTCTATGTTAATGATCTCATCGGCGAGCTCAGCAGCAAACACACAGGTTGTTTTGTAGATGGAGTCGCCGTAAACAACCTGAGTTACGCGGATGACATGGTGCTGCTGGAACCGTCGGTGGGTTTTATACGCCAGCTGGTAAAGACCTGTGAGGCATATGCGGCTGAACATGGATTGAGGTATAACTCTAAAAAAAGTGAAGTTCTCGTGTTTAAGAGTGGGAGAGTTCGACCAATCCATGTTCCGCCAATTATGCTCAATGGTGCGGCTCTACAAGTGGTTAGAAGTTTTAAATATCTGGGGCACATTGTCACTGAAGATTTAAAAGATGATGAGGATATTGAAAGGGAGCGCAGAGTGCTGGCAGTCCGGGGTAACATGCTCGCACGCAGGTTCGCTCGCTGCTCGAGAGAAGTGAAAATCACTCTGTTTAAGGCTTACTGCCAGTCCTTCTACTCGAGCAGCCTCTGGTTAAACCACACCCGGCGGGCTGCCAGCTCTCTGCGAGTCCAATACAACAATATCTTCAGGATGCTGATGCGGCTGCCTCGCTTTTGCAGCGCATCGGGGATGTTTGCGGAGGCGCGCACGGACGGCTATCACGCGATTATTCGCAAGAAAGTCGTTTCCCTTCTCCAGCGTACGCGAGCCAGCGGCAACGGCATCCTGAAGATGATTATAGCACGGGCAGACTGCCCCATTCAGAACAGGTGGATGCAAGTAGTGATGGGCTCCATCTGATTAAATTTTAATTCATTTTATTTAATTTTTGTGTATTTAGTCACATTAACTTTTGTATAACATTTTATCTCATTCAATTTTAATTTTGCTGTGACATTTTATTTTATGATTAAATTTTTATCCTGTAATGTATAGTGTTAAGTTTATGTATAAGTATTAATATTGTATGGATTTTTATAATCTGAAATAAATGAATAATAAAAAAATAAAAAAAAAATAGTTTGTGGCAGTAAAAAAATAAATATTTCCAAAAGACGATTTCACAAAATTTCTAAATAGATGAAAAAATAATGGCCAAGTTGAAGTAACTTGGCCATTATTTTTTCATCAACAATATCACTTGCGAAATCTCAGATATTGTCAAAATTAAGAAGACGGTCGCAAAGTTTAGCAAGATCAACATTTGTACAGAGTATAATTTACAAGTTAAGATGTTTGAAAGTTTATACCAATTATTGTCAAATAACAATAAGAGAGCCATGTTGGCCTAATGCGCGGGCGCTACCCCGACTTCCGATCGGATGGTCGTGGTATTGAACTCGGTCGTAGACTAATACATTTTTGCACTCGAAAGAATAATTTGCGCTTTAACACGTGCTCAAAGGCACGGAGGAAAACATTGTAAGGAAACCCGGCATGTCCTAGAATCAAAAAATCGGAGGTATATGCCATCAGTTAGTGTTCCAATAGCAGCGATGGGCAGCGATGGGCAGCGATGGCCGGTTACGTGGAATGCTAAATACTTGCAAAAGACGCGAGCATATGCCAAAAATGTAATGGTTGGCCATGCCTTCGACTAATCTTACTTGGTATCTTCAAAGATTTACTCACTACGTATGGATTTGCGTGCTTGTTTATAAAACTAAAAAAAATACTACACAGGAAAATTAAATAACAAAATGCTCATCACATTCTTCTTTCTTCGAATACTTTTTGTACCTTCTTTGTACAATTAATTTTCTGTGTTGAAACACAGAAAATTTTTACTTAGAAGGCAAATTAAATTAATTATCTCAGTCAAACCAATTTATTAGAGACAAGGAAAAACATTTATATTTTCATAAAGAACAACTGTTTCAAAGATGTACATGGTTTTGTCAATAGCGGCACGATATTAATATCATAATTAAAATTAATACATAATTGAAGTTTGAGTCTTTGCATAAGGCCTAAGCATAAGGTCGCTTGTACACGGTAAAAAAAATGTTAAAACTATATATAAAACTGTTCCGTTACTGATTGGAGGATCAATGCACAGCCTAAACCATAAGTCCTAGAAGCGTGAAACTTGGAGGGTATATTCCTTTTATGGTGTAAGGGTTGCAATAAGAAAGGAATTTGAAAAATTTTATCCCTAAGGGGGTGAAAAGAGCTGAAAACCTTTGCATGAAAAATCGTATTTCTTGAACTTACAGTCTTGAAACTTCACATAAATATTCTTCATTCCAAATGATAAATGTCTTATATAATTATCTCCTCAAACTACCCCTCTAAGGGGTTGTAGAGGGTGTCCAAGTTTATATAGGAACTTTTTAACGAGTGGTCCAATTTGTTTGAAAAACGGCATAAATATTATTCAGTACAAATGATAAAAGACAAATACATTATTTTTCTAAAATACCCTCAAAGAGGTAGGATGGTATGTTAAATTTGTTTAAGAAATGTTTAATGCGTGGTGCGATTTGCTGTAAACTTAGTTTGGATACATAAAATACAAAAGAACTGAATACGTATCAGGGTATTCAAAAAAGCCCTTAAGGGTGCAAGGCATGCAATTATTTTTGATGCACCTATCAATTATATATCCTACGCGAGTAAAACCGCGGGCATAGGCTAGTACACGATAAGATTGTTTTCGGACAGACGTGCGTAAGGTGTTGTATACTGATCGAGTCGCTAACTATCAATTGTTTGAGAAGAAAATAAACACGTTAACAAGGAAACAAATAAAAAGCGCGTCGTGTCAAGCGCAGAGAATATATTTTTCTTGTTCAGCGCCGAGGCAGTGTACACAGTTCATGTGTAGAAACGACAAGATTTTTGCCTTGGCCCGGCATCTTTTCTTAGCGTGTCACAAGCGGCCTAAGATAAGCTGGAAATGAGATTGGAGCCCGCACTCCATTCGAATGTTTACAATCAACGTTATTGACAAGTAAGTTTGACAGGTGACATTTATGTGACGGGGAAAAAAGGGTCGGAGTGAAAAGGGGGTAGAAGGGGCAATGGCAGATTCACTTACAAAACAGGTTTAAAAGCTTTTGACTGTTTATATCGGGCTAAAAAAGAGCGTCTATCTTTGCGTTTTAATTATGTTTTAATTTATTCATTATTTAAGTCGATGGAATGCATCGTCCATCATAAATAAATAAATAATGCTAGACCTTTTTCACACAACATCATCTAGCCCCAAACTAAGCACAGAGCTTGTTTTATGGGAACTACATGACTGATATAATACTTATACATTTTTTTTAAATACATACATATTATATATAGAAACACCCAGACCCTAGACAAATATTTACAGATGATACAAATAATTGTCCCGCGGCGGGAATCGAACCCACAACCTTCTGCGTCTCAGGTTGGTCTTTGACCACTGAGCCACAGAGGTCGTCATCTTTGTGGAAGGAACACCAACAGCCACAGTTTTTTAAACTGCTTTTATTCATATTTTGTGATAAATTAATATAAATATGTATGTAGATAGGTATCATCTATTGACACCTAGTAAATGATAATAAAACCTTCACGGATTTTAACTAACTTTGAAGTCTTACAAAACCGGTTGTAATGCCTTTATTGTGTTAAACCGTTGTGAACCGCAAACAAACATACAAACACACATATCCCCTCTTTGTTTCGCGGGTAAAAATCATGCCCATTTGTATCCGGCCAGGTGGGATGACGATCTGCGAAAGACTGCAGGCAGATGCTGGATGCGGCAAGCTGAAGACAGGGCGCTATGGCACTCATTAGGGGAGGCCTATGTCTGGATATGGGCCTCCCCTAATGGCAGTGGACTAATATAGGCTGATGATGATGATGATGATTTGTTTCTCAAGACCTAAGTACGTGCTGTCTACAAGTGTGGAAGCTCCGCCCGTACGGACTCAGGAATACTGCTTCCGACTTGAACGCGTCCTAATTGGTTGATTTATTTCTTGAACGGGCCTTTATTTAGCAAAGTGGGTTGGTAGAAAAACGCGCGCGGATAAAACTGTATTGGAAGGCTGAAGGAAATGTTCTGTATTTCTTGTTCCTGAAATGGAGTCCTGACCTTTCAGGACTTTTTTCGTGTGACCCTTTATGTTGTTACGTTTAGGCTTTCTTTGCTGATGGAAAGCGATTATGCAGTTTATTTTTCATCCGGAAAAGATTGAAACGTTACGACGATAATAATTGAGTCTAACTACCTTCGCCTAGACATGCATTTCTCTATCGTACGCTTCACGTACGAAGCATGCATGACAGCATGAAAGCTTGTCGATAGAACCTCGTTGAGTATTATGTACCTACGTACCTACTATTTTGGTCATGTACATTGAAAGTGCTTAGAAAGATTTCTTGTCGTGAGTATATTAAAATATATCATTATCGTTACATGATTTATTGTCATATCGTCGTTGATATTGCAATACGTTTCATGTCAGTTTTGACGGACTTTACAGGAGAGGCAGATAAAGATAAATATTTTTTATTGAAACTATCTGGTTATAGCAATAGATTCAGATAATTCGATAAATAATTTTTAGTAAGTAACGTAACGTGTCAGTACATGATTTTGTCAGTACGTGGTTAAATGTAGATGATTTTTTTTATATGAAATATAAAATGCCGTAAATAACTAAGTAAAAATTGCCTTATGTACGGTGTAATATGGCTCTACCAACCCGACTATTGCCAATTGTGTGGTGTTTTTGGTACTTGGTGGTGCCAATTGTTGTCTGGCTGCGGTGTGAAGTTTTTTAAGTCACAAAAAAGGCCAATATTGGGGTAATTTATGTATGAACTCTTAAATAATACAATAACGTTTAAAACATAAAATAGTAATTAAACTACCTATCTAAACTGTTTTCTAGTAACTTAGTAGTAGTCTTTTAGTAACGACCGCACCCAAAAGGCTAGCGATATTACCTTTTTGATTTGCGATATTCGGAACGAGGTAAGCGCCTGACCAGCCCTTTGGTCATTGGTTTCGTCCATCAGAAAATTGTATTTTAAATAAATTTCAATTTATTAGATATTTTCTCAATGGTTTTTACTGGAGGGTATACTGTGTGGATAGATAAATAGGTACTCATTAGAGCAATTATGCAAATCGAATTGGTATGTTAAGCGGAAACTCAGTTACATTAAGCAATTTCTTTAGATAAGGCTCTATTAAGAGCTTATTAAATTAAATTGCGACATAAACACAAGTTATAACATAATAATCGTGACTGAGCAAGCTCTGATAAATGAACCCCTCAGGCTATTTGAAGCTTTATCTCGTAGTCATAAGATTGAGTTCTAGATGTAAAATGTTTTTGCATTATCTGTTTAAGCTGGGATCCTGGAGCCTTTATTGCTGTAGCTGGTCATGCGAGGCGTTTATTGGTATTTTCCTCTTTAAATATCCTGTACAAATAAGCAACAATTCACCCTCCATTGATTCCTTTTTCGTAACGAACTTGACGGAAACAAAAGACTCATAAAAAGTTATTGTGTTCTGTGAGTACTGAATACGTGGGTTATACCACAAATCTCCACTGAATATCGTCACAATAAAAAAGACGTCACTCTTTTTTAGGGGAGAAAAGAGGGATTAAAAAAAAAAATCTAGAGTTCCCCCCTGATAATTCCCCTTAAGGGGGTAAACTGGAATAAAAAATGCTAATTACACTTTTCCCCCCTTTAAAAAACAATTTAAGGGGGGAATGCGATGGTACGGAAGCGATGTCATGAAAGCCAGAAAACAACATGAAAATAAATGCTTGAGCAAAAGACGAAAGCACAAAAGATCCCTACTAAGAGGCCGGTTAAACTGACGCGGTGGCGGTGGCGGTGGCGCTGGCAGTATTTTTATATTACTCTTTTCTATTCTAATTTTATTTATTTATTGCTTTCATGCACATAACATAGTTTGTATAGGTCTAAGTAATACATTGAATAGGCAGGTAGCTACATCGGCCCTATAAGGGCGCTGCAACGTGAGTTCGATCATGCAGATGTGTGTAACAATTTTACCAAATAATAAAATTTAAGGTGTCCTGGTTATAAAACATAATCAAATTTTATAATCATAATCAACTTTTTATTGCGACAACCGAAACAAAATTGTACTATTGAAAAAAATACAAGCTGACATACATTTTAACTGAATAATAAGCGAACATTACTTAGTGTAGGACGCCCTCCGGCCAGGTGGGATGACAATCTGCGAAAGACTGCAGGCAGATGCTAGATGCGGCAAGCTAAAGACAGGGCGCTATGGCGCTCATTAGGGGAGGCCTATGTCCAGCAGTGGACTAATATAGGCTGATGATGATGATGATTACTTATTCAACGAGATCACAAAAAAATGGGAATACTAAATTAATAATCGATTAACATAATCACATGTTTTCATGCGATTCTGCGTATAACCCTATCAGAAGGGAAAATCGTTGAAAAAAACATGGTTCAGGTTCAGGATTAATTAAATCTTGAATTAAAACTTCGTATTTATGTTCACTGTTTATTCTTTCATTATAATTTCTAAGTATATTTGTATAACGAAGTTGTCGGTTAACTTTCAACATAAGCAATTCGTCAACGAAATGATTGCTCCCAGAGCGGCAGTTACGTAAAAACTCGGGTATGCGAATAATGTGTAAAGAAAATAACGGTTTTTAAAGATGGGATATAGCTGATTCTACTCATTTCTAAATTAAATAAACAATCCAGGGCATTGGATGTATGGCTATGGATGTTGGAAAGAATAATCTTTCCAACATTCTTAGACGCCCTTCAAGAATAATGAGACTTGTCATATTATCAAGACTTGTTTTTTGACGATTCAGTAGTACATTATTGCAGAGACCACGATATAGGCAATTGCCATTCATCCATAGTAGTAATGTAATTAACAAATTACAAATTAGTGATTGAGATTCGTTCTCATGTAAGCGACGTCTATTTGTCTTTTTGAGAATAAAGTTATTTAAACTTAATATTTTTATATGTAATCCTACAACTATTATAAATGAGAAAGTTTGTAAGGATGTTTGTTACTCTTTCACGTAAAAACTAATGCACGGATTTTGATAAAACTTTACAGTAATATAGCTTTTACATCTGAATAACACATAGGCTACTTTTTATCCGGGTACCACACGGGTGAAGCCTAGCTGGCAGAAGCTAGTATAACTATAAGTGAATTTATTTAAAACACGACATCAGTGGTGCGGCGGTCAACTTACCGTCTGCGACGCAAAAGTTGCGGGTTCGGTATGCGAAACAAATGTTTGCATGTTCTACAGATATTTGTTCCGGGTATGGTGTTACCATGTTACTCGTAGTTTTTGTAGGTGACTAAAAACAGCACGGCAATTTTACGCAGTACCGTCTTATAAGATAACTAGCTTCTGCCCACGGCTTCGCCCGCGTGGTACCTGGATAAAAAAGTTTGCGTGAAAGTGTAACAAATATCCATCCTCACAAATTTTCACGTTTATAATATAAGTAAGATAGGATATGGTAACTCGTATATGACTTCGATTTGTCAGTCACTTTTAGCGGTGTTTTGATCAGATAAATGAACAAGCTGTCTTATAAACCACAATAAGTTTTGTTGTACTTTGTGATTTGGTTTGATCGTAATCAGCTTACTGTATGAAACAAAAACATTATACATAATCGCATTGACTCGTGTGGGCTGAATATATTGATTATGGCTTTGAGCTTCGATTAAAATCAACCAAAAGCCATGACTTATAAAAGAAAATAAGTACTTAAGCAAAGATAGAACAGTCACACCTCCTAATATACATGACGTCACTATGTATTTTTTAGTGAGTCTAGCTTTGGGGAGATAATTTACATAACGTCCAACAGTAATAGTAATAAATAATTATGATGATTAAGACTTGCGAATATGCAAGTTGGTCTCGTTTCCGTAGAATTCCAAAAAAATATAGAGTCCTGAACAGAAATATTAGAAAAGTCACGTAAAAATACAGTGAAAAATGTTCCGCCATCTGTTATTCCATTTAACAGAATGCATGAGTTATTGCTAACGTTGAACTGTGAGCACTGACAGTGAATTTACAAAAAATACAAAGGTTATAATTTGACTCCATTGTTTGTGAAGGTTTATTCAGAAAAAAAGCGAGGATTTCCCAACGAAAACAAACTAAAGTTAAAGTTAAGTTAAGTGTTGGTAGAGAAGGAAAAATCAAAGTTTACTACGCTCTCGGTTTAATCTGGGAACCAAAACTATCCTCACTCGTTTTCTATTAGACACTTTCACTCTAGCTTTGCCCTACAACAATCACAATAAAGTAATCAATGACCAACACCAGGATTCAAGGCACGCGGTGATTTCCAGCCGGTGGTGTCGTAACGTAAAGCAGGATTGCCGCAGCGGTGCCGCTTCGGTGTACAATCGAACTCACCTCGTCTCACTGGTTGCAAGTCCAGATGTGTGATTCTATTCCAAACAACCTTTTTGCAGTACGGCACGCCGCAACGTACCATGTGGATTGGCTGTTTCTTACGTGTTCTTGGTTGAGTAAGTTAGCCCAGTTCCTTAAAGGCACATAATTGTTTATCCAAACGTTTCTGGAAGTTGTTTGATGCGGTAATAAAAAGCAAGTTAGGTAAGTTGTCCAACTCCTCCGCAACTTGTTTGGTTTATAGTTAAACAACTTTGCGGGACCTTCAATTTATTCGCTCAAGACTTGGCAAGGAGCTACTTAAAAATGTTAAACTGTGTCTAAGCTTGGCTCACGCGGCAGATAAGATCTCATTATGCAGAGGAAGTAAATAGGAGTGTTTTCACTACACGCACGGTAAAATGACACGAGAATATTATCATCACTTAAATACATTAAGTATGACTACAATAGCGTTATACTCTTTGACGACTAATAATAATAATAATATTATTAGTAGTTAAGGCGGGGTGGGCAGTAAAGTGTGATCTTTCATCACCTCGTGTAACATTATAAAACAAAAGTTGACATAGTTTAATTAGAGTAATATAAAACATATTTTAAAATGAACAGAAATTTTAAAAGTGGTTTGGTATATTCTCAAAAACTCGCAAACTACTTACTCTTTGAATGTTTTTGCGTTTTACAGTTATCAATCATCTTAGCTAAAACAACATATTTTTTTAATCTATTAGTTAGCTATACTTGTATTGTATTGGTAAGTTTTGGGTTTTTTATTTGAAGTAAAGTATGTTTATTTTATACGGAAGTTTTTTACATGCTGCCATGGGGTTATTGATTTTATGAACATGTTATTTTGCATTTTTTTACACAAGGATTATAACGGTCTATAACACAGAATGAATTTCAAATCCGAGTTTGACCCCGTCTTAAACCCGGTCACATGATACACAAGGCATGAAAATATTTTAATGATATTAAAACATATTTTTGTGTTCCATCCATAGATCGACCACACAAAAAACATACATATGAAATGAGAAACTCCTTTTTTGTAGTCGGTTTATAATAATTAAATTGTGATATTCACGATACGTTTGCAGTTCCAGTTAACGGTTTCTATTCTGCAGGTACTCGTATCATCAGAACCTTATTTTGCTTACTTTTTCGAATTAAAAACAAAAGGAAAATCGCCTACAAATATTTTTTAGGCGAGTTGTGATTCCATAAGATGATAATGTTTTTTAAGTTTTACGGGAAAAAATCCATTTCTTAGGAAAAAACTTATATGGAACCACATTAGGATAATTCTCTATACAACAACAAAATAATCATCAATATCAAACAATTAGCGAAGATATCAGGTAACAAAAATACACGATAAAAAAACAGCTCAATTGAGAACATCCTCCTTTTTTTGAAATCGGTTAAAAAACCATTGTCCAAGACTGAGCCGATATCGTGCGTTTTGTATGTTTCCTACAGTGGAAATATACAAAACGAGGCGTGGAAAGGTATAACACGTTTTCCAAGCTCACTTGTGCTGTAAACGAAACGCAGAGTTTTATAGTCCAGTATTATGTTTAATAAGTTATTTATGAAGATTGTCTCTCCTCTTAAGAGCTACTAGGGAGCTTAGAGTAAGTACCGAAGACTTTTCCAAGACATTTTGGCGTAGATCATTTTTATCGTGTTTGAAGAACAAATGTATTTGCACCTTTACGTTTTTGTTACAAACTTTTATAACATATTTACAAATTGATAGTTCAGATGTCGTAAGAAATATTTCTGAAATTATCCTGCAGGAGGATTTTTTTTTGTAAAAGAATACTTGTCATAACAAATGTTATTTATAATCTAAGTCATGCAATTATTTATACTTCTAAATATCAAACGCGAGTCTATATTTATATTAGGATGCCACATTTATATTGTTTCTACCTTGAAATTTATATTGTTTCTAGCGTATCTAAACTTTTCTTGAAGTTATACAAATCAATTTTGAAAAACTACATAAGAATTGATTTCGCCGTTTTACATCCCATCATCTATATATCCTAGGACGGTTGCAAAACTCATCTAAGGATCATATAGCCTTAGGTAGATTTTATACTACCTGAAAGGTATACAAAACGATTGCAAAAATATCATTTATTTGATTCTTTACGAAGCACTATGCTAGTTTACTAGTATTTATTTAAGCACACATTTACATGTTGCAAACATTTAAAAAAAATACAATATCTAGAATACAGTTTTGATCTGGTTAGGAACATAACTTATGTGCGCACTCCAAAACAATATAATGAGTAACAGTGTTGAGCAAACAAACAACTGTGGAGTATGTTTGAGGAACAGATTCATAAAAAAATAAGTGAATAAAAACAATTTAGATGAAGTAAAGTAAAGTACAGTAAAATACCTTCCTACTAAGGTACTTAAGACAAAAACAATTATGAGAAAACTAGGAATTACAATAACCTATCTACTATCTACCTATTTAATGGACCTTAGGGCTATGAATGAGCGTCAAATCCCCGTTACATATCCCCAGTATGCTAGTTTGCCAATTTAACTGTGTAAAAAAAAGAGTTTTTTACACAGTTAAATTGGCAAACTTGCTATTAATTACTATGTTGCTTATACAACGGCATGCTTAATACCATATATGCAATCCAGGAACACAATGACCTGTAAATTCTCGCGGAGTGGGGCCTGGTGATCTGTAATACAGGTTCCTAAGAACCTACTTCAGACACCAGTCTTTCACAAAGTTGGTACTTGTCACTAATCAATGCATCATTGTTGCCTTACTAAGAATGTGTACCTTAAAATAAAATAAATAATGCTGGACATTTTCACACAGCATCATCTAGCCCCAAACTAAGCAGAGCTTGTATTATGGGAACTACATGACTGATATACTACTTATATACATTTTTTCTTTGTAAACATAATATACATAGAAAACACCCAGGCCTGAGAGAAGTAAATAATCATTATATTCTATTCAATGAACATATTAACCGACAACGCAACACCATAAACCTACATTCAACGTGATTGATACAGTTTAAATCTTGCCATTATTCTCATTAGGGAGAGGACGGGGTCGCCCGGGAATCTCTAGCATACTTTATTGTTATCCCATTAGCTCGCTAAAAAGTTATCTGAAATTCGAGATGGAAAAAGCATCAAAATTTCAATTGCGATACTGTTTACAGAGAATTTTTTACTGCTAGTTTCAGGTAAATGCTGGTAGTCTGAAATCTGAAGGAAAGTTATCACGAAACAACGTATCTACAGTTTAAATCTTGTCGTTATTCTCATTAGGGAGAGGAGAGGGTCGCCCGGGAATCGTAAGCATACTTATTGCTATCCCATTAGCTCGCCAAAAAAATTACCTGAAATTCAAGATGGGAAAAGCATCAGAATTTCAATTGCGATACTGTATTCAGTGAAATTTTTACTGCTAGTTTTAGGTAAATGCTGGTAGTCTGAAGTCTGAAGGAAAGTTATCACTGAAACAACGTATCCGAAGTAAATTTCTACGATATTTTAAAAATTCAGACATATTTCCATCACGTATTGCAATACAGGGTGTTTTTACGTATACAGGGTGTTGTGGCATGTGGTGTTAAACCTACCTAAACATATTTTTTAAAACTTTAACTCGTGTCTAGTCTAGAGATCTTTTTTTAGAAAAGAGGAGAGACAAATGATGGAAGAACAAGTGTAATGACAAAATCCAGTGCACCTTTCACACACTAGTATTTTCCGCTAAACCTTATAGTTTCAAAATTACATGGATTCTCCGATTTCTATACGATTCTTTGAACGTTAACGTCATTCAATCCACTTACTAAGATAAATATCGTAGAGCCTCCACCGCAGAGAATTGTAAACATAATTAAGACTACCGCCTACACATTTTGTATGTAGGATGCGCGGAATATTAATACACATCCTACGTAACGAGTATTACCTACTTAGGTACTTATGTGGCATGTAACATGCCATAATACCAAGATTTGCATCTAAACTAGGCGCCGGCAGGATGCCAGCAAAGTTTGCAAGAAGCTGCGCGCTGTAACCATATTCTACTTTAACTGCCTACCTAATTGTTGGGTAGGCTTTAGGGCTGGACTATTGTGCCAAAAAATAAGGCAGTCCAGTCCATTTGGTGTATGTCGTTGAATAGTCAAAGTCAATAGGATTTTATTCATTGAAATCACAAGGATCATAATGGTACGTTAACTTAATACGTTAACTTAATACGTTAACTTAATACGTTAACGTATCAAGTTAACGTACCATTAGTTACAACACACATTAGTTTCATTTTTTGAGTAATTCACGTTGTTTCTTCGTACACGAACATGACTAGAAGAATCAGTGAATAGTCACGCGTAGTGTTTACTATATACATATAGACTTACAGCGAATGCACTTGCACTGCTCAACTCGATGATTACTCAGGAACCAAAGATAGATGTATTTATTATGAAAAAACCTATATTCGTTAATTACTGTATGATTTTTTTATGTTCTCTGTAAACTGTAATATCTTTAGCCCTAAAACGTTTTGGCCCTTGGCTGTAAGTTTGAGAGGTATTTAATAAATAAATAAATAAATAAATAGACGACCTCTGTGGCGCAGTGGGTGAAGGCCCGCCCGAGACGCAGATGGTTGCGGGTTCGATTCCCGTCAGCTGGGGAAATATTTGTAATATCTACAAATATTTGTCTTGTGTCTGGGTGTTTTCTAAGTATATGTATGTATTCACATAAAAAAGTATATAAGTAGTATACCAGTCATGTAGTTCCCATAATAAAAGTTCTGCTTAGTTTGGGGCTAGATGATTGTGTGTGAAAAATGTCCAGCAATATTTATTTATTTATAGTGTTTACTATTCGCGTTAACTCTATCCTAATTATGCATCGCTTAGTGTACCGTTGTACACTGTTTAGTTCTAAAACCGAGCGCCAGAACAGTCTGACCTAAATTGAACTACATACTAGCCGGTGCATCACTCGAGGCGTTGTTCATCTACAGAACGCTTAGATTCAACACTACCTAGGGAAGCTATACACTAAACTTTGATCCGAAGCTATCGAAAATTATTGTACAACACAAACTTCGTGAAGCGATTGGGAAAAACAGTCGGGTACTCTTAATGTTTCTCATGGTTTGTTCGTGATACCATTTGTATTTCTTTTTTCTGTATCTGAGTTTTACGTTGAAGCCGTAAAACTCAGATACAGTTTGCTTCATCCAAAAGGGTGTGTGGAAAGGTTAACACGCATGTCTTTTTATTGGGGAATGTCACATGATGTGACAAATATGATTTGATATGCGACGTTGCTGTAATTGCTTTTTTTATTGCCTCTTGTTTAAAGATTCAAAAATATACGTGAAATTTTACTGTAGAGGGTTTAACTGCCAAATACAAATCCTATTTTGATCTTTGCGTCAACAATCGTACAATCAAGTATTACACTTAGTAATACTTCAAGTACACTGTAAAGTTGGCACAGCACGGTACCAACAAGATTCGTATAGCACCTACGTATAGCTTAGAAATATGGCAAAATTTCTAAAGGAACTATATAACTATGAATCATAGGTGTAAAGAATTGATTTATATAACAACAGGTTTTGTGTTGAATCCTACTAATATTATAATCGCGAAAGTTTATGAGGATAGATGTTTGTTACTCTTTCACGCGAAAACTACTCAACAGATTTTGATGAAACTTTACAGTAATATAGCTTACGAGTATATATCAGAATAACACAGTGGGCAGAAGCTATCGTATAATCCTATGTAGGTATAACACTGGTTTGATTAGATTTTGATTGCTACATGACAATTTATGTCATCATTCTGGGGGTGGTGTACAAATCCCATTATTACCCCTCCGGGGTCAAAAGATTGATCTTTAAATGATTAAGTATTTTTTTTATAATCAGTTGTGTACTAGACAGTCTAATCGCTTTCAGCGATAAAACCGCCCATTGTGCATTTTTTTTGTTATTTTATTATGTTTCTCTGTTTTGTATTGAAAAATGGTTTTAGGCACAATGAAGAGTTTATCTATCTAGTCTACCACCTTTTCCAAACTTTGTTAGTATAATATCCAATCAAAGGGGGCTTTAGATTTTTTTTTAAAGCGTACAATAAAGATCGTTTTAAGGGCTGGCCGCTTATTGTAAGAAACTGCCCGTAAAATTCTGACCTTGCGCATACATTTTATACCAGACCAGTGCATCCGCTCGATCCTCAAAAATTCTGACTGTCAGCGAAGCCTAGTAACAAAATGTATGCGTAGAGTGCATTTCAGCAGTCGTCAGGTTTTTTGAAGGATTTTTTTTACAATGTGTTAATATTTGTATCATTTTGTTTCAGATGCAAAGATGATGTAGCAACAATGCGGGTGCCCGCCGCTGGGGCGCTGTTGCTCGCCGCGCTCACAGCCCTGCCCTGTCGAGGTAGGACTTATACTGCTCAATCCAGGGGGGGAGGGGGGGGGGGGTTAGTGGGTTCGAGCCCCAAATACGGAAATGCGTTGGGCATTTTCTCCCCCTAAAAAAAAAGGATTGATGATTTTTCTACCAAATGTAGAATGACTATTTATCGACTTAGTACATTTGATTTAGTATATCTACACGAAGTTTGTCCCGCAGTTAGTAAGTACTATAATTGTACTTACTGGTATGCTATGCTGGTTACACAGCATAGCACATTTTATTGGACCTGGGTTAAAAGTCAGATGCGGGTAAAAAGTCTAATGCTCGTGAACTTATGAGCGTTTTAAAAGCATTTTAATGTATACAGGCCTTTGTGACCTATATCCATGAACTTCTAAAATAACAGCAAGTCAATTATTCCACTAATTGTTTACGCCAACTTCACGGTCCAACGATCTATTCTGAGTAACGCAAACGGCGGCAAGGCATTCAAAATATTTTCTTAATGCTACCAAATTGAATTTTAAATTCCAAGAGCCCTCAACTTGTGTTTTAAAGTGCCGTTATTATTCAAATTCTGTTACATTTGAAAAGGAAAATTTCGAGAAATTGCAAAGGTAAGCAGAGTAAATAAAACCGAAAAATAACGAGCCACGGCGCTGTATTTCTTCCCATTATCACCAATTTTGGCCTCAAGACGGTTTGATGATAATATTGATATTTTCATTCCAATCAATGTGATGCCAAAGTTGAAAATGTATACTGTGCAAACACTAATAAAACATTGGTGTTTGAGTGTAGACCTCAAGATTGTTTATCTCACAATAGTTTCTGTTTCAGGCACAGATGCTGAAGCCTCAAGACTTTCCAATGCGATCCTTAACTTCAGCACCCAGCCGATAATCACCAAAGTTTACCAAATGCTACACACCTCGGGGCTTAACCAAACTGAACCAAACTTTAATTACTCCACCATACCTAGTTTTAACTTTTACGGTAACCCTGAACAAACAACAAACGAAAGTTCAAAAGGAGTTAGTGGAATACCCACGGAAGACACAATAGAAAGTGACAGTAAAAATAGAAAGAGGCGGGTTGTGATAAGAGATATTACCACGCCAAGTCCGCTTTTAATGGAGAGGAGACGTAAGCCTGGAGAGACTGGGTCTAGCGCGCCCCTGCTCAATTACATATTCGATACTTATTCTAATACACATCAGCACCATAGGAATGATAAGTGAGTATCGCTTATGTTATGTTTTAGCTTATGGCCACCTTTCACTGCGAAATGATAAGCAGGAAATAGCTGAGCGGAACGGAGTAAATTAGTCCTGTGCCAGCCTTACATTGCGAAAGAGTGATGATTGAAATAGCTGAATGGAACGAATCAAATTAGTTATCGCTAAGAAATAGTTTCATTACTAAGTGGTACTTTTGTAACTCTCTGTATTCGTTCAGATCGCGCCGCTCACTCGTTTGCAGTAGAAGTTCTTGTTTCTAGTTATAGCATATGCATCCGACGAAATAAGTGATTGCTTTCTGCTACCCTGGGAAGGCCAGAACCTAGCCTGAAGATTTAACTTTTGATAAAAACGATGATAGACAGACACCAGTAAAGATATATGCTACGTACGTACCTCAGACTGTGATAGCTAATAAGTTTCCTTTTTTCTATGGTATTTGAGCTGATGATGACCGGTTTGGAGTACTAAGACGGCTGAGATGCAAGCAGTCGATTCCCGTTATGAAACGAATTTGCATGATTTGCAGATAATTGAGTAACAACACCCAAATCCGGAACAAGATCTGGGTGTTGTGGAACCATCATACACGTATTTTCTGATACCCATGACACAAGGAATAGTGTGGGGGTAGTAGTATTACGTGATTATTGGATGTTTATCCCGTATTTTTTTTTTCCAGGGTTGGCATTGGTAGCGGTATATACGCTGCCGGAGCCCTAGAAATAGAAGCATTAGTGGGCTCCACAGCACACCTGGATTGCAAAGTGGACGCCCTACACGATAAACTGGTAATAATTATATATATATCATTTATTTTATTCATATTCTAACATCATATATTACATTATTATTTAATGTTTGCATATTATTATTCAAAGTTAGTGTATCTAGTAAAAGAGCAAGTTTTAAGTTATAAATTTGATCTCATGTAATTTGCTTATGCTGTGTTCGCATTTAATTGGCCTAGGTTATAAGAACTCATCCATATTGTTAAGACAAACATTTGAAGCTGTTTGCATTCCTTTAAATAAGTAAATAAGATACCCTTTATTTTATTAGGTTAGTTTGAAGTTTGGTCGTGAAGTGGTAAGCTTTTATGATCAGAAGCGCAAGGGTTGAACACTTCCGCTTCTGAACAAAAGAGCATCCTAGAGACCCAATCCCGCTTCAAAGGATTTTTTCCTTCATACTTCACTTATTCTTCACAAACGGTCACTAGACCCTTCCCTTAGGTCACTAGGGTTATCATATTTGATCAAGTTAAGTCACTGAGTGCAGGGTGACTAATAAAGAGCTAGTGACACGACAAATTCGAGCTAAGCATGTATACTAAATGGGGTATTTCAGGTGTCATGGGTTCGTCGAAAAAGCGATGAAGATCCAATGGAGTTACTCTATACAGGAACGCAACAGTACACAGCAGATGATAGGTAAGTGGACAATTGATGTACAGTACTACTAATCCAACAAAATACGTACTGCTATGAAATGTAACAATTGGGGGTATTTACAGCTCTGTATAATTCCAAATACTGGAACCGCATTTTATTTAGACTGAAGAGCGGTCAAAAGCCGCGGGACGGCCGGACACGGACATTGGTTGCATAATCGTACTAATTTGGAAACATGAACTTTGCCGAAGTATCTAATTAAAATCGTAGTACTGTATCTAGGTATCACGAGTTTTGAGCGTAATATTGTCTTTACACGGGTGTCAGTCAGCGTTACATCAGTGCAGCTGCAAAAAATACGCCGAAATCATGCGCGCTTTTCCGCGCTATCGTTTAGTGATAGCGTTACGTGGCGTCGTCGTCGCTCGTAAAGCGTTCGTGTAACAGAGCCTAAGTTTACAGCCGATGCGCATATGCAGTACTAATAGATGGGAAAATGCAATTATAAAATATAATAATTTAACATAAAATATAAATCGGGTATTATAATAGACCTGAGGATGTCAAATATTGGGGATAAAAAATTACAAACTTGATCGTCTTTTTTTATATGAGCCTCTGCTCATGTCGTCGTCCACTTGAATTGAAATTAGCTTTTGTATTGAAATCGGTGCAGCTATTTCGGATAAAGTAAAAAACATCCGTACTTTCGCGTCAGTAATGCCAAGTGAAAGGTTTCTATAAGAAATATAACTTAGTTACATCTTAGGGCAATAACCTTTTCGTGCAATAAGGAATTACTGCCGATTATAACGGATTAAAATAAACGCATTTATATAGAGTTAGACGTTTCGTAAGTAAATTCTAACAGATAAAAGAGATGATTTTCAAATGAATGAACAGTTTTTCTTGAATCATAGCTAAAAACACTCTCGATCGAGTGACCTTTCAAACAAAAAAAAACAGATACACATGTTAAACTTATAACAGAATAAGGCAAGAAGTTTTCCACCAAAGCTGCAGTATTGGTGAATGATAGGTTAAGCCTACTCAAAATAACATGTGGATAGGCCTAAAAGTTCTTGCTTACAAACCGCTTCAAAATAACTTTGAGTTTTTATTTCGGTCAGGAACAGCTTTGGGAATAAAAATCCTCTCAAAGATAACGCGTGTCTAGCATTTTTTATTTACGAGGTAAAACTAGTATCTAGCTATCTACATTCTTTGTTTGTTTAAAACTAGCTTATGTGTGTTTCGCATTAAAATTGAATGGTTCAGTTTGCGTAGCTGAAAATTTCAACAGAAATATGAGAAATAACGAGGTAGGTACATAAAACAATAATAATATGAAATAGTATTGAAAAATATTTTATTTTTAAAAGAATGGCCGCTCCATGATTCAAATAAAATACCAACACGAGCGTACAATGCGTGCGTTCGTATCGCTGTGCATTGTGACTGCATTCTTTGAGATTGGTTTTTGTGAAGCTGATGGAATATAGATCAAATATATTTTTACAGATAGGACCTATAATGTCCAGAGATTTATACACATTTGCTTATTTGTTTGCCGTAGAAACGTGGCGCAGCAGGGTAAAAGTAAACGCTAGTAATTTTCACAAAAAAAATACTAATAACTCATTTATTTCAAGCAACATAGTAAAATACACGTATAAATACAGGGCTCATTATTATGATAAATACCCTAAGACTAAAATACATAATCCTACTATGTATAACAATATTATAAACGCGAAAGTTTGTGAGGATGAATGTTTGTTACTCTTTCACCCAAAATTACTGAAAGGATTTTGATGAAACTACGGTAATATAGCTTATACATCAGAATAACACATAAGCTACTTTTTATCCGGGTACCACGCGGGCGAAGCCGTAGGCAGAAGCTAGTAATTATATAACACAAAAACTAATTTTCTAGCCAAAGTGATTGCGACGTGGGCGCGGCTGGGTTAGGTAATCGACCCCGGAAACGTCGATAGACGGTTCCCTTAGGCTGAAGATCTTTCTTCGTAAAGGTTAACTGAGTGTTCGGTCGCTTCCTTTATTCTTGAACTATTCAGAACTATTCTTTATTGTACACACAAATAAACAATTACAAAAAGGCAGAATTAAATGACATGTACAAAGGCGAGCTTAACCCTAACAAGAGTTTTCTTCCAGCAAACCTTGAGCTAGAGAGAGGTAATTATAGAGGTAGGAGCATCACGTATTGATGACAATACGTATTAATCACGTATTATTAGTGACATCTTGGTGTCATCTCTTTCTAGATATTCATCAAGGTTCATACCACCAGACATCTGGAGATTAGAAGTGAAGGAGGTGCGTGCTTCGGACGCATCACATTACGACTGCCAAATGCCCACACATCCGCCGAGGGCCGCGCGAGTCACGTTGAAAGTTCCAGGTCGGTGGGTCTTTATTGCTCAAAATCTAAAATAACTAGCCTCCAATTACACTAACACAATGGCAATGGGGAACTGTCATTTTGACAGGCTAAGATTAACTGGCCTCCAATTACACTTACATAATGGCAATGGGGAACGGTCATTTTGACAGGCTAATCAATGTTTAAAGCTTCTAAAACTTAGATGACACTTCTCGACCTGTATTCACATTTTCTAGTTTTAGAATTTTTTATTTTGCTAAGCCACTAACTAGGCTTTAATTTACTAAAATTAAGTGCCATTATCTCATCTCCCTATTGCCATTTTAATAGTGTTATTACAGAGCTAGCCAGTGCCACACTGCCAAGCATACAAGGCTCTGAAAAGCGTCGTCAATCAATAAAAACTAATTAAATAATTAAAGAATCAGATTGGTCAGGAGTATGCGCTCCATACTATCCATGCGCCTATGAGCTAGGACTTTCAAAAGTTTTCCCAAAAAAGAAATTACTTATCATAAAATAAATGTTTTTATAGGAAAATAAATGTTTTTTAGAAAAAAACATTTATTTTCCTATAAGTTAGTAAACTTAAGTTTCAAATGTGACATGTAGATTATACAATTTTTGGAGCAAACAAAACGCTTCATCAGCATACTTATTGCATACACTAGGAATTACAACAAACTCCATCGTAACTATTTCGTGTGAGTATCTAGTAAGCATTGGGTTTTTTGCCAAACCATGAAACCATTTAGTTACTGAAAAGCAAAATAAAAATGGATACCTCAGACGTATCAGAATGTCATTAGACGAGACAGGATCATTGACCGTACACCTTAGCTTAAAATGCAACTGTGACGAATACGATATTTTACAGCTACTTACGAGTATGTTACAATATCTTAAAAAGATCTGGCTTTAACTTATGACCCAATCCCTTCTAACTGCAAAACCAATAAGCTTATCGAAATAATTCTTTTGCAGAAGTTTCAGTCCTCATCGTAGATGGAGCTGGTGCAAAGGTTGCGGAACAAGTCTGTGAGCTCGGTAGCACCGTGGCACTGAGGTGTGAGGTGCGAGGCCTAAAGATGGAAGGTGGTCCGTCACTCCTGTGGTACAGGAAAGACGATCTGCTAAACGATGATACTACTCGAGGAGGAATCAGGTAAATAATCTTTCAAGGTATTCCCTCAAACGTATGGTAAGTTTTGAGATAATACCTTCGCCACTTCGGAAAACTAATCCTTTGATGTTATTAATCTATGACGTCTATCCGCTTTATAATTATTACATAATTTATTTTGTACAATCTCTTAACCTTTCTTTCCTAGATCTTCATCAAAATATGATCAAAATCGAGTCAAATCCAATTCTATGAAATCCTCGTTCGTCTTCTTGTCCTTGTTCTACATTAAGCGGAGTTGACACAACATGTTTTCTTCTTCCACTCTTCTCTATCAGCCTTTATCTCAGTACCCACTCTTTTCATACACATGTTATCCTTCACACAATTCATTCATATTTTTTTGACGTACCTCTGCTCTTATTTCCATATTTAACACATTTTTCGTAATGTGACATTCTTACCTCCTCATGACGTGCCCAGCCTATGCAAATCTTTTACTCGCAAAATTTTCCATCACTGGTACTACTTTAGACTACCCCTGATATACTTATTCCTTATCTCTTGACCATTGACCGCACATCCATCTCAACATTCGCAAGACATTAATTATGCAATTATTTTACCATGGGTCAGAAGAAAACAGAAATAAGTCTTAATATGACTTAAACCACGTTAAGTCATATTAACCACGCCAATTTCTCACTTAGCTTCAGCTAAATCTAGCCTGCAATAAAATATGATTTCGTTCACAGTGTCCGAACAGAGTTTGGAGCAAACGGAGCCAACTCCGTGCTACGTGTGGCGAGAGTTCGTGGCGATGACGCTGGGAGATATACGTGTACCGTGGCACGTGCGCCCCCGCCCGGCCCACCGCCTGCTCACGTCATCTTGCATGTCATCAAAGGTATGCTATATATAGAATAGAATTGAATAATTTATTGGCATAGAAGTAAAACATTAAATGTTACTTAATTTCAATTTCTACATACTACGCCTCGTCAATTTCAAAATACATGAACTATTATTATTAATTTTTAATATTGTTCCAATAATATTAAAATAATTTAAGTTTGTTGAATTCAAAAATAAACAAAATACCCATTCTTACTAAAATAATTAAAAAAATATAAAAGTGTAGCTTGTATAATGTATATAGAAACAAAAACAATTCATACAAAATAGAAAAAACAAATGATTGTGTCGATAACATTTCGCTATATCGTATACGCCGCTTTACAATACCCAGCTTCATATTCACCAAATAATACCGGATACAACCGGTTTCTAAGAAAACCTATTTCAATAAGTGATTCTCGTAAATTGTTAGCTACTATAAATTTAGTAGGTGAAAATGTAGTAAATGTAGGTCTTCATAAATAATGTGAAATCTGGCAAAATAACTGAATGATGTTCTGAGAAAGTTTAACATATGCTGATAGTTAGTTCTAAAACAACGGGTGAATCTATAGATAGATAGGTATCTATTCGATTCTTGCTTGAGTTTTATATCCTGCGGCACAGATCACTCAATAGTCATCCATTATTTGCCGGCAGATCCGTGCCATTGCATATTAATTGGGCAAATATTAAGCGCAAATATATTTTTCTATCATAATTCGTTGCTTTAACAATGTGTGTGATCTTGGTACTTATGGATTAATTTTCTTTCATTTGTCTAAGGTCTTTGTACCTTTCTCAAATAATTCTTAACAACAGAAATCAACATACAACAAAATCAAGGTTTCTGTTTAAACTTGACCAATTTTGACTTTTTTCAAAACATAATCACAACGTATGACGTTATCCTTTCTGTAATTCGCTAGAAGGAGAAGAAAGCGGTATTTTGAAGGCCTATCATTTATAGGATCAAGTCAAAAAAAAAAAATCGATGACATGTCACTTGCCATTATCATCTAAAAAAACTAACCCAGTATGTATGGAAAATGCCAGCCACCTGTCCATATGTATCAAGAGCTGTTGCTCCGTAATAGGTACCTGCATAATTGGCGGAAATATTATCATATAACATAATACAATTTTATTGTTATAATAAAATATACTCTTTTTAGGGTTAAGCTCGCCTTTGTACATATCATTTAATTCTGCCTTTTTGTAAGTGTGTATTTGTGTGTACAATAAAGAATAAAGTAAAAGTTAAACATAAAAGTTAAAGTACAGCTAAATTGATAACCTATTTCCTTTTTTTAATTCGATTAAAATTTTTAAAATAAAAGTATATCATTTTCTTTCCATCAGGTGAAAGCCTTGCTGAGCTCCATCAAGGCGGTGGAACACTCCTCACGTCCCAGCCGTTGGTGGCTACATTGTCGCTATGCGTCCTTTTACAAAATCTCATATTATTACTTATATATTAATAAATTGTTCATATTTATAATCACTTGTTTTATTAGGTACTGGTGAGGAAAATTTGGTATCGGAACATAAATTGCCAGTCATGGTGCCGTATACAGGCACCAATTTTTATACCAATTTTTTTCAGAATTTGATAACCAACTTTAGTTTCATGATTGATTGCAGCGCCCCCTAGCGACTTGTTGCGACAAAATATATCTTAGAACGATCCTTGAAGTGATACAAATCGATTGAGTATAAATCGCATCACAATTCGATAAACCATTTCTAAGACGTAAATGGTAACAGACAAACAAAAACAACATTCTATAGCAAATGCATATACAGGCTCCATAAATCATACGAAAAAAAAAGTCAGTGGAAGACGTAATATACCTAATACCTCCATACCTTTTTTAAAGTTGGTTAAAAAGCAAACCAAAACACCGCACCGCTTTGAGTTTCACTTCTGAATATGGATACTGGAAACATAAAACACCAACAAAAACTCCATCAGCTGTAAAACTACCCGATAAAATGCGGCAGCGTGTTTTATTATTTGTCGAATTAAGGACTACGTACACTGAAAATGAATTTCAGAGTAAAAAGGTTTAGCTAGGAGAAGATATTAAAAAGATATCACGAACAATATTTGAATATTAGCTTGGCTGGAAAATAATGCTTAAAGCATTATTCAGTGTGATGACCTCGGCGGCGGCGTGACGGGCTGGCTGAGACGCTCGATTCTAGGACAAATTTCATTTCATTTCATTTATTATTTCACAATTGCAACAATCATTTTCAAAATTACTTAAAATTAAAATAGTGCTAAAATGTCAAAAAGTAAAAATAAAAAACAAAATTATAATCAAAATTCCTTAGTTTAAATTATCACATGTTAAATATTCATGAATGGTATAGAAACACTTTTCAAATAATATCTTTGTAAATTTGGATTTAAATGAATGAATGAAAATACCTTATTGTACACCTTAAGATACAAACAAAATAAACAGTAACACATTATGATTAAAGTACAATGTGTTAAATATGTGAGGACTATCAATTACCTTCATGTCATGAATGTTTGCATAAACTCCTAGTGTGGGGTCAGACCTGTTGGGTGTTTGTTTATTTTATTGTTATTTTAGATAGATAGATAGATAGATAACTCTTTATTGCATACACCAGGATAAAAAACACTTTACAGAGGATCTTAAAACTAGGTATTTTGTTACCTATCAAGAATCATTTTTTTATTGTTACATTTATTTATGTTGCGATTAGCGGCAGCTTAATTGGTTTTATTTTTACTAATAGTCAAGATAAATTTTGATATTGTAAGATACTCTTTTTTATTTTTTATTTTTTATCAAGGCACATATGATGACTCTGATCTAGGTAATATCATATCATGATATTACCTAGATCAGAGTCAGTGGCTATAGTCACAGGAAAAAAATACAGTGACATGCTGCAGGTACTGATAATTTTTATGTAAATATGACATCTTAGACATTATGTTGGCCCGATATTCATCCCTGCCTTTTGATTTAATATGTGAACAGAGGCCTAACCTTCAAGTCCTATTTCGATTTAATTCAGGCAAATATGTCAAATCCTGCTTTGCAGTTGAGAACGCTATGGCAATGTCATATAATTTGTTTGTGAGGTCATCTTTCCTAGGCCCTGTCTGAAAATCAGCACTGCTTCTCACTACTATGAGGAGCAGCACTAAGCTGAGACAGGACCTGTTCGGCCCACACGGCACAGATGGGACTAATTATCACAAAAATATTATCTTTGTCACTATGTTTTTGTTAAAATCTTAGGTATTTATAGTGTCTATTTATCTATTTTTTAGTGTGTTCCTGTTCTTTCTGTGCTTTGTGGTTGCCAAATAAATGACTTTCTTTCTTTCTTTCTATAATCGTCAATCGCAAAGCGAGACCTTTGCCTGAATTGAATCGCAATAAGACTTGATAGTTAGGCCCCAGGCCACTAATACAGTTATTTGGCAAGCCATCATCGCAATATTAGTTAATTTGGTTGCAGTAGAGGCCATTCAGAACACAGCAGGCAGTCTGGGGAGCTGTTGGCTATTAAGTGGCGCCTTGAGGTTTGGTTGTGTTATCTGATAACGTTTTGGTGTTTTTGTAGAAATACATTGTATTCACATTTTGTGGAGATTTTATATGAAAAACGACTTCGGTGGCGAGGGCGTGCAGCTGAGACACAAGAGATGGTTCGAATCCCGTTATAATAATAATAATAATAAACATTTATTTCAGGCAACAACATGAAAAACATTTAAAATTATAGCAATAACCCCATAACATAAATACCTTAGAGACTAACATACATAATTATATAATTTACACGTAAAGTCTGCCACGTAATACCCTAGGAAACAAGACTGTGTATAGTGTATGTGTGACTGTGAGGTGTTTATATTCTTTTACATTTATATTCATAAAGAATGTCAGTTTTAATATTTTATAGGATGGATTGTGGGAATTTTACAAAGGAAAAAAGAAAAATAATTGTGTTCTGAGATGAAAGGGAAAATAAGGTTAGGAAAACGATAGTCAGCTACCTACATAATAGTGCGATACAAGATAAAGTAAGTTTCAATTATTAAGTTAAGATAACTCATACTTGTATTACTGTAATTGGGCTTATTCCACAAATCCCCTGCGACAATCCCCTTCCGGAATCAAAGGGCCAGCAAAGGGAATTGTGGACAAGAGTTTCAGAGTTCCCCTGATCCATTTATTTAGATTGTAATTAAAAAAAGCACAAATACAGATACCTAAATAGGTCGATGGGAACAGAATTGGCTGAAACAATCATTTCATTTTCCAATCTATAACAATGGGACTTCAGTACGCAAATGGAATCCCGTCCTATGTAAATGGCCGCATATCAAATGGAATTTCACTAAAGAGAGTCCAACTGTTGCGGTTACCCGGTCTATAACGTACGCATCGAAATCTAACCCGATCCTGCCCTCATAAATATGTAGATCCCACATTTCATCCTAACGTCATTCTGGTGTAAAATTTTCGCAATGTAGCGTAGATTAATGTCAGGATTGCGAAACAGAGCCTGTGATGATTTGCAGCTGTGACTAGCTTTAGCCCATGACTAAGCTCGTGAGGTACCGCGAGCTTATGACTTATTCTACGTCACAAACTATATTTTTTTTAAATGTGATACAATTTGTTTTTGCCGCTAAAACATAACCAGCAATGAACATCGAAAAAAACATACTTCTGCCTACTTTTGATACCTTATATTAGTCGTGTACATATGCCCTGTTAAGGCTCAGTCTGAAAACCAGCGCTGCTCCCCTACTTTGTTCGGGAGTAGCATTATGCTGAGACTGGGCCTGTTTGGCCGCACACTCGCAGCGAAAGACTGATAGAATTTTCCGTAGGATCTAGGTCTTTGCTTAATATATGTCTACATCTATGTATGTCACTTTCTTCTAACTATTTTATGTAAAAACTTCTTTTATGTTGTAGATTAGTACGAGTATCTAGATTATTATTATTTTTTATTTGTTGTTTTTATGTTTTTTATGTTGTGTGTGTGTGTGTGTGTCAAATAAATAAATTCTATTTATTCTATATAGCATTTCTGAAGCGTAAATTATTCGAGATATCAAATGGGCTATTCCCACATGACCGGGGTAATGTAACGACCCCTATCAGTTGGTTTTTTAACGAACCACATCATTCATTGGCCCTCAAGAAAGTAAACTAAACTACCCTTTCGAAGCAACCAATCAGAAGTTTACACAAAGTCAACAGATAATAATTCTATGAATTGTAGCTTGTTTGTGCGGTGAAGAACATTAGAAAGGAAAGTTTCTGGTACCTAGTGGAATAAAAATTGTCATCAGCTCAATTATTTATTCCATGAGGTAGATACCTAGGTCGGCAGTTTTTTTAGGGTTCCGTAGTGAAGAAGGAACCCTTATAGTTTCGCCATGTCCATCTGTCTGTCATCGGTCTGTCTGCCCGCGACTTAGCTCGGAAACTATTAGTACTAGAAAGATGTAATTTGGTATGAGTATACATATTAATCACACCGACGACAGTGTGCTAAAAACAATTATGAAAAAAAAACTTGGGATACCTCCCCTACACCTAGAGTGGGGATGATTTTTTTCTCGTCTATCCCATAGTGTAGAATGTCATTGGATAGGTCTTTTAAAAATATTACGTGTGTGTGAAACCATTTTTAGATGAACCGTTAGTGTGCTGCAATTTTTTATATGTAATATGCGAAAAAACAAGTTTTATATAACAAAGGAAAACTATCCCAGCTAAGTAGGCTTTACAAGTTAACTAGTAATAAGTCGACCAACTTATAAAATGAACCTGGAGAAGTATAAAGGATAATTTCGTACTAATTCCATTGAAAATTACATTCATGCTCTAACAGTGTGTCGTTTAGCTTAGCGTAGGCGGACTAAAGTGTATTATTAAACCTCTAGGAACTAAGGTAATTCTTTTTTATTTTTATTTTGTTGTTATTATCAACAGACTACAACATTTATGTGATCCTTTACAAAGACTCGTAAAGACTTTTTTAAAGACTATTTAAAATAGAGTTTTCAAATCGGAACTAAAACTATTTCATACTCGATCCTATAGCCTGCCTCGCTGTTGCTCGGGAGGCTAAACATCTTGTGTGATATTATGTCAGGTAAGTTATTTACTAGGTAATGAAAACAACTAAAATAGTAGCAGGTTAGTAGGTAGGTATAGGACAGTTTTCATCACCTACTTTGCAAATAAGTCATGTTTACTAGCCCACACACTAGGATTCCCTGTGTTGTTTGGTGGCTCGTTTCTCCAAGAGTACATAGGTAAATAAGGCTTTTGAATGTCTAGGTAGGTTTCAAAGTGATCCTTGAGATTTTAATCAATAAATTAATGTTGACTTTTCTTGATTTTGGATTAGGTATAAAATTGAATTTTAGGCCACTAAATTCTTTGTCCAAATTGGAGACATTCTAGAAAAAGGCTATGTCAGAAGTGCACTAAACCGCCGAGCTTGTATGAAGAATGTGATGAGGATGAATGAAGCGAAAGAGGTATGCCAGGATCGTAGTAAATGGAAATCCTTGGCTTTTATCCTAGCGCTTTTATTGCTTCGTCAAATCACTCATCATCAGACAATCTGGTAGGCTACACTCGTTTATAATCGCAATTTGTGATTATGATCGAATTCGTGCAATTTACTCTTGAATGCAATACCAGCGCACTTTTGGAATTCATATTTGGTGGAACGAAATGAAATCAAATATGATAAATAGCATAGTCGATTTTATTTCATTACCAATAAATATTGGAAATACTCTTGACGCGATTTTGACGTTGCTATTCAAAATTGGAGTAGAGTTTGCGATAGAAATGTCACAGGCTGGAATAAAAAAAACTTGATTGGGTTAGAATTGAATTGGGATTGTATCGAGTGTAGCCACTTATGACCTTATGCAATGTGTTACAATGTAGAACTATGGAAAACAAGTATAGTGGCGTTGACTTTATAATAAAATATAAAACTGTTGTTAATAATAAATAATAATAAACTACCCTCAAATATAAAAAGTGACACGTGTTGACGTTTTTAAACACAAATTAGCCCATCATTTTACTAATGATGCATCACTGCTAAAGACACGTTAAATGGGCCAAAACCTAAACTTAAAATTATATAAGAACGACCTACTTTCAGATTGGTAAATGAGATTGTGTTGTTCTCATGTAAGTGATATCTGTTTGTTTTTTTGAGAATAAAGTTATTTAAACCTTAATCATCACTTTATTCTTAAATCACTTTATAATGGAAATGATTTAGAGGTATTGAGTCGAGCAGTACGATATTCACGTAGATCGTATTCTAGAGTCCCTTAGATTGAAAGATTGAAAACCCTCTTGGGTTTTTAACGAATTTGGCGGTCATTGAATCTTAATAAGAAGTGCCACTTTGGCTATTTTTTTTGTACAACTGAAGTGTCTAACAGGTATACGGCCCACCTGTTGATAATTGGTTACAGTAACCTATGGACGCTTGCAATACCAGGGGAATGACTCGCGCGTTGCCGACCCTGAGATATAACGGGTGAAGTCTCGTGAACCTGTAATTTCACCGGCACCCATACCCTTCTAACCAGAACACAGCAATGCAGCAGATATAGATATGGTGATGGTACTTCCTCGGACGTACTTGTAATTAGAAATAGTAGTTATTTTTTTCGTTTTTCTTATGCATTGAAATCGAATAATGTGATTTAATATTGTGATTTAAATACCAAACGAATGACCAATCAGGCTCTACACGGCTCTTGAAGGCACATTCTCTAACTTAGTACTAATACGCGGTTCAGAGAAGCCACTTTGTAAACAAAAGTTAGATTAGATCCAGCGAGTTCTGCTTCTAGTCGAACGTCAGACTTTAAAGTTGGGCCAACCCTAATAAAACCTCATGTAAAGGGAGTTTCATTTCGCTAAGGTAAATTCAAAAGAGAATGCGAGTCATAGTCAAAGTCCATAGCTTTTATTAATTGAAATCACAAAGATCATTACAGGTCCAGTAGATATGATTAGCGATAAGACTGCCCATTATAAAACATAGTCAAAGGTGTACTCTAGAATATCATCCACATAAATGTGTGTCACTGCCAATTTTTTTGAATCTTATATTTTTTTACTCAGTTATTTTTTATTTTTTTCAATGCATAGGAAAATCGAAAAAATCGAAAAAACAAGTATACAAAGCGAGCGTGAATGGGATAGTTGGTAGAGGAAAGCCTCGGCAAACGTACTCTGACCAAATTGGAGATATTTTAGAAAAAGGCCAGAAGTATACTAAACCGCCGTGCCTGTATGAAGAATGTGATGAGGTTGAATGAAGCGAAAGAGGTACGCCAGTATCGTAGCAAGTGGAAATCCTTGGTATCTGCCTACCCCTCCGGGAAACAGTCGTGACTATATGTACATATGTATGTATGTATTTTTTTTTATGCGATAATACCGGGATCTCAACAGCAAAAAAACATTCAAGTAAGACTAAGCATTATTTAATAGACGAGTGAAATACAAAAATACATGCCCCCAATTCTTTTCCATAATCAGGATTACCTAGTTCAGGCAAAAAATATTATACTTAGCTATATTTATTTATTTAGTGCACTCATGTTTTGTATAAATACGAGTTTCTTTTAATAAAAATTTATGATTTTTATTGTAATACATTTATTCATACAACTATTTACAAGTAGGTTTAGACAAAAAATACAAATGCTGTTTCATCTGTATTTTTTGTCTAAACCTACCTAAACCTAACCTAGCCATCTAAAGACCGTTGCAAACGATCTATAGATAGCTCAACTGATCCAGATCACTACCAGACGGAAGCGTTCCCAAAATACTGGCCGCATTGCCATATATTATTATAGTTAGTTAAAAATAAAGTTGGCACAACGGCACTTGTAGAGGAAAACATTTTTTTACGAACTGCTACAAAAACCTGCGCGAGCTCCTTGCATAAATTAAAACCTATCGATGTAATTACGTGGCATAATTTCATTCTGTCGACCCCTCACCCTCCCTTTTTAGTAATAAACCAAACTAAATTATACAAAACAATAAAGTTCTTGAAACCTTGATGTCTGTCTGATTATTCCTATTTATGCTGCATTTTTAGTATTGTCTTATTAACCATCCGAAGCCAAATAGTGAAAATGTGAAAACGTTTACCCGTTGCCCGATTTCTTGCTGTGATATTAAGATAAGAAAGTTCGCCCGCTTTTCTTTACCGAAAATCAGTTGGCTGACGAGCTCCAAAATGTAATATTGGCTATATTTCAAAAACAGCAGTTCAATGACGAGACGTAGATAGAAAGGAAATTCTTTATGGCACAAATTAATCACACATATGCGAACTTAATGCTAAAAAGTATTTTCTTCGAGATAACTTTAACCTTAGACGTAAAGTGGCCAAAGCGTGACTCTTCCAATTTATTTTTATTTGACATTCCCTCCTCTCATCGGAACAGGGGAAGGCGGCTCTCGGTAATTATACACCACCGCTACAAAGCCTTACAAAAGAAACCCTATTTTTCTTTCCAATAATAAGTATCCCTGTTGGCTCAGTATTAATTATAACCCTCGCGAAATTCCCTTTAAGTTTATTGTTCGTTTTAATGGGCGATATTAAAAGTAATTAATACAGACCGTTAGGAATAAATAAATTTTCGTAATTGAATAATTTAGTTTATAGTGAAGGAAGGTATCGCTTTTTACGTAGGTATTTATTAGCTCCCATACATACCGTATGTATTCGGAGTAAGAACATTCTAGCACCTCATTTTCCCCCTTATTTCTCTTTCAGATGTGGATATGCAGGCTTATAAATATTAATGATCATTATTTTTACACTAATAAAATTAATTTATTTTTACAGATTTCCCTTGTAGGCGCGCTTGTAGATTTCTATACACGCGGTATGGAGAAAAGATAAATTCAATCAATATTATCCACAAGGGTCCAGACGTTATAGATAAACTGTCGATCACTGTCGTCACCAGTTGGTAACATGCTCAGAATAACTATGCGTGTACGTTAGGTAAAATAAAAGCCATCATTCACAAATATGTATTATAGTAATAAGAGATCGATCTATATATTTTCGGTGCGGATGAGTTCTAGGCGCATTTCCTTCCGCTTATAGGTTGTTTGCAACGGTCTTTAGATAGCCAGCTCGTCGCCGTCGTGGAACAACGGCGTTTTTGACGATCCGTCAAATTTTTTTTGTTGCTTAAAACATCTTAGAATTATATCCTCAGTCGACTAGAAAAAAAATATTTTTCAATTTATGAAAAATAGCCGAAATACTCAAATGAACACAGACGGTTCTAGCTTTCGAAACGTAGAACAGTGTAGATTGTGCGCAAGCGTCCTTGTACTAGGTTTACTCCCACCCCCCGCACCCCCGCACCGAGCAACTGATGGTCAGTCCCGTCTGTATTCTAGGCAAGGTCATGTTTGTTATTGTTTTGAGAGTATTAATACTATTTTTATTAAAAACTATGTTTTAATTAAGTTATATAGTTGTTTTGAACGAAACAAGTGAAAATGGCAACAAAAAGGTCGCAGAGAATACTGAATTTAGTGAAAACTAATAAAATACATGATTTCCAAAATATGGACCATAACCAAAATAATAGTTATGAAGACGAAATTTACACAGTTGTTGCTAAAAGATGCTCCCCATGTATTCCAGGTAAGCTTTAATTTAATTTCTCTTCATTGAAAATATCGGTTTTTGTACGAAAGTTCTTTAATAAGTATAATTTACATTAAAAATAACGGGTCATCACACCCGTCGTTGTATTAGGGACTCAAGAAATAAGATTTTGTGATGGTTCAACACTACCGTCGTTGTTCTAGGGGTAACTAACTTTTTTATTTTTTGTATTATTTATATTAAAATAAGGTTATTTTAGGTTCATTGAACGAAATAACTTAAAATAGCAAAAAATATTTTTAGTGGCGGAACATAATGAACCGACATTGTTTTAGGGAGCTAGTGCTGTCGTATGGTTTGAACTGACGTTGTTTTACGGATATTCGTCTATCGGATGAATACAACTGTCGTTATTTGACGGACAGGTTTTCAACAAACGCCTTTGTTCGATTCCTAAATAAAAAGTGCGCGAATATTTAAAAAAAAAAATAACTCAGTTTGTTTTTAATTTCTTTGTAATCTCCGATGTATTTTTCGGAATTAACATAAACCCAATAAAAAATGAGTTATCTTTGTTTTTCGGTCTACCATTTTGGCTGCTCATTACTGCCCGATTTACTCATAGGAAACTATATATTTTTATTGAAATGAACCAAGTTACTTACTTTCATACACACTTCGTCATATTTAGTAAAAATATCGTACTACCTACCAAGTAGGAACCTAGGTGGGAGCATAAGTACGTAGGTATAGGTATACCTACACCTATCTAGGCATAGGTAGATACCTGCCTATGTATAAATAGGTACTCAAATCCTCGTTTTTTTTTGTAGATGAAACCTTGCGATCCGCTGCATCGTCACCAATAGAACTTGCGGCAAGAACTATAAAGAACTATAAACAGATGTATCTTGAACTTGTCTATTTGCCTAGAGTGCCCTTGACACCGATATTTAACGACCTACCCACACCCCCACCTATTATTGAACAACAAAAAAATCTTGTCCAGACTCCTGTCCCGTCTCCATGCAATAACTACACAAATTGCTTGAACTTTTTGCAGTCAGCATGAAGCCGATATATGTGGCCCTCCTTCCGTAGATACTATTGGTACGATCTCTAACCTATCATCCCCAGCACCCGCAGTCTTTGTTAAGAATAGAGGCAGAAAACGTCTTAGAAACCATGATTATTGGAAAGATATTAAAAGGAAAAGGCTTATGAATCATGGGTATTATTCTAAAAGAGGGCGTACTGTCCAAGAAAAAAATGGGCCCAGCCTGCACCTGCAGATTTAAATGCATCGAAAAAATTTCTGAACAAGAGCGAGAAATAATTTTCACTTGATTTTGGAAACTTGGAGACAGGGAAAAGCAGTGGTTACACGTCGCTCATTACACGAAACAACAAAACAAGGCTAAAACTATCTACGGAAGGGAGCTGAAACATAACAGACTGTATACTTATAAGTATTTTCTGCCAAACCTACTGAAGACGATTCTGATGCCAGGATAGACGCATGCAAGACTATGTTCTTAAATACCCATGGTATCAGTGAGCGGCTGGCAAGAACTGCGTGGAAAAAGTACGACGGTACTACTTCGGTTGAAAGGGACATGCGAGGGCACCATAAAAACCACAGGAAAACTATCGACGACGAAATGGCAATGTCTGTGTGCGCTCATGTCAACTCTTTCGTGCCAGTTGAGTCACATTATTGTCGACAGACACCAACAAGATTGTATTTGGACAGTAGCCTCAACCTTTCTCGCATGTTTACGTTTTATAAAGTATGGCCTGATCTGGAAAAGTTTCATAACTCAGCAAAAACTCTTCGTCAATGCCGTGACGTTATCAACTCTCACTTCAACTTGTCATTCCATATCCCAAAGAAAGACACATGTGATCAATGTCACATTTACAAAAACACTGAAGAAAAACAAAAACATTGCTCGAGAACTGAAAAATAAGGACAAACAGGAGGCGATTAAGTCTAACGGCTCGATTTTGAGTGCCACTTTTGACTTTCAAAAAGTGTTGACTTGCCCCCACGGGCAAGTAAGCATCTTATATCAAGAGGAAACTTTCTTGTTACAATTTCACTGTGTACGACATGGCTGGCATGGAGGGATTTTGCTATGTGTGGGCTGAGAGTATTGCAAAACGTGGGGCTAACGAAGTGGCTAGTTGCCTTTACGACTTCATCAAACATTTTTCTGGTAAATGTGTCAAAGAATTCAGATTTTGGTCTGACAATTTTTTTTTAGACTCGGTGCATTCTGTTATAGCAAGAGCTGGGTAACACAAAGTCTTATACACCCCTGATGAGTGGAAGTTGTTGATTAAATGGGCCAAGTCAACTCATAAACCTTATCAAGTGAGAATGTCACTCAAGAATTGGTTTTTGACTTTAAGGAACTACTGAAGAACAAAAATTGGACAAAGGATGCTGCAAACCTGAAAATGTCTTGGGTCAAAATAAGAGAAGTTTTTGTTGAGGAAAGTCACAAAATACTTTATAAGTATAATTTAGACGATGATCATTCCGAGCCATGACTTTTTCCGTTCATTGCCACATGGCCGGACTGCATCCATTGATTCAGAGTCTGAATAAGCAACTTAGTTTGATATTTAGTTACTAAATATTGTTTTAGAGGTTTATTTTAAGTTTTTAAGTCTGAAGTTTGAGACTGCATTTTAAACTAATTACCAAAGTTTTCTTCTTAGTAATGTATTATTTTTGAGATATCTTTTAATATGATTATAGTGATACAAATTTTACGGGTTTTATAGTTCTTTACAAAAGTTTTAAAAATAGTTTTATAGTAGTTATTGAAGTATTTATTGCTACAATAATAGTTAGGTTTTCAAAAGGTTTTTGTTTTACAAATTTATTTTACTAATGGATATTACACCCACACTAGTGTTTTTCTAAGTCAAACTAGTAATTTTAGAACTACTTACGTAAACATTGTAGACTGAATGTTTTTTTAAGTATAGTAGGTAAGGTTAAATTTGTGCATTAAAGTATAAAACGAAATATTTTGTTAGTGTTATATTTTCTGTAGTTTAATTTTCTGTAGGCGAATTTAACGCCTAACGTTTGAGACTAGAAGTTATATTTTAACCTAATAAATGTTTTTGTTAATGTTGTTACTATGATGATTATGATGATTAATAAATACATACATGAAAGTAAGTATTTATTTTTTATTTTTGTCTAATAAAATGCCACATCCGTCAAAATATTTTCTTTGAATTCCCTAAAATATCGACATAAACTATCATACGTCACGTAGTAGAAAAAAAATATCCATACAATAACGACGGATGAATACATACTACACCTAATAATCCGCAAAACAATGACACATGTGGTTTTCTGGAAAAACCAAGCAGTTTAATAAATATTTATTTAGACCCAAATTTAAAAGGCCTTAACCATAATAACACTGCAAAGTTTGCAACTGAAAGGATTAGCCGTTTTAAAGTTATGCACAAAAAACCGATTCCAAAACTTAAAATAACTCTCCTGAAAAGTTGGCCATTTTTACAACCGACGTTGTTCTACGACGCCGACGAGCTGTTTCATCTGTATTTTTGTATGTACTTGTACATCGTTGTATGAATAAATGTATTTCTTTCTTCCTCTTTTAGTAGTAGTTATCCTTGAACCACGAACTCTAGAAGAATAGAAAGGGGTAAATCACGTCACGTCAATTGGGTTCACGAGAGGAACTCACCCGTAAATCCAGTGTTTTTTTTACAAATTGAAACACTTTACTTGGGGTTTGTCCTGTCTATTCCAATTCAAATAGTTATTCTTCGTAATTCCACTTCACTAGAACTTCACTAGTTTACAAAATGTACTAGTTCACATTCCACATGGGCTGAGGATTGCGATCGTTTTAAGAAGAAAAAATAGTCCTTTGTGCTTGAGACGCCTTTTCGCAACGCGCCAAGCAATGCTTTAAAAAAATCCACAGAATTCTTGTGTGTGTTTTTATCTTGCTAAAAGATGTATACTGTACCTTTGAAAAGCTTATCTCAATGGAGAATCAATATCCTTACCTTGAGAGGACTTCTTTGAGTTTCGATACTTCTGATTAAATTCGCAAAGGGTTTCATTTTACACCAAAAAGACACAGAAGATATAGTAGAACTATTGTACTGAAGTTTTACTCAAAGTTGGTATATATTTAGACGGAATAGAATCAGATCGTAAATAAATATAGAACCAACAGGTATATATAGGTACATAATTCTGACCCCAGCTTGTGTTGTAGCAATTAGAGGCAACTAGGATAACAATATTTAATAGGTAGTTCATCGATTGTCTTACGTCAGTAACGTAATATAAAAGTGCAAAAATATCGCGCATTGCTAAAACAGATCGAGCCAATTTTTACTTTGTACATAATAGTAATTAATAGTTCTATTTATTCATTAAATTGTATGTGGCATCTGAATTATAGAAATTCGTTACTCACTATTTTGAATAGCAGCCACCTTCAGCCAGATAATTTGTATTGGAGTGACACAAGCCTGCCAAAGGACCTACCTTTTCATACACAATTCTTGTGTAGTTCATATATGAAGAATGATTAGGAATGAATTCCCACTAGTGAACGAGAACGAACTATTCCTCGAGTTCAATAGTGCTTTAAATTCACATAGTTTTTAAGTTGACGTTTAAGATCTATATGATCCTTGTGATTTCAATGAATAAAAACCTATTGGCTTTGACTTACTAATACGAGTAGGTACATATTCACCGGTCTTTACGAACGAAGAGCGAGCACGCACACCGACCAATCACGTGTTTGGTAAATATATTAAATCTTACTGACTTACTAACAGACAATTATTACACAGCCTAAATCAAAAGTCCTTTCTAAGCACTTACTAAAAGTATAAGAATTTTGTAATCAAGAATTACTAACCCCAGCTCCTTACTAATTATTCTAGCGAGAATCGGTGTAAAGGATTCGCGTGGACAGGACACGATTATTGTAATCCTATGGAAATTTTGAAAGATCTTTTTTTTTTCACTTTTTTCATAAAAAGGCAAGAAACTAGAGGATTCCTCTTCGCGAAATTAAACTTTAAGTTTCTTACAGAATAGGGTTGTGGGAAGGCAAGCCCCTTTTGGTGCGGTATAGTATGTAAGAAATTATTTTCCTATATTCCACAACACAGAGGATACAGCAGGAAGATGAACTTTGTATGAGCTCAACGCGGGCAAAGTTGTCGGGTGTTCCACTAATTATCAATAAGCCTAGGGGGGATTGGCCTGTTTTCATGGATACCTATATACTAACTGTCCTGATAATTTAATTGCCAAATATGGTACCGATATGTACTAAAACAAATAAACTTGAACTTACAAACTGAAACTGAACTGGATGAGGAGCAGTATGATAAGAGAGCGTTGTGGAAGAAGATGAAGTGACAAGAATAAAGAAACGTATTCTAAGTAAAGGTGATTAGAGCATGAGGAAAGGCTGGTGAAAGAATATTCATGGAACATGTACATAATGCAAGCGTGAATGGGACAGTTGGCAGGGAAATATCTCGGCCAATGTACTCTGACCAAAAAGAAGAGTCATAAGAAAGCCAGTCAAGGGTAACCTAAACCGACAAGCATGCATAAAGAATATGATGGAAGAAAATGATGCAAAAGAGGTATGTAAGGATCGTATCAAGTGAAAATCCGTGGTATCTGCCTACCCATAAGGGAAACAAGCGTGAGTCAATACTCAATACATTTATTGCTTTAACGTGGTAGGTACATAGATGGTGTTTATAGGTAGGTATCTCACATGAACCCTGTCTAAGGGTATCGTAACAGATAGGTAGGCAAGCCGAGATTTTGCGTAAACAAACTAGTTATAAATATCTACAGAAAATAAAGTTAAGTCTCTCAAATAAACTTTGTGTAAGGTTATGGCGGCAGACCGAGGTTTTATTTTCATAGTTAGATTGTCCATGTAGATAGTCAATGTAGGTACTTTAGGAGATAGGTATAAGTGCATTATTTTGTTATAAATGTTATTATAATTGTCATATTATTTCATGTCAATTTTCAATTTCATTTTATTATTTACAACTGAGTCTAAGTACATATATAGGTATGGTATGAAACTGAACCACTTAAGAGCGTCTGTACAAACTAGAGAATTCACTTCATGGTGGATTTATAGCTAGAGGCCATAAAGGAGGTGTAAGTATTTGTTAAAGTACATACTTAGCTCTCTTCTGGTAGATATATTTATCTATGATCATTATCTGACCCTGATAAATAACACGCGAAGATCTAGAAGGCGTAAAAGTATAAAGATGAGAGTTTACCATAACTCAATAAGAGAGCTCCTAACGCATAAATTGAAATAACAAACTTCCCGGGAGAAACAAAGTGGGTAAACCAAAAACTCCAGTTAAACGAGAAAGGAAGATGGTTATAATGACTCAAAGTAAGAGCAGTCAGTTATAATGACACTAGTTGTTGCCCGCGGCTTCGCCCGCGTGGTATGTTAATAAAAGTAGCATATGACCGTCTCCAGGCTTCAAACTATGTCCAGCAACTTTTGGATGAATCGAACCAAGGATTACAATTTATACAAAGTTTAGAACTTAATTGCACACCTCCAGAGGGTAGATCTGAAAAAACAAAAAAAAAATTGTTAAATTATTTACTTTGAAGTTAATTTGTACAGCGTTTCGAGCGAATCAAACATTTTTTTTTCATAGAAACTTTACCGCCCTATTTAACCCCCTTAGGGGTCGATTTTCGAACACATAGCCTATGTGTTATTCCAGATCCTAAACTATCTACATTCCAAATTTCATCAAAATCGGTTTAGTAGTTACGGAGATACGTGGTAACAAACATTCACACACACATACACACACACACACACACATAAACTTTCGCATTTATTATATTAGTAGGTTATCACATCCGAAAGGGCTTTTTAAGTGCAAAAATCAAATTTAAGAAAAACAAAAAATTTTTTTGACTAATAGCCGCTCTTAACAGCTCCATCTCAATCTACTATCGTGTTAGATGTAGTTCCTGATATACACGATACAGGGAATCCTAGCTTAGGAACAGGACTATGATTGTTTATTTATTTATTTACTTGTTGGCTTTGAATAACTATAGAAGAAGAAAGTTATTTATTTGGTAACAACAAAGCACAAAAAGGACAGGTAGGTACACACAAAAAAATAGATAAATACCTACGTAAGTTATAACAAAAAAAAACATAGTGACAAAGATAAGATTTTTGTACTAATGAGTCCCATCTGTGCCGTGTGGGCCAAACAGATCCCGTCTCAGCTTAGCGCTGCTCCGCACTAAGATGATTAGACTATAAAATGATTAGCAAGTTGAATTGTTCGCGGCCATAACAGCTCGCAGAACTGACGACCGCTACGGAAGAAAGATTCTTTAGGTTTTCAATGGCGATCACGAATCGGACAATGCAGTATAGGAAGCTCCCACTCGATGGACGGATGACATCTTAAATGAACCGCTGACAGGTGAGGTAGCAGGAAGTCAGTGGAAGAAGGCGGCCCAAGATCTTTTGTAACTTTTGGCACTCTTTAGCAGTAGACTTTTACAGGCTGTAGATAATTATAAAGATCATAGCATTGAAGTTATCGTAGTTTGGTATCAGTTTAGGGTGTTATTACGACTATACCAGGTAATTTACTATTCTCCTGCTGATGTGTCTTGTCTAACGACCGTCAAGCGTGCTCGCGGACGGTGCTCATGGGACCCCTAAACGGTCAACGAAATGTCAGCAGTAGAATAGTAAAATACGTGGTGTTGTCGTAGTAATATCCTAAAATAATTATATTTATGTAAATATAGTCGTATTTACATGATATGTATATAATATAATGTAATATAATAATGTTTATCAAGTAGCTTATCTCCGCCGTTACACTCTCCTCATTTGATAAATTAATGCGTACACCGGTGACCATTCATACAATCTTATAGATTCTTCTTCATCCAAAGGTTATCTGGAAGAGATCTCTTCTATAATCTATAAGACCATCCATTGTACTTTTATTTATATAAAGTTTTCGTAATTTGTTGTGGTGTAGATACAATAAGTATTTTCAATCGTTCATTCATGAAGATGACCCTGCCACTGTTGCAATGAAAATTAAACCTCTTGGCCCATTTATAGCTGTACATGTTGCTTTACCCTTCCCTCTCGGTTTTCAATAAATTATAAATAATTTTGTAGGCTCGAATACAGCGGAAATTATCAAGATGCCTTCTTAAGAAAGTTTTTGAGAAGTTGGAGTGAGTTGGAAAAATTAATGTAATGATTAAGATATAACAAATATCAAGTTAGACCCTATGGACCGAAAGTTACAGGAAGTCGGTGGTTGGAAGTGGCCCTAAATTCATTCGTCATGGCACTCTTTAGGGGAGGAGTATGTACAGTGATTCTACAATCTGTTGATTATAGTAATGAATTCAAACAAGATGAAAACGACAACATTTTAGTACGAGTAAGTAGAATGTAAAAACTTATGTATCCATTATTTTCTCATGTTCAATGTTCGGAATGCTAACTACTATGTAAAACCTGGGCATGTGCCAAGTATAATTGTTAGATGCTCTCTGACTACCCACTGCGTGCTATCGTCACAGATCTGCGTACTGAGTATGGCTCTAACGATCTCCATCACAGGATAAACAGTACTGTTTTTTTTTTGTTTTTTTTTTCCTCAATGATCTGCATGTTAGTATAGTTCCAAGTAGGTATTTACTAAAGTCAAAGTCAATAGGTTTTTATTCATTGAAATCACAAGGATCATATAGAAACGTCAACTTAAAAACTACGTGAATTTAAAATTTGAATATGAATTTACGCCGGTTCCTCGCGCGCGACCAAGCATAGAAGAATCAGGCAACAAACTCTGCTTGGTTATTTTTTTGATGATCCTTCATTCAGCTTTAATGTGGTGCCAATAATCGAACGAGGTGAGTTCATTTATAGAAACAGAGTGCTACTCGAAGAATTAAATAAAATCTAAAAAGTATCAACCAAAGTTCTTAAGACAACACACGATTCGTTTTACAATATAATGCTTAACCTATTCTTAAAAAATATGTGACTACAGATACGCAATTTGACAATGAGGCTAACGAGGGAGCGGAGCGACGCATCGGGCCATGCAGTTTTATCCCCAATTTAGGCATTTATGGTGTAATACGCTTTCTTTATTAGACTTTATATAAGATTTAAATCTTCGAATGGGCAGCTTGGTTACATTTACCGGAAGCTTATTATAGAAGTGTACAGAGTTTCCCATAAAATACCCATTTGATTTTTCTAATCTAAATTTCGGAATAAGTAATTTATTTTTGTTTCTAGTATTAATATTATGCACCTCACTTTTTTTTATAAAACTAGCGCTATTTTTATGCGTGTACATTAAGTTTTCATAAATATACTTTGAAGTTACGGTCATAATGTTTATTTCTTTGAATCGTTCCCTCAAAGAGTCACGACGCTTCATATTATAAATGGCCCTAGGGCCATTTAATAAAATAAAAGTAACTTTTTTCAAATCACTTTCAAAGACAAGGGTCTTTTAGAGTACGATCTACTGAAAGTTAGAAAGTAAAGCAGCTTTCTAACTTTCAGCTATAAACATTTTATTTGGCACTGCGGTTAAACAAGCAAAGTTTTTTCTCTCGGGATAAATTTGGTTTAAATAAATTATGCTTACAAAAGTTTCAAGTGAGTGGGGCCGTAATACGAAGATTGGAAAATAGCTACTTACTTACCTACTCATGGTTAAGATTGTATTTTTCTCTTATTTTCCGGGATCATAACTTGCACAGGGTAATACGAGAATATAAAATAAGCCCTCCACCTTTGGACGGACTTTTGACTTTTACTGGTTTGAAGGGTAGTAATCCCCCTGGTGTTGCAAGCGTCTATTTGTTACGGTAACTGCTTACAAACAGGTAGAACGTTTGCTTGTGTACCACTTATAATCTTTTTCATATGGCACGGGTAGTGTGAAGTTTGTGATTAGAAGTTTATAACTAGTTGTAGATATTTATAACTAGTTTGTTTACGCAAAACCTCGGCTTGCCTACCTATCTGTTGCTATTCCCTTAGACAGGGTTCATGTGAGATACCTATCTATAAACATCATCTATGTACCTACCATGTGAAAACAAAAAACGTATTGAGTAATTGAGTTTGTGGAGATGTGGTAATGCAAAAATTTAATGTTTTTTTTTTAATTAAAATATCATATCGAATTTACATTTACTGAGGCAAGAATCGATTTTGTGGACTTTTTTCATTTCATACTATTCTTAACCAATGTAGAAAATACTTTATTGCACAACAAATAATACATTAGCTTTTAACAAACTTTGTTAACAAAATTTGACAAAGTTGTATAACGGGCGGTCTTAACGCTAATTTGCGATCTCAACCAGACAACATTATGATGGTCGTAGGTATGTAGGTGGACTCCCTTTTCCGCATTTAGACTCCAAGTTGGTCCATTATGCGTGGCATTATGATGGTCGTTTAAACTTGAAATTAAAAAAAAATAATTGATCGTAGACACACTATTCGAAGAATAATATAGTAGAATTCAAAAAATACTCGCAAGAACGTGATGAAATGTGAGTTACTTTGTGGATTTGTTGAAGTAGATGGGTTAGCACTTAGCAGATAAGTAAGTCACTAGACTTCTTAGAGCTGATCAAGAGCAGACTACTTGATTGATAATGGTTGAGTAAATAGGTCGAACACAATCTAAGGCATGATTACAGAGGCATCACAAGTTCATTCGTCTAAGGATAATCTATTTATTGTTGTTTGTTTTTAATCTCCCAAACGGCTCGTACAGAAATGAGGGTAAAAGTTAAAAATAAGTAAACATTCAACAGTCACATACATCGTACTGATACCACACTTGTATCCCCTATTTAATGGGTATCAGGAACTACGACTTCCATGGAACTATAACACCCAGAACCAGAGCAGAACGTGCAAATATTGTCCCGCTGCGCGAATCCGCACCACTTACGACTCAGCCGGCTACTCACCCACTGCTCCACCGAGGTCTTCAAAATCCTACTTCCTACTACTGTTATAAACGCGAAAGTTTGTGAGGATGGAAGTTTGTTACTCTTTTACGCAAAAACTACTGAACCGATTTTGATGAAACTTTACAGTAATATATTTACTAGCTTCTGCCCACGGCTTCGCCCGCGTGGTATACTGATATAAAGTAGCCTATATTTTATTCTGATGTATAAGCTATATCAGAAATCTTTATTTCATCAGAAAATTTACAATTTCAAATTTACAAATAGCTACTTAGGTAGGCTTTGAAATGAAGCTAACTAGGCAATGTTTTTTTTTTGTATTAGTAGGTATAGAACTTATTTATAGAAATGGTAAGGACTCATAGGTGCCTACATACATAAGTTTGTCCAAGATGTAATTTAACTGATGCTTTGATTATACAGTCTTGTTATAATAAAGATTATAAATATAAGATGAAGCACCTACCTATTTTTTGTAGTTTATTGAGCACTAGCTCTCACACTAGGATTCCCTGTAGTGTAAATAGATATTACTTTAAAGTTTCATCAAAATCATCAAAAATCCGTTCAGTAGTTTTTGCGTGAAAGAGTAACAAACATCCATCCTCACAAACTTTCGCGTATATAATATTAAGTAAGATAAGATACATCCGAATAATACATAGGCTACTTTTTATCCAGATATCACGCAGGAGAAGCCATGGGCAGAGGCTAGTAATACAATAAAGTAAACTTCTCAGACTTAGAATTTATCAGCCAATTTTATTCCTTTTCTTTAGTTGTTCAAGCCTGCACATCTCCGTTATCCGCCTTCCGTAAGCCACAATTTTCATTATTCGGATGTAAATACCTATTAAAATCTTATTCCCATCATCCCTCATCCAGACGCTTGTACAATTCCATTTAACCAAAACCGAGAAATTGTTTCAAAGTACAATAAACACTCAACAATATTTCATGTGTACTAGTGTTTACCTTTGTATGTATGTACATTTAGCGGACGAGTAAAATGGCATATACAGGGCGTCCCAAAACTATGCGACATGAAGGGCAAGTACCTTAAATATTGTAGCTAGAATATTTTGCTGAATGAAGACTTTATTTTATTTTTAAAAATTAGTAATACTGCATTCTAAGATTATCTAAAAATTACTTGCTTCTTCTTGGAATCGAACTGACTCAAATGTGAAAAAAATACCCCGTATTTTTATGATGCCAATCGAAAGAATTGACAAAAAATAATAATTCCTCTTAAGTAACATAGTATCTCAAAATAAAGGAATAACGTAAAATGTTTGATTCAAATTTCAAGAAGTTTTTTTATTGCCGACCACGACGTTCGAAAAATAGCGATATTATCATTCCATAGATAGCTTTGATAAGTTTTTCGCAAATAAGTATCTACTTAATAAACGACTTCCTGGCACAGTTTTCCTTATTATAGGTGCATGTGCAGATAAAATGATAAAAACTTATTATTTGAATGCATCCTCTTTAAACTAGATAGAAGGAAAATTTAAAAGAAAAATAATGTTTTTCTTAAATTTGAAAATGGAACAATTTGCGAGAGCGTTTGTTTTTCGGATTTTTAACTGTTTAGTCTTCATTCACTTGCACGTTATTGTGTTAACTTATTGCGAACATGGCATATGAATTAAGATTTAATGGAAGCATACTTTTTACCATATGAATCATGTAAACATAGTAGACATTCAGATCAATGGATGAAAATGCATCATTGTACCGACATGAGCTAAGATAATAATAGTAGACATAGTAGACTATAAGTACTAGCGAATCCCAGCGCATTTTCGTAGTCTAAATTAAATCTGTTGTACTGACCAGCGTGACACCTTCTTTCATTCTTCTATTCTTTTTAATGATCTTTTTACAAAACAATAGGTTCGAGTTGGAGCATTTTCAATCCCAACAGTTTTTGTCATCTAAATAATAAGATATTTTATAGTATGCCTTTTTATAAAGCTTTTGTTTAATTACGTTTTTAAATTTGTTAATTAATAATTTTTGTATATCTCTTGGGAGTTTGTTATAAAAGCGTACACCGTGCCCTTTAAACGATTTACTAACTTTATGGAGTCTACAAGTGGCAACAGCGAGTTTATCTTTATTAGAAATATATTAACATTGTGATTATCGCTTTTTTTCTTAAACAAATTAATATTTTTGTGAACATACATCAGATTTTCATAAATGTATTGACAAGGGAATGTCATTATATTTATTCGAAGTGATTCTCTGGGGTCCATATTATAAATTGCTCGAACAGCCCTCTTCTGCAGCACAAACCTGTATTGATATCAGCAGCACTCCCCCACAGCAGTATACCGTACGTGTCAACGTCTGTATAAAGACGGATCTTTTTGACTGCATATGCCGCAGAACTAAGTCTCTTCTATAACTCATCAATATGAGGACCCCATTGAAGCTTATTATCTAGGGTGATACCTAAGAATACGGTGGTGTCCACAAGAGCCAACTGTTCATCTTTGATTTTGATATTTGTTTTAACTTGTGTAACATTGGGTAGTATAAATCTTTGTTTTCTTTTCATTAAGTAGGAGGTTGTTAACGTTGAACTATTTTACAACCTTAGAGATTGCATTGTTTACATCGTCAAAATCGGTTTGTCGTCGCTTTAGTTTAAATAAAAGTGACGTGTCATCTGCAAACAATACAACCTCATGATCGTCCCTTACAAGGTGGGGTAGATCATTAATGTATACTAAGAACAAAAATGGTCCAAGAATTTATCCCTGTGGTACACCGATAGAAACCAGAGACCCCGGAGACCATTTTCCATTCACGTCAACTCTTTGTACTCTGTCACTTAAATAGGAAGTGAGAAAGTCTAGAGCAACGCCCCTAATACCATAATGGTGTAGTTTCCTGATCAATGTGTCATGGTCTACGCAATCAAATGCCTTTGACAAATCACAAAAAACGCCTAAAGCGTCATGAGATTCCTCCCAGGCATCAAATATGTGCGATATTAACTCAATACCAGCATCAGTGGTTGAGCGACCCTTACTAAATCCGAATTGCTTATTATGCAGTAAATTATTTAATTTAAAATGTTTTTGCAATTGATTCAAAATTCGTTTTTCAAAAATTTTAATAAATGTAGGAAGTACTGATATAGGTCTAAAATTACCAGGGTCAGAACACATGTTCTGACCCTGGTAATTTTAGGTCAGAACACAATGTTCTGACCCTGGTAATTTTAGACCTATATCAGTACTTCCTACATTTAGTAATTTTTTTTTACTAAATGTGCATTTGATTGCGTAGACCATGACACATTGATCAGGAAACTACACCATTATGGTATTAGGGACGTTGCTCTAGACTTTCGGGTACATACCCGATTTGAAAAGTGGAGTTATTTTACTGTGTTTCATTAAATCAGGGAACACACCACAGTCAATACACTCGTTGAATATTAAAGCTAGTTCGGGCGCAATTATGCCAATCATTGATTTCACAACGCAAACAGAGATGCCCCAGAGGTCCGTGGTTTTTTTAACATTTATGAGTTTGAAAGCTTTTATGATGTCATCACTATTTACATAGAGACTGGAATGTAAGACGCAAAGACGCAAGTGTGTTCTATTCTCACTGCGAGACCAATGTTTGCATGTTCTACTGATATTTGTTTCAGGTCTGTTGTGGTACTACGGTACTAGTAGTTTCTGATCGCGACACTAGAATCCTAGTGTGGGGTCCTGACCCCCTGGGATCTAGACAAATACCTCACGCTTACATTTCCGCAGGCGGTAACGTCAACAGAAAATGGTATTTGTCAAGACACCCAGGATTAGTAATGCCTGTGTTGGCTGTTAAAAAAAATTCCGCTTACTAATAACACTACGCGGACCTTTATTTTGTCTGCTATATCTGACAACTCTAACACGATCAAGAGCACGCGTTCGTAAATTTTGCACGTGTTTCCCCGTTTAGAAATAAAAACGTTTGGAAAACACTTTCCCGTTGAAACTATTATTCAATCTGTGGTGAAACGCTGAAACCGCTCCAATGTTGCGATACAATACGAGACTACTACGTGTGAAGATAACATTATAAAAGTTAAAATGACTTTGTGTTGTGTTAAAGTGGCAATAACGTTAGGTTCAATGTATTTTTGTATTGTTGAACACAAAACAAAAAAACAAAACGCTCACGACCTTTTTACCCATGGACATCATAAGTATCAGCTAGACTCAATGTTTGAATCTAGCTTCAAACATTGAAATCAGAAATCTGAATTATTGTAAATAAATTGTATTAATATATTTTGGCCAGACAATACATGATGTTAATATTTTCATAGTAACTAAATGGTGTGCAAATATCAATAGAAGCATTGAATTAAATTTAAATACGAGATAAATTATTAAATGTCAGTTCTTATGCCCTAATAAGTTTGAATTAAAAAACTGAACGAAAGAGAGAAGCGTATCTGATTTCCGGTAGCGAGTCTGTGTGTTGGGTCGAATTCTCCCTTGTACCTCATGTCGTCACATCCCACATCCGCTTTAGACTAGGCGCGGCGGCTTGGCGGATAGCAAGCCGAACTTAGCTCATTAGGCCTCAAAATAACCTATCTGCCAACTTTTAGAGAGACTATGAAAGTAACTAGTACGAAAGGTTAAGGTTGGAAGATGGATCCATTCCTACTGCGGGACAAATGTTGACAAATCTCGTAGGAGGAAAACAAGCAATGACTCAGCAGGTGGCAGATAACAGGGTCATTATCGTCCCCAACGACAATAACTAACGTTTTACGATTGCGATCTATTACGGCGACAATGGCCCAGGTTTCGACAGCTTCAATACGTCAGAACACCATTTTAAGCGGCTTACTACTTTTAACTCTTTTAAAAGTAGGAATTTTACTCTCGTTTCATACGAACTTACCTAATTCAAGCCTAGTGGCGCGAGTTTTTGATCGTAGCTTTAAAATTTAACTTTATGTGGAATTATTTTGAAATAATATTTTTTATACAACCTTCGTTATTTTGCGATTCACAAAGTAAAATAATGGTATGAAGCCGTACAAAATATCCAATTTGGCTATTTTGTTGGAAAATTGTTAATCTAAATTCTATGGGTTAGCGTATCGGTTTTCACTTTATTTGTGAATTGTAGTTGCTGGAATACAAAAATATATTTGAGTTAAAATTAGTTCCATTAGCATAGGTCAGTGAACATTGACTACGTGTTACATATTATGTATCTTTTCACACATCGTTTTAGGACCCTGTCAAACTGACGCGGTTGTCAAACTAACGCGGTGATCAAACTGACGTGGTGGTCAAACTGACGCGATGCTCAAACTGACGCGGTGGTAGTGGTGATCAATATATTCACGCGTACTTTGGCAACCACTTGACAATTTTTTTTATATCTGTTTGACCGCCAGCGCGTCAGTTTGACCGGCCCCATAAGGATCGATAGATATATAGAAAATACTTCTTCGCACACCAAATAATATTTTAGCTTAGATAGGTACTACAAATTTTGATAATGTTGTACAATGGGCGGTCATACCCCGTCCAGCAATATTATTAATTGAAAATTAATTTTCACGCTATCAGCAGTCATTGAAATCGATTATCAGGTGAAAAGTACCCGCACTCGAGTAACAAAACATACTTGAAATCGTCTGCGTTGTTGTTTTATCTATGATATGCTTAGCGTACTAATAACGAAAACATACGCTGTAGCTCCGACTATGCTTGAATCTATTCACAAGTAAAAGAAAGAAAGAAAATCTATTTATTCTTCCCTATGGGGAATTTCCTATTTTTGTTTAACAATACAAAAGTTAAACAAAATAATAATAAACACAAAATAGATACTTAGCATAAAATAACAAAGCGAAACGAAATACAGACAAACTAAGTACGTCATTTTGTGTTGCGTGGGGTCAAATAGGTCGTGTGTCCCTGTCTCAGCTTTATGCTGCGCCAGAACCTAGTAGGTTAGGTGCAACACTGGTTTTCAGTGGAACCTTCATGGTGCCACGAAGATCGGTGAACAATCGTAAAAGATGTTAAACCCACAAAAAAAAACTGTAAAATCCCCTAATGAAACTAACAATATTCGATGAGGCTTTGTACAAAATATCTAAAACTTGAACAAGGAAGCTTCTCAACCAAAAAATTATATTTATTCTTTAAAATTTAAAAATTTATGCACATTCTTAAGCCAAATAATATGTGTCATTTTTTTGGTTTCCATAGTCATTTATATCCATAGTCACTATAAAAACACAAAAACTTTAATAAATGTGGAAGTTTGAGTTAACGAACTCGATGGCGCGGTGGGTGAAAGTCGTATGTGACGCAAGGGGTCATCTATTCCCGCTGCAGGACAAATGTTTGCATGTCCTGCAGATATTTGTTCCTGGTCTAGTTGTTTTTTTGTTAGGTACTTGTAGTTTCTAATACCCACGACACATGAAATCCTAGTGTGGGGTCAATACCAAGTATGTGTATGTTAGTTGTTTAATTCTTTATTTTTATTTGATTAGGGGTGACGACTGGCTTAGACATATCTCTTAGTGACAGAGTTTTTGTGTGGAAACTTATCGTTAATATAGGGACCAACTTAGAAGAAGCAAACTGCCCTTACTTTTACTATGCCATAAGCATGCTAAGCATTACCATTTATTTATAAAGACATGAGCTTAATCATATTTCTTCACTCATCGTTTTTCGCTCAATAATTTACCTTACGAACAGTCAAACAAACGATACTTAAAAATACCTAGCATATATTTTATCATAAATACTAAAACATGTGGGTATTATACGCAGTGTACTAAGAACCTCAGAACAATGATTTGCTTTAAAGATGTTTTTTTATTTATTTGCATTTTACAAGGGTTCTTCGTTGCCACTGCGATTAATACGTATAAATCGTACAAAAACTATAAAATTTATGAAGTTGAGGGACCGAAGGATGATATCGAGAAGTTGATGAAGAACTTTGTACAGACGCATGTAAGTTTATACCTATGTCTTTTTTTATATCTTACATTGGTACCTTACCTACACATAAATCTAAAGTCATCGACATAGCTATGAGAATCAGAAAGTTGATGTGCAAATAGGCAGATCACGAAAGCTGGCAGCATCTGGAAAAGAAAGGTTTTCAAATGACTACCACGAACGGGACGATACAGTTTATAAAGTTATTTTTCTTTTTAATGTTCTTTAGTGTGATTTCTTAAAATGTCTACATGTTCGTACTTTATCTGTATGTATAATGTATCTTTATATCTATCCAAAAAGGCTTACCTAATAGACTGATCATATGATGTTCGATTCCCGCCGCGGGACAAATGTTTGTATCTGCAAATATTTGTCTCGGGTCTGGGTTTTTTCTATGTATAATATGTATATATTTACAAAAATATATATATAAGTAGTATATCAGTCATGTAGTTCCCATAATACAAGCTTTGCTTAGTTTGGGGCTGGATGATGCTGTGTGAAAATGTCCTGCATTATTTATTTTTATTATTATATCAAATGTTGTCAAAAGGTAGTGGGAGGTAGACAAAGATTGACACTTTTCGGAAGAGGCCCATGTCCAGCAGTGAACTTCTAAATATTGTTAATGATAATGATGATGGTGATTTCATCACCTAGATTGTTGACATAACTCTCCGCTAATATCGAATAGTTATAATGGTTAGTTTACTTACAGTAGCACAAACTTTACGGTAGACGGAATCTATGAATACTAAATACGAATACAAAATCGATTATTTCAAAACAGTAAACAGAATTCTAACCCATTTGTGTTGCTTGTATGAAATTGAGTTAAGGCCCGATCAAACTGACGCGGTGGCGCTAGTAGCGGTGGTGATCAAAGCTAAATATTTGTCAAGGAGTTGTCAAAGCTTGCGAAAATGCCCGAACTTGGGCATCCACTTTGACCGGGCTTTTAATCCTTAGGTTAGGATCTTGTGACATTTCGATAGCTCATGTCAAACCCAAGTTAAAAATATATTTTTGACTTTTCTACAGTAGCGGGATTGCTAATCCCTAAATTGAATGTTTCTTTGGCTAACGCCCTTTATTTTTCAGGAAATACCACTTTATGAATTGAAAGAATCATCAGCCCAAATATTGATTGCACCAGAATTAACAACAGTTTTAGATACATTAATCCTTGCTGCTAGTCTGAAGAAAAACATTATTGTGGACGACTTTTCTGAGTGAGTTTTTAAAAATGACACTACAATTCACTACATCATAGTGCAGAGACTGTGGGTAGGAATAGCAAATCTAGACAAGTGTCAATCTAGACATAGGCGAAGCCGTGGGCCAATTATTTTTATCAAGTAGTAAATAAATAATAATTAGATAGCAGTTTTTACAGTTACTTAATTATGCCAAGCACATCTAATAAACCCTATAATGATTAGTCTAAGATGTATGTAAGTATCGACTTCTTATTTAAATAGAAAGGTAAGTGTAATTTCCATAAACAATAAATCATAACCACATCCCATAGGCAGAGAACTTACATAGTAAGTTAATTAAAACAGCGGACTGGTAACTCGCATTCCATCTGTGTGATTAGAATTAATTAAAGAATTCCTAAAGAATTTAGAATTTATTTAGACACGTCTTTATTTATAAGGTCATTTCAATACGATTCTACGAGTATTTTATAGAGTTAGTCTAATGCATTCTGAATTTATTTAAGGTTGGTTAGTTCAGAAACGATTTCACTCCGTGGCAGCAAACCATTTTCATGGACTTCATATTTTGATATTGATGATGTAAGTTATTTAAACTTTAATAATCCTAGTAATATAATAAATGCGATAGTTTGATATTATTTTTATCCATTAGGGGGTTATTTTTATCAATTGGGTTTTTTTGGAATCAACCAACGACGTGGGGATTCCAATAAAAAAAACCGCTAAGTATTTACAAATGACAGATATATTTTTTATGAGCTATATAACTCTAAAAGACAAGTCAAACTGACGTGAGTGACGCTGCCTACCACGTTACTCACTAGCCTCGCTGCAAGGAGGCGGTCAAAGGGAAAAGGTTGTCAAAGTTCGCGTCAATGATCGCCACTGGAACCGCCACCGCGCCAGTTTGACCGGGCCTTTACGTTGTCTTCAGACTGACTTCAAGGTTCTGTCAGCACAGCTGCATATCCATACGACGGGTGCGTACCCGAGGCTTTGTCTTTATTTTTCTTTCTTTTGTATTCTTGGCTTTTTTTGTTTTATGAAAACGTCGCTTCGCATCGTCACTCGTCTGAACAGAACCTACAAAGTCTACAAAGTCAGTCATAAATAAACTTTTTTTACTTTAAAAAAATAGTTTTGTCTATTTTAGTGATGAAAATATTGCCTTAATAGTAGTAAATAGCCATATTTTTATATAAAAAAAAAAATTAAACTAAATGATTTTTCTTTTACCAGATTTATGGCTATCTTCACAATACTAGCATAGCGTATTCGGAGTGGACGCAGGTGATCGAGGGTGGTCAGAGCTTTGAGAACAGGAAAATATTAGGTCTGAGGATCAACACGCTCAAGGACTACCATGATAAACCTGTCATCTTCATAGAATCGGGTAAATAATCCGTAGTTTGGAAACTAAAATGTCTGCGAGTAAATTATTTTTTGTCGTTTGCTATGAATAACAGTACAAATCCACGGAAATAGGCGCGGCGTAAACAATTATGCTATTTTAACTTAGTTTGATTAAAAAAATATATTTGTCTAGGTAGGTACTGTAGTGAAGTAATAAATTTTATCTTTTTATTAATTTGTTTATTTATGCGCTATTATTCGCGTCGGTATGTACACTTTATTTTAAATTCTACTGATTACCATTGCCAATTCGCAAATTGGCGATGGCGATTTATAAAATGAAAATTTGCAAATTTATCGAGCTGCAATATTTAGACAGTATAGTTGACCCAAAAATAATTTGATGTAGCCCATTTTCATGTTTGTCAGTTTTAAAAGCTGTTTTATCAATTATTCGCAGTATGACACTAATTTGAATTATAGGAATCCATGCAAGGGAATGGATCACTCCAGCCACGACGACGTACTTCATACACCAGCTGCTGACGAGCGAGGACCTGGAGATAGTGGCCATGCGGGACCAGTTTGACTGGCGCATCTTTCCCGTCGTCAACCCTGACGGATACCACTACAGCTTTACATGGGTACGTCGTCTTGGCCATTAAAATTAGTTATTTGATTTTCCAATTTACCACAATTTGTATTTTGCTCTGTGTCGGTAAGCGCCCAATTCGTAATTTTCGTTATTTCCAGCTAACAGTAAGGCAACACAATAAAAAGACGGTCGAGTCTAACCATTGATTATGATAAATAAATTAAAAAAAAACGCTGGACATTTTTACACAGCATCATCTAGCCCCAAAGTAAGCAGAGCTTGTGTTATAGCTACATGACTGATATACTTATATACATCTGGATGTAAATACATACATATTAAACATAGAAAATACTCAGACCCAAGGCCAATATTTGCAGATTAGATAAACATTTGTACCGCGACGGGAATCGGAGCAACCTTCTACGTCTCAGGAGGGCTTTCGCCTACTGCGCCACAGATGTCGTCATAAAAAATTATGACAAACTCCTATGAAAAATATTTGAGTTAAGAAGCTTTGATTAGGACCTAACGACCCGTTATTGTATTAGTAGACTCTGTATAGCCTTGCTGGTACGAGTATATACAGAGCAATCGGTTGAGCTCATGAGACCTTAGGTAAACTTATTTTTTTTAGGACCGAATGTGGAGAAAAACTCGGTCACAATCACCGAACGGTTGCCGCGGTACGGACGCCAACCGGAACTGGGACCATAATTGGATGAGTAAGTTAGATCTCCGTGTTGCACGGTTATAGATGAAATGCAGTGGCCAAACGGAACTGGGACCATAATTGAATGAGTAAGTTAGATCTCCATGTTGCATGATTATAGATGAAATGTAGTGGCCAAACGGTACTGGGACCATATTGGATGAGTAAGCTAGATCTCCGTGTTGCACGGTTATAGATGAAATGCAGTGGCCAAACGGGACTGGGGCCATAATTGGATGAGTAAGTTAGATCTCCGTGTTGCACGGTTATAGATGAAATGTAGTGGCCAAACGGGACTGGGACGATATTGGATGAGTAAGTTAGATCTCCTTGTTGCACGGTTATAGATGAAATGCAGTGGCCAAACAAGACTGGACCATATTGGATGAGTAAGTTAGATCTCCGTGTTGCACGGTTATAGATGAAATGTAGTGGCCAAACGGGACTGGGACGATATTGGATGAGTAAGTTAGATCTCCGTGTTGCACGGTTATAGATGAAATGCAGTGGCCAAACGGGACTGGGGCCATAATTGGATGAGTAAGTTAGATCTCCGTGTTGCACGGTTATAGATGAAATGCAGTGGCCAAACGGGACTGGGACGATATTGGATGAGTAAGTTAGATCTCCGTGTTGCACGGTTATAGATGAAATGCAGTGGCCAAACGGGACTGGGGCCATAATTGGATGAGTAAGTTAGATCTCCGTGTTGCACGGTTATAGATGAAATGCAGTGGCCAAACGGGACTGGGACGATATTGGATGAGTAAGTTAGATCTCCGTGTTGCACGGTTATAGATGAAATGCAGTGGCCAAACGGGACTGGGGCCATAATTGGATGAGTAAGTTAGATCTCCGTGTTGCACGGTTATAGATGAAATGTAGTGGCCAAACGGGACTGGGACGATATTGGATGAGTAAGTTAGATCTCCTTGTTGCACGGTTATAGATGAAATGCAGTGGCCAAACAAGACTGGACCATATTGGATGAGTAAGTTAGATCTCCGTGTTGCACGGTTATAGATGAAATGTAGTGGCCAAACGGGACTGGGACGATATTGGATGAGTAAGTTAGATCTCCGTGTTGCACGGTTATAGATGAAATGCAGTGGCCAAACGGGACTGGGGCCATAATTGGATGAGTAAGTTAGATCTCCGTGTTGCACGGTTATAGATGAAATGCAGTGGCCAAACGGGACTGGGACGATATTGGATGAGTAAGTTAGATCTCCGTGTTGCACGGTTATAGATGAAATGCAGTGGCCAAACGGGACTGGGGCCATAATTGGATGAGTAAGTTAGATCTCCGTGTTGCACGGTTATAGATGAAATGCAGTGGCCAACCGGAACTGGGACCATAATTGGATGAGTAAGTTAGATCTCCGTGTTGCACGGTTATAGATGAAATGCAGTGGCCAAACGGAACTGGGACCATAATTGAATGAGTAAGTTAGATCTCCATGTTGCATGATTATAGATGAAATGTAGTGGCCAAACGGTACTGGGACCATATTGGATGAGTAAGCTAGATCTCCGTGTTGCACGGTTATAGATGAAATGCAGTGGCCAAACGGGACTGGGGCCATAATTGGATGAGTAAGTTAGATCTCCGTGTTGCACGGTTATAGATGAAATGTAGTGGCCAAACGGGACTGGGACGATATTGGATGAGTAAGTTAGATCTCCTTGTTGCACGGTTATAGATGAAATGCAGTGGCCAAACAAGACTGGACCATATTGGATGAGTAAGTTAGATCTCCGTGTTGCACGGTTATAGATGAAATGTAGTGGCCAAACGGGACTGGGACGATATTGGATGAGTAAGTTAGATCTCCGTGTTGCACGGTTATAGATGAAATGCAGTGGCCAAACGGGACTGGGGCCATAATTGGATGAGTAAGTTAGATCTCCGTGTTGCACGGTTATAGATGAAATGCAGTGGCCAAACGGGACTGGGACGATATTGGATGAGTAAGTTAGATCTCCGTGTTGCACGGTTATAGATGAAATGCAGTGGCCAAACGGGACTGGGGCCATAATTGGATGAGTAAGTTAGATCTCCGTGTTGCACGGTTATAGATGAAATGTAGTGGCCAAACGGGACTGGGACGATATTGGATGAGTAAGTTAGATCTCCGTGTTGCACGGTTATAGATGAAATGCAGTGGCCAAACGGGACTGGGGCCATAATTGGATGAGTAAGTTAGATCTCCGTGTTGCACGGTTATAGATGAAATGTAGTGGCCAAACGGGACTGGGACGATATTGGATGAGTAAGTTAGATCTCCTTGTTGCACGGTTATAGATGAAATGCAGTGGCCAAACAAGACTGGACCATATTGGATGAGTAAGTTAGATCTCCGTGTTGCACGGTTATAGATGAAATGTAGTGACCAAACGGGACTGGGACGATATTGGATGAGTAAGTTAGATCTCCGTGTTGCACGGTTATAGATGAAATGCAGTGGCCAAACGGGACTGGGGCCATAATTGGATGAGTAAGTTAGATCTCCGTGTTGCACGGTTATAGATGAAATGCAGTGGCCAAACGGGACTGGGGCCATAATTGGATGAGTAAGTTAGATCTCCGTGTTGCACGGTTATAGATGAAATGTAGTGGCCAAACGGGACTGGGACGATATTGGATGAGTAAGTTAGATCTCCGTGTTGCACGGTTATAGATGAAATGCAGTGGCCAAACGGGACTGGGGCCATAATTGGATGAAGTAAGTTAGATCTCCGTGTTGCACGGTTATAGATGAAATGCTGTGGCCGAACGGGACTGGGACTATAATTGGATGAGTAAGTTAGATCTCCGTGTTGCACGGTTATACCTCTAGATGAAATGCAGTGGACAAACGGGACTGGGATCATAATTTGATGAGTTAGTAAGATCTCCGCGTTGCACGGTTATAGATGAAATGCAGTGGGCAAACGGGACTGGGGCCATAATTGGATGAGTAAGTTAGATCTCCGTGTTGCACGGTTATAGATGAAATGCAGTGGCCAAACGGGACTGGGATCATAATTTGATGAGTAAGTAAGATGAAATGCAGTGGCCAAACAAGACTGGACCATATTGGATGAGTAAGTTAGATCTCCGTGTTGCACGGTTATAGATAAAATGCAGTGGCCAAACGGGACTGGGATCATAATTTGATGAGTAAGTAAGATGAAATGCAGTGGCCAAACAAGACTGGACCATATTGGATGAGTAAGTTAGATCTCCGTGTTGCACGGTTATAGATGAAATACAGTGGCCGAACGGGACTGGGACTATAATTGGATGAGTAAGTTAGATCTCCGTGTTGCACGGTTATAGATGAAATGCAGTGGCCAAACAAGACTGGACCATATTGGATGAGTAAGTTAGATCTCCGTGTTGCACGGTTATAGATGAAATACAGTGGCCGAACGGGACTGGGACTATAATTGGATGAGTAAGTTAGATCTCCGTGTTGCACGGTTATAGATGAAATGCAGTGCCACCTAGTTCACACCCTAGGCGGCATTGCAGAAATGAATTGTTTATAAAACACAAAGCATAACTGCTGATGACTTCGGTGGCGAATATATATATTATGAGTCTAGGTATTGTGGTACTACGTTACTTGTAGTGTAGTACCTGATGCCCACGATACAGGGAATCCTAGTGCGAGGTCAGGATTATGTATATTTATTGATATATTTACATATATTCTTAACCGTTCTCAATATAGTTATAATTATAAATGGTAAAATGCTATTCCTTCCCCATTAATTTTGTTCATTTATGTGGCTACGAACTACAACCATAAAACCAATATTCATTACACTACTTATGATGTAGAGTCCGGAGTGAGACTCTGTGACCCTACAATACAAACTCTTTGAAACCTAGTGTAGGGAACAGTAGCTCCTTAAGGTACATGATGGCATTAAGTTTAGTCATGATTAGTCATACTTGTATTACTGGAATATTACTGTATTGTATTACTTTATTTCAGATTTCAGCTCATCAAGCAACCCGTGTGACTACCAGCTCTACGCTGGCTCTAAGCCGTTCTCCGAGATAGAGACGCGCTCTCTATCAGAGTACATCTCCAACATAGAGAACTTGCATGCCTATATCGCTTTCCATTCGGACGCGCAGACTTTACTCCTGCCATACTCGGACTCTACCGATCACGTGGATAACTATGATGACTTGGTATGCACACGACATTTGTATTTTTTTAAATCCATAACCCATTTAAAGTCAAAGTCAAAAGATTTTTGCAATCACAAGGATCATATAGAAACGTCAGATTAAAAACTACGTGAATTTAAAGAGTCATAGTAAATTTACGCCGATTCCTCGTACGCGACCATTTACGCATTTGGTGTAAGAGGGTGTAAGTATGTTTCTCTGTCTATTTTCATATTTACCGATTGTGATGCGTCTTTGTAATCGATTTATTTGTCTTCAAGAATAGTTTTTAGATAGTGGTGAAGATATACGTCGCAGTTTTTAACTTTTGTGCAAAGTTTGTTAAATAACGAATTGTGATTTGTTGCTATGAAAAGACAGATTCATCAGGATACCAATAAATGCGCTACTTACTACGCTACCGTAACAATTGCAAAAATTTTGATTCTTATAACTTACTAGCTTCTGTCCACGGCTTTGCCCACGTGGATAAAAAGAAGCCTATGTGTTATTCTGATGTATATAGCTATATTACTGTAAAGTTTCATCAAAATGCGTGTAGAAGTTTGCGTGAGGAGAACATCCATCCTCAAAAACTTTCGCATTTATAATAGTAGTAGGATAGTGTATAGTTTATATCCTACTGCTGTCAGTATCATAAGAGCTGAACAATAATAGCTTATTCTCAACTTTTGTGGTATATTTAGGATTTTTTGTTTTTTTATTAAGCTCTGGTATGCTTGTATTTTTTTATTCAGGTACAAATCGGTAAAACATCTTTAGAGTACGGGAGAGCAGTCAATGGCGAAGCTTATGATGGCCCCGGCACGGCTGCTGAAATTCTGTGTAAGTTAAACTAAACTTATATATGTTTCATTACGAAAAGTGGTTTAAATCGGAATAAAATTAAATCAATAACAAATTACTATTACAAAGCGAACAACTCTGACTACTCAAGTTTAGACCACTTTGCGTGAATAATATCGAAAATGTATTGTTGACAAAACTATACAATCGTATTTTCACAGCAATTAAATTAAGTAAAACTCTCTAGCATGAGCTTTGTTAACGAATAGAATACCAAAGTTTACTGTTTCTCTTTCTCTCTTTAAAGCACACTGTCTGACTTTTCCCTTGATTAGACTTAAACAGCAGATACTGGCTAGTCTAACATCCCTAGTAAGTCTGTGAGAGTCTATAATGTCCGAGCATTGAGCGTCTCAAATGAGGAATGACGGCAGTAGTGACTAGCATTTCGAAGCTTGTTGTCTTGGGTTCTCATGCTACTATGGAGAACACGGTTGGTGGTATATCTTACATTGTAAAGAGGAAAATATTCCACTGGGCTGATCCATCTGAACTACTTGCCCGGGTTCCTAGGACTGACAGTTGTTTGTCGGAGGTAGTATATTTGGCCAGGTTGCGTTAAAACAACGATTGCGCGATCTGGTTACTTCAATGGCCATCTGTGTATTGTATGTAGTAGCTCGTCATATATAGTTCATTGCTCTTCGTTGATGTGATGTAACGTAGCTCAGTCATTTGGCGAGAGATGGCGCTGCACTACTAATGCTGCCCTACCTTGTATAACGTTTGCGCTGACGCATAGAACAGTATGGACATGGACCTCCCCATTGAATGTTCTGTGTGTTAACCATGTGCTAATCCCTTATTTTTTCTTGCAGACAAAGCTTCAGGCGGCAGTATGGACTGGGTCCGAAGTGCGCTCGGTACACCACTCGTGTACACTTACGAGTTACGCGGAGTGTACTTCCATTGGCCGGCCAGCAGGATCCATGAGCAAGGGGATGAGGTCACACAAATGATGCTAGGACTGGTGACGGAGGCTAAAAATTTGGGATATTTTTAGGCCACCAGGCTTACAATACAACATTTTCTATGACTTGACCAGATACATCTAAACCTAAACTTGATGTAATGCACGCTTATTCTATGTGCAATAAATAGATAAATTCTTTATTGCTCACCAAAAAAATAATCTAATGATGATTTGATGATTCATATTGTAAAAACGGGAATTTTTACGTACTGCACTATCGGTGAAGACACCGACTAAGTTGACTAACCGACACGGAAGGAGAAAGTCGCAACCACTCACCCTGATGAAGACTCTCGGAATGAGTCGAAACTTAGTCGGTGCTTTCACCGATAGTGCAGTACGTGAAAATTCCCGTTTTTACAATATGAATAGTCAAGTTCACGATAGTTTTTGGAATAAAAATGATTTGATGAATATATAAATTACTTAGTCTAGTGTTTTTGTGATTTTCTTCAAGTAAGAAGAAAATCACAAAAACACTGGACTTCACAAAAAAACAATGGGCGATCTTATCGTTTAAAGCGATCTCTTCCACAAACCTGTTGCTGAAAAAAATAATTAATATATACCTACTCACACTCATCCCATACAATATTCATACATATTCCCAATTCTGGGTCTGTGGGTTTGGGAAGACTTCCGTCTGGTAGTGATCTGGATCAGTTGAGCTATCTATAGATCGTTTGCAACGGTCTTTACATAGCTAGCTGTTTCATCAATATTTTTTGTATACAATATAGGTACATATTTGTACATAGTTGTATAAATAAACGTATATTCATACAAATGTATATTGTGTCTTTGCTAAGCTTATAATTGGTCTAAGCAAAGTTTATCCTAGTTCAACGCCACTAGTTCCTATTTCAAAATCAAACACTGCGTAAATTAATTGTCATACAATATTTAAGATTAAATTTAAGAAATAAACATTTGTAATTTCTACTTATAAATAAAATGTATACTAGTAAAAAAAAAATTTAATTGAAAATAGCTAAAAACAGTTTGATCAAAAATATTAAGAGTTTCTCGATTACGATTTCATTAACTCGGAGAAAATAACATACATCATTCACTATTAACTTAATTTAATTCTAAAACCCTAAGGGTCAAGCTGACGCGCTGGCGATCAAATGAAAATGGAAATCAGAAATCTGAACATTTATTTACATGATGAGTATTGGTCAGGATGTCGTAACAATTTTTATAGGCCACCATCCAAATGGTGTGCAAATGTCAATAGGTATCTACCTATTGACATTTAACACAGCAAATGGTTGTCAAAAATGGTCAAAAGTCAAAGTCAAAAGGTTTTTATTCATTTAAATCACAAGGATCATAAAGAAACCTCAGCTAAAAAACTACGTAAATTTAAAATGTTAAAGTGAATTTACGCCGATTCCTTACGCGCGACTAAGCATAGAAGAATCAGGCAACAAACTCTGCTTGTTTTTTATGGTCCTTCAGCTCATTCAGTTGTGGTGCCAATCGAACAAGGTGAACTCATTTATCTAAAAAAGAGTTCTAGCCAAAGAATTAAATAATGTCAAACAAGTATCAACCTAAGTTCTTAAAACAACACACGAGTTAAAAAATATATTACTACAGATATGTAATTTGAAAATTAAGTTATCGAGGGAGCAGAGCGATGATGTGCATGCAGTTTTATCGCAATATAGGCATTTAAGCTAAAAATAATAAATAAATAATGCTGGACATTTTCACACAGCATCATCTATAAGCTCCAAAGTATGCAGTGCTTGTGTTGGGAACTAGATTATTCTATAAATAGGATCTACAAATGGGCAGTACCCATTGAACATCGGTTGTCATAGTTCGTGTGAATATACTGTTCGCCACCCGTACTGCCACCGCCGCAACTGCGTCTGTTTGACCGGGCATTAGCTAATTTGTATTGTTAACGATTTTGTACTAAAACTATTCTCAAAAGAAACTTAAAATAACATTGTTTAAGTAATAAAACAATGTTTTATTTTTAGTTTACAAAGCGTTCATTCGATTCGAGGAATGATTTTTTCCTTAAAAAAAAGTACCAATTTTGATAATATTTTCAGTAGGATCTAGGGTTTGTGAAAGTAAAGGCTTGCAAGATTGACTGATATGTCTAAGAATAATAACATTTAATCGTGTTCATACTGCTGCGACTGATAAGTTATGCATCTGGGGTCTAGACAAATACCTCATGCTTACTTTTCCTTTCACGCTAATTTATCAAGGTAAAACTTGGCAGCTGTCAGGTGACATTTCCACAGCTAATGTCAATTCCATACAATTCAATCTTTCCGCAGGCGTTAACGCTAACAGAAAGTGGTATTAGTCTAGATACCCTGAGCTGCTTCTTCGATCAGCATAACATCGTCCATCGAGCTCTGCTCATTAGGAGTGATGGCAACGTCCTGGATGGCGTTGTCGTCCACAACTTCGATGTCACACTGAAAAAAATAATTGTAATTATTGGTGGCACCAATAATTAAAATTACTTTTTGAAATGTCATCATTTCCATCCTTCATTCCTTATTCATAATTGTACACACAAATAAAGACAACTCTATTTAAGACATGCACAAAGGCGAGCTTAACCCTAACAAGAGTTTATAATCATATCAATAATAGTATAGAAGTCCAGTGCTAGACGAAGGCTTCCCCAAACAGTGCCATGACGAAGGATCTTGGACTCCATACATCGTCTTCCAGCAACCTCCACGATGTTATCGATCCACTGGATAGAATAGGTTATGGCGACGACGTGAGTAGCAGCGAAGACGATGTAGCACCACCACCACCAGCAGTTACTACAACGCGGAGAACACAAGCGCCCCCTCCACTCGTGCGCCCTGTGAACCGCACACAACGAGCGGCAGCGCGTAGTGCGTCGCGATCATGATGAAAACTCTCTAAATGAGTCGAAACTTCGTCAGTGCCTTCACCGATAGTATGGTACATGATAATTCCCATTTTTACAATAGGAAACAGTATGATATTACATCACCTTGTGTGACTAGCGCTTCTTTTCATAATGTTGTTGGTATTCCACAATATTTTATTTTCTGTCTCCAAACACCACCTATTGTTCACTTAAACACAACTCCGAATAATAACTATGGGGAAAATCATATAGTTCTTAATGCAGCCATGACTAACAGGTAACTGACGTTAGTAAGCATATGCCTACTCCAAAACTATTAAAGAGGACTATGCATACACTTAAACACATTCTGTTCACAACTTTAACCATATCGAGGCCGGACCGCAGACCTTTGAATGGTGGTATGCGAAGGTAACCCAATTCAAGAGTTATAATAAAAAAAAGGCCAATGTGAAATTTCATCACTCATTTTTTTACCCTTAGGAGTGGTATTTTTTCGTAAAATATGGGACCACCTTTGAAATATAACCCTACCCATTAATAAAGAATCAATATAATCGGTTCAAATAAGCGAATATATCGCGTAATATACACAAAACACATACGGGCGACTTGAGAACCTCTCCTTTTTTGAAATCGGTTAAAAACAAACGTTCAATTCAATAGTGACATAAGGTCCACATGTAATAATATACCTAAACATTATTACAGGAGAACAATAAACAAATATGAAAAACTAGCTGATGCCCGCGGTTTTACTCGCGTAGGATAGATAATTGATAGGTGCATTAAAAATAATTGCATGATATATTCAGATACGTATTCAGTTCTTTTGTATTTTAAGTATTTAAACTAATTTTAGAGCAAATCGCACCACGCGTTAAACATTTTTTAAACAAAATTAACACACCATCCTACCTTCTTTGAGTAGTTTAGAAAAAAATGTATTTGTCTTTTATCATTTGTACTGAATAATATTAATGCCGAGTTTCAAACAAATTGGACCACTCGTTAAAAAGTTCCCATACAAACTTTGGCACCCTCTACAACCCCTTAGAGGGGTAGTTTGTGGAGATTAGTATTTTATCATTTGGATTGAAAAATATTTATGTGAAGATTCAAGACTGTAAGTTGAAGGAATACCATTTTTTCATACAAAGGTTTTTAGCCCTTTTCATCCCCTTAGGACTAGAATTTTCCAAATTACTTTCTTAGTGCACCCCTACACCATAAGAGGAATATACATTCGAAATGTCATGCTTGTAGGACTTATGGTTTAGGCTGTGCGTTGATTCACCTCTTGTACTTTGACACCCCCTACATCCCCTTTGAGGGGTATTTTGTGGAAATTATTATATCAGCTTTTCTCATTAGGATTGAAGAATATTTATTTGAAGTTTCAAGACTGTAAGTTCAAGGAATACGATTTTTCATACAAAGGTTTTCAGCCCATTGTCACCAATGAAGAATGGGGTAGAATTTTCCAAATTCTTTTCTTATTGCACCCCTACATCATAAGCGGAATGTAATATCCAAATTTCATGATTTTAGGACTTATGGTTTAGACTGTGCGTTGATCCGTCAATCAGTAACGGAAAAGTTTTATATATTATATACCTATATTATAAATTCCTGCGGTCGAGGAGTATTGTTTAATTTGTTAAGGTACCTAAGTACATATATAAAGTGTTAAGCTGTTATCAATTGCTAGTCATTATTATAAATATTACAATTAATCATTATGTTTATTTTTATCCTGGACGTTAGAAGCATTTGGGTACCGAGTTTCTTTCCTTAATTACAAGGATAAACGGAATAAATAAAATAAATACATTGACTAGATTCATTGGTTTAAGCTGGCTTTATTACAAAACGGATTTCTGACAGTGTGCTCATCATGAATTGTAAGTTATTTATTTTGTACTATTTATTTTATTGATACACTAGCTTCTGTCCACGGCTATGCCCGCGTGGTACCCGGATAAAAAGTAGCCTATGTATTATTCTGATGTATAAGCTATATTACTGTAAAGTTTCGTCAAAATCCGTTCAATAGTTTTTGCGTGAAAGAGTAACAAACGAACATCTCTCACAAACTTTCGCGTTTATAATATTAGTAGGATAGGATTTATAAACTCGTGAGCAACGAAATCTTTTCTTAAATGCTTATACCTTACCAACATTTACAAAACATTATATTTTTCTGAAAGCCTGATCTTTTAGCTTAAAAATGATTTATTCATCATCCAAATCTTTTCTGTATTTATCTCATAATGCATTCTGATTGAAAACGGATGTTAAAGAAAAGAAAACCTTAATTTTAAATGATTTGTACTAAAGCTTTTAAAAAATATATAATCTTTTAGTTTCCTTGAAACTACTAAACAATCTACTGTGCATACACGTACTTGAAGGGCGAGTCTATTTTGTTGCCCTTGAGAATAGACTTGAACAACCATACTTTATTGCACACGGAAATTTTAAAAAATATTAGGCATGTATGAAGTCGAGCTTAGCCCTATAAAAGTTTTCTTCTAGCAAACCTTGAGGAGAGAGAAAGGTGATGAAGTTGGTAGGTGTACAAAGACAGATAAGAAGAAACGAAATATTATTATACTTAAAATAACACTTTATTTAATACTCTACATTATACATACCTACTTGAACTTCTATGCATAAACTGAAAATAAATACAATAAAATCAGATAAACACAAAGTACTTAACACGATTCGTTTTTTTCAGGGTCTTGGTTTCAAGTACTTGTAGTGTTTGTAACTCCTGGGCTAGCATACTACCATGAGCTATCCCAGAGGGTTTTCAAAGTATCGCTGCATCCCGAAGCCAATTTCGGTTTCAGTATATCATCTATGTCTCACAGTTCCAAGTAAGTAAATAAATAATGCTAGACTTTTTTCACAGAGCATCATCTAGCCCCCAAACTAAGCAGAGCTTGTGTCCCATACACAAGCTCTGCTTAGTTTGGGGGCTAACATGTGAATTTACACATTATACATAGACAATTCCCAGACCCGAAACAAATTTTTGCAGATCATACAAATATTTGTCCCGCGCCGGGAAATTCATAACGGGAAGTATCAAATTCTGAAAAAAAAAAAAACTTTCCGTAATACGGGCTGCAACGGGGTTTGTGGTCGATTCCGGTAGAATTTTAATTTTTTTTTTTAATTTTTTTTTTTTTTTTTTTTTATGTTATTTTGTGGTCAACGTAAGTTTTACTTTTATTATTTAGAAATTATAAAAGTCATACTAAAATAGAATCTCAAACAAAATTAAAATTCTAAAATCTAGAAAATCTAAAATACTATATTTTGAGAATTTATATACATATTATACACATAAAGCTACTCATATTTTGTTTCGGGCCTGTGTCCCGTACACACAGCACAATGAGGCAGCTGTGCTGCCTTCAGTTTTTTGGGAGTAGTCTTATTACACCCTGTCAATGCTATGAATGCATTTTTATTGAATATGCACCACCGTCCTTTATCGTCATAAATTCTCTCCCCTCCCCACCCTCCAAATGTTGTCTGGAAAAGTTCGCTTTTGGTGATAATGCCGCTCATTGTACGTCCGCGATTAGCTTGTAATTTGCTCTTTTTTATTTATCAACATATGTGGTGTAAAATAAAGTGTTATCTAACTATATTCTCAGTGCGTTCTATACTCTAGTCAAGCATTTAAAGACAGGGTTTCACTAACTCACGAAACATTGTCTTCACGAAGGTTTTCACATTTTCAGGACTAAGCTCGTAGTCGGTGCACCGCTTGCAGATAATATTGGTCAAGTATACACCTGTGATCTCACCGAAAATACAACGAATATATGTACAATTGTGAGCAGAGCAAATGTCACCAGATGTGAGTATCGATTTTTATGTATGACAACGTCCCAATGAAATAACGCAAAACGAGAGAAAAATCGTTGTAGTTAGTTTTTTGGGTAGATTATTTTTTTCAAAATAGGTTTTTCTCCTTGACAGTTCCGCGCGTCGTGGCATGCACGTCATTGATAAGATTCGAAGAGTTATAAAACGGTATTATCTACAATAATTAACTAAAACAAATAAGTTATTGATATATAAACGCGAAAGTTTATGAGGATGGATGTTTGTTACTCTTTCACGCAAAAACTACTAAACGGATTTTGATGAAACTTTACAGTTATATAGCTTATACATCAGAATAACACATAGGCTACTTTTTATCCGGATACAACGCGGCCGAAGCCGTGGGCAGAAGCTAGATAATTTATATTATAATAAAAATCATATGAAATAACGTATCATATGAAAATGGAATAACGCAAAACCTCAGACACCCCGTCTGAGGTTTTGCGTTATTTCTTCAAGACCCTGTATAAAACTTATTACGAATATCTTTAAACGTCAGGGTATCTTATCCTATCCCCCTTTATATAATAAATGCGAAAATTTGGATGTGTGGTCTTTAATCGACATTCCAACCGAAAGCGGTAATATCAAAAACGTAATTTTACAAAGGAGCAAAAAACTTTTTTGTAAAACACTCGCGTATTATATTAATACTCGTACACAAATGTGGCATCATTAGATGAGTAAAAAAGGGTTATAGTCGCTGTCCCCCGATTTTCGGCCCCATCGGGGTCAACGGGAATTTATTTTTCCCGTTATCCTCCGATTCACATTTATTATAGACGTACCTATTTTAAAAGTAAAACCATTTTAATATTTGACTATTATATTTTATACGTAGGGAAAGCGGATTGTCTTTCAACATCTCCAGAAGGTGTAAACCGATTTAGATGAAATTTGGAACAAGTAGGTATAGGTATAGCGGAATTAGATATAGGCTTCTTTTTACCTGGGTACCAAGTTCGGGCAAGCAAATCGGATAAAAGTGAAAGTCCTATGAGTTTTTTTGTTATCCTGTAATCCGAACCAACACGATGGGATTTGAACACGTAGTTTTTTTTACATTTTGTACTTTACTGATATGGCTAATTTTCATTTTTTTAAATAGCACGTGACTGCTTTAGGTGTTTCGTGTAAAATCGGATTGTTTACTTTTGGTGAAATTTGATTTGTTTTCAACAGTTACTGAGGTTGATGATCGCTATAATGATCAAAACTACTGGTACGGAGCAACGGTTAAGGGAACAGAAAACTTTTTTGTGGTAAGTTAACCACTTCTCTTGTGTTCAGATTTTCTAAATTATAATGAACTAGTAAGCACCCTACGGCTTCGTCCGATAGTTACATAATGCATTTCTTTTTTACAGGCTTGCTCACCTTTAAAGCTCGACAAGATTTCTGGTAAGTATTTTCCATTTCCTTGTGAAGTGGGTCTTTACTGAGTTACAGATAGTATGTTAAATAAAATTCAAAATGACTGCTACGATAGATGGAAATTTTGACGATTTGGTCACCTTTTTGACATTAAACAGAGCATGATCCTCTGTAGGGACCAAAATGCGTGTTAACTCACTATATATATGCAACTGTATATTACCTCAATGAAAATTAAACCGAACCTATGTTTTTCCTATGTAGGAAGAAGAAGTGAAAAAATGTTTCACTCTGACTCATAGTTATATTTTGCCCTCGTCAGCAATAGCTTATTTCGCGCTCTAATAACACAATATTTTATTAAATTTGATATTACCTACAATTAAAATATTGCCTGCGTATTATCTCGATGTTTCAGGGTACGATAAGAGAGTTGGGACATTTGGTCAATGCTACTTATATAAAGATCCTACAAAATACCCAGAGAGGTTGGCATCACTTTCAAAAGATATCAGGAAGAAATATTCAAAAAAATTTGGTAAGTACTACCTACTTATTAAACACACTGCAGACTTTTAGGTTGAAGTTTCCCCGAATTTAACGAATTTAATTATCAACATATTACTTTCGCAAGATACGTCTATGACATCAGTAATTATTCTCACAGATCATCCAAAGTACTTGGGTACCTTCCTACCTCTAGAACTAGTAAGTAAGATTCCACACTGGCAAACTAACCCTCCTCAGTCAGGCAAAATTGAAGGAAAACGTATGTTTTTCGCATAATAATTATGCTTTCTCAAATACGACCGACTCGTCATACAAAACGATTGCAAAAATACCGCAATATAACAGGTAAATTCAACATCTTAAGAATGTGGAACATCACCAGTAGCATGAGCACCCCAAACATTGTTTTTTTGATGGAAGAGAAGAAACAAATATTCCTGTCTTTCTCTCTTTTTTTTTGACAGAAAGAGAAACATAAGTAATTTTGTTGTCTCTTCCGTAGAACGTTGTGTTTGTGCCTCGTAAGAGGAACATTGAGGAGCTTGCCACGGCTAAATTGTTTTTTTTATTTTTAGAGGATATTATGGACTCTTTTGGTTGGAGTTTAGATATTGACTCAGAAAATTCCATATCGGTCGGCGGGCCCGCTATGATATCAGGTAAGTGATCAGATATTTCTGTTATTTAGTCCATTAAATATCATATAGGTATATTTAGTATGATTTATTATAATTATTAATGTAAATGATCACCTTAGTAGGCGCGTATGCATTTGTTTTATTTATTTTTTCTCATTTTTATTTAGGTATAACAGTTAGAACATAGTAAATAATTTACAGTAAATACAGTCTAAAAAATATATATTTATATAATACACATAATAATCTCTTGAGCGTAGTGTTTGCTTCTGGCGTCTGTGACGTCACTGCGCAGGGTCAGCAGAATACCAGCGCTAAGTAGGTAGCCACCTACCTAGCATTATGCTGAGCTGATACCTTTATGGTGCGACATAAAACTGTCTAGGTAGATGGATTAGGCAGTAAGGTGCGTGGGGCGTTTCTGTTTCAGTTATAGGTATTACTTATAAGTAGGTTGTCCAAGCATAAATTATTATTATTATGTATTCCCACAAGTTATCCAACCATCCTTACTTCCAAAGTTTGTTGTATATATATGTTTTTTTTTTTTATGTCGTGTTAAATAAATATTTTCTTTCTTTCTTTCTTTCTTTAGTTTGGTAGATACACACGCCACATACAGTGCCTCTTTTGTTTTTTTTTATTATTATTAAGCGTATTTAAGGCCTCCATGGTGGTGAGTAGGTACATAGGTACCTGGTGATTATAGTGACATTAAATTTTAATAATTTCGTTTGATATATTTTCAGGACGTCTGATTAAAATTAAAACAAATCAGGTATCGTATACCTACGGAGAAAAACAAAAGAAAGTTTCGTTTAATTTTGGTGAGTTCTACATCTGACCATTTTATTGGATTATGTAGTCGAATATTTAAGTATCTACACCAGAGAGTCCCATATTTCTTTTATTACGTAAAATATGAAATACTAAGTTCAACTGCATGGTGGGTCGAAAAAATCATCCGGATTTGTCCAGATTTGTAATAAGTACTAGATGCTAGACACGCAAGGCAGAGTCGAGAAAAAGTCATAGAACAAAAAGTTGTGACCATGTATTGTACGTATGATTCGGGATCGTAAGAATACATTTTGGTGTTCCACCAACATAACGAATAGGTACACAATTAGATACTTAGCTACTCAGAAAACATGTTTCATTTATGGGTCACCAAATAGTGGTCAAATATCTCATTATATTTACTTTTCAGGGTACGGAGTGGCATCTGGTTTGTTTCTGGCGCTTACCAAACTTAGTGTCGCAGTCGGCTCACCATACGGAACCGACGGTCATGGAAAGGTTTGATAGTTACTTACAAGACCAGTTAAACATAGCTTTAACATAAGTTTTAACATAGTGTTGCGTTATTTTTGCATTTTTTTTATTAAGTGATCGGCAACGCGCATGTTTCGTCTCTGGTGTTGCTAGTGTCGCTTACTAACTAGTGTCCCATATGCATGTTTGGCACCTAGGTGGTAAAACAAAAATCTTTTGTATGTGTATGTTACGCGACATTTTCGCCTATTGTGAACCGATTTTAATGTTTTTTTTTCATGGGTATACATCAACTACTAAACCGACTTTTAATACTCGTTATTTGAAGTCCATTTGTTATTTCCAGTAAAAAAATACTAACAAGAAGTTTTATAACGTGATTAAAATTATACATACAGGATATGATAAACTATGCAATTTATTTACAGAATTAATTAAAATCATTTTAAGTTGAAGATGATGGCGATTACTATAGTACGTTACACAATAAATATAAATGTTTATTTATTTACTAGAAACCCAACGGCGATATATAGTGTATTTATAATAAATTTAAAACATTATAAATATATATTTACTTTGTGAATGAAAGCCAGTGCTTTCATAATAGCGTATAGCATTATAATATTTGTGCAATGCTTTAGTATACCTACTTATGTATATATTAATTTATACAACGTTATTGTCAATTTAATTAGAATTAAGAACATGACATGTAACTCATAAAACGTTATCAATAAACAAAACTGAAACTGAAACTAAACTGAGTACGTGTGAGTGTATGTTGTTTTTGACAAGATTGTATATGCGTTCAGGTATTATTTCTGGATGAAAACATGACAGCCAGGAAAGAACTTCTGAGCCCTGTGGTGGGCTCGATGTTTGGGGCCGTGCTGTGCACCGCCACGCTGAGCCGTCACCGCAAGAACGCTGATCTGCTTGTCGGTGCACCCGCCTACGCAGATCCTGAAAGATACAGTGTCGGCGCAGTGTATGTTTACATTGTAGCACGGAAAGTAGGACGGGTAAGATAACTATTATAATAGTACTACTTCACCTGATGATCCGTCGCATTTAATGAGAGACAGGTACGAATATAAAAAATAAAATAAAAAGTCGGTTTTCGTAGATAGTTTGGCAGACCAAAAAAGTTCCATGATAGTTGAATGTAAAACATCGTTATCAAGTTTATTTCCGGACCATCGCTAAAACAACGCTTGAACTTATGTAAAACCAAATACAGGGGGGCATTGTACAGAGATTTAATGCTTAATTAATTAATCAATTTCTGTAATTACAGGAGCATATTTATAAAAGGATGATTGTTGGTGCAATGTCTCAGTCATACTTCGGAAACGCCATCGTCAGTGTCGGCGACCTGAATGGAGATGAAATAGACGGTAACTAGTACATAAAGCACGCGCTTCTTTAAATAGTGAACTACGACTTTTTTACATTATATACAAGTCCATGTGAGGCCGCATACGACTCGCAAGCGGCAAGTAGCTTTCGGAGTGCACTAACTGAGGGAGCCAGCAGCACCATGTCATCAGCATAGCTCAGGTTGTTCATGCATATACCTCCGACATGGCAACCTACAGGCATAGTCTCTCAATCAGTGCATTCACATACAGCTTGAAAATTGAGTAGCTAATGTACCGACAGTAAATATTTAGGTTTTTTTGGGCAAGTAGGTACTTTCATAACTAGGTACTCTCCGTGATTCCTTATAAACTTAAGATTCATTTTTAAGTTGTTAGTTTAGTTATTTAAAGAACACACGCTCGCGACTATAATTCTCATAATAGAGATCCTCAGACCCATAATCGAGGATCTCTAGATCTATGAGGATGCTAAGTAGGGGTGGTGAGATACGTCTAAACATTATATTTGTCACATGTCATCGTTTTGAACATTATATTTGGCAAATGTCAGCGTTTTGCATAGAAGTTACCATTCCATGTGACAGATTGCAAGCCCATTGCCACTTAGCTTAGGCACATATATTATAATACTAGTAGCTTTGGTATATATATATATAATAATAAACGTTTATTCAGTACGGTCTTACACAACAATATACAATAAGCTAGCAGAGTTTAATTAATGTAGAAGATTTAGATCAAGGTGTGTTGCGTGTTAATATACCCGTGACCACACAATGCTTTGAGCTCATCGTTCTAACTATAGATACTTGTGTCATAACCGCGAGGGATCGCTGCTTCGGCTTGTGTAGGAAATTTACACACTTATCATTTAAACACATTTAAATTAGTTATAAGTACATGTAGGTAGAAAAAGTATTGTACTTAAATAAACAGGATCGGTATTAATAAAATTATTCTAGGACTAAACAACATAAAATACTTGTATCTTAAAAAACCTTGTAAAACTTTTTTGTAATGAAATATGTGCCTATATTATTATTATTTTCTTTACCAGAGATCGCTATAGCAGCTCCTTACGAGAATGAAGGGCGCGGCGCGGTGTACTTGTACTCCGGACAAGCTATTATGAATGAGGGCGACATAAACTACTTGCAGAAGATCCTACCAGAACCCACACTCAAGGGTTTCGGGTTTAGTCTGGCCGCCTTGAGAGACTACGATGACAACGGCTGCAATGGTACGGGCTATAACATATCAGATTATTTAGATGATCAAAAATCTTGGGATGATAAAAAGTGTAAAAGGACCATTAACAAGAACAACAAGCATTGTTTCTTACCTTTATTTCCTGGCTAAGTCGCGAAGGAACAGGCAGTAGAGAAAATTGACTTTTCGTTATAATGTTACAAGTCACTTGCTTGTGACTTGTGGCGTATAAAACATATTTAAGACGCTGCAATACACGATGCAAAGACGGCAGGGGTTTTAAAGTTTTGCTTAAATCAACTTGTTATTTAGAGAAGTAGCGCAGTTAATATACTCGTAAGCCGATTCTTCGCAACCAAAACCAATAGACCAAGATAGACTAGTCTCATTGCAATTAATAAATAAACAATGCTGGTCATTTTTCCCACAGCATCATCTACCCCCATAGTAAGCAGAGCTTGTGTTATGGGAACTATAATGACTGATATACTACTTATATATTTTAGTAAATAAAGATAGCTTAAGTATTTATGAGCAACGCCCGCAACCACGCTCGACGTCAGTTCCGGTTTTTCCGGTCAACGAATATACGTTGTGTATTCGTAATAATTCTAAAATAATACAGCATTTTCAATCGTAGTTCCTGATAGCCAGGACACAAGGAATCCTAGAATTATGCCTGTGTCTGCTAAGTAGTTTATTTAAATAAATAAAAGACAAATCAGAAAAGTTTGACGGTATCTTTTCATATTGCAAACTTTTGAAACACTGGTTTTAGGAAAATACAAATTAACTATTTACAATAAGTGAGTTGTGCAAACATAGGTTTTGTTTACCTCGAAACGTCAGCAGGAGACTAGTAAAGTACGTGGTATCCTCTTAATTATATCCTAAAATTATACCAAACCACGATTATTTTGATGTAATAGATATTGTATTGTCTCACTAGAACTGGCCATTGGAATTCCTGGAAGTAATCAAGTCAAGGTGCTGCGTTGTATGGCTGCCATCACAATTGAGCTTGAGAGGTTCAAATATGAAATGCCGGGGGTGAGTCGTTACATCTGTTCCATTATTATCAGATTTATCCGGTAACCTGTCATATTTCCGAAATTCTTTAGCCCGAATGAATATGCTCGAAAACCGTTGTTAGATTTTACGATTGTAGGCATTTCCCAAGGAAGTGATTATTATCTTCGGAGTACTGGTATTTATTCTTGTTTTATAGCCGGAAATACAAGGATGGCATTCCTCTATGTTATTCTTAAATCCATGTAAGTAAATACGTTTATAATAATTAGTTTCAGCGTAAGGGCAAGGATGAAACCAGGACGCTCCCAGTTTGCATTACCGCGAAGTTCCCGGATAAGCCTGTTATAGTCAAAGCGGGTAAGAGATGATTATTATTATTATATCCTGAATTCAAAGACTAAAGAAAACAAAGAAAACTCTTTTTAGGTTATATAATATAATTCTACCTTCTTTTCAAAGCTATGTTTATTGTGTAAAATAAAGAATAATGAACAATAAACAGTCACGTACTCGTACATTGTCCTGACCTCACACTAGGATCCCCACATAGGAGTTCTTATTACCCACGACACGAGTGTCGTGGGTAATAGAAACTACAAGTACCCACCCGGAACAAATAAAAGAAAGCAAAAAAGAAAATACATTTATTTGACACACAATTTTACGGAAAGGATTAGGAACATATACCTAGCTATACAAATATCTGCAGAATTTGCAGATATTTGTCCCGAAGCGGCTATAATTAGTATCAAATTCGAAGGTCTACGGTCCCTTGAAGATCTAAAAAATCAAGCTTCTAAAGCAATGCAATGAAAAAATTCGGCCTTTGCAGTTGGAAAATTGACTGCGACGTATATCGACGTATGGGCGAACATTTTTTCAACCACAAAGTAAAGTAGATTTTTCAATCGGACTTGTATTGTTAGAACAATGTTTCGTGATTTCATAGTTTATGAAATTGAGTAATGTTAAATATTTTGGTGAACATACAAGCTTGTACGGAACCCTCGGTGCGCGAGTCATACTCGCGCTAGTCCAGTTTTTTTTACTGCGCCCCATCGTTTCTATCGAGGGTCACCTCGATAAAAACAAGAACGGATGTATAGAAACGATGGGGCGCAGTAAAAAAAAAATAAAGGTAACAGAATCACGAATATGATGATGTCAAAATAAATACATAAAACGAATAATTACTATTACAGATATTCAAGTGAAGATACTTATTAAACACGATGGCGCTAGATTAAATGATCCTATCGCAGATAGCCAAGTCACGATCAAAATTAGAGCTAAACAAAGGAAGTATTGCGAAAACATAAGTCTTTTTATGAGTGGTACTGTAAGTATATGCTATTATTGACAATAGTTAACTGTATTTTATTATCGTTTGTTTTTATTGGTGTACCTACTGTATAATTTTTGTATTTTGTATATGTGTCTGAAGTTGCAAATAAAGTCTTTTATCTATCTATCCAATACCGAAATCGAGTTTGACCATCGGGTTTGCGTGTGAGATTTTTATAGCAACAAAAAACGGTTTTTTTTCTGAAAAATTGGTAATAATTTATAAAATTTGTAATTAATTACAGACCGGTAACTATAATAAGAAAATTATGTACGGTTTGTCGGCTGCTCTGAAAGACAACGTCGTGAATCACTTCAATTTTAATGGCTCCGAGGTCGTATTGAGCGAGCGCAGCATACTCGACGTGAAAGATTTCATGATTGTCCAGGAATGTGGTGATAAGTTGTGCGAGCCGAAGTTGAAAATGAACACTAAATTTTCCGAAGAGTAAGTTGAATCAAATGATTGCCCGGATTTCAGATTAATTCTCGCATTCCACTTGATATCAGTAGTTGCGTGTAAGATAGACATAAGGTGATCTAAACAAATACCACTTTCTGTTGGTAACGCCTGCGGCAAGATTGAATTGTATGGGATTGACAGCTGCCAAGTTTTACCAATTCGTTTGCAGGAGTTCCGAGTACGAACTGGGTTCGTCGCCATCAATAGATGCGGCCGTGTGGGTCTCAAATATGGGAGATGTAGCGTACGATGCGTGCGTGCGTGTCAGCGTCACAGGCACGAGTGTGCCGCGCCCGCCGCACGTGTGCCGAGCGATCGACTCGGCAGACCGCGAGCTGGAATGCAAGCCGAAACAGGCGCTGCGACAGGGCAACCCACCATGGGTAATGTCAATTAATCATCAGCACCCAGAAGAGTAGCTTGGCTAGGCTTAGTAAAACCGCTTTCCAACAGATGCACCATTTGGATAGGGGGCATTTAGTACGGAGTGCTAACGTACTTCGGAGGATATGTTTAGTTGACGGCTCTGGATATCACTGTTGTTAAACCATGTCAGAGACATTCGGGCGGCCTAAAAAAATCAACACCCAGATCAGGCAATTAGTTCACACAAACAGAAAGATCAGTACCTTTTTAGTTAGGTCATTCTAACATGTTCGGTGCGGTCCACGTCTGGATGGATGACCGTTAATGGCATGCACAAACGAGTACATGAGTATCGAAACAACTTCACATATCCCTTCTGCAATCAAAAGGTTCTGAGACCATCGAGAATGAGAATGTGGATAGCCCACTCCGTCCTTGAGGGAGAATTGGTCACTAGTTCAGTAGGTCAGCGCGCTACTAACTTACACCAGGTCTGAGTTGCTTTATGCTGAGAGTCCTATCCCAATATGTGGCTAATTACCTATTACCTCATTCACAGTCACATTGCATGTTTAGCCGAACTGACATTCTATGTATCGGTTCAATAGATTTGCTTAGGTATATTAGGTCTTTGTACTACTAGGCTAATTTATGCACACCCACAGTAATGAACTTAATTAATAAGTAGATGCAAATAAATTATTTACCTATCATTCTAGGCTACCAATGATCTTGTTGATGATTTAGTATTTTTTCAGATTATAGAAACCATCTCCTTAAACACAACTTCACTGACCAACGAGAATAAGAGTATAATAGTAAACGTGACACTTTACAAAACATGTGAGACATTGGAAGTCGCAGATCAACTCTCTAAGGAAATCCAGCTGATTGCCGACGCCAAATCAATCCATGTTGAAGGGTAATTAATCATCTATCATCAAAAGGATATACCTAGCATTTGCCATGTCGTCTGAATTGTAAAGTGTCTTGATCGGCGGTAGTTTCTCGCCTGATTTTGGTGGGTTGTTTTCTGCATCTGTATCCGCAGTCAGTCAGAATCAATCTAGATGCATTTTAATAATAATAATAAATGATTCTAGGCATTTTTCACACAGCATCATCTAGCCCCAAACTTAGCAGAGCTTGTATTATGGGAACTACATGACTGGTATACTACTTATATACCTCTACATTTGTCTTTTATACGTTTTGGTTCGAGCACGTATTGTTTATATTTTGTTTTCTATGTATGTAGGTACTTACAAAAATGTATATAAGTAGTCGTGTCGTTTGCATAACATAAGCTCTGCTTACTTTAGGGCTAGATGATGCTGGTGTGAAAATATCCAGCATTATTTGTTTATTATTATAATTTTATTATCTTATAGAAATGGTTATGTAAATATGGGAAGCCAATTGGACCTATCAATATTTCACAACTACCCCGCGTGCGTTGAGAAGGAGCTTGAGCTTTAAGGCATTTTTTAACATTTTTGGCACTAAGGAAGCGTTGGCGGAATGATCTCGAGGTTTTTGCTAGAGGATGTTGGGAGTTAGCAAATAATAGGTAGAGACAGTTGGCTTTCCAACTATCCATGGGATCCTCGGGGGAAATGAGATTTGCTAGGGTAAAAAAATGGACGCCCCAGTTTGAGCGTAGACGTAAATACAGAATTTTATAGCCGTGTTTTGCCAACCAGATAAATAGATCCTGTCTTTTTTTTAGCAAATGAGACACGCCTTCACTTTCAACTTTTAGCTTTACAAAGCTGCGTAAAGCAGCTAAAATTTCCAAGGTAACGTTAACAAGGCAATCGTTTACAGACGCACAAACGAAGGAGTGGATGATCTGGTGAATTTGACAAGGAGTGACATAGAAGCGCATAAGTCATTTCAACATGTTTATACGGTAAGTTATGGACATATCTGATTATAATTTAAGTTTTAGACATTAAACATAGCCCTGATCCCACACTAGGATGTATCGTCCCTGTATCGTTGATAATAGGAATTACTGTGGTACCACACTCAGACCCGAAACAAATATCTACAGAACATGCAAACATTGTTTCGATTCTGGCTGCGTGATCATGTATCGAACCCGCCTCTTCCACCGCACTATTGAGTTCGTCCTGTTAGTTACTCAAAGCTCACATTTTTTGGACACCAGGGGTGCTAGACATATACCTCACGCTTACTTTTCCTTTCACGCTAACACGTGAGAGCTGCCAAGTTTTACCTTGAAAAAATTGTTCAAGGTAAAACTTGGCAGCTCTCACGTGACATTTCCGCAGCTAATGTCATTCCCATACAATTCAATCTTTCCGCAGGCGTTAACGTCAACAGAAAGTGGTATTTGTCTAGACCCCAGATAATGAATTTTTAACAACGCAATATTAAAAAAAATAAACTTGGACTAAGCCATTTGACCAGAGGCATGGGGCCAGCGGGAGCCCTGTCAATATCCTGATTGCATTGTTGTATTGGATTCCCTTCACACCCGATGTAGCGACATGATCAACCTACGTTACATTGATACAACTACACTACTACTGATATACGATGCATAGCGTAGCTACATGCTACCACATTAAAACCCACATAATATGACGCCAATATACACCGAAGGGTCTAGAACGCGCTCACCTCATTAACGGGGAGCTTTAACAATATCTCCCGATAACAAATGTCAAGTTTAAGACCGGGCAAGTGGATCAGATGGATCAGTCCCGTGGAAGATTCTCACCTTTGCAAATGGAGAACACCCAACCAACTATGTTCTCCATAAGGTGTTAACGACTTTTTGTAACCGATAATTTAATTTATATGACTTCAAAAATCGTTCTTGGACAGGTATTATCGTCACGAATCACAAGTATCCCCCTGGTGATTTGTGGCGATAATACGTAGGTCAAGACGGTTTTAAGATTTTTCAAAAATGTAAGTACTTATTGTATAATAGTATACTTATACTTACTTCCTTACTTACTTTTTGGTGCAGCGGCTGATTCGGCCGAGAATCTCAAGAGGCGCAAATATAAAAGTCTCCACAGAGCTTACTTATTCGAGCCTTTTGGGGTTGAGACTCTAGGTCAATGAAAACCAATGGGTTGGTCAATGGCCCTTTGCGTTTTCAAAATTCTTTCAGGGTGACTGGTCCAAGCGACAAATGACCAGAGAGCTGGCTCTTATCTGCCAGTATTTTGGGAACGCTTCCGTCTGGTATTGATCTGGATCAGTTGAGCTATCGATTGATCGTTTGCAACGGTCTTTATATAGTTAGTTGTTTCATCTGTATTTTTATTTACCTACTTGTATATAACTGAAATTAAATACAATACATTTGCTTATTGTATGTTGCAGATCATTAACAGCGGCCGCACAAACTGGGTTAACGTCAAAATGTCCGTAATAGTGCAGACACAGGATTACGTCACTAGATCTGTTTTCGTAAGTTTATTTATTACTTAATTCTTTATTTATATATAAGACTTGTATTATTTACAAGAAAAATAACTAAAATTAGACATACACGATGTGTGTATGTCATTGTCTAGGGATATTTAACATATTGTTGATTTTTAAGTAAGTATGGAAAGAATTCTTATTTTATGCAGTTTTAATAATAACTTTAAATAACAACTGACCGAAAGATTTTCTTAAAAAAAAATAATATCGAACAGTTATATACCTTATAACGAAAACCGAAATATTAAAAAAGTTACCAGTATTAATAATTGGGTTAAATCGTTTTTTTGGATGACTTTATAAAATTACTTTTTTGCTGTTTAATAATCGGTGTTGCCACCCCCTGACGGTAATAACACATCTGCACCAATTATTCATATTTAAAATGTTCTTTTTAAGTGACAAAAAAGTTGGTCTTCTGTTGTCTAATTTGACGGGAAATTGCGGAAAGCTTTACATTAATAATACTAACTTACTAACGATATAAGTTTTTTGCAGTTAGAGGAAGAGAAATGTAAATTAATAAAAACGGATTTGAGCAATGAGGAATACTCCTGCGTGGCTCCAAGTCTGAACAAGTACGCAAGATTCGAAGTCAAAGTGATAATGCAGGTCGTGCCGAATGAGCTCAGTATGTATATTTATATTGACGACCTTAATGGCACGGCGGATAAGTGGCCAGCAGCGATGTAAGAAGTGCGGGTTCAATTCTCGCTATGTTTTCATGTCCTGCTGATATTTGTTCTGGGTGGTAGATACAACGTTACTTGTAGTTCCAGATACCCGCGACACAAGGGATCCTAGTGTAGGGTCAGGACTGTATGTGTCTGTTGGGTGTTTCTTGGGCGTGTCTTGGGTCTGGGTATTTTCTATGTATAATATGTAAGTATATACAAAAATAAAATACATAATAATATATCAGTCATGTAGTTCCCATAATACAAGCTCTGCTTAGTTTGGGGCTAGATGATGATGTGTGAAAAATGATTAATGAAGCATTATTTATTTTATTGTTAATTTACTAGCTTCTGCCTAAGGCTTTGCTCGCGTGGTACCCGGATAAAAAGTAACCTATGTGTTATTCTGATGTATAAACTATATTACTGTAAAGTTTCATCAAAATCCGTTGAGTAGTTTTTGCGTGAAAGAGTAACAAACATCCATCCTCACAAACTTTCTCGTTTATAATAGTAGTAGGATTTTCCTACGACTACATTATCATCCGTAGGTATATGTATACCTCTACCTATATCACATCTCTATTGCACACAAACAATGTACAAAGGGAGGGCTTAGTGAAGCGCAGCAGTTTCTACAAGTCGCCGTTAACGGTAGAAAACAGTGGTCGGCGTGCTAGTTAGCACGCCGACCACTCTTGCACAATGGCAAACATTAAAGAAACATAAATATATCTTTCAGATAACGTAATTGGAAAGGGGAAAATAACAGTGTATTCGACGATCGACGTGCAACTGGACAATACTGCACATCCTGGTGCCAAGTAATTATTTATACCTCTTTTCAAGCTCGTACGAATAGCTTAAGGTACACTTCGTCCAATTTTCTGTGTTTGCTGATCAAACTGAACTGAAATATTGTGTAGAAATCTTTTATCTACTTTTATTTTTCTGGCATACCAGTTTCCCGAGAAGTGTGTAGTTTTTTTTATAACTGTTACTAAAAAAAAACATGAAAACTATCTTACTCTGATACTGGCCTCGGTTCTCCAGTATACTAACTAAACTGAATTTAAACTATTGCTCTCTTTTACTGATAGTGCAATAAGGAATAAATACTTGCGGAGCATAGAAACATTTGTCCCACAAATGTTAATCAAGTATCAGTTTGAGCGAGCCTTTAGTTTATTTTGTTGGTTCACAGAGTTACCAGTGAGCTCCGTCTGGTTGAAGGTGTGGTACCAATTTGGATCATCATTGCTGCTTCTATTTTGGCATTGATCATACTGCTCATCATATTCTTCATACTGAGAGAGGTAATTCAAAGTGAAAGTATTATTTCTATTAAAAAAAACTATGCCATCAGACAGTGACAACTAGTTCAGAAGGTGGACACTTAAATACATAAAAAATAAACACCCAACAGACACACACCTGACCCTAGGATTCCCTGTTTCGTGGGTATCAGGAACTACGAGTACCGTGGTACCACAAAACCCAGACCCAGACCGGACTGTGTATCATACTGTCTTACTACAGATTATAAACATTGGTCCCGCAGCGGAAAAAACATAACTATCCCAAACTTTAGTTGAACAACAACCTTTAATACGTGCGCGCGCCTCATTCTTAAAAACTTAAATTTATTTTGAAAATAATGTATACAGACTTAGTTACATCTATCTAATAAAATACTTAACATAATGCATGTTATTTTGCCCTATGAGCAGATAAAACGTAAATAGTTGTAAATTATAGTAACTACAAAATTGCTAAGTATAATCTATTCTAAAGTATCGAGGTAAGTAGGTGTGTTACCTATTAGATAGATCTTACTAATATTATAAATGCGAAAGTTTGTAAGGATGGATGTTTGTTACTCTTTCACGAACGGATTTTGATGAAACTTTACAGTAATATAGCTTATACATCAGAATAACCCATATGCTACTTTTTATCCGGGTACCACGCGGGCGAAGCCGTTGGCAGAAGCTAGTAAGAAATAATGCTCATTAACGAATGAGGCGCACGCTCTTATCGAAGGAAGTCGTCTAAAGTTTTGAATATTTTTTCGCTGCGAGACCAATGTTTATAATCTGCTGATATATATTTATTTCAAAAAGTTTTTTTAAGACTTTGTATCTTCTTTGACTCGTAGTTCGTGCATCACAAGGAATCCGTGGGGTCATGAAGGGCTATGTATATGACATAAGGCAATTTTTTTGTTTAATTTGCAGTGTGGTTTCTTGGAAAGGAAAAATAAAGAAGAGTTGAGGCGCGCCAGGATGAGTGTGAGGAGACAGACAATGATGGTAATTCATAATTATAAGGTTTATGTGGGTATTTATCGCGCTTATCTTCTCTTAGGTTTTCGAAGCTAAATGGTGAAAACGGAACCCTTATAGTTTCGTCTAACCCTTAAAGTAGCAAAAGTTGTTTCCCATCTGTAACTTGAATCCTAGAAGTATTAAACAAAATTGAACGAGTAAGGTTTGGTAAGAACTACCAACTAGTGGTGGGTCCTCAGCACGTGTTGCACCACAATTGTAGCTACACACTTCCTCGAAACGAGGCCTCACTCTTTTCGTTTGGACGAGCTACCACACCACACCAACACAGTTGCACAATCGAGGCTGGAGCCGAGCCGCGAGGAAAGATCGTGTTGGCTCGCACATCGCTGTGCATGCGTGCAAAAGTGAGGAAGGAGGTGAGGTGTCGTTCGGCTCGCGAGCTATAGCGTGTTGTGGTTGTGTGCGAGCGAGTTATGTGATGAATGTATGTATCTGCATTATCGGTCGGTCGGCCGCTCTCTCGAGTGAACGATTTCGTTGATGTGTGGTGTAGTGTGGACTGTGGTGACAGTTTGATACCTATCGTACCGATCAAGTGTTGTTGAGTAGGTAGGTACCTAGTCGGCCTTACTCGACCGACACGTTCCGTGCTGTTCAATTCCACGCCATGTGTATTTGCATGTATCTACAGTGTGTGTGTGTTTTTTGGTAAAATTATTCAAATTAGGTACCTACCTATTAAAATTATTATGTTAGAGAAAATTGTGTCAACAAAAACTAGGTACCTACTAGGTTGATCTTGATCTAACAATAAGAACTTACATATAAATATTATGCTTACCTTGGTACTACTTACTATTCCAAAACGGTTCAGCCGTTCATTACCAAAATTCTTAAAACAAACATCCAAAAATCTGACTGATAGATACCGGCTTCGTAGGTACCTACCTACCTCTTACCTAAAGTAGGTAACATTAATTAATTGGATCGTTAAATATAGATAGTTGGATAGGTATACAGCTGTCTTGTCTATTTGCACCATTCCTAGGAGACTGTGGCTTGTAGATTACTTACTATTTTCTAACAAACATTGTGATACCTAACCAACCTACCTATTTTCGCATTGTTATGAAAAGAGATCATTCTATGGCCAATTGCTCCATTCATTTTCAAACAAGAACGTTTCTGCCTCTTCCTCAATACAAAAGTGACCACACAACACAATTGAGTAGAGTAGAGTAGGTACATGCTCGCCGGCACACAACACGTGCAGCATGCCGCCTCGCACATAGCACTCCAGCCCATTACCACACCACACAACACGCACAGTGCACACTGTGTTCCCAAGACTGCCTCACTCAACTACGTTCAGAAACTGCCTCGCTGCCTCGCCTCAATTGTGGTACCACAGTGTGGTGGCTCAGTTATAAAACTGAGCCCCTCGCACGATCCTCGTTTTCAAACAGTGTGCTACTCATGACTACTACCAACGAACATTTGTTTGAAGGATTACGAATTATATTTTTAGAAGTTATGAGGCAACTTCGGGACCCTAACGTCTGGACACGTCTTGGGCGCTTTTTATAATCATTACGTGTTGCATCAGCCGTGGTCACGGAGCCTATGGAATGGACTATGGAGCGAGATATAACAGCAGTAGGCGCAACTACCCTCATTTCATCTTCGGATTCAGAAAAACTTATAATATAATTATGTTCTCTGGTCGCGAAAGTTTGAAGAATACCGTAAAACTCAATTGAAAACACGAGAATCAATTACTAAATATCTCTCTCTGTTGTCCGATCAAAGAATTATGCCTACTGATAAGTGTTATTTACAACTTTATTACCTACATACGAAATTTCCCAAGAACATGATTTAATTCTGGCGTCGGTGACGTCACTGCTTAGGGTCAGCAGAATACCAGCTCTAATTGATAATCTACCTACCTGACATTGTTTAATGCGGCATTGATCTGTCTAGATAAATCAGCAAGGTGCGTGGGGCATTTCTGTTAAGTTCTATCCACTTACCGAGTACAAGTAGGCTATTCTAGTTTGCTTAATTAATTGTTGTTTTTTATTTCTAAACTGCCCAAGCATTAGGTAAATTCCTGGATAGGATACCTTTGTCTTATTGGAGTGCCGAATAAGTGTTATTCATTTCATTTCAACTGAGCGCTTCAGTAAGCACGTTAAGTCGGTCAGCCCCCTTGGGTTGCCTGGTTTAACTTCGCAACCTGGGTAAACCACAAGCTTACAAACTTTACCGTTGCAGAGACAGTCCATGAATCGTCCACAAAGCCAAGACCAACAAAAGCTGGTTGAAGACAACGAGGCTGCTTTGAGTCATGAAAAGAAGACAAAGAAGAAAGACCGTAGAGTGGTCATCAATGATGATTAAACATAACAATATTTGTTAATGCTTAAGTAAATTTAAATGAACACCTGTTTATTCAATGTTCAATAGGTTTTAGTTTTTTATTCAAATTAAAATTCAAAATTATTTACTAAAGCAAAAACAAACTAGGTGACTATCTGATTGAACATACGGTACAACACATATTGCTTGTTGTATGGATACAACACTAGACTAGGCCTGTATCAAAGGGAAAAAAATAAATAATAATAGTTTAAATGCTCAACAGTCACAAACACACAATAGAAATGACCTCGGTGGCGTGGCGGACGAGTAACCAGCTGCGATGCAAGAGGTGCGGGTACCATTGTGTTGTGGTACCATGGCAATATCCACGATACCGATACTTAACCGTCCTGCATGCTTACATGTTCAGATGAGACTGGTAAAAATAATATTTCTGTTCTAGGAATGCTTAATACATTTAGGAAATGCAACATAGGAAATATCATACCCCTGGGCGTAAATGTTGTTCACTAACGAAGAACACGTCTCAAATTTGTCACGTCACATTAAGTAAAATCAGCACTTGAGAGTACTTTTACCGTGGAATTTTTCTCGAGGGGGTGATTCAGGCGCTGTGTGGCGAATTCAATCTTTAGGCATTTCATAGACAAAACAAACCCCCACTTTGACTGCAGTTAGCGGCTGGATGCTGAAGGCCCGAATTCCGTTCTCCAAACAGACCCCTACTGTAAAGTATTGTTTGTCGATGTAGGTTCGTATAGGAAATAGTGGATTTATTTCAAAAATGGATGCAGAAAATTACCTTAGACTTGAAAGCCGATCTAACAGGCGATGAAGCTCTACAAGAAACGCGGAAAATAAAAGTACAAGAGATACATCGATATGATAGTGATTGGTCATAATCTTAACCCTACTGAATTCTACAGTGATAATGAATATCGCATTATTTATCCAAGTTTTCACAAAAATCTTCAAAAATACCACGCAAAAACGTTGTTTGTAATGCCAGGTACAGACTGGTGAATAGAGCTATGGAAACCGTATGTATTCATTAATAATAATAATAATAATTTAATAAGTTATTTATAGTTTTTTTTACAAAGTACAATCAAAGTTATACCGTATGCGACGCGACTTGATGTGATGCTTCATGTAAGTACATAACGTCTACGAAACAACCGTCCCATGCTAAGTGCCCCGGGCACCGCATACTGCGCGCCCTTTGTGTTCGTCCGAAAAACCGACAACTCATGACTCGCGTTTCAAAACATGATTTGCTGTATGAATAGGAATAATTACACACATTTTCATGCATTTATCATTTATCGGTATTTTTATCGAAACTTTTCGATAATTTTCGCTGGAAAAAAGGAGTGATAAATTACCGATTATTGATTATCGGATTGCATACCCTAGTCCATATTGGCCATGTCTTATGGTTATGACACTCTGTTTCTTTTGGACCGTGAAGCGTGAAGAAAATTAAAAAAAACATATTTTATTTTCCTGATTTCTAAATATTAAACAAATTTGGGTTTATTTGAGGTCAACGTCACATTCTTCGTAGCCTAGTATATTCAGAACTTTGAAATTTCTGCGTTAGCATCCCTAGTAAGTCAGTGGATTACTGCAATGGTGTTTGCAGAGAATCTCTACCTAGTCTTTAGGTAAATAGGACTTGTACAAAAAAGTCATAGATTTCGCTATAAAACTTGCTTTATTACACAACTATTCCTACAGTAAACAACTGAATTGAGGCCCGGTTAAACTGAAGCGTTGGTGGTGGTGATCGAAGGGAAAAGTCTTTGACAACAGAACTTTGACAACAACTTGACAATGAAGGGTTGTTAAGTTGTTGTCAAAGTTCGCGCGAATGTATTGATCGCTTCAGTTTGACTGGGCGCTTAGGGCGCTTGCAATTTAGACGGTTGGTATCGGACTGCTGCCGCACGAGAGCAGGACAGGTGTCGTACTGCGCACGGGCGGTTGTTTATATAAATTGACTTGACGCGAAAACCTGTCGGTATAGAGTATATACGTGGATATACTCTATACCGACGCACGTCCGTTGGCAGGACGGCAACATTTTAAAATGCCACGTTGTTTACTAGTGCGGTGAGTGCATCGTGTTATTTTTTAAATAAATATTATATATGTACGAGTAACAATGGACGAATTAAAAACAGAACATTTTATTAACGAAATACAATTACGGCCCGCTGTGAGGAACTTAAAAATGTGACGAATATTCTAACCTATTGAAGAAAAAAGAAGGCCTTCCCAAGAATGCATATTACGTGAAAAAGTTATAAACGATATTAAAAACAAAAATGCGGGTTAAACTTATCACCAGTATTTTATGTTAAAGGAAACATTGTCAAAGCTGTAGATAGGCGTGGTTTTTTTTTCAATTTCAGTAAGAGCACTAATAATTACGATTCGTGGCCTCAATATATGGCTCGACTGAAGTCACGTATTGGCGGAAATCACTAAAATACGAGGGGTTTGCAGCCGCTGTACCTACCCTTTCAAGTTAGGCGGTTCGTATCGTACTTCTACAGTTCTGCTATAGTACGACTCATTTGTCTAAATTGAAAGCACCTTTAGTCTTATGTTACATCATTTTTGTGGGTTTTCGGATATAACTTAAGTTGATCTTGGTTGGACCTCCTTCTCGCATATAAAGCCGTATTCGTGGTTGCAATTGACGTCATTCAGTTTCCCGTTGTTGTTGAAAAAGGTCCCGCATAGTTCATTGCCTTGCGCGTTGTTGGGTTCGTTAGGAGACCACTCACTGTAGCCAGCCTCTTCGAGCGTCTGGTCTGGAATTAACAGATGAACATTCAAGAGGAGTTTTTATTTTAACTTTTTTATTCTGAATAAAAGTACCAGCCGGGAATCAGTGGACGAGAATAGCAAGGGACTGGAAAGTATGGCGTTATAAAGAGGTCGTTTGCAAAAGGACTAACTGATGATGATTATTATTAAAAGTATGATTAATGTCGAATCGCCTAGAAGCGATTTCTTCCAGACAAATTTTGGAACGAATCCTTTGCTAAAATAATCGTTATTATGTTTGTAGGTAAGGTTGTATTGCTTTTTTATTTAGCATGATACCCTTATTTCAAGAATTTCAGGCTGTGACCGGACTTCTGGCTGAGTGATTACAGCACCCGCGTACTAAGTGGAAGGTTGATCTCAGGCAAGGTTGATATTTAGGGGATATGATAAAATCTCGCGAACCGGTAGACGCAAGGTTGGAAGGGAATAAACCCACACACGAGACGACTTGTGTTTTTTTTATTTTATTTTTCTTACTTGACTTTAGATTTGATCAACCATTGTATCAATATACATTGCATAGGTATTTAACGGTAGAAATACATTGAATCACATTTATACCTAAAACACCTATGTATCTAGGTACATGTATTTCACGCAATAAATTATCTTTATTTGATGAAATCGTTAAGTGGGTTCAATGGACTATCTATGTGACTAAAATTTATAATATCCCAATAATTCAGGGACTCGAATCTGGATGTTATAAATTCTTGGAATCCTACTAATATTATAAACGCGTAAGTTTGTGAGGATGGATGTTTATTACTCTTTCACGCAAAATCTACTGAACGGATTTTGATTTTGAGCGAATCCGTGGGCAGAAGCTAGTTTTTCATTATGTGTGAGTTAGCACTTTAAAAAACCAAATAGGTAACCATTGAATAGGCAAAGCGACACCTATATTCAATTGTACTAAATGTAACTATAAGTAGTCATTGAACGGGCTAAGATAGCTGCACTGTTTCCCCTTTAGCTAAAACCTCGGCGTCCCTCGGCGCTTCTTATTCTTATTCTTATTCTTTATTGTACACACAGATAATACAGACAAAATACTTACATATAGGACATGTACAAAGGCGAGCTTAACCCTAACAAGAGTTTTCTTCCAGCAAACCTTTGAGGATAGGGACAGCTGATAAATAGCTGGTAAATAGCGGGCGCTTCAAGCCGAATTATCCCAAGAATTTCGACCAGGCTGGTAACGAACGTGGTCCTTGCCCCCTCGTATACCAAGCGGAAGGTCACGGATATAAGTCCCACCAAGGCTGAATTTTAGTAATTTCCCTAAGTGTGGGTAAACACTTCAAAAATAAAATATCCATGTGACCGTTGGGGTGTTTAAAAAAGGTATAAATGATGATAAAATCTTACTGAAAATCGTTTTGAAGAGCAGCGTCTCATTTCCCTGAGGCGGGTTGGCTCTGTATCCTGCGAAGTAAAACCAGTGGGCTCGGGAGCCGCGGACGCTGGTACCGCGCGTTAGGTTCTGAACCGCCTGACTCTCAGCCAGCGAGTTGAGAACCAGCAGATGGGAGCCCTCGGCGCGGCATTCCGCGTACGCTTCGTTCCACGAGTATGGACCTGATGGGATCTTGTAGCAGCTGCCCACTGATGGTATATATTCGTAGCCTGGAGAATCAAATAAATACTGCTGGATATTTTTCACACAGCATCATCTAGCAAGTAAGCAGAGCTTGTGTTATGGGAACTAAATGACTGATTTACATACTAAGTAACTTAGTTTTTTTTGTAAATACATACATATTATACATAGAAAACACCCAGACCCCAGACACAAATATTTTCAGATCATACAAACATTCGTCCTGCGGCGGAAATCGAACCCACAACTTTAGGAAAAGATTGTCAAAGTACGCGTCAGTGTGGCCCTGTATACAAATGATACTGATCACACCACCTCCGCCACCGCGCCTTACCGCTTCGTGGTAGTTATCTATTTTTTCACTTTAAAATAAATGATTTCCAATCACCATAATTTTAGTCCTTAGATGTTTCGATTCTGCCACAAGATTGAGTTGAATTTGTGCATACCTATTATGGTAACAATGAGCAATTCTGAATAACAGAGTTGTAAATTAGGTACCTATCCAACGGAGAATACCAACTTATCATCTGAGTAAAGTAGTATTAAAATTATCGTGGTAACGTTTTTGTTACCACGATAATTTTAATTCTGTATATTGTTTAATGGGCATGCGGGGAAAACAATATTTCTTTGTATTCCGCTTTACGGCTTTTCCGGGTGCCCAGGGGTCTAGACAAATACCACATTTTGTTGTCGTTAACGCCTGCGGAAAGATTAATTTGTATGGAAATGACAATAGCTGTGAAAATGTCACTTGACAGCTGCCAAGTTTTACCTTGACAAATTTGCGTGAAAAGAAAGGTAAGCGTGAGGTATTTGTCTACCCCCTGGTCTGTGACTAACTAGAATAAACACTCGTTTTAGTAAAAAGCTAGTTGTATATTTCTTACTTACTAACTAGAATAAACACTCGTTTTAGTAAAAAGCTAGTTGTATATTTCTTACTTGTGCCATAAACATCGCACTGGGAATTGTAGGGTGCATCGCTAGCCTTCACTTTGCAGAAGAAGGGAAGCAGCTGGAAGCAAGGGTAGGTGTCGACGTCCCCGCTCCTGGCTATTGCATCACAGCTACCGTACGAGTTCCCTGCGACCTCCTGTGACACTGGAATTTCATCAAGAGACTCCAGACATCGAACAATAGTAGCTTCCAGCCGAAAACATTCCAATAATTTCGAACAGGCTGGAAACGATCTCGTGGCTTAGTGTTGGTAGCCCCCGCGTACCCAGCAGAAGGTAGCGCGTTTGTGTCTCGCTAAGGTTGAAATTTTTGGGATATTTGTAACTATTTACAATTATCAACAGTACCTAATAGTGGAATACACGAACGATACTGGTGAGTATTTGCATTTTCGTCTCACACCCGCGCTCCTTGGATGCCTAAATAAGGCTCCGTAATAATACCACAGATTAAAGATAGTTTTTTTGATCCTACAGAAATAATACTCACACACTACAGATACTATAATTTTTAATCTGTGACAAGAATACTACTTTTATAGTAGGTACCAACTGAAAACATGTAGTGTCAACCAAAATGTCATCGTACTTTTCTATAACTCTGAATAACTGACCAGATTTATTACGTAGCTTTCTTCTAACTAATTTGACAAAACCAAGTGTACTGTGAAATTCCTACGGTGAATAAATGAGTGCCTATGAGTATGTGTATGATTTTTAATCTGACTGTTTCCTTTCGCTTCTCGGCCGGCAACATTGCGTCTACAACTTACAATAAATGGCAGGCTGTTCCTCAGCAGACTCATGATGCTGGCCGTCCAGAGCGACCCACGCGTAATGCGGCAAGTCGGGGTACTTCTTGAACATGCCGTGCGCTTGGAAGATGTCTTCGTGCGACTCTACTTTCATTAGCTTTGACCCTTTGAATAATAGTAAAGTAAAGAGTGTTGTTAATTAGATATTGTTGAAAAAAAGTACTCTATAAGTACCATTAATTAATATTTAGACTAGGACTAAGGAATTTTGATGATATTTTTTTTTTATTTTTGACATTAAAATTAAAATTAAAGCACTATTTTAATTTTATAATTTTAAGTACCTAATTTACAATACGATTGTTACAATTATGAAAGAATAAATGAAATGAAATGACAATTCTTTCCTTTAAACCTTGTTACTAGTGGGAATCTATTAGGTATAGTAATAATATAATGTACCTTGGTGACGACAGGAATAGGTACATACCAAACGACAAACTATAGTAATCGATGAACAAGGTGACTTGAATTGTAGCTTCCTAAAAAACCCGACAAGTGCGACTCGCACACCGAGGCTTCAGTACAAGCTTGTTCAAAACAATTAACATTACTCAAGTTCATAAACTATGAAAGCACCAAATATTGCTCTAACTAACGAAAAGATAAGTTGGATTGAAAGTCAAACTTTGTAGTTGAATTTTTTTTCGCCCATACATCGATATACGTCGCGGTCAATTCTCCAACAGCAAGTTTAACAAATGTTAGTTTGTAATCGCAAACAAATTTATATTTTGTGTGATAAAACCACAAATTAATGATTTCCGAACTTTTTCCTTTGTTCGTGATGTGAGACCTTGCTTCTTGCCAAATTTCATGATTTATTTGCGAGTATCAAAATATGTCGCATAAATGGACGTATTTGAAGAGTGGGGCGGTAAAAGATTACTAAAATACCATAAAATTTTATCAAATTAAATAACGAAAAACTTAATTGAAGTAAAGCTACATAAATGAAAATCCTACTAATATTATAAACGTGAAAGTTTGTGAGGATGTTTGTTCCTCTTTCACGCAAAAACTACTGAATGGATATTAATGAAACATTACAGTAATATAGCTTATACATCAGAATAACACATAGGCTACTTTTTATCCGGGTACCAAGCGTACGAAGCCGTGGGCAGGAGCTAGTAATTTATACTTAAATAGGTACATCGTTTGTTAGTAACTGTAACTTATTTGCCTTATAAGGTGAATTGGCACGGCAGTACTGTAGGTACTTAGATTAGTATTCTTGATTAATATGTGATGAAGTACGAACGCCGCGCCGTCTTAAGATTGCAAAAAATCGGTCGGTGAAAGTGGCGTAAATCTAATAGTCGTGACATTCTATGCCCCTAAGCCTGAGTGTAGGTAAGACTTTACACTCAGACTTTAATTTACAATAAGGATTTAATTTATAGTAGATTTATTTCGGCTGATGATGACTAGTACTAAGTAGATACTTGTACCTTCGATCTGGCAAATTTGGTCGGCGTTCCAGCCTCGCCTGGATTCAGCATGGAACTTGTAAAAGGCATCCGTCTTGCGGTTGTATTCGTAGTCCGAGCGGTAATGTTTGGAGATACGAGGTGGCGTTGCTAATGCAGCTGCAATTTTAGTTACAAGATGAATGTTCCGGTATTGATAGGTAGGTATTAGGATACTAAAATAAGTAGGTACATGGGTAAAATTCTATACAACGCGGTGGATACAAAATAAGTCGGTTGATTAAGATATAAACGAAAGGAAAAGCCTCTTGTTTCTTGCAATAACATTGTACAGTTAGAAAATCATTAGGTATTAGATACATAGATAGATAGATAAATCATTTATTACTACTTATTAATTAAGTATATAACTACTTATTAATTAAGTATATAACTACTTATTAATTAAGTATATAACTGAGATGGTTAGGCTGCTGATGAGGTAAGTAGCCACAAATTGGGATGGGACTCAGCATAAAGCGCCGCAGACCTGGTTATGGTAAGTAACGCGCTGATCTTCCGTCCTCTCCCAATATCAGTAGCAGATAGCTTCGATATAAAACTGAGATTTTCTTATCCAAGTACTTATAATATATTAAACTTCAAGAAAAATAGTTCAAAACATTCATTTACCTACTCATCTTTTAACTTCGTTAGAAATATGTCAGTAAATTTATTTTCAATTTATATTCAGAAGCCTAATTGGTAATATAAATTATTGTCAAAAATTAATGAACAAGTCTTTAGATCTATAAACTTGGACTAGGCATAATAACATAAAAAAATGCAGATGAAACAGAGACAAACCAATAATGAAACATAATATAAGTATAGCATAAAAGGCAGTATCCAGAATATCACAAGCACTTCTTAGGTGTAATAATGATAATGACAAAGATAAAGAGAAGTGAAGGCTTCCAAACCGCTTGCACAGAAAGAAGTAGTTTAAACTTGCGTTTAAAGGTAGGCTTAGAAACTGGTTATCAAAGGGGTGAAGGTACCTATATTATTCCAGAACTTGGTGGCTAGTAGAGGTGAGTAATAAATAACGTCACGATGAAAAAATCACAGTGATCTGAAGTCAAATAGTATCACTGTGATTTGTCGAAAAGGAACAACGTTACGTATGTCGTTCCTTTGTGCTCCAATCGCGCACCGTTCCAAGATATATTATCGTTCCTTCCTACTGACTGCTCTAATGACGCGCGACTAGCGGTAACTTCGGTTAGTTTCGCGCTTCCTCGGCGCCTGTTCGTGTTTATTTCACTATAACTCTCTTTATAGAGTTAGAGGGTTACACTCATTATCGTATTTGATATTAGTTGGGATAAGGGACTTGAAGGTATGTGTATTTTATATTAATATTTAGGTATTTACTATGAATGAAGATACATCGTTAATATGGTTAATACCTATAATTTGGTTGTAAGTACCTATTTAATTACTTTACAAAAATAAAAATAAAAATAAACATAAGTAGATATTTTAATAAGTACATAAATAATAGTTATATAGAAATATATAACTATTATTTATGTATGTTAACTACATACGGCTTATATGTAATATAATGTTTGAAACAGTGCCAATATTCAATTTGTGCAACTCAGTCCTGAGCCTGTGAGCCTGGTATTAAAACAATTTTAGACATCTGGTTTCTCGTGACCGGAGTGATCGACGTGACAAAGTCACGTTGTTTTTTCTGGTATTTCGGATCATTTAAAACAATTTTAGACATCTCGTTTCTCGTGACCTGAGTGATCGACGTGACAAAGTAACGTTGATTTTTCACTGTGACTTTTTTGGAACTGGAACGACAGTCACGGTGATACGAAAATAACGCTTTTCCCCACCTCTAGTGGCTAGATAGCGAAAACTACCGCGATTTCAATTGTAGTTCTATTTTTGATTATTATATTCTGAAATAACCTCTTTATAGGTGCAGGTCTCCTCCAAAGATAGTCATTGGTCTCGATATTGAGCTATTTGATGCCAGTGCAGGCAGTGCAGTGCAGGGTACATACTGGCGTCGATGCTTTTTTACACCAACTAAACTTAATTTTACATATCACTCATTTTTACCAACAGTAAAAAAACGATATAGTAACAATTTCAGCTCTGTCATATTAGACGTAGTCAGATTTAGTTTTCCATACAAGTTTAGTCGTGATTTCATAACATGCTAACTATAAACACGAAGAAGAGCGACACGTTAACTAATTTGACAAGAGTAAAATTCTTGTCATCTCTTTCTGATGTGCACTATCAGTAAAAGAGAGTGACAGTTTAAATTAAGTTTAGTTGGTATACAAGAGAATCGACGCCATTATTCATAGAATTTACAAATGTAATTTCTTAAACCTATTATATTTTAACAAATGTATAGGAACGTACCTAATGTAATGTAAGCGTAATGGGTAGATATAATAAGCGTAATGTAAGCGGGTTCTGTAAATTGCCGTCTCTACAATATGAAAGACCTGTTTGTTCTTGGATATACGCAGGTCACAAGAAAGCAAATTACATCTACCTAAGTGCAAAGTACGAGGTAGCAGACACAAATAAAATTATTCAACCGTTGTTATGACTAAGTAGGCATGCATAGTATTGTTACTGATAAGTGTAAACAATTCTTAAGAATTCGCTCTCTTCTCTTAAGAGAATCCGCTGATTGTAACATTATTCTATTGAACCCACATTAAATCATTATTTAGGTTGTACAACATAAAGTTTAGCTCATATAAATCAAGTTCAGTAAGTAGGTAGGTACATGTAGGTATGTGAATGGGCAGGTAGGTTAATTTGCCTGCCTTTTTAATCATAATGTGTACCTTCATTTATCTTGGCCTCAACTTTTTTGTTTAAAGTTTACTAAGTTAACAAGAATTATGATTCTGTTGATTCACCAGAGCAATATTAGAATTGCGATTAAACACAGTAATAAAGAATTTAAAAAACCTACAAGTTTAGTACCTACAATCAGTGTGCAATATGCACTATAGAGGGTCAAATGATGGTATACCTAATTGGGAATTTGTTTATAAACGAAAATAAAACTTACTGAACAATGAAGCCAGAATAAAAATCACGTATTTTTCCATTATGTTCCACACATTATAGAACCGTTCGTGGTCGAGAAACAACAATAATGATCTTGTATAAGACTTTATGTAAACAATCACAGGCATTAATCAGAAGTTAGACCCTGACCAATTGATAAGCTTATTATTAGGTATTCCCAGGCCAGAGATAAAATGTATGAAACGTAGGAGAAAGAAATAAACCCTAAAAATAATATACACTTGAGAGCAATAAAATCACCGCACTTTTTTAGTCAGAAGTTATTTTTCGTAACTACACTACATCTACACTACCTACACTAATAATTATAAAGATGTAAAATTTATAATTTTGGATGTAGGGAGTAATCTAAGAAACTACTCATCCGATTTAAAAAAATATTTCACCAATGTTGTGAATGGACCTTGGGTGCATATTATGGGCAATATTATCCCGACAGAACAATTTTGTATCGAAGTCAACGAAAAAACGTTCGACCGAATGCGCTTCTTACAAACGCTGCCTTAACAGTAACGGAGTTCCTTACATCTGCTACTTTTTCGAGTACCACGCGGGTGAAGCCACGTGCAATGTGTAGTGCAATATAATTATTTTTAAATTAGAATATGACTGGTCAGGTATATTTATTTTCGCCCTACTATAATAACGCGCGGTGCCATTTGTTTGGAGGTCCTAACTTCGACAACCTTTTCCCGAAATTAGATCGCCCTACGAAAAAGGCGATTTGTCCCTGTAAAAGTTCTAAAATTTAAATCTTGATTGACTTAACCCACGATGTTTCACTGCTCTTTCCAATATTCGATCAATGTATTTTAAGGGAATAAGCTCTTTAGAAGGAGTAAAATGAAAGAAGTTTGTAATTATGCAGTAGTTTATTGATACAGTGTCTCGAGGTTGGCCACACTATGGAGCCCCGCACTACACGTAGCGGCCACACAAACAAACAATCAATCTGTTCTCGGACCGTATATACACTTTTACACTTATCTATACATTCGACGAGGTAATCAACAGAAACTACCGCCAATTTAGGTCATCGACCTATATATCGCTGCATTCTGTTAGGCGAAAACATAATTTGCTGTAGTTTTTTGGAATGTTTAGGTAGATAACAATGCTACATGAGTATTATTTGCTAGAATCCCTGTAACAGAGTTGTTTAAGTGAATGGCCGCCTCCGTATCGCTACAAAATTATTACAATAGTTTTGGCAGTTCGCAATAATATGGTAAAATGCATCTAAGTAACTCGGTACACGACAGAAACACGTAGGTATAATTAATTATTTACATTTTACGCAGCGCCTTCTGAGTTTCATACCGAAAACTAATTCATATTGCCTACCGAGTCAGTGGCCGCAAATGTCAGTTTCAAAAAGTAAATAACTTTACCAAAATGTTAGTTTGAAAACTACCCGTCGTGAAAGTCTTGTTTCTCATATCTGCCGCTAAAGGTACTGGTCAACTAATTCTTCTAAACCCATCTTCTAAATGGGTTGTAAAACTGACAAATCGGCCACTTTTGTGTAATAAAACTAAACCATGTCTATAGATTAGGAAATGTCGATTGAAGTCTAGGCTCGTCTAAGCGAGCATCTCTACTAAGTCTTATTGCGTACGTTGTCTTGGGCGATACAATGAAAAATTATGACAGCCATTTGATATTATCATCTAACTTTTACGAGTAACTTAAAAAATACTATCAGTGCACAAAATACCTACAATTTACATTTCGACTGGTAAACGCTAAAATTAATTTTAACACAAAGAGTAAAAAATATTTTCTTATTATTTTGTTTTTTTTTTTGTAATTTTTGCATCACGTAAGAAAATTATATGAAGATTATTGAACACAAAGCTTAATTATAAAGGCGTCTAATGACAAGAGACCTAAAACTTATCACAATTATTATATTTACAGTAGGAAATCATATAAACTAATAAAACCTTCGCCTCTGTCAAGGATATATGAGCGTTAACTCAAGATTAAAAGAAAGTATTGGCTGTCTGGCCGTACAATTAAAACGTGATGTCACCTAAATACTAAGAATCACTTGTGTAATAAACAGTCGTGTACTTAAAACTTAAAATAATTATACGAGATCTTCGGAAGCGCAATACGTAATTACACAAAGTATGAACTCGAAGCGTTCGATATCGCTTTGAGGCGCAAAACCGCGTATCCTCCGCAGCTGGAACAGCAGTGACAGTGTCAGATGTCAAACAGATGTCTATCTCTTTCGCGCTAACTCAAAACTAATGTTTCGTCTCCGTCTGCTGCCAGTCCAACTACCCATGCCTTTATTCTATTTAACTACTTATCCTATTTACATCGTTCGGAGGACGCGTGTGGTGTAAACTGCGATTACGACATAGCTTATTTGAAAATGAGGATAAAATGAGCTAATAAAAACTCGCTAGTATATACAGGACACACTATTATAAATTGGTGTGAACGGTTGTGTTAAGAGTCCAATAATTACGCCTAACGGATCACAGTGACAGTTTTCTGAGATAAGGCAAGGTGGGGTCTGTTGCGGCCGGGTTAGGGCGTCCACAATTTCCACACATCATTTGGCATTAAAAAAAAACAGTTATACAGTACAGTGTTAATAGTACTAAAATAATCGTACCGTGCTTGAATGTGTTATAGTTTGAGCAAATATTTGAGATGTGAAAATTGAAAACGCACTTAACGCAAGCTCGCCTCCTTTGTACCATCAAAACCGGCTGTTGCGTGATTCGCTGATTAAAGATAGGTCGCCATCTTGTTTTGTTAAAACATAGCAAAATGGCGGAAGTTGATTCTTCTAAACATTAGCTAGCATTTCTTAGTGAAAGAAAAAAAATAGGTTTTTTTTGTGTCGTAATTACATTTTACTACATGAGAAATCACGCAACAGCGTGCTTTGGCTTTCCTTTCTGTGCGGGCTTTTACATCGGCTAAATCCCATTACCATAAACTAGAGTCTAACATTAATACTACACGTTTTGTTTATTTACAATTTCATCGTTTATAATAGTTTTGAACTAGTTTTAAGGCTACGACGTCGCTCGACACTGACACAAGTCTTCCTATAATAACGTTAGCCGCGTGACGAATGAAAACATCAATTTTGTAAACCATACGTATGAAAATGCCAATATAATTACGATTTCATACTAAAATATTCACGCACACTAACACATATAGGTACATTTATATCAAACTTCTAATATAAACTATTAAATGCTCGAATTATACATTGCATAATACAGACACATTGATAGATATACAATATCTCACTACGCGATGATTTGAATTATGGCGCCCGCAGACTACAGACAAAAATAGACTACGGCTCCTTGTCAATTTAGAATCACCAGCTGTATATAACGTGTTTTCAGCAACTGATTGAAATGTCAGCCGATCTAAAGTCTGCAGTCTGCCTTCACCATTTATAGTACAATATTTTTATTTTTTATTTAGCATTTCCATATCATATTCTAACAGCTATTCTAACCTATCTACGTAAAAATGTTCAGTCGATGTTACATACAAATGGTGTTAAGGAAATAAGCTTAGTATAATTTTAAATATAGTTGTAAGGCTGCGTACAGACGCCCGTTTAGAGATTCGAGTCGGCAGACAACTCATCATTTAAGTACGAAGCGGTAGTATGCACGCAACCTTAGAAGTTTAAACAAGTACTCGTACTACCTTAAAGTAAAAAGTCAGTAAAATAAAATCCAATTGTATTATATGACGTTAGTAATATTGCTCGTTACGTTCATACTACACAAAATCAGGTTAACAAGGTTATACCCGATATGATATAAAATGACAAAACACACGGAATAAACGATATAAGCACAACATTCTCATTCAAAAAAAAGTTCTAGGTCAGGATTTGAAGGCCACTACGATCAAAACATTTTGTATAACTTTAGTTCTGCAAACTGTGTTTAACCAAAAACACACAAACCTTTATAACACGGAATCGAAATACAACTCAAACTACAATATACACAAAGCTTATGTAAATAAACACACATAAGTGTAAGGCTAGATACACAATAAGAATAACATGTAAGTGACCAATAACTTCTTTCCTTGATACTTCGTCATTTTCCAAACCGACCAACCAATTTAGATTACATTTTCGTTGTTATTTTTGACACACTAGCAATGTTTTCGCCCATGTTTTACATCAATTTTCATTTTCTTTATGTTACAGAATCCTCAACATTATACCTACTACACATGTATCTACATGCTACATACGATACGATACGATATTATAAACGTATAAGAATTAAGTTTTTGGTAAAGCAAGACGCGAGCTGCCGTATTTAAAGTCAAAATGAGTTTTTTTTAATGAATGGTAATCGTGATAGTAATATCGACAGTCGCTGTATGAATTTTTAACGAGATTCAAGATTTATTAAATATTAATTTAGATAACTATTAATAAAATTGAATTAGATAATAAGATTTCAATAGTTGTGATGTCAAAATATTGAACAAATGAATTGCATAAAGCAGTTACTATATCTACATAGGTACTTTTGTATTGCTATGGGATTTACAATCTTACACTTACTAAAGCGATTCGCCTTCATTCCGAACGAGCTACCACTACATCAACACGAATTTGAACCCTATAGCAATGCGATCTGACAGCAAACAGAACAACAAATAACTAGAAATTAAAGGCATTGTCATAAAGTTCATTTCGTTAATCGTCTGTTCACGGAGAAACAATAACATAGAGCGCTCTCTCTTGAGCAATTGCATGGAAGGGAAAAGTACGCACACCATCTTCACACTTTCTGTTGGCGTTAACTACTGCGGAAAGATTGAATTGTATGAAAATTACTGTTTAGCTTTTGGCATAGTGCTGCCAAGTTTTCCCTTGACAAATTTGCGTTAGCGTAAAAGGAAAAACTAAGCGTGAGGTATTTGTCTGGACACACATGAGTGCACCATTATTCGTTAAAGGCGACCAATGACGTGTAGTTCCCTTATTTAATTTAGTCTTTCTCCGTGAACAGAGAATAGTTCATTTTCCTATATAACTATGGTCAGTATTTAGGAGGTAGGGTTTATCTTGGGTCGTTGTAGTTGGTGCGTCGTCTGTAGGAGGGTCATTCCCATTGGTGCGGCGAAGGCGGCAGTTCTGAGGGATGGGCGACTGTCGAGCTGCAATAGATCATAAGTGTCGAGCCAAGGTTAGTCAAGTCGACTGTGAGATGAGTCAACCCACACCCACGCCACATTATTGCTCCATGGACTCCGATCAAACACAAAATGGGTAAGTATACTAATTTTTAAGTCAATAATTGTTATTTTGGAATTGTAACTAGTGTTAAAATGTGGACTTTATAATCTCCCAAAAATTCAACCTCGGCGAGACTCGACTCCGATTCTTATTATTTGTGATGTTATAAAATCTTGTAATTTCCCTTAATTGTGGGTTTAACATTTCAAAAACCAAATAAATAGGGACTGTTAATTTTCCGTTGACATAAATATAAATAAAATAGCAGGCCGAAACAATAATCAGCACTGATTGAAAGCAACTACAAGTTGTCTACGGCCTAAGATCCGTATTTCAGGAAATTCAAGCTGATTCTATTTTTTGTGAGTTTTAAGTGAAATACAAGCCTACGAGTAACATTTGTTTGAAAAGATCAAGAATCCATCGAGCAAATAAGAGAGACATGCAAAAATTCAACATCGACCAATTGGTCAATTTTAATTTACTGGAATAATAATGATAATAAAAGAGATTGAGCGAAACTGCATCACAAACTACTTAAATCACTACGAATAACCGTAAACACCACAACCCTCGAGCATGGCACTATGCTTTCCTTCTACTCATGCACTAATGCCTTCCCAGAATTAAATAAACCTCAGCACCGTGGCACAAAGTTCCATTCAAACTGACTATGGAATGATACAACCCGAAGTATTCAAAATTGCATTGCTTTCAAAAGTCTTGTCAACTATCGAAAACAATGTTTGGCGCTCCTAAATGAGTATAAAAGCTACAGATAAAAAAAAACATACTTTACTATATTTATTTGATTTTAGTCTGCAAATCTAAACAAAATATTTACACCAGAAAGTTCACTAAAAGTGTAATAATTACTGACCTGGGGGGCTCGACAAATACCACTTTCTGTAAACGTTAACGCCTGCGGACAGGACATTTGCTGCGGAAATGTCACGTGGCATTTCCATACAATTTAATCTTTCCGCAGGCGTTAACGTCAACAGAAAGTGGTATTTGTCTAGTCCCCCTGAGCGATTGTACAAAGTTGCGGTAGCGTTGTCACTAGCGCAAGTCCTAAAATGCGCGTGATTTGCATAGCTATCGAAATATGTTCACGTGACATTTCGATCTCCCATGTCGATCAAAAACATTTATTGACGTTCCCACTAGAGACATCGCTTATCATTAAACAGTATATTACTTTGTCGAATACCTCTGGTGGACTTTTTGTAAAATGGCCAACTTATAACTCAGATAGGAGGCAGCAAAACAACTTCGAAACATTCGCACAATACCATGCACTGCAACCGAACCGAAATAAGGAGCGGAACGAAATCTAACGATCAACCCTTTTGAAATAACGGAACGACTAAATGCGTAAAGACAACATTTGCGTTATTAACTTTAATTGTATACTTCCAAACTATATTTGTAGTTTCTGATTTAGATAGTTAGATAACTCTTTATTGTATAAACCAGATTAAAAAAACAATTTACATAAAATCAGTCGTTGTGATACAATGGGCATCCTTATCGCTAATAGCGATCACTTAATTGCTACTAATTAAAATTGCACGAAATATCTGACTTTATTTGTAAAGTTGCTAACTTTTTTGGCATTCGTAGTTCATAGTTGCCCTACTGCACTTGCTGACTACTATGTAGGGTACATAGAAGTATTTTAAAATATTACTGAAAATGTCGAAACGTTCAGTTCTTGTACATTCATGAAAAACTTCAGAGCATAAAATTTTAGTATCAATTAAAATATGAAATAAATGTTGCCATAACGCATTTGGTCCGCGGACTATTTAGGAGCGCTACTTTTAGAAGTTGTTTGAGTCTTAAACTTTCTTACCCAAAAACGATGAAGAAATCTGTTACGCAGATTCATTATAAATCGTTCAGAATACATATGAGATCAACTTGTATTATTTCATCGGTGTCAATGTAACCCGGCAGCTTTTAAATGTTCCTAGTCCCGTCATGCACCAATGTATCTTTCCATCGATCAAACAACATTTAAAAGTAGTCGGGTTTTAAGGTTTGACAACAGAATGTGCAAGGCGTGCTGCTTGAGGCGCTTACTGGGAGTCTGGGCGTATTACGCGGCGCACAGAAATATCACGGGCGATAGCAGTAGTATTTTTGCCGCCGTCTTGAAAGGGGAACAAACTTTTGTTTTCGTACCCGTTCTAGAGCTGTCGCAAAAACACAGAAAAAGCTGGTTATTACTATAGTTGGAGAGACTGTCCAATTTCCCGATAGACACATACACAAATGTAATTTATGTCTTACAGAAATGGTAGTAAGTTCCAAACCTTATTTTGGCTAAGCAATGACTATTATTGATTTACTGCAATCTGTACCCTGTCGATGTAACTTAAATGAACTATGAATAAATTAGTGAACTTTTTTATTCAACTAATCGAACATTTCAAATGTTTTAAACGCTTAATTTCGAACAGCATAAACAGGTTGGGCAGGCTACTTCGTCATAACTAACGTATACATTAATATTGTCGTATTCGTCACAGGGGATAAAGGACTTTCGGCTCTCTGGCTACAACTACTCTGAACTGCTGTCCTACTGGCTAAAAGCGTGAGCCACATCTCAAGAGGGTTGATAATGCCGCGAAACGACTGCGTGGTCATCGCTTCAAGCGTGGAAAGAAAAACCCATGCACAATTCGGGAGCAAAATCACCCGTACTGTGTGAGGTAACTACAGTTGGCGGGGAGGGTAATAATCTGAGGCCTGTTTCTTACAAGTAACAAACTACGAATACGCTAACAACGCCTGTTCATGTTGTAAAAACTTAAAACAAACGTTACCCCTCCGTTATTAGTAGCTTGAAGCTACAAATGGCAACGCTTTTTCATTAGTAATTTTGTTACGTCTACATTATTCGTAGCTTTGTTACTTTCGTGAAACACGGCCCTGAGGTTAGACAAAGTAACGTACTAATTAGCAATTAGCGATGTTCCAAAATGTACGGGATCGACATAAGCTATCGAAATGTGATCACGTGACATTTCAATAGCTTATAATGATTATGTAAATCCCAAATAGTACTTTGTCTAAACCTTCTGTTTTCTCAGGCAATTGCTTTTTTACATTTTGTCGGGCTAATCGTATTGTCAGTCGCATTACTAGCATTTTTAAGTTGAGTTTCACTTGCCACCTTTCTTGAGAAGTGAACGATTAATTTGAAACTCGGCTCTAAAGCCATTTTCACACAGCGGCCAGTCAAGCAGGCAAGAAAAGAGTAAACTCTTTTGCTCAAAATTATCAATTTTGCACAAAAAAGGTTACTCTTTTCATTGAATTGAATTATTTTACTTGCCGACTGGCCGGTATGCCAATGCAATGCTTGCCTAGCCAACTAGACAGTTTTACGAGGGGGATTCATTCAAGTTCTTCTTTACGAGTGGCGACTGTCTTATTGACCAAGCCGTCATTCGCTGCTTTGCGACTGGCCCTACGTGTAGTCCAATAAAACGGCAAATAGAAATTGTCCAGAGAATAGATTATAGCGGCTGGGATTGCAATAACGACATAGGCTCTTTACTTGTGCGACCGCGGTTGGTATTTTTTTTACTTTTCTTTGAACTGAAAAGTTGAGATCATTCACTTTCCTTTGAATAATCTCAACTTTTCAGTTCAAAGAATCGGTCCCTATTACGGTAGCTAATGGGAATGAATAACTCGACAATGAAGATCGTTAGAGCAATGGCTTCAACGATCAATAACAAATTAGAGACAAAACTACTACACTGTTTTTCCATTGACTTTCTTTTAAAAACATCGGTTCTATATTTCGCTTTTTTAGTTTCGCTTTCGCTTAATCAAAAGCTGAACCTTTCCAAAAATAAACCAAGTTCATGAAAGAATACAGTATTTTCAACTTTAGCTGTCGATTTTATAATATCACGTAATTTCTCAAACCAGGCAATGGTGAGGTTACGCAATGACAACGGCGCAGTAACAACTTCGCCACTGGGTCCAGTCCACCTATCTGGTCTAATTCTCTGAAAATGTCATCTTAGAGCCATTGAATAACTGAAAATACACGAGTTGTCCACTTCCATCAGATACCGAAACTATGGGATGTATGGAACACGACAGTGGCACATCCGTGCACATACAGAACGCACCGTGCCACACCGAGTTGTGATGACCGTTTGCTTCGTCTGTTTTATTATCTTTCACAGGCCTGCAGACAACACTGAACGTAAACTTTGAACGGAAATTTAACTTTCGCTGGCAAAGGTGCAAAATAGTTTGGTCGTCTTAATTGCTTGATTATACGATCAATGCACGAGTGCTTATTAGCGGGCATATTACCAATACAAGGTAGCCAATAGTTCTAATAGCCAAACAGTACACTTTTTCATAAAAACAAACATCTTGAATCGAACTTTCGAAACTATCATGGCTATGAACATAATTTGGACTCTAAGATTTCAGTTCCTCCCGTGATCATGGTACAAGCACTGCGAAATATCGGGAAAACATTTACGCTCACAAATCATGGTAATATCCCGTTTATAACTATTCTCCTAACTAACATAAACAAGGACTGACGAAAACAAACCAATCATTAGTTAAATAATTAGTAGAACAGCTCCTTAATTACAATAACAGAATGGTAAAAGGGTACGACTCATTTTGACAGGCTTAGCATTGTCCTAAACTTCGAATGAGGGGAGATTTCTTGACCTTAAATTTTCCCCATTTTTAAGTCTTGGGCAATAAGCCTAGTAAATGAGCGTCAATGTATCGTTCTCATTGCCATTTTGATAGTGTATATCACAATCATAATTTTTATTTATCTTTTGACATGTAACATGTACTTAGATTCGTCAAATACAAAATTACAAAAGTACTTAAAGTAGGTTACAATTAAGGGGCAGATGTACCGGATATAGTTTGATTGGTGTGATATTTCGGTCGCTTTTGCGTAAGGTTATTACGCAAAAGGTCTTTGTAAAGTATAAATAAAGTATATCTTAAACATCGCATTGTCGTAATAACTAGCAAACTAAGACGCCGTATCGACTTGCAAGAAGCCGGGCCAGGCTGTTACTTGCGCGATATCTATTGTCGTTGTTATTTTCTCATACAAGCTTCGATTACCGCTACGGTCGCATGGTACTCGGATAAAACGAAGTAGCTGACGAACTTAACGAAGTAGGTAACAAAGTAGTATTGGGAAATTTGCGCTGTTCTTCCAAATTCCATCCAAATCGCTTAGCCGTTACGACGGTAACAAACATATATCTATTATTTCGCATTTATAATATAACGTAATCATACGATCCTGTTGATATTATAAATGTAAAATAATGGATGTAAGATGTTTTTTTTTTTGCTAATAATCATCGTTACCGCTGAACCGATTTGAACTGGATTTGGAATAGAGTTCGTGAACTCAATCGAGTACCATGTGGACCAAGCCGTGAGCAGACGCTAGTATACAATAACAACGTTGCCATGGTAACCAATCTTGGATCATAGATGAATGAATTATTACTAATAATGGTACGCGGTAAGGCAGCGTTGTCTGCACGCCCGTCGGGTGGGACTGTTGTGGCCGTTGGGTGCGAGATCGCAAGCGTGTAAGGTAACGTATCGCAAAGAAATCACCTAGTGTCGGTTGGTTGCGGTTGATGAGGCGGCCCCTTACCTTGCGAAGCTCTTGAACGCCGCCGATTGGGGGTTGATGCAGAGCGGGACGCGGGACGTCTGCAGTTGCTCCGCTATGAACTTGTGAATCTCCTCTGTGGGTTGGTGGAAGTTGACGTATTAATAAATAAATAATGCTGGACATTTTCACACAGCATCATCTAGCCCCAAACTAAGCAGAGCTTGTATTATGGGAACTACATGACTGATATACTACTAATATACATTTTTTTTGTAAATACATACATATTATACATAGAAAAAACCCAGACCGAAGACAAATATTTGCAGATACAAACATTTGTCACACGGCGGGAATCGCAACCTTTTGCGTCTCAGGCAAGCCTTAGCCTACTGCGACACAGAGGTCGTCAAAATAATAGATAGATACAACAGATAGAAAATATCGTGAACTTGAATGTTCATATTGTAAAAACGGGAATTTTCACGTACTGCACTATCGGTGAAGGCACCGACTAAGTTTCGACTCATTCCGAGAGTCTTCATCAGGGTGAGTGGTCGCGACTTCCTCCTTCCGCGTCGTACACGGCGCACGGTACGGTACGGTAGGTACGGTAGGTAGTACACGGCGCGACGCGGACTCTCGGAATGAGTCGAAACTTAGTCGGTGCCTTCACCGATACTGCAGTACGTGAAAATTCCCGTTTTCACAATATGAATAGATAGAGATATTTTTTTTGCACAAAACAAAAAAGTACATAGGCAAACTTAATGCTGAAGAGCATTTTCTTCTAGCTAACCTTGTCTAATGAAGGGTGGGGCAATGCGTGTCGCAAGCAAAAAACATAATTGGCATGTATCGTATGAGGTGAGGTTCAACTACGCTCGGCCTATGTATCGATTACCTTTGACTTGGTGTACGGAGGTGAGCTTGCGCTCCCAGCCGTCGTGGAAGGCGTGCGTGGCTTGCGGCTCGAGGTCGGGCGAGTAGTGCCGCGCGGCCGGCGGCGAGCTGTAGCAGCACTTGCACATGCACGAGTGGTAGCGCAGCCTGCCCTCCTCGAGGTACGGGTGCGCGAGCGCATCCACCACGGATATACGCTTCGCGGGGTCGAATACCAGCATCTGGAATCACATAGCGGTTTGTGTAGCGCTCGTGCCTTGCAGATTCGTTCCTGACAGATCAGTTAGACCACCGCGTTGGTTTGATCCGGCCCTTTGGTTAGGTAACGTTCCGCCACGTCACATTAGGAATTGGTGATTGGAAAATAGAACTTAAAACTTTCATGCTTCGATCTTACCAACTATTATAATTGTAAAGCCATGTCGGATGCCTTCAGGCGGCCTAAAACACTTCCGGAGACCAGAACTGATGACACTGCATGTAAATAATATTGAAGAAGAGAATAATTCTTCTAACCCCAAAATATCTTTTAAAGGTTACCTGCGCCAGTAAATGCACTGCTTCGTGAGTGGCTTGTACAGAAAGCGTATATAGCGCAGCGAGCGCAGGCGGTCGCGGCGCGCGGCGCAGCATGTGAGCGCGTGCGCCGGCGCAAGCGTACCGCATGTCTTCTAGTGACGGTGTACCCAGAAGTTCTGTTATCAACTCCAGCTGAAAATATCATGAAGACGTACTTTAATTTCCTGACCAGCATATGCACCATTTATCTGAGCAGCCGGGTTTCTAAGAGACATAAGACTGACTTATGTTGACGTAATATAAATCGAAAACCGCAAAGCATTTGACCATATCAACCATAGGTATAATTTATTTATATGTTCAAATTTATGAGGCTGCGATGCGGGAAGATCTCCAAAATCGTTTCACATCGTACGTTAATTAAAAACATTTACCCCGAAATAATAGCGTCAATACCAATATGGCAACTTTTTTGGGAACTACAAGGGTCTATACTAGGCCCACTCCTGTTACTATTGTCTATCCTATCCGACTATTATTATTTATTTTAGGAAAGCTATCGATACTTAAAAACACAATTGATATATTATAAACGCGAAAGTATGGATGACTGTTTTAAGTAATCTTCGTGATGGTTGAACCGATTTGGTTCGTAAGTTGACTAAACTAAGTATGTCATTATAGACATAGTTAGTCTTCTTTTATAAACCAACCAAGTCAGCGAAGCAAGCAGTGGATAAGATTTAATGAATGATGAATCTCACCTGTTGTACCGGACTCTGAGCCTGGAAAAGTATCCGCCTGCCGAGTAGTTCGCCGAATATGCAGCCAACTGACCAAACGTCCACCGCGGCCGTATAGTGATTCGCACCCATCAGTATCTCCGGTGCTCTGTAATTGACAATGAGATACTTAGTTTATGGATATTTTTATTGTTATATGAAAACAAGATAAAAATATTCGCTACTAGAGAGACAATTAGTTATACATTCGCGAGAAACCTCGAAAATGATCAAAGGGTTATATCAAAATCGATAGGATAATTTCCCATTGAACTTTCAGTTTGGTATGCTATCTAAGGTATATTTTAATGAATCACAAAGACAATTGTCCGCCGCGGGGCAAATGTTTGTATGATCAGCAAATATTTTTCTCGGATCCAGTGGTTTTCTATTTATAATGTTATATAATATGTATGTATATTGTGTAAAAATATGCAGCATTATTTATTTAAATAAAACCTCGCTTTGACCAATTACAGAAAACGAGTTGTTCTAAGAGAAAATTGAAAATTTATGTTTTAAAACACGAAATTACATAACACAACACGTGACTAAATATGACGTAATGATTCCAGCGTTAATCAAGGAATATTACATTACCAAATACGAGATGAATCAAATCCGGAAATTAGATCAACCTGAATCGGAATTGTTCGATTAAATCACATTAAGCTGTTTTCATTTATTCAGTTCAAATGTACGTTTAGCTATCAAACTTGCAAACCTATTATTAAACCTAACGACGCAAGGCATCCGTATATGCGTTTGCCGTAAAAGGGTGTTCTATATATGATTTCTAGCGAATGATTCTTAGATAGTTTTTGTCGCCACAAGTGTCTACTAAGCTTACAATGAATTATAGAAAACACACCGTGTGTTCAAAAATGTACTTGTAATTTGTTATTTTATCTGTGGTTAACTGTTTGTAACCTACATAATCTACGTACATCATATACATATTTCATAGCATTTTTGCATTCTTAGGAAAATAACAAAGATATGCACTTACCATTGTTACCACATGTAAGCACCAAGCTAGATTGTTGTAACAATAAAACCTAAGATTGTTTTCCATGGAACAAGTCACAATAATCAATATTTTATGCTCGCAGCAACTACCGCGATTCATAACCACAGTCAGGTTATCTACAATTATGGCATGTTGTTGGTGAGACGACAAAAATTCAATGACATACCACTACCCAATATGGATTTCCGTAAGATGATGCTTGAATACATACAATGCCACTGAGTTACATTGAGAAACATGGTGAGAATTCATAAATACAGGAAATGTATTGAAGCAACTATTTTTTTAATGTTATGTCGAAGCAAACGGTCATCCCGCCAACCTGATGGAAAGCGGTTACCATCGCCCATTGAAATCTACAACAACTTGGACATTGCTGATGCGCTGCCTGCTCTGAAGGATAATTTTTACTTTTTTTTTTTAGCTGGTCTGCGGAAACACCACGGAAGGCAGTCCATTCAACAGTTAGTGTTCTTTCAATAAATCTTGAAAAAAATTGTATTTAAGGGTTGCGTTTGAGAGCACATCGTTTACATGATCGATCGTCATCACAAACAGCCTGAAGAAGTACACTACTAGACACAGGCCTCATCGAAAGAGTGCCATGACGAACGGTCTACTCTATCATCAGGGGACCTAGAGCGATGGTCATTGCATCAAGTGATGACAAATACAAGCTTCCTCAGCATAGAGTTAATATAATAACATAATATGGACATATACATAGTAGGGTAGTAGGTATGTACACTCAATAAAAGCAATAAACAGGAAATCTTCATATGCAAAGATGTGAAGACGAGACAAAGTGGATGAAAATACGAAACTGGCTATAATGCTATTCCATAAAGGAAACAAGTAAACAGCGCTATTCCATTTTATGGCTAAGATTTATGTGTTTTCAATACAGGACTTAGAGCCGGGATTTAAAATTTAATCTGCAACCAGTCTCAGCTCTTGCATTATGTCGGAACAAAAATAAAACATAAGCGGAAAGGTCATGGCTCGTTTGCATGCATACATTATCTGTGGTAGCAGATCAGGATTTACCTACTCGATTTTCCAATATTAAAACAAGACACTGCTATCAGACGCAATAATAGAAGGAAAGAATCCGACTAGGCCCCGAAAAAAGGCGAAGAAAAAGGAAGGAACGTAGGGAATTCACAAAAGCTCACGATGAAAAAAGAGCAGCGTCTGTGCACAGGCGCCTCTAAAGATATTTTCGCTGAGTTATGTGAACCTATCGCGTCTTTGGCTCTAGTTCCGGGGAACAAAACATGAGGTACGCGAACCGTGGCATACTGTAAAAACCGGGGTCAACGTAGATAATCATTATCAGGTGTTTCGTGGATGTTGACAGCCACGAAACTCGAGCTCGCTTTGCTGATTTCAATTAACCTCAGTTTTATAGAATCAAACATATATGTGATATATTGTACCAAGGGAGTAGGCTTCCAAAGAGCACCTAGCGAAAAACCGGAAGGGAATGAAGACCGAGTCTGTAGATGAGTTCGCCTCGATGGTAAAAATATGAGTCGTTGTTATGTCATTGTGTAAAAATTTGATTCACATCATTCGCTTAACGAGCTCCATTGAAAAAATCTTGAATATATGAGCACACCCTGATTTCCCTATGATAAAATCTAGGAAAATTACATTAGCAGATAACCATGAGTAAGCGTCCTCGCTTCACTAAATAGTCCAGGGTCAAAACTAAACTGAACAATGACATTTTTAACGGAGAGAAAAAGTTCAACGATGTTACGTTTCAATATTTTTTGTGTAGTAAAAAACATCGGCAAAAATAACCCGAAACTGCAATGCCGCATTTTATGCTAGAGCTGCAAGCAAGCTAACTTATTGAAACGACGTCATACTTTAATGTTGGTACTCAAACACAAGAAATGAAATTTCTACTACATTAAACACAACAAGGAAACCACTAGCACATAGCAATAAAGATTTTATAAGTCAGGTCTCAAATTCCAGACCAATAAATTAATTGCAACAATCAGCAGTAGAAGCTAACAATAGCTCATCCTAGTCGTTTACTAACATGCATTAGTCTGTCTAGTGATCAGGGCCGACTGCAACTTCGTCTTCCGGTTCGCAGACGCCACCAGTCTTCCCTAGTTGTTCTCAGTTGTCTATTTACCACCATAAAATACATTGTCGAGTTGCATTATAATATCTGTGCCCTTACTGTTAGATAGGTAGGAGCGACTATAAGATAACTGAAAACCTTTCCGTACTTTATGTTTTGGTTTTTTGAAAAGCTTAGATAAAATGTTCTCGGATACAACTATTTATCATGATGTCACATTTCGAAGTACACTTTGCTTAGGAACTGGATGTATTCGACAATGAAGAGAGAAACATTTTGAAGGTATACTGGCTAGTCTCCGCAATTATGGACTCACCAGTCTCTTTTGCCCGATCAAGGGAAAATTCAAGCTGGAAAACGCGAGACAGACAAACATAAGTTGCTCGTTTGAAGTATTTTGGCTTTGGTGAGATTTCCCTTACCTGTAATACTGTGTGACGACCTCCTGTGTCATGTTTTTGCTGGCGTCAGGTTCCTCCACCCTCGCGAGTCCAAAATCGCAGATCTTAAGGACGCAATTGCTGTTCACGAGAAGATTGCCAGGTTTGATGTCTCGATGTAGGATGCGCGCTGAGTGCAGATATTTCAGACCTGAAAACAAAACGTAATTGAATGAATTAATGAATTCAATTTTAGAATACACAAAACTTTAATGATTTTTAAATGAATGTACAAAGGAATTCTATTTTATTATTAGTAAAATGAAAATGAAAATAAGAAATACTTAATAAATTCTATCATGTGTCACAACTAAAACAGATTTTAAAGTTGCTCTTTTCTTTGAACTGTCTGTTGATCAACAACTTTATTAACTTTGGTAAAATTCTCTAAAACATTAGTTAAATGAGAGAGAGAGTGATGATGGTGACTGCCAGAGACCGGGACAGATGGAAGAGTTTGGGGGAGACCTTTGCTCAGCAATGAGACGATACAGATTAAAAAGGAAAAGAAACCCTACGTTTAATATTAAATTATGATTTCAGATGATCAGTTTCTAATCACAATATCATAGAGTAGGTACTCTTAACACTTTAACGGACATTCATTACCTAGCAATTAGGTAGCATCTGTTATGAGTTAAGGCCGACATGTAATTCAAGCATCAACATTAATCATTGAAAATTGATACGCCGTTATTGATAAACGAATTTATTGTCAGTTGGTTTTGACGTCATCAACATTTAGAATCTAGCAATAAAATAATAGATGGTGCTTAGCCGCTTCGAACCACTTTCAGGTGGGATCTCGTTTTGTCACTTCCGAATCCAGTTCATTCCACTTTGTGTAAGACGCCACTAGTTATCAGATATCCTAGGTTCTAACTGTGCAATGCTGTCATAATTCCGACGTAAGCTAACTCCTAACTTATGTGGTACAATTTAATTTTTATAAGTAACTAATACTCTGTTTATATTGTAAAACGGGGATTTAAATCACGTTTTAAAATTCATTATGTTCAAATATTTTAAGACCAACCTCGATCCGGCCAAATTGAAGAAACAAACTGTATATTTTACTGTTATGATAACGACTGAAAGGTTCGGTTAATAGAAACAGTTGTTTCTAAAAAGCATAGTATTTTAGGAACTGCTAAGAGCGAAGAAGAGTAGGACTTTCTATGGTATAAATAATAGAACTATGGCGTGCTTAACTATGGCGTGTAATCATAATTCAACATTATAATATCATATCTGTGGTTTATCTGTGGTTTACTGCCTTCAAGGTAAATATTTTGCGAAAATTAGGTAGGTACTAATGCTAACTTATGTAGTTGTGATGATCAGGTAATTGAGATTGTCTAGAAGGAATTTAAATGTGAAACTTTGTGGGTACGGGTATACTGGTACAGCAATGGCTCATTAGAAACGGCTAATGGGCATGACGTTTCGTTGGTCACATGTATATCCTAAACTAAAATTGCGCGCCTCTCCATTTATACACTTTTATGTAATGCGGTAAAGCGAAAATGTCGGAAATATTTCAGAGCTATGGTTATCTTTTTAAATTAAATATTGGTTTGGTTGATGGTGTATAATTTTTTACTATAAACCAAGCGGCTCAAACAGTATCTGCTATTCAAATTGCAAAACGGTAATTTTCACGTACCGTACTATCGGTGAAACATCGTACTATCTGCTATGCATTATTTGCACCGTTTTCCATAATGACGCGTATGAGTCAAGAGGGCATCACCCCACAGCGATTATCTTAGTTCATTCAATCTAGTGAGCCCTAAACAAGGACGCTCAGCTTAATAACAAGTTGTCTCTGTCTAGGTTTACGTTGGCAGAATTCGAGAGCACGAACAGTTGGCTAAGCCACATTAGACGTAAGATTATTTCGTTGGGAATTTGAAGAGCGCCAAACGGTTCTATAGCTTGAAAGAGGATAACTGGTTCACTCTACAAGCCCTTCTTACTTCTCTATTATTTCTTCATTACTTATCGTTTCTTCATTGTTTAAACTCGCCCGTCTTGGAACCGTTTTCGTCGATGTATTGACAATTTGTTCCCATGCCAGTCAGATTTTGGCGTGTCTGGGCGGCCGGCGGTACAAACATAAACTGTAGAATTCAGTTTAACTGCCTGTTACAGTCTAGTAATAGTTGCTAATAAAAGGTACGAATGTCACCACTGTAAGCTGTCATATCATGGATGTTTTTCACATAAATACAGGATGAAAGCGATGACGCACAAAATAAACTCTACATGTCTCGACTCGTGCCCTGCCCATTTGTACGGGAGTATTATCTTTGTCATCGATTTATAAATAACACTAGCTGCGCCCCGCGGTTTCACCCGCGTAAGTTTCGATTCCGTGGGAATATCGGCGATCTAATTAAATTTTAGAACAAAAGCTGCTATTGTGACTTAACTATGATAGTAAGATATATTCACTCGCGGACTTTTTTGTAAGTAATAATGAATACTTTAATCATGTAGTACATCATTTTTATGTATCATCAATAGTTTTCTCAATGCACACCAAATAATAAATTATATAGGCAAAATTTTGCTACTTTGGGTTACATAATTGCAATTTTCTTATGTATCTCTATTTTTTTGAAAATAAATTATAGCCTATGTTACTTCCTGTTAATTTAGCTTTCTATTAGTGAAAAAATAGTTTAAATTGGTCCAGTAGCTTCGGAGCCTATTCAGTACAAACAAAAAATCTTTCCTCTTTAAAATATTAGTATAGATTAGTATATTAGTATAGATAAGTGCATTGAATAAATTCACATTACGGTAGTAGTTGTGCCTTGGAACTGCTGTATAGCGTATCATGCTGTTATAAGTAGCCAGCTGTGACGTAGGGGGTGTGGATTTGGTTACCGCTTCGGAACAAATGTTTGCATGTTCTGCAGACATTTGTTCCGAGGTCTAGGTGGTGGGTTGCAACGGTACTCGTAATTTCTGATACCCTTAAAACAGGGAATCCTAATGGTCAGGACTATTGTATGTGTCTGTTGGGTGTTTATCCTACTATCCTACTAATATTATAAACGCAAAAGTTTGTGAGGATGGATGTTTGTTACTCTTTCACGCAAAAACTACTGAACGGATTTCGATAAAACTGCACAGTAATATAGCATATAAATCAGAATAACACATAGGCTACATTTTATCCGGGCGAAGCCGTGGATGGAAGTTATTTATTTATATGATTATCAAAACTACAAAAAAAAACCAAAGCAAAAATATAGATAAAAATGTTTATTGAATTTTATTGGAGTTACGAGTATGTTTATACGAAAATAAACGTCACCAACAACAAGGTTAGACGATGTGTAAGAAAATTATGTGGCCGCAGCCTGATCCAGCTGTTCTTACAAAGGTGTTTTGAGCGTTACACAAGTCACACTCAGCTACTGGCGCCGTCTGCGTTGCCAAAACAAATTAACGACACAGTAGTAGCAAGTTTAATTTCCCAAAGGGTGTACCGCAGTTTTCCACACGCAGTGCCCAATGTTTCATGCGTACACCTGAAGGTAACGTCAAAGTACGCGAATTTAATTGAAATCACAATAAATAAATAATGCTGGGCATTTTTCACACAGCATCATCTAGCCCCAAACGAAGCAAAGCTTGTATTATGGACTACATGACTGATATATTTATAACATACTTTTATTTTGTAAATACATACATATTATACATAGAAAACACCCAGACCCGAGACAAATATTTGTAGATCACACAAACATTTGTCCCTCGGCGGGAACCGGATCTGCCACCTTCTGCCTTTTGAATTTTGGTCGACGTGTTTTTAACGACAAGGAAACTCTGAGAATTAGCAAAGTGAAGCGGAAATGGTGAAGTCGCTATAAGAAACCTTTTTTCCAGTGGTTGTCAGTTCAGCGAGCTATAAGAACTGACTTATAGCTCGCTGAACTGACAACCGCTGAAAAAAAAGGTTTCTAATGGCGATAACGATTTGGTTGAAGCAGTGTACGAAAGCGAGGTTCCGGAAATTCAGTGGATGGAGGTATCCCAAGATCGTTCGTCATGGCAATCTTTAGGATAGACCTATGTTAAGCAGTAGACTTGAAGATGTATTGATTTTGTAATTTTCTAGTGCTGTAAAAAATAAAGTATTTTCATTTATTCATTCATTGTGATGATGATGGGTATACCAAAGTTGAAGCTAATGAACATTTCGAAATTTCGAACGAACTTCCAAAATCCAAAATTTAGTTCCCGTGGCATTGTTTTTGTGAAAGGGTTCTTATATTGAAGACCTCGCCCTCTGAATACACAATAGCACACACCCTGAAAAGCCAGTGATCCGATAGATTGGGTAGTTCGCTCAGCTCAAATGATAAATGGCCCATTATTCGTAAGACCAAGGTTAAACGCATCAGACAAAGCTGAAAAAATAACTCTAACAAAGTAATTTTTCCTTGATTGTAAACCAAGTTGGACTATGATGCCATCTTGTTCTGAAAAAGGGTTTGTGTTTTATTTTTAATACAAGATTCAAATTTAAATCAAGACGAAGCGCGCTCCTAAAATTGGCTCTTGTCTGGGTCAACATTTAAGCATTGCCATTCAACGTGGCATTGCAACCAGCGCATTAGGGACGCTTTCACCTGGTAGTGATCTGGATCCGGTGAGCTATCTATAGATCGTTTGCAACGGTCTTGGATCTACTATTAAATTTGTATCATTTATAAATACTCAAAGTACATTGCATTATTATTCTGTAATTAAATGTACACTCCAATTCACATTCACATTACTTTATAAGTTGGCGTTACTAGTGATTTCAAATAAATAATTGACATTGACTCTGGGAGACTTTGATTTTGAGTGATCAAGTTAAAACTCGGTGGCACAGCGGGCGAGTAGCAAGTTCGACTCCCGTTGCGGGACAAATGTTTGTATGTTCTGCAGATAATTGTTCCGGGTGTTGTGGTACCATGGTACTCTTAGTTCTTGATACCCACGACACGGTATCCTAGTGTGGGAACAGGACTATGTATCGTTCGGTGTTTGTTTAAAAAATGTGCTTATGAAGACATAAACTAGCACATAACGAGTAAAAGCGAGCATGAGTATTAGTACTAGCAGGTCGTCGTCCGTCGACGCACGCGCAGCCAACCGCGACCCTCGCCACAGTCCTTGCTCCTAGCAGCTATTGAGGACAATGCTCCGATGTACACCGTCATCTGATCGGCCATCAGTAACATTAATTGCGATCCTCATTCGTGCGATTAGGCGAATCATTAAATTCTTCAGATGCTAAGAATCAAGGGCTGGGCAAAACTGGTTTTCTCTGCAATGCTCTTCCTATTCCTATAGGCACGATAACATAAGGTGCGTCGCTTAAACGAATGCACACACAAGAATGTTGTTGGTACATTCTTGTGTGTGCATTCGTTTAGAAAAATATGACTTTGGAAACGGTTTAATAGTAACATTGTAAGAGCTTCACCACAGATAAAATAACAGTTAATAGGTCTTCACGCCGTGTTGTTTGTTCACGGCTGACCGCTGGACAAATAACCGGGGAGCGCTGCGCGTGCGCAACTATCTCACGCTCCCAGCCGGTGTTCAGGCGTACACATCTAACGCCGCCGGAGTGCTGTTGCGCAAACTTCACGATTCCCTTCGCTCGTTACTGGTTACAAGTTTACGATAGAGAATACATAGAATTATAAAGAAACCGCGAATTGGATTCTGAGGGTGCCTGAAGAGATCGCATTTAGCGGACAGGCTGTCAAATCGTTTTATTTTTAGGCTATGTACAGTACGCGTCCCCTCTGGGGTTAAAAATATTTTTCACTCAAGAGTGGTATATTTTGTTTATTTTTCTGAAGCGTAAATGTTTAAAAAATTGCTCAACGAATTATGAAAATATCTCAAAAATTATCATTTAAATGATGACAAATCTTCAAATCCCCAGAAGGGTAACCGATTGGCACACAATACATCTGTTGGTAACTATACCTAGTTGTATATTTATATTTTTTTAAGGAGTTTTGTACAATAAAGCATTTATCTATCTGTTAGGTATCCTACCTATCCAATTAAACTGAAGCAGAATTAACGAAGTCAAAATGATAATTAAGATTTCTTAAAATTATCAAGAACAACTAAAGAACTTCTCGTAACAGTACCTATAACTTACAGAAAACAGTATCGCGAAGAAGCCGGCGCGGCGTGGGTTATCTTACAATTGCAGAGATAAAGCTGCCTCCTCGAGCGGGACCGATCGCAAGAACATGATCGAATAAATCACAGCCTAGACGCATCTAGCGTTCGATAAACAAATAGCTCGTTGCAATCGTTTAAATGATTACTCAACATTGCGGCTTACTACGAGCCTGAGCAGGTAGACTCAGAAATTACAGAAGTTAAATTATTTCTGCTTTCAAGAGTTTTCACAGACGGGTTTTGCCTGCTATTTTTACCTATTTAGCTAAAATCGGGTATAAAAATATAATGGAACAGGCATTAAACGCTACATCTTGTAGCGTTGGTAATATTAACTGCTTGCGGAACGGAAATCTTATTAACGGATAAAGGATCTGCGCGGCATTTATCATAAAATGTGGATCCAGTTACAAATATTAAAGTACTATCCCTGGTAAAGTAATCCCTTATTAATAGACAGTATTAAACACACATCACTCACATTTACACACCCAAACCCTTACCCACGCACGCATATATACACACACACACACTATTCTATTTCTATTATATTATTGTTTTATCTTTTTCTTTTTGTCTAGCTTTTTTTGTATCGAGGCTATTCTACCTAAACTCGCTTGTTTTCTCCATTAAATACTACCTGGTAAATTTTTATCCGATTCCCGCGATACATGCTAACCCTAGTGCGGGATCCATTGTAATAATGTAAACAATTTTTTGGAGGTATTTTGAGAAATAAATTATTTTGTATTTGACTTGCTGTCCACTGACGAATTATGCGAATCACGAGCGAGACGTTTTAACGCTGAAAAACATAACCTCACTCGGATTAAACTACTAATTTTTTTCAAAATTCAGATGAATCTGAAATATTGAATTTTGCCCATTGGCAAACAAAGAATTATAAAGAAAGTTGGGAGTCATTCTGCTGCCGCTCGCGAAGTAAATTCTATTAGTGTGAAAGAGATAGGGAGACAACAGCAGGCTTCACTTAGTGGTTTTTCCGTCGACCGGCGCCGAAGCCTTGCGCTTTGTCAATACATTTTCCTGTTTCTCCCTTGTCACAGCAAACATGACAATAAACGATTGAAAGCGTTTCTTCGAGAGATGACTACTGTAATTGAATGTCAGATAGTTCAAACACATGAGGTACAAAATGGAAGGCTGCCATTTATCATAACGAAATCTAGAGTAGCTTACATTATGGGTGCGTGAAGGTGATTTCCTTGTGGAAAAAGCTTGCGCATGTAAATTATATTAAACCGTTGGAGGCAGCGGCAGCCGAACGCGCATTTCCATAATTCTGCTCGTTACCGTCGCCTGCGAGTCTTCGCAGATTGCCGACTAGATGCTATCTCCATGATTCACTAAATAAATTAATTAAATGCTCAGTACCGATGATCCGCAGTGGACAGTACAAGTTCTCGAATGACGAACAAGAAACTTACGACGCAGTGTAGAAAGGTAGGAAGGCTCGCTCTCCGATGAACCTCATAGGTTCATCGGAGAGCGAGCCTTAAAGATTGCGGGAAGTCGGTGGAAAAGGGTGGCTCAAAAACACTTGTCATTACACTCTTTGGAAGGAATATGTCCAGTACACAGCTCATTATCGTCATTATTATCATTGATGATGATGATGATAAATTATCCCATCCTCCTAACTTCCAAAATGTGTTGTTTTTTCATATCGTGCTAAATAAATGTTTTGTCTTCTTTCTTCTTTTATGAAATCGTCGGTTAGCTAAGCAAAATCGTTTACGCTAAATATTTTATAATTCAAGCTACAGTTTTTTTATACAGGGTTCATACTGAAATAACGCAAAAACGTTGTCCTTAATCATTTCCTACTACGCACAAAGGCGATCGATAAATTATCAAAACGTTATAAGAAATTCAGAGTGCAAATCTCAATGTACATTATGTATTTTATGTACAGGTGTTCCTTAATGACCAACGGCACAGGTAGACGGGTGGAATACTTTTAGCTAGCATCGGATCGGTCTGGTAATCTGACATTGGCAGTGACTGCGGCTGAATCCTGGTCTAAATGCCTTATGTATGAGTAGTTGGCGCAGGTGTGTACGTGGCCGTTACGTTAGACGCGCTCCATCGCATCGAATCGCAATCCATACATTATTAATATCGAGTATGGCCGGACGAGCTATGGCACTATTAGGATACCTGGGCAGTGGCAATGGGCAGGCTTGGCTGGGCTAAAAGGCGGGTTATACACAAGGACCAGTGACCCAGTGTTTATCTTACTTTTATACAAACAAAATACTCTATCTTACTTTCATACATACGCTTTTGGTTCAATTGACTGCCTAAAGTTTAGACTCTAAACCATGGGTTTATTCATTCAACTTCCTTTTGGTAAATTTTCGTGGCAGTTTATATTAATTTATTAATTTGATATGAATTATTATTTTTTTATCCATGGATAAGCCTCCTAAGATGTTACGAAATAATACAGTTCTTTCGTGGAAGTTTATACTAATTCTTATTTATAAATGTAGTAGAAACTTTCACACGAGGCAAGTAGCGAGGTGAGTGTACGGCTACGTAACTGGCTCCGTATAATCCTCACTTTAACGTCACAATGGCCAGGCCGCCCGTGCCAGCCACCGGTCATGTCAGTGGCACGCCAAACATACTTATGAACCAGCTGGGCTACCGAGTCGAGTCGACCGATTCGAGACATTCCCTGCGATCCATTTGCCTTTTTGTCGACTAGACTATGTGGATTGCTTTCACGTTTTTTACATATCTCGTCTCTATAGAGAGCTTATTGGTCAAACATTTATTCAGCCCATCATAGATCTCAATAAGCCAACAGCAAAAACTATTTTTGGCAAGATATCCTCAAAGTTGTATTACAAAGTCTCCCCTATTTGCTGGCAGGAGAATAGGACAGGCGACGACGGCTTTGTATTATACAAAAGTGCACGCAGAATATTAAAACGATTCACATCGCGAGTCGCATGTCACCCCTCTTATAATCGCAGAGAATGCATTCAGTAGCACGACGCCGTCATTAGCCATTCCATATTCAACTTCACAGGAACTTAACTTGTTACTTGATCAGGCAGAGCCGAAATAACAAATGGCTCACAAGCATAGTTGTTTAATTGTCAATCCGATTTAAGCCAGGACCATCAAGGCGGTGCAACAGTAAAGTTTTTAATTAAATGAGTAAAGCGAGCGCTGGGGTCTTAACGACCGCATTTTTCTAGATTCCCTTCGCGCGTTTCACTCCCGGGAAATCTCTTGGCACCGTACGAATAATTGCACAAATTAATAATGCGAAATCGGTAGACAGAACGACGGCTGCGACTTGACTCTTTTCATTTTCGAGAGTGGACAACACTAGCATAGCTACTTAGCTTACGTAGCTGAATTTAAAGCCTGGCGTCATAACGTATTTTAGCGTAATGCGCTGTTTTTATTTTGTTTTGTAGTGCGTCATAAAAGGCAAAATTGTAGCGCTTATGAGCTTTAATTGATTTACGGCAGAACTAACGGAAGTTGGAAACTACCGATTAGGTGTGCGGTTGAAGTATAAGCAAAGGAACACAAGTGAAGCAAGTCGAGACTGGGAGACGCGCAAGATGCTGTCTCGACTAGAAGTGGGCCGCACTCACAGGAACTTCGTTTGTTTTAAACTTGAATTTATCGACAGAACTCGGTCCGAACATGGCCACAATCAACTTCCTATGTTTACCGACCCGATGAACAAATGGAACAAGTTGTTTTCAATGCTCATATCTAACAAGGTAAGGCAATATTTTCTACCAACTTATGGCAACTACGAACGACCGGCCTTTAATAGACAATAACATGTAATTGAAATAGTTTTGCTTTCTTTATATTAACCATCTCACGGGCATGATAACCCTTATTGCTTATCTAGTACGCCAACTTCGACCATAAAATCAGCTTCACATTATAAAGCTAACTTGTTGAGACTTCCACGAAACTTCGAGATAGGGCGTTGTGCTGAGCTAAACATTTATGAATAGTTTATGAATTGGCTTCTACTATAATACCTTCCAAGGATAAGATTTTGCTAAAGTTTTGTTCAATGGCGTTTCTTAATAGGTTCTAACCTTGTCAGCAATTTAATGAAGTTTTGAAACTAAAAATATTAAGAGACGTGACCACAAAAACATTTGTTCACGCAAGTACTTTCAATTTAGATCAGACAGCTTTCCTTAGGCTATAACACTGTTTCTTTAATGGTCCTCGAAAGGGCTTGGGACGACAGCCCGTGAATCTACGGTTCGGCAGTGGGCACCCTTACTTATGAGTCAGTCTCTGAATAACTGCCAAATGTTATTGTTGAACGCAACCATAACAACTGTTTGTTACTCTAGAATTCAGTTCACGCAAGGTCGATAAGTATGGAGACCCTTTAGTAGAATTACTGAGCATTACGCGATTGATGTTAGAGTAAATAAATTCAAATAATGTTTTGTTTAGTAATTTCAGTCATACCGTACATACACATTTGCATATAAATGCTATCTTTGAACACCGGAAAGTGGAAAACAATTTAAATAGCAAGTAGGAAGAAGCCGCGGCTAGGCGTTCTGTATTCTTAGTCGACTCCTCGAAACTTTCTTTGCTCTAAATAAGGTCATTTAGATCGTAGCAATCTCGCCCAGTAATAATAATAATTTGGTTATTTGACACAAGTTAACAATCTCAATTTTACATAGATTCGGGTTTTCTATTATATGAACCTTATTAACAATTTACTGATAAAGTAGATAGTATGTTTATTTGCTACGAATTGTTTGTTAATTTTATAATTTAGATGGAATTTACGTATCATTGTATTTATATTTTTTCTATAACTCTCGCGGTTTATATATTTTGACAACCTCTGTGGCGCAGTGGGCGAAGGTCTGCCTAAGACGCAGAACGTTGCGGGTTCGATTCCCGCTGCGGGACAAATGTTTGTATGTCCTGCATTCATTCGTCTCGGGTCTGGGTGTTTTCTATGTATAATATGTATGTATTAACAAAAAAAATTATATAAGTAGTATATCAGTCATGTAGTTCCCATATCACAAGCTTTGCTTACTTTGGGGCTAGATGATGCTGTGTAAAATGTTCAGCATTATTTATTATTTATTCCCTGTGTATGCAAGAATGAGTTATTTTCCTTTTGGTTTATTAAGGTAGAATTTAATGCTTTGTAATGTAGTATTGTGTAATGTAATGTAATGTGACTTAAGTAATGTTATATGGTGTGATGTAATGTAGTTTAAATTATTGATACGAATAAAAGTTTTTTAAATTTATGACTCGTTAGTTAATGACTAACCATCTTTTACAATGAGACGAGACTTAAGAGTCTCTTCTCATAAGACCTACTTAAGAGTAGGGAAATGACTAGTAATTAAAGAAGAGAACAAGACAAAGCACTCACCCCTGAGTATCTGGTATAGGAAGACTTTGATGTGGTCCGCGGAGAGGTGCTGCGGCGACACGATGATCTTATGCAGGTCGCTCTGCAGTAGCTCGGTGATCACGTAACTGTTTTATGGCTGTTCAGGAAATCGATGCGCCAGCAAGAGCCGGCGTGTGGAGGGAGAATAAAGCCAAATTGTAGACAGGTTAATGTGAGTGAACATTTGATGTTCGTGGTGTGAATGGAGTCGGCGGAGTTTGTGTAATGCTAGCTTTCTGAAGCACAAAGTTGGTTCTGGTCACGCTCTATCTAAGATAGTTGTATACGTAGAAAACAGCATGCCTTCTTAAAAAACACATTCAATAAGGAGGTCATGACGATAATACACAGGCATTAGATATGTAAATGTTAAGTCTGAGCTTGCCCTCGAACCATCATACAAAGTTGCAGTAGGTACCAATCAAATCGCGATATTGCATGTTTAATTCTACTGTGTAACCAAATATGATCAATGCAAACCATATAAGGAATTAAAACGTCACGTTCGCATAAACGGCTTACAATGCTACCTACAAGCTCACTGGAAGCATAAAATAAAAGCTTGCAGCCTTGGGTCTTGGCAGTCGGGCCATAATTTGAAAGCCTACGCAAAGGGTGGCTCTGGTTACATCCCCCTGTAACTGAAAGCCTGGAGGCCCAAGATTAGGGATAACTACGTTCAGATGCGACTGGTTTTGGAGAAAAATGCGTGCCTTATATTCAGAACAAAGCTTTGTAACTTTGTAGCTTTGTAGAACGAAAAGATAAGACTTGTTTATTTTCTCAGACTGATGAGATAAGAAGTTATTCATCAGAATGTCTTCTCTAAAGTTTTTCATAGCATTACGTAAATAAAGATCGATTGGCATCTCACACGAGATAACCTAAAGACTTCGTATTAGTGTTGCTCAAAAGCTTCTCTAGAAACAGCTTGTTTCTTTCAGATGTACACTCAGTTCGGGTAATTTATCGAGAAGCGAAAACACAATACAATCAGGGTATACGAGTACTATCATAGCTACAGAGCGGTTTGTGTTCATCAAGCAAGAGCTCTATATGCACATTTACTCAGGGCTGAAGCGAAGACCGCCTCTCTTTATCTCTTCTATGTCCAACATTCGCACCCCGTCCGATATTAACCAAATTACAGAACATCTGTACGTACTTTTTTACCAACACCATGTTTGTACTCGATACAGTGTTGGTCGTTTGTATTGTGATACATTTTTATATTCCGTCATTTAGATGGCTGATCGTACAAACACATCATCTTAAAATCCCGGAAGCACCCAGCTACATCTATAAACCGGTCTCTATGGTCCTGTGTATGACATAGGGCATATAGGGCTTTGTTTCCATTCCCTCAATATAATCGAGAGCCGCCTCCTGTTTTTCGCTTATCTGCAGCATGCGCGCCCCACGCCGGCCATTATCAAAATTACAGGACACGAATCGCGGCACATCGCACTTGTTGCGGTGAAAGTACATCGTGGCTCCCTGGACGCGCGACTTGAATCATAATGATGGCGATTAATGTTGGTATTGTAGTCCACATCACACAGTAATGGTGGTACTACAAAGACTAGTGAGCTCGTATTAAGAGCATTTTACCAGTAATCATTTGGCCGAATGGCGAACTAGGTTGTGTCTAAGGATTGTGGTTGACAGTCAACGGATAACTTGCAAGTTTTGTAAAAATTAACAACAATAGGCGTGAATTATAAGCCCACATTATGCATTTATGAAAGACTTTGTACATAGAAAAATTGTTAACAAAATTACCTTTAACAAGAAATATGTCAGGAAATTACTCGTCAAGGTAAAGTTATTCCCATGATAAGATAACGCATAAAACTGTCGCTCCAGCCTGTATATGATATTCTACGTGTCGCAATAGCTGTCAGTAAGCTCGAAAAGCCCATAAAACCACCAAGCGTACCAAACCTATTACTTCATATCGCAGAAATAAAACTAGATTGATGTCCTAATCTAAATAACGCGACGCGTTTTTCAAACTACCTCCCCCTGCAGCGAAATCAGACGTGGGAACAAGAATATACTGGGATGTAACATTTTCATATGTGTGTATAAAAATGTTACATTCAAAGAATACTAAGTTGGCAAAGGAAAAAGTCAATTCATAGTTAATGCGTGAATTTCTTTCTTTTTGATCACACAACGTTCGCAGGTCGACTTCCCAATCGTCGTATAATAATTGAAGACTTTATCTCATTTTTAGAGAAAATTAAAAGAGAGCATTTCTAGAGATTTATTTTGAGCGTTCCAGAATGTATGATAGGGATTTTTTGTTCTAGTTTATCTTTTTCCCTTTATCCAGGCGAACCGTGTCGGCAATTTGATGCAATATAAATAGCTCTGGGGTAAATAACTAAAATTCACTACAAATAGTTGGAAATAGAATGCCAAATTGTATAATAAAAAACAACTCTACCATGGTTGAATTGATATCTTTGAAGGAATACTTTAAAGTAATAATCGTTGATATGAAAGTACACGAAGCGATAACCGATTTGACAAATGAGCCGAAGACAGCAAATTGCTTTAATGACCTGCAATTTGGGCATAAGCAACAAGACAACCGTTCTGTCTATGGAAGAGAAGACAAAAACTATTTCTGAATCTCAATATCTTTTTGTCTTAAGTGCTCATGCTACAGGCGCTGTTGGAATTATTTCGCTGAGAAAGACCAGCTGGTTGAATACAGCGATGATTAAGAAACCGATGTAATTGGTCAGAACTCCTAGCCATAAATCATAATATGATTCTTTTCGATACGCAACCTGCCAAATTACATTAAAAACATAACTCACTCGTAATTAAAATCAGGTACTTCTTTCTGGTTAGAGTAATCCTACTTATTATTATAAACGCGAAAGTTTGTGAGGATGGATATTTGTTACTCTTTCACACAAAAAATACTGGACGGATTTTGATGAAACTTTACAGTATTATAGCTTATACATCAGAATAACACATAGGCTACTTTTAACCGGGTACCACACAGGCGAAGCCGTGGACAGAAGCGAGTGAATTATAAACGCTTAACAGTTACTCACAAGGATGCCCTGTGTCGTGGGTATCAGGAACTACGAATACCTTAGTACCACAACACCTAGAAACAAATATCTGCAGAACATGCAAAAATTTGTCCCGCAGCGGGAATCAAACCCACTACTATTGTGTCTCAGCCGGCTACTCATCACCAAGGTCGTCAAATAGATGGGTGCGTTTGTTATGTATGTGGCCCGTAAATTGATATGTTTCAGCCACTCTGAAATGCGGCAATCTTGTCAGTGTCGGAATAGACAGCAAGTAATCACATGATAGTTCATTAAGAGCAATAAATTATAGTAGTGTTGGCAATACTTAACACAATTCGTAATCTTGTTAAGTAATAATTTTAAGTTACCAATTGCATTAATTTAATATGCAACGAATACGCACGCACTGAGTATGTATCAGAGAATGACCATCAATTGGGTATACAGTAAGCGCGTGTTTTTTTTCTTCTTCGTTTTATTGTATCTAGATGCATACCATAGATAGGTATGTAAAAAAATATTTATAAGCTATACATATTATTTATTTATTCAGAATACATTATGACATCATTACAGGTTTTTTTTTAACCCTAAAGCGATGATAAATGTAAGTAGGTATAAAATATAAGATAGGTATACTAATCTATGGTTTCTAGAACTACCTGTGCTAATTGTAGAAGCTTCGGCAGTTTATTGTAAAAAATATCCACGCTGTTCGCAGACCAGAGAAGATATTGAGCAGATAGATAGCGAGTGACATGGGGGCAAACTTAAGTATATTGGTCCTACAGTTGGGCACCTCAAGCATGGCGGGGCGGCGGCGCGCGCCCAAGTAGTCGTTGGGCTATTATGTCATGTACTTGTACGAATTGAGCCTGCCTCCTACACAACTCGAATCAAAATTATATCTTATTGATTTTATTACGCCAAACTATTTTTTTTTGAATGAAAAAATGCATTAATTTTGTGTCTTTTATGGCAAATCGCGTGAGCCTAACCATCAGTTAATAAATAAATAAATTTTAATTTAGTTTATTTTGTTATTTGTTAATGGGGTACAGTAAAGTATTTTCATTTATTTCATTCAACCAGGTCACCGCAGAGCACATAAAAAAGCACTCACTCCTTTATCACACCAGGAGCTGTACGCAGTCACAGACATCTGCGGATTTGCATTACATTTGTATCATGGCCGTCATTCAGTGAACACGATAAATCGCTGTCGCACGACCGCTGAGACAGATTGCTCCCGGTGTGCTGAGCGCTTTAATTATAATTGCTCTGAAACAAATTGTTGGAAACAACTAGGAAATTCACGTCAAAACTTTTACAATACTCTATGACATGTAATATTAACAGACAGATGCGTGCCCTGCAGACTTGTCGAAGTTCAATTAATTATTTCAGAGCTACGCGTTTGATCAGACGGAAAATGCCAACACTCAAGGAAGCAAAAAGATGTCTAGATTAGAAGATACATATTTTTTCAGATTCGTGATTCAGAGGAACGGAAATGAGTAGACTCAATCTCGATAGCGCATTTTTTGTGATGATCATATCACAGAAATGGAAGGTTCCTATGAATCCCATGTTACACCCCCATTATTTCATCAGCCCGCAAGAACAACAACGCAACCCAACAGGATCTTTAAATACCCGTATTTGAAGATCCTGTTGGGTTGTAATAAAGAATAGGTCATTACCACAGAATTCAATACATAGAAGTCATCTCTCGTAAATCCGGGCTCAAATCGATGCTCTAGTCTAACGATCCTGGTATAACGATCATATAGTTTTATTTAAACCCACTCTTATCACAAATGAAACTGTTAACATAACATTTATAGTCCCTAAACGCACCTGACATTACTGCCTGACGTGACACGCACCCAAAAGACATAGTGGAAGCAGGGATGCTTATTTGGGCAGTACAGGGATTTTATAAAGCTGAGTTGCGCTTCTATACGCTATGCATAACCGGGCTTTGAGTCACGTACAGGCTTGTGGTCAGTTGCTTAATCTATTTCAATTCGTTGCAGGTAGCAGATACCCTTGGTAAACGCGGTTTCCAGTCCTGTGAGATTCGATTCAGGTACAGCCGATTTGTAAAACGAGAGAGAAGTCTGTTTATTCATTTTGTTTTTGTTAGAATCTCTTTCATGGTAAATTTACAGGTAGCAAATGGATAGGGTATACCTTCCGAAAAGTTTGAACTTTCAGTTTTGATATTACGCAAACTAATATAAACATAAAGTTCCTCTACTATTAGGATCATGGATTAAAGGTGAATTTCCTTAGGCCATCAATGCTCGAATGTGCCATACCAAGAACATAAAAGAGACACGACGAAAAGAAATTGCTAGCTATGTTTTATCGTTTGACTAAGCTAATTTTAGTACTATTCGGTAAATACTACAAAATAAAATATTCCTTAAGTATCCGCAAACGACTTCAAATTATTTCCAGCCACGGACCACACAGCTAACAACGGTGTGCGGACAGTAAATACGGGCCGTTAAACAGAAACACAAGGCCGAGGGTAATAAAGATATTTCATAAGTTCATTAACTTGATTCATAAGAAGATTATTGGATAACCTAACCAGTAACCGCGTTGTATAATAAGCTCATCTTGACGCTTTGTGGAGAGTTTATATGCGTTACGATATAACTTTTTACTGTGCTGCTAAACATGGGCTATACGTTCTTTTATTAAATTCTACTTTTTAGATTATTTTTTTATTAACTTTATAATGTTACACAAGCTATCCATACTTGAAAGATTCGCAATTTTAAGGTAGAGTCTATGATATTAAAACGTTATTTATCTCGACATGCTCCCAAAGATTTATTCGATAAGTAAAGTTTTGCACCGATGCGATCGTTAAGTTTTTCGGCGATCAGGATCAGCGCCCTAGCAAGCACCCTCGAAAGGGACTGCGTGCGCCCCTACCATACGACACGGCGACGCGGTAATTATTTACGAGGGGTCGTATCAGACCCCTGCATCCAGCCAACAATATCGTATTTGAACGTAGACTGAAAAGGGCAACGAAGTTTTCATGGACAAGAACATCCAATATTGTCTGATTTTACCGTTTTTCGTTTGTATTTTAATCGAATTGAGTTTCCTCTATACATCTTTCCAATTCGACATCTCACAGTGTATGAATTGGTGTAGCTGAGGACAAGTGATTGATGCAGAAGGTAACCGCACAGACAAACGTTTATACATGGACCGATTCCGCCGAACGGAGTAAGGATGCCAGTTTTCATAAACCGAACGCTATATCCAATACATACATATAAAATTCTATAGCACTAAGTTCGCCTAACCTATGTTCTTGTTTTTTCTTATGCAATAAAGCATTTTTATCTATCAATCTATCTATATCGATGAAATAAAATGATAAACATATGTATATTTACACCAACGTAAAACTTGTTTTTTTTTTTACTTCCTTATTATTCTGAATTCCACAGGCCAGGGCACTGGGTATGCGTACAAACGAAACAAAGATAAAGGCACTTGTATTTGCTATCTACATATAGGTAGGTATCTACAAATGTAGACACAGAGCCCGGATGTTCTGCAGCTGTGCACCCGAACTCCCAACGGCGGCGCGGCAACTGTCCTCTACAATACGTTTACAAAAAAAGTCTCGACTAGGATGCAACCATTAAGGCCATTTCCGAGCTTACGATTCGAAATCTACTAGAAACAGAGATATGAATCGTGAAATGAAAGCGATAAATATAGAAGGGGTTGGATTATATTATCAGCCATAACACAGAGAATGGAAGGGTAGACGGTGTGAAAATATAACTCGGTTTACTTCATCATAATAACACACAGTCAGCAAGAGGATAATCGTTTATTTCGAGGCTTCGGGGTCATTCGTCCTTCTAACCCAACTATCGTGAAAATATGTTTATTTGTTAAACAAACGCAAAATTAATAATATTTCAATGTATTTATACAAAAAACGACATGTTTTACATACAGAGATGATCATTGTAGACTAGGTTTGAGATAGTATTACAATATCTGTGGTTTTAGTCTCATGTAGGTACTGTTGGCCAGTTCCAAGTTTAGTTGTCTGCATTATTCCCGGTCGCATTCATAGGACTCGCTTTTAATGTATGCGTGTGTCGCGCTCAAGGCTTTCCTAGTACCGTTGAAATGGCCAGGGTAAGACAGGGTATTAGCAAGTTCAGCAGCATTGTTCCTCGGGAAGCGCCGAACAATGCGCACTTCGTCACCGCAGCACTGTCAAACTCACAATAACGTAATAGCCGTGAAACGTATGAATATTTTCTGCTTATTATGTTAGGACCAACGAGTTTGTAGGGCATAAATTAGAGAATGCGAGGTAATGCTGGTTTACGGTGGTCATACCGCTTGCGACTAATGGATACAGATTCTTCGTTCCTTTTTTAGTTTCGTGTATAAATTTTGCTGTTTCTACGATAATGTAGTTATGTTGAGAGCATGGCATACAATTTGGATAACAGTTGTTTTAATTTTGTAAGTTTATTTGTAAAAATCGTACATTTTTATTCAGCATTGTATAACCGAACGCTCAACCGAACCGTTTACGATTGACAATAGTAGATAGCCACCGCATTTTTCTGTTATTATTGTGAAGAATGTCCTCTAGTTATAAAAGGAAGGTAAATAGGTGACATTGATGGATCATCGACTCAAATTTATTGTACAGAACCGGTTGCCTCCAATGGTACGTAATTATTTACATATGCACGCACTTGAAATATGGTAACTGTCTCGCTCGTGACTAGAATATTTGAACAAATAGTCACATGATGTTTAATTAGAAAAAAGTTATGCAGAATAACAAAGTATGCTAAAGCAATATTCAGTGAGGATCGATTAAATATGATAGTATGCATTAATACCTAATTGCCCGCAATGTTTTGCTTTAGGACTATAGTCCTAAACGTAGAATAAAATATAGAAGGCAAGCGATAAAATATATTCGGTGAAGACGGGTTGTACGAATGACCACTCAGAAGGACGGTGCGCGGAAGGGAGACATTGATAAATGATACTCCCTCTTGCGCACAAACGGAGCATGGACAAACGCAGATATAGCTTCTTAGTTCCTCTATTTCTTTACGTATATAACAAACAAATGAATTCGTGAGAATTTTATGTATTATACAATCAGATATTTTTTAATCACGAGGATGACATCCGGTTGGGGAAAATGTATTAATACTTAACGATTTCACTGGCAGAAATTATATATTTCAGTAGCGTGTATTTCAATAGTATTCTATAGTCAGTTATCCTTGAACAGCTGTTAAGAATGCAAAAATGGTATTGGTAAAGATTGTACACACAGTGTGAGTGGTATGAATGACACGATTTTTTGTTGTTTGAAGTCTTAGATGTGGGACCGACGACCGTAAGATGATGAAAGAGCAGAAATACAAGGTTATCGGCGAAAAAGCAAGCGTGTCCACATCGCATTGTTATCAGACAGAAACAGTAGTTAAGCCGATTAGGTTTTTTGATATGTAGATCAGTAGGTATATCTACTACGGATAATTAAGATCCTTGAAATAAGTTAATAAAATCCTAGGTCAGCAAATGTGTTTGGTCTTGTAGTGAATATTTTGCTTTTATTTGATTTGTCTGTGGCTAAGACTTGGCTAAGACACGTACAGGAATGTATCAGAAGCGAGATACGTATACGAAGCCGATACTCATGCTTGGGCACGTGCAAAGTCCGACTACTATTTTTGTCCTCGCAAAGGTTTCCTCGCACAATCATGGCCCAAAATGTAGGTTCTTGTTTTAAATGAAAATAAATAAATGAAAAATCGTTTAACAACAATTTGACACTAAGCTTTAGATTTCTGAGACAATTAAGTAAGAAGTTGGGTACTCATCAGATAAATTTGATAAATTGGTTTTATTTAATGAGGATTGTTATTTAAATAAAACAACGAAAACCTATAAACTCCATAGATCTGGTTTGTGCCTTGTTTTTTAAATAATTTCTCGCGGTGCGGTGGTTAGATTGTGCTAGTCATACGTCGCTGTACATTTTATAAATAACCAACAAACCTATTAGCCAGTAATCTCCGATTTTTATTGGGAACAGACAGGTAGCAGGTGAATTGATAATCCAAGGCAATCTGTGTCATCGATCATCCCTCCTACATCCGCCAAACAAGTTCAGCTTGCTACGATCCGCATGTGTAGGATTCCCAATTCAAATACCCGATAATCTTTTAAGCCACGGTTTGTGTTTTCAATTTGAAGTCTTACATGGAATGCCGTCATTAGAATACGCAGTGATTGAATGGAAATTGTTTCGACGACGTTTAGAAAGGCTTGTGTGTGTTTTGGTTGTGACATCAATTTGGTTCCGTGAGCGAACTGTAACATTCTTAAAAACAAAGCTTTTAGGTTTATTAGAAATTATATTGACGTTGAGTTATATAAGCAATTTTCGTTCCCGAGATGGGTTCCACCAATATTTAACTTCCTATTGTTTCCAGCGGAATATGTAGTGAGATATAACAAGGCCTCAATGGATGCGGATAAAATTGCGATGAATATTAATACGCACCCGTTAAGTTTTGAGCCAACACGGTATTTAAGCGTGGTAAAGCGTGTTAACGGACGTTGATGTATAGAGGCTTAAGCGCGAGCTAGTACCGAGCGGGGGCGAGTCTCGCCAAGATTATGCATTATTGGCAAAAGGATCCCGCGTTTTATTGTTAATGTAAACATTTCATCTGCTTACAGCTTAGATAAGGGGATACGTATTCCCCCGGCAAAGCTAGATAAATTAATCGTCTACGAGATTATTGCGTTGAACGAGAAAATTGTTTATGGGCACTTGTTTAGCAAAACCTAGTTATGTCAGTTGAGAAATCGAAATTATCGTTATAATAAACAAAGAATATTTGCTTGTACATAACCATATCTATTTTCTTGTAACAAGAAAAGTTTGTGATAGAATCCACAATGAAGCAGCGCCATTACCGACGGGAGCGGGCGGAGGCGCCGATATTCCGACCCAAGAGTTTCCGCCAACGCTCCCCCGGCGTAATCAGCAGGATGCTAATCTACACAATGGAAATTAACTGAAAAATAACCACAGAGCATTCACGACTCTCATTTCCACCGCTGACAAGAAGAAATCTCAACATAATAAGGGAGCTCGCACCAAACTTGACCTTTGAAACTTCTGAGACACTTTTCGGAATGGCAACGAATAAGATTTCTATTGGTCCGACGGAAACGAGAACGAGATGTGATATTTCAACTCTAGTCCCTGAATAGACACCAAAGTAATTTATAACGAACTCTGCGAGAAAAATCTAAAATTCAACGACGAAACATTCGGATGGATAAGGCTGTCACTTTACACTTACTGACCGTCAAAGAGCTACAGCCTAACAAAATATTTATGCTGTACCTAATCTTATAACAGACTAAAAAATATTCCAAATATATAAGCGTAGATAACCTTTTTTGTTGAATAATAAACTGCGTTTTTTTTTGTAAAATATGAGTGAATAGTATGGAATTTACGGGCCAAATCAGCAAATTGAGCGTGTCGTTGGCAAACATGTAGCGCAGTTGTACTGCGAGTTGCTAGCGGCTGGCACGGGAATGTCGGCACCGTGCTCCGAGCTGAACTGTGTCGAGACCGCAATAATTCTGAGTAACGAAGTCCGCACTAGCGAGTAAGCTCTCAGCAGGGTGAACATTATCCTCTCCACGTTATAAAAACTTTAGTGGTATGATATTTAGAAACTTCAAAATATGAGCGCAATTTTAACTAACATAGTCTGTGGCAGGTGGACATTCAATGCGACGACGTGATAAATCTGCATTACGACTACATTAATACTTTTACATTTAGAATGAGACATCCGAATTTATGGATGCGTCGGAATAGGCGACGTTTTTACGAACAGATTTGTCGCTGGAGTAAAAAGTGTGAGCTGCAATACGGTAGCGTTTATCTAAAGCCTATCGGGCAAACTTCCAAGACGTCATCGACACAGGCGGGGCCGGGGCACAAGGGGCTACGCCAGCACTGATCTCGAGCCCCAGCCAAGAACCCTATGGGTCACCTCGTGCCAAGTGCTTTCTACGTGAGCTGAGCTGTTCCACGCAACTTAATACTAAAATAAACAGTTTGGCTGTGAGAGGCCAAAATCTCGTCGATGTAGTAACCGTGCCTTGAAACATTTATGGCTCTCAGCATAATTCTAAGCGAGAATGTTAGTTTAGTCTTGCACCGACGTGATCCTGTGCCGTCAATATTTATATTTTAGAAAACTTTAATGGGTAATTTTAAGTAATAGGTCTCGTGTAAACTACGATAACTAATGCCACAGCTTAATTAATCAAATGGGAGAGCCGTCATATTGTAGGTATAGGTCGACTGAGCTCATTAATCGCCTTAGAATGTTCTGGCAAAATGTCCGACTGCTTATATTACTCGGACAATATGACTGTACGACTAGTAACAGTAACAAGTTAAATTACAGACTTGGATATATAAATTGTCAGTTTTGTAACTGCCAGTTACAAAGCCACATAGGGCGATGACACAAGCGGTCACAAGTCTGAAAAACCGAATATTCCTAAGATACTTGTAGTACATACAAGCGTGGGAGCAGGACAATAATTTGTCAAGACGGCAAGTTAACAGCAAAAAGGAAGAGAGAAGGGTACAAATTTAATCTAGGGTTTTGTACTGGGCTCAAAATCCCGGGAAGCGAAGCGCGCATTGGCAAAATTGACAGAATACATTAACGGGAGAGGGCCCACCCTATCTCAACAATCTGCCCAGTAATCTACGACTTACAGTCTCTGAATAGCATTTATCAATTTTCTATAGTTTTCCTTCGCACCGTTCCAACATCCGCAAGAATAAGCGAATTTTCACGAATAGTGCATTTTATATTATGTTGTATAATATCAAAACAAAAAGGCTCCCGACTTTATTCCCCATGATGTGCAACCTCAGATACATACTCAGTGCGTAGATCTTTGAGGAAACCAAGTAGGGGATAGCCAGATGCACACACTTGTATATTTGACACTTGTCCACATTTTACAAGTAGATAGCATTTCACGTGATAGCTTGCAAGCCCATCGCCGCTTATTGGACCACTATAGCACTATAGCACTATATTGATAGCACACGCCTTTGAATTTGCTGTTCAAGGGCATGGTATTACTTCAATGATATTACTCAACGTGGTATAAAGCACATTGAGTAATATCATTGAAGACAATAATGAAGTCGAAATATAATAAAATCCATTTATGGCGAGATTCTTCTACCTTAAGCGGTCGACGTAGTAAATAAAACCAAGGTTTAATGTTTCACGAGCGCCTTTACGTTATACCCGTAGGTATGCGAAACGTTATTTTTACAAACATACTTTTGTCCTTTGTGTGCTAGATGACAGTTAACAAAGTTACACGTTAAATGTGTGTTAGATAGGTACTTCAAATGATCGAGCGATTTATTACTTTGGATGGCAGGCAGAATTCTATAACAGTGCAAACGAGCTGTCTCTTCGCAACACGCCTATCACTCAAATCTTTCAAGTAATTTCGTGGTAAAGAGGTCCTTAAACTTTTGAAGGATAAAACTTATACAGCAAAAGAAAATACCTATCTACAGAAACTCCAGTAACAGATTTTATTGAGGGCCTTACGAGTTTTAACAGCAGGCTTAAATTTCTGTTTCTGTACTTTCAGTTTAATGGTATTTTTGAATTAGAGAGAGTTGACCGATCATGTGCATGTCTTCCGAATATAAGATCTAGTTATAAATGAAAAGCTAATCCATCTCAGTTACGTTATTTGTGTTACGTAACTGAGATGGATCATAAACATAAAACGTGTCACCGTTTCCCTGACGGCCCAACTCGTGTCCCACACACTTCTATTCCATTCCACTCCGGGGAACTTTCATTTTATATTGGTACTCGGAGGAATTCAAACATTTCGAAAGCATTTATTTGACTAAGAGTACTGTCCCCGCTTATCTGAAAGCTTACTTCGTTATAAATTGTTATCTTGTTTCCAATGTCCGGACTTTTTCTCTGCTTTTTCTATCAATATGTTATTGAACAAAAGGAATTGAACAAAATACTTGAGCATCGAGGCCGCGTGGGGAAACGCTATTGACAATGCTATTTTAGTCGTCACAAACAAGAAGAGGCTATACAACGTGGAGTAAAGACTGTTAATCGAGTTAAGTAGCCGATAGTCGAGTTAAGTAGCTATCCAACTTTGAAGTTGGTACTTGGAGTGGCCGAAGGTAAATTATATTACCGTGTGCCTGATAGCTGAGTTTCTTATATAGAGCCTACTCGTCTTGGGAGCAAATCAAATTGCTTGTTCGCATCAACAAGACTATTACGTTGGCTAAGAGTGTGCTATGTCATTCCTGAGTGTACGATAAAAACATTATTGGGTCTACGCAGTTCTTGTTGATGAAATTTTTTTAATAGATTGAAGTAAAAGCTCCAATTACACTTGCAAAATGAACGAGACAATGGCATTCATATTGCAAGGTATAGCCATGCCCAAAACTAAAAAACTAGATAGTTAAGGTCGGTAGGATAGGAGACGTGTCCCCATTTCAAGTTTTGGAAGTTATGGACATAACTAAGCCTGTCAAAATAAGTCGTTCTTCATTGCTATTTTGTAGGTGTAATTATTGGACTTGTCTAACATTAAATAAATGGTTCTACTGGTATTCCCAATCCGCGTAACGATGGTAACAAGGGACATGTTACATCTAATATTCACATACATAGACGATCCCACACTAGGACCCCGTATCGTGGGAATCAGAAACTACGAATACCATGATACTACAACACCCAGGAACAAATATCCGCATAACGTGCAAACATTTGTGCCGCAGTGGGAGTCCAACCCGCACCTCTTCTCTATACGAGACGAAAGTAAACCCGAACACGAATTATTGACTGTTTTTTTTAAACTAAAGTGGTGACTGTGATCGCAGTTAACATAGATACTTACCATCTGTATGAGCCAAGGTATCAAGATATACTTACTAATAAGTTAATAACTAGTACCTACCTACTTAGCATGTAGTACATGGAATGTTACCTTAAGCAAGTTATGGTCAAATAAATAAATTATTATTATTATTATTTATTACAAGCATAAGCTCTGTTGGTAAGTGGTTACCGTAACCTATGGACGCTTGCTACACCAGAGGTGTGTTTCCAACCCTGAGACATAGCGAGTGAAGTCTCATGTGCCTGTTATTTCGTCGCCACCCATACCGGAACATAGCGACTATGAAGACATAAAACAATATTATGTAAAAATACCGAGGTGTCAGATTCAAGTTAAGAAGTTGTACGTTCGCTCTAAAATACTTACTGATATCAATCAATCAAAAGTTTTTATTTCAGACAATATGACGACCTCTGTGGCGCAGTGGGCGAAGGCCGCCTGAGACGCAGAAGGTTGCGGGTTCAATTCCCGCCTCGGGACAAATGTTTGTATCTGCAAATATTTGTCTCCGGTCTGGGTGTTTTCTATGTATAAGATGTATGTATTTACAAAAAAAATTATATAAGTAGTATATCAGTCATGTAGTTCCCATAATGCAAGCTCTGCTTAGTTTGGGGCTAGATGATGCTGTGTGAAATATGTCCAGAATTATTTATTTATTTATTTATTTATTTAATATAGATATGAATAAATTCACTCAAGCCACCGTGCATTGTATCATGTCACCGCAATGCATTAATGCGGCTACCGGAATAATTAGTTTGCCGAGACTCCTCCAGCTATTGCCGCTTTATTCAAATATAAGGATGATTAACCAATCACGACGTATTATTAGCTGGCTAATCCGTATAGTTGAGTAGGGCTATCCTATTGATCGGTACTACAGGCTTAGGAGAACAACTGGATCTCTTTATTTACGACAGTGGTCCAAGCTCAGATATATTATTTTTCTTTGTTTCGTGATAAAAATGCTGCGAGCCAAGAAAAGGCGAACTATGTAAAGGCGAAATAAGAGCAAAATCGTTTATAGCTAAATCAAAATGTAACGTTTGGAACAGCCTTAGACTATCCCCTACTTGGTATCCTCATAGATCTACATGATGATTATGAATCAAAGACTGTCCATGTCCATCATGGGCAATTAAGTCGGCAGTATGTAATTTTTGTTTTTAATAGGTAAGTACTGAATTCATTCATCATGCATGAATTCTGCAAAATAGGTGTGGGTGGCCATCAATAAAACTTTGGTATTGGCGTCGTGGTTGATTGAGAAAAACAACGAGGGACCGAGATTGTTGGAGGAAGGTTGGGGAGACCTATGCCAGGCAGTGGAACGAATCAAAATTTAGAATCAGAACCAGAATTTGGTATTTCTGTGGTTGTCAACCTTTGGGTGCGTTTCGTGGAATACGAGGAGCTTTTGACTGGTCGCATCAAGTGAAACAGTTGTCCCCATCGTAGCTACACCGATGCTGACCGCACATAATCGAGTTGTGGGTGAACCGACACCAAAGCCATAAACTGATCTCGCAAGCACTATAAATATACGCTTATCGCCATAACGTATGTGCATAAACTCATATTATATATTGAATAAAACAGCACAAAGAGTACAAATGAGCTCGAATAAGACATTCAGTGATACTGCATCTACATAATATATACTGGGTTTCATTGATAAAGCAAACGTGAATTTTACTATGATTCGGACTGTTGAAACATTCTGTTAACTTAACTGAAGTTCATGCTTAGAAAACTGTATGAGAATGTAGGCGAAGGCTCTCCTAACAGTCCAGTTGTAAAACTGCTAATGCTCAACCAGCGTACGACTGATAGGATATGTATCAGTATCATATATTTAACAAAAACCTTATTTACCAAGCAAGATTTCGTAAGAACTTTATAACCTATAATATAATAAACCCCATTTTATCGAGTCATCTAAAACTAAATCTCAGCTAGGGTCTCAATTTCCAGTTTTATGGTTATATGTACGTAAGTACCCTAAATAGGACGCTCGGAAGACGAGATATGATACATATTTCGGTCGCACCCCTGTCAGGTTTGACTATTTATTAGTATAGTCAGCCACTATGTGACCAACGACGCAGAGCGACGCGCTGCCAACTTCCTAGAGCTGATAAATTGACCATGTAATGTTATAATCCCACGCGTTCACATATTTCATGGGATTCGCCACACGCTATCATATAGTCGGAATTTATAGCCATGTTAGTATTTAGTGTAACTCGGGATTAAAATCGCCAATCACTAATCTATATGATGACGGAATTTCTTTGATGTTGATTTAAGCTGAGCATCTAAGCTAGCATCGCAATGATCATTCTTGTATAATTATGTGATGAGACAACGAGTTTAATATCTTTTCATCAAAATTACTGAAATTATCAAACTAGCCAACAGCAGCTACGTCGGCACTGATGGCCATCAAGAACCGTCCCGAGTAACAACCAGTCGCCAGCAACAGAGACTATTTACAATCGGACCAAGTCGCCGGTTTATAAGACATAGCGTACAATTTTGCTCCAAAATTTCGGTTTGAATAGGCACACAAACATCTACATCATAAGTTCTCAGAAAAATCTATTCCCAGGTAGAAACGTTCCCGTTCCCGCGATGTGGCCGAACATCGATCTTTCAATGAATATCTAAATTTAAGTAGATATACTCGTAAATCCGTAAATCGTGTCATTGACTCGAGGACCTTGATACCTAGTGACGTCAATGTCATCGTTTTATCGCAGCAATATGAGATGAACATGAATCATTTGAGTGAGATTTATTTATTTAACAATAATATGCAAAGGCTGGCGAAAATGATAAACGCTTTGTTTTTATTTTATATAGAGTCGGCAATTAAAATCTAACAAAGGTGGTACGACGTAGTGAAGTATTCATATTTGTTTTATTGGTTATTTTTTGGACCATGTTTGAGGTAATGCTGGCTCTGAATAGGGTCGATGATCGATGGTGAAGGAACCAGTATCATGTGAAAGAGTTCGTACGTATAAAATAAATGTTGAATGGAACTTTACAGTACATCGAATCTAAAGGGTGCAGCAGCGCGTGTTCGTCCATACATCCGATTCAAAATGGATCAAGTTACAGCTAGCTTTCATTGCTAGTTGGAATTGGAAGGCGTGAGGAATAGATTGACGGTTGAATCACAGGCCCCTGAGGCGGTAAGCCCAGTTACTATTAGCTATAAATCTCACATCTCAGGATTACGTGCAATGCAATTCCACGCTAAACCTTGACATACATAAAAACCTTACCACCAGAGGGATATTATTGCATTTGTACTAAAAAAACACAAAATGAGATAGAATATAAAACTCCACTGACAAAAGTCAACCAACTAATGTAAGGTGCGTTGTTGTAGGTATTGACGAAACGTTAAGGACTTTAAAACAAAAACGTGTTTCGCACACGCTTAAAGGTCAAGGTTACAGGTACACACAATAGGGTTGAGGACTCAATACCCTACAAAATATGGCGTCATGGGAAATTGACAGATACCTAGATACTGCATAGTTGATATGGTAAAGTCGCTGTGGACACGTAAAGGTCGAGGCCCTTAATTTGAGCATTCATAGAGGACTGCTCGTACGTCGAAGCCTTTGAAATGCTTCGCGTGGCGGGACTCGACTTATTGACTTTCAATCAATTCTTCGCCCACATCACACCATATGGGACTTGCCTTACCTACATAATCATCTAACTAAATAAAACTGCTGCGAGGCTGGCTGACCGACAATTAGTGCGCAGCTTGAACCATCATTCCTGGAGAACTGAACGCTGTGTAAAATGTTAATTTAAAATTACATCGCATTTTATAGACTTTATTGAAAAAATCAACGCGAATAGAGGCACGGGCGTTCCACTAGCATGCAACCAAATTGTAAATCAATAATACGCGACCAAATTCTGCGGTCAGACGCAACGATAAGAATGAACAAGAGCGCTTCCTTGAATGACTCATTCGCCCTGTAATGCGTCTCTTGTCAAAACATTGTTGCTATCTAGAATCTAGGAAGGCCAGGTATAGGTTAGTTTGAAACAAAGAAACTAAGACTAAACAAACCTACTCTTCTGTAATTCTAGGGCATTTTTTGTGATCCCAAAACAAAGGAGGTGGTTGTGGCGATATCAGCGCAGCACGGTCAAACGTGACGTGTCTACTCGAGGTTAAATCGGGCCAAGCTCGCTGCCCACGCAGAACAGCTAATTAGGAAGTGCGGCAAGGGCGCTGCACCTCGCACGACACCGATGCGCCTGCACACCCGAAACAAAGACACGGAGACGCACAAACAAATAAAAGGAACGGCGCATGTAACAAAAGAAATGGAATAAGAAACAATGGCAAGTCAGCGGGCGTCTCACAAAGGGGTGTTATGCGAAACTTTGTTTTGTTACGTGACGTGTCCTGAGTGAGGAGTGCCAAGAATGTACGTTCTACTAGTATGATGCTCAGATTTTAAGACTATATGTTAAAGGCCATTACTACTACTTACTTTACATCATATCTCAGTAACTGTATTATATTATTTGTGATTGTTTGACAACCAAAACAAATTTCTGGATAGTCTTTTAAATCGACTCATATAAATCCCGGTTACCGTCAATCCTTCGAATGTATCCAATAATTGTAGAATGTAACCAGTAATTTGTATGTAATTCAGTGGGTAATTCATGGTACTTAAATGAACTCGATAAATTAACATTTTAGATAAAATATACTAGTTTTCTCTCGCGCACTAACAGTATGTTTGCATGAAGTGAGTGAGTGACGAATTTTCAATTCACCTATCACTTTAATAAACGCAAAAAACTGTATGTTTCCGCGTAAGCTTCAGGGAATTGCACCCTTCCGAATAGTCTTGACGAGCTCTTTGTGCAAAATATATTAAGATTTTCGCAAAAACACTTGTCACTCAAATACATGACTTCTGGAGACGCGTTTAATTTGAATGATCGCCTTATATTTCACAACTGCCAATTTCCCCCATTCTTTGTCTTACGAAGACGGCGGAGTTTTCGCGAAAAAGTGGAATTCATTACGTTTCTTCAAATTGACATTTCATTCAGTCGTCGTCGTTTCTACGTATGTTTGGCAAGAGTGTTTTTGTTCTGGATTTCTTTATTCATTATCTGCGAACATTCAAAATTACTGAAATAAGTGGAAAATATTCAGATATATTCGCGTGTGGGAAAAAAATATGTACAAATCTGGAACGCTGCGGATGAATCAGTATAATTTAGCACGCCAGACAAAAGATATAGAGCTGTAGCCTGAAAGATTTTATAGACATACTATATGCCCCACTTCTTTATTCGTGTCAAGTTTTTTTTTACACACAAAAGAAGGATTGTATGTAAAAAAAAAACTTTCTCAAAGAGTGAAATTTTAGAAAATACTTTCTTGCATGGGTGTACCCATGCACATCAAACGGAACCAACCCTCTAAATTCAGGTTTCCAGGACCCAGGCTGTGCGTTAATTGTCAGTCAGTATGTCTATTATTTATACCAGAGAAACGGACCGCGACTTCGTCCACGTTGAGATTTCACTTACCTACAAACGCGGGTACAGCGTTTGTAGGTATGTGAAATCTGAACGTGGTATAACTACTAAAAAAACCTTTCTTAATGAACCCTATGCCAAATTTCAGGTCTCTACGACTTACTGTTTAGGCTGTCCGTTGATTTTCAGTCAGTCAGCGTGTCACAAACAATTTTACCTATTTGTTAGAATATATAAAATGGTTAGGGTTAATAGGGTTAAGTTCGCCTTTGAACATGTCCTATAAGTAAGTTTTTGTCTGTATTTTCTGTATGTACAGTAAAGAATAAAGAAGAATAAGATTTAATAGCTTTTCATGTCTTCAAAATCTAATGTCATCGTTTGATTTTTTTAGAAATAGATTATTCAATTATTCAGGTTTTCGTGAAGTGCGTCCGTAGTATTCTTATGACACCGTTTGTTATGCTTATGACACTGTAATTGAATTTGTCGCATGATGCATTTCTCCCCATTGTTTGCGATATTTCGAATCATGTCTGACCGGACATTCCTTAGGCTGTCACGCATCGGATGCCATACCATCTAATCAGAAGGTAACCTTCTGCTGGCCATTGTATAAAGCGAACATCAAACGCCATGAAGACAGTTCGTCATGAGTCGTGGGAGAAATCCAGCTGGTGTGTATAGCTATTTCTATAGCCCGCGTATCTAGGAGCAACGTCAGCGTGATGCACAAAGAGCGACACTGCATTTTATTAAACGGAAGCACTTGGTTCTATTTCGGTTATCCTCGCGTCGAGAAGTACGCGGATATAAACAACTCATCGCAGAACTCAGATTCGGTTTATTACTTCCAGCTATAATATTTTATGAGGTTTTAGATTATCAGCGGCTTTAGCCAAAACTAATTAAATAGAGCTATTTTATGTTTCATTTTACTTATATAGAAGAGCAAACTAATGTGACTGGCAGATTCATTTTCAACGAAACAAAGTAATGTTATAATGTAAATGAAACTATGTAATGCGGGTTCAATCCCCGCCGCGGGGCAATTGTATCTGTAAATATTTGTCGCGGGATCTGGGTTGTTTCTATGTATAATATGTACGTATTTACAAAACAAATTTATATAAATAGTATATCAGTCATATAGGTCCCATAACACAAGCTCTGCTTATTTTGAGGCTAGATGATGTTGTGTGAAAATGTCCAGCATTATTTATATATTTCTTTTATTTTTATGTATTCATGGTACCTAAATTATAAAACTGCATTTATTTTGTTGATGTCCTCTGTCGATGTCAGCTGCCACGCAAGAGGTGCAGCTTCGATTCCCGCTGCGCGACAAATGTTTGCATGTTCTGAAGATATTTGGTCTTGGTGGGTTAGTACCACGGTACTCTATTGGCTGTTCATTTATTTATTTGACATGCTTTAACAACTTTGATTCATAGAAAATTTTTCATAAATATATTTTTCTATAACATAAAAACATACTCGCAAAGGTCGCCAGTCCTTTGATTTATTGCAGATGAAAGTTTCTCGTATCATTTGTCTGGACTCTCGTTCTGACAATTGTTTTACTTTACTTGGCTACTTTGAATGAAAACTTATGATACATTTATGGTTTCGGTATCGCCCTTAGGAAACATTACCATTCACGTGTATTTAGTTTTATTATATCAATATATGGAAAAACCTTCGTCTTACGCTAACAGTAAGGGCTATGCATTTATGGATTCTCGTTTATTTCAACGATATCTTCCAAAAACATTTGGTAGTCGGTGTCGTCGTCGGAATGATTAAAATTTAAACTTGCAATTCTTCGCAGAATGCCGTGGCGACGAGATCTTCGAGTGTTTTCCTTTTGATGTTCGCTCTAGCTTTAGTTCGAGCGCGGCAGGCGGACGAGTGCCATTCGAATTTCAATAAAACTTGAAGGGGAATAAATCGTCGACGGAACTCTGAGGGAACAATACGGCTATATTGTACCCACAGCTGACGCTATTCGCCCCAACGCAAACTCAACCCAGTCCATTGTATTGTATCACTTATAATCATCGACATAAGGCCCAAGTAAACATTTATCTTTAAAACCCGATCATTTCCAAAATATACGTAAACAGCATTAGCTGTACAATTTACTTAAAAAAATGTATCGGTCAGGTTGAATTCAAAACACATCTGCCGTTTACAAATAGGCTATTTAAATCAATTGAACATCTATTAATATAATTGCCGGTTCTTATTCAGTATCATTCGGATAGATTTTGATAGTGAAGTAGCTTTAAGGTGTTTCGTTCAACCTTTTCGTAAGACCACAGATATTATTATACAAGACTATCAAATGGTAGGTCATATAGATAAGCCTACAATTATAGAATCATGGACGCAGTACGTACAACAGGATTTAAAAAAATACGTATATACATACAATGAGTACATATTTTATGAAATTGGAATATTCCACTACGCCCGTGATTAAAAAATACATCAAGCCGTAAAAGATCACGATGTGCTGTTAAATCACAATGGGTACCGTATAAAATTTCAAACATAAAACTGACAGTTATGCCTGAGGATATTTTATACTCCCATGAGGTTGATAAATTGTTGGCGAAACGACGAGGATATTGGACAGTAACCCGGACCGGCGAAAAGTTCATGTCAGACTTCACTGAAGATCAACCTTCGCTGCAATATGATTTGACAGCGTGAAATTAAAGATTTACGCCTCCACGAAAATTTCTATTAGGGTCAGAAACTTCTGAATTAGTTTCACACCATAGGGTAAATATGTCAGCGTTTCAAATAATAAGAATCTGGTAAGTGAAATATTAGCGACGTTTTCGTCGACCTTCAAAGATCATACAAGCAAACGAAATATACATATGTTTTTAAGAATGCGGTGATAATTTCATATTATACGTTCGGTTGGCATTCATATTATATGCCCTTGGCATACCTATATAAATTGCAACAAAAATGCAAGTAATAATTTTTCGGAATTTATAAATTTGTCGAATTTCAATCCGCTGATTCAATCAATCTAAGCAATCGAACTAAGTTAAGGTATCTAGCAGAGGTAGCGGTAGTGACTCAACGATGCAACTGAGATGAAATATAAAGAACACTAGGAGCGTTTGCCGGCATTCTAACAGTTCCGTCGATTCCAAGTAGAAATGCAATGTTAGGGCTCACATGTGAGGTCAACGTGCTCGGTTCACCGTTAAACTAGACACACACTTACCAAACGATTTATTTGAATGTTATCTTATAGATAAAAGGATACATTTCTTGGAAGAAGTCGAGGCTGGGCGGTTGGAGGATGTCTAACGCGGATAGAACCTGAAAAGATAAGCGCACATTAATACATGAGCGGTGCCCGAACATGAGTTTGACATGCAATTGAACTAAAACAATAGTCAGTGTGAGCGCGATTCTCTCGTTTGGATGCAAATCTATGTTCCACGACCGCAAACAAAACACATTGATCGATATTGTGGAATAAAATTATGAAGAGAGCGCACACCGGCATTATAATTATTTCGTGATAATGTCCAATCCGACCCTTGTTATCGTATTAAAGCGGGTCGAGGCAAGTCAATTTATGGATTCGACTGTAATTGTTTTTTTTATCTATACTAACATTATAAAGAGGAAATATTTTTTTGTTTTTTTTTGTATACCGAATAGGCTCCGAAACTACTGAACCGATTTTAACCATTTTTTCACCACTAGAAAGCTAAATTATCAGGAAGTAACATAGGCTAGTTTTTTTTTTTTTAAAAATAGAGATCCGTAAAAAAAATTGCAATAATGTAACCCAAAGTAGCAAAATTTTGCCTATAAAATTCATTATTTGGCGTGCGCTAAGAAAACTATTGCTGATACATAAAAAATGATGTACTACATGATTAAAGTACTCATTATTAACTACAAAAAATCCTGGAGGAAGTATATCTGACTATCATAGTTAAGTCACAATAGCAGCTTTTGTGTTCTAAAATTTAATTAGATCGCCGGTAGAAATAAAAGTTGGTTACATTTGTATCGCAGTATTAATTCTTATTCAAATAAATAGTTTTATCATCAAGGGTATTTATGTAGCAGTAAAATATTTTTTAATTCATACGAATCGGACATTTAATTCCGGAGTTATCATGCGTATAAAATTGAAACTTACACGGGTGAAACCGCGGGGTGCAGCTAGTTTTTAATAAAATTGACTATTTACCTAAAGTAATTACCACAGGCGTAACTGCAGTGGCAGGCGTAAATTTAGTGGCTTTACATTAGAATTCATAAAATTAAGAACGATTTAACGACTAGGAGGGTCTGATTACACAACTAAAAACAAACGTGTTGATAAATTATTCCACTTCAGTCTTAATAGCCGTGAGAGCGGTTGAACTAAGTACTTGAAGATTTTAAGTATTTTAAGATGTCAAAGATATGAAAACAGGTAGTATTGTATCGATTATATCATTGACTTTTTAACTGAAACTGGTGAAAGAGGGTCATTATTGTAGATATACTAGATAATGTTTTTCATAGATTTGGAAAAGAGGAAAGAAATCAAAAAAATATATGTCAAAAGAAGCTTTTACAATAAAAATTATCGCTACGGAGTCTACAAATTACGCATATATAGTCCTAACCCCACACCCTCTCACCCTGTCCATTGGGTTTAAAGTTAAATAAATAGATAACATAGCGTTGTGATCAAAACGATTGAGATAACATTTTGTCAAATCATCGCAATCGTCAACTTATAAAGATAAATAGATAAGCTTTTATATATTCTTTTAAATTCTTACAAAATTAAACCGTCCACTATAACTACACAGGATAACTTTTTTTTATACGAAGCAAACATAAAACTGTAACGTGAGATAACTAATAGAACGGAAGGTCATAGTCGTCAACCCTATCTATCAAGGACGAGTCATACATGGGGTGAAAGAGGACACAAACATATCACATGCTGCTATCCAAATGTATTGGATCATGGATGGTGCGAATTTGCTCCCAGTCCTACCAATCAGTTCTACCCTACCTTATCTTTTTGAGTATAAGGATGACACATAAATATGGTAAAAAGAGAGCATAAAATATTGAAATAACACATCTATAAAAAAGCGCGATTAATCCATTTAAATGTATTTAATTTACAACATACTTCCTGTTAGGGGCACAGCCTGTTAGACTAGATACAAGAAAAACAGTATTTAAAATAAGTCCTCTTTCACCCCATGTATAAATGTCTACAAAGTCAAAGTCAAAGTCAAAATTCATTTATTCAATAAAATCACAAGGACCACTTTGAAACGTCGGTTTTTATCTAGGTGCCTGTTCCTCCGCGACCAAGCCAGGAAAGAAAGGCAAGAAAACAAGGCTGGTTATTCTTTTTAATGATCCTTTTACAAAACAATAGGTTCGAGTTGGAGCATTTTCAATCCCAAGAGTTTTTGTCATCTAAATAATCAGATATTTTATAGTATGCCTTTTTATAAAGCTTTTGTTTAATTACGTTTTTAAATTTGTTAATTGATAATTTTTGTATATCTCTTGGGAGTTTGTTAAAAAAGCGTACACCGTGCCCTTTAAACGATTTACCAACTTTATGGAGTCTACAAGTGGCAACAGCGAGTTTATCTTTATTTCTAGTATTAACATTGTGATTATCGCTTTTTTTCTTAACAGGGCCCCGCAGTCTATTTTCTTCGCAGTCCCTAACGGTTATGACCCGTATAACCCGCCCTAGTACTCTATTGTAGGAGTGCCGACGGTGACCACTCGTTCTATAAATGGCTATAATTTTTAGATTTTTTCACTGCATTAGCAATCTTCGTGTTTTGAGGTAAGCAGGCGACACGACTAACAGTTTTTACGTCCTTGGCCCCAAAGCAGCTATCGTGTTGTACTTTACTGTACGTGAGAAATTGTTACTGTCGTCGTTAAGTCGAGTTTCAAGGGAATAGGAAATTCCTTGACTCGGCGAAATTTAAGGTGCAGGATTTTAACGAAGTGAAACGAAGTTCGATTTCGCGTGTAAGTTAATAAGGTTAACACTGAGGAATATTGTCAGACTCGTTTTTAAATTGATACTTTTTGATTGATCTGAGTTTTTATATTTTTACTCAAACAAAGATTTATGAATAGTGTATAATTTGGACGTACTTATTGCTCTCGTCATAAAATAGGTTCACGCGCACACTAACTAAGTTAATATGTAGGCCTTAAGTTAAATATTTTTATATTACCTTTTACACCAATTGAACTCAATATGTAACTACATATTGGTATAATAAATAGAATAGCTCTAAACTAATCTGTTGGTTTTTGGTTTCGCTGTGTCCGTCGGTCTGTCCGTACGTATCATATCCCGATTTAAACGTTTGAGAGACACGAGTTCTTACAACCTAAACAGCAATTAAATATTACCTTCACATTAACATGATATTATATTATTTTTTCATCGAACGTAGTGACACCCTGCACGTATGACTTTACGAAAAAATATTTAGAGTATTATTGAACAGTTCTCTACAAACAAAATAATGTTCCCGATACCTTTTTTTTACTTTGGTCACTCTCAAATATCTTGACAAAGTAACAATAAAGCCGATTTGACGACCTCTGTGGCGTAGTGGGCGAAGGCCCGCCTGAAGACGCAGAAGGTTGCGGGTTCGATTCCCGCTGCGGGACAAATGTTTGTATCTACAAATATTTGTCTCGGGATCTGGGTGTTTTCTATGTATATTATTTATGTATTTACAAAAAAATATGTATATAAGTAATATATCAGTCATATACTTCCCATAGCACAAGCTCTGCTTACTTTGGGGCTAGATGATGCTGTGTGAAAATGTCCAGCATTATTTATTTAAAGCAATTGATGGGAACTGCCGACGAAAATTGGTTGGACAGGTTTCTGATTATAACTTCAAGTCGTTTTTGAATGGTATATACTGAGGCAAACATTCATACGGCCCATCTGAACTTGTCTGTTAGCCTTAAGAGAATACTTAAGATTTTAACTCCGATTTCGTAACGAAATAAACTTACGTTTTCGTGTTTGAAGAAACAGAGCATCTTGAGCTCGCGGAAGACGCGTTTTGAGGAGACGAGCGATTGGAAAACGTTGGGCAGCTTTTTGAGGGCCACGCGCCGACCATCTCGAGGATCTGTCACCGCCCTGTTGACAAAAAAATATATTATTTATTCTTTCAAATCAAATAATCTCACTTAATCATTATAATGTCACGTAATCAACTATGAGCCTAGTACCCCGATTTTCGATCCGGATAGCATGGTTTCGAACCCGAAACCAATCGAAACTATGACTCCGATTGTCGAAACTATGACCCAGGAACTTCCCACTCGAGAAATATATGTGCACATTGTCACGTGCTCAAAGCGGCGAAGGAAAACATCGTGATGAAACCGGCATACTCTAGAACCAAAAATTCGAAGGCAAGGCATGCACCGTCAGTGTTCCAATAAGCGGTGGTGATGAGCTTGCAACCTGCCACGTGGAATGCTAAATACTTGAAAAACGCGGGCATGTGCTAAATCTAATGTTTGAACGTGCCTGTGGCAACCCCCTACTTGGTATCCTTAAAGATCGACGTTCTGAGTATACATGTATTTGAGGATGATATTTGAGGATATCCACGGGGAATACAGTCACAGTGATGGTGTTTGTTTTTGTTGCATGTGCTAAATATAATGTTTGAACGTGCCTGTGGCAACCCCCTACTTGGTATCCTTAAAGATCGACGTTCTGAGTATACATGTATTTGAGGATGATATTTGAGGATATCCACGGGGAATACAGTCACAGTGATGGTGTTTGTTTTTGTTGTTGAATGTTATTTTCAAACTCTATCAGCCTGCTTAGCATGAAGACCCAAGACAACGGGTTTGTCTACCGACAAGACAAAAAATATTTTGTCCTTCTCTTTTGTTTGACAGAATAGGCGACAGAAATATGTTTTTTCTTCTCTTTCGTAGACTAAACTTTGTCTTGGGTGGGTGCTCATGCTAAGCGGGCTGGTTACAGTATAGAAATAAGAACGTACAAGTCAAATGAATATACTCGTGACGGAATGACTTCCAAGTAGAGTAGCAACAGAATTTCGCATAATTTTTCAATCCTTTAAAACGCGCATGTCGCCTTAGCGTCTAAAGTCTAAAGGAACATAACTTTTGTCAATGTTAATAGAAACAATTTCTCTACCAAAGCGAACCGATTCAAGATCGAATTAACCACTTCTAACATTATAAATATCGTATTACCATCAACTACACAGGTCACATAAGGAAAAAAACTGGAGTATATTTTCACTACTGAACACTAGTGTGGAACTCGTAGTCGTCGAAACGAAGCATTGGATGAAAGCGTTGAAGCGTTTTAAATATAAAACTATATGTGTGATATTAAAACGAATCCCTTGGGATTCATCGGTTTCAAGTTAAAAAGCTCGTTAAAACTACCATAATATATTTAAATGCTAAAACGTAGCGATTGCCTTATAAATATTGAAACTTTCATATAGTCTTTCTGCTGTCGTATATTTAAACATGATAACCGTGACAATACGAGGGCTTCCAAACTGCAATACTTATAAATAAGTTAAGTTGGTGGTTCGTAACAGAATATCCATCAGTACGCAGTGCGCATTGACATTATATCCGAACGTTAAGCTTGGATTAGCATAACAAAATTATTTCAAAGGCGCAACACCCGCCGTCGTGACTTAGAAATAATGCAATTGTCATTGCAACGTGTGTAGAGTGTTGCTGTTTCATTTAACTCGTCGACTGTAGGTCCAATATTTATAACGATGCTCGTTCGTTATCGTCTGAATATGGTCGCTCAGAAAGTTGAATTGTGATATGGAACGAACAAATGTTCGGTTCGCTCTAAAAAAAATGCATTCGACAAAAGGCGTCAGCATGTTGTCGAACGAACGAATTTTCCGTCCGCTCTAAAAAAATGCATTCAAACTGTATTCGATAAAAGGTCCATTTGCTAATGCAAATAAAAACAACAAAATAAGACAGTTTTAAAATGGAATAGGGTATTGTAGAGGCTCCGAAACAGAGGTACCCTCACATTAAAGGGATCGTAAGGGCTGCCCTTGTGATTATTATCGAAGCGCTCGGGGCCGCGATAATATCCGTCGCAGCGCCAGAGCTCCACACAAGGGAAATAGGGATGCCAGGGTCCGTAGGCCAGAGAGCAACGACCTAGCGCTGCTAGCCCTGCTCGGGAGCATTTCGGATGTTTCAAATTACGGTTGGCACTGATTTATAGTCCATTGCTATATATATGACTAGCTTCTGCCCGCGGGCTTCGCCCGCGTGATACCTGGGTATCACGCGGGTACACATAGATACATCAGAACATTATAAATCAGAATAACACATAGGCTACTTTTTATCTGGATAAAAAGTAGCCTATGTGTTATTCTGATGTATAAGCTATATTACTGTAAAGTTTCATCAAAATCCGTTCAGTAGTTTTTGCGTGAAAGAGTAACAAACATCCATCCTCATAAACTTTCGCATTTATAATATTAGTAGGACTAGTATGACTAACAAATCACAATTAATGGATAATTAATAAAATATTGTACGGTTCGGACTGTAATCCCCATGACGGCGATTCCCAATTCCATACTCAGTGCCTACGCAGAACTCATAGTTCTGCGTACTGAGTATGGGATTGAGAGTATGGAGTATGGGTACCAAGTAGGGGGGAGGAAAAACATTATATTTGGCACATGTCCGCGTTTCCCATAGTACTTAGTTAGCATTTCGCTTTACAAGATGGTAGTCCATCGCCGCATATATATTTTTTAGTTTTAGAGCATGTCGGTTTCCTCACGATGTTTTCCTTCGTCATTTTGAGCAGGTATTAAGAGCACGTAAATTGAAAAACAAATTCGTGCACGATCAGGTTCGAACCGATCGAATTCGGACACGGCTCTTACTAAAATGAAGGTTTTCAATTTACATATTTTATCATATTGCTGCACTGGCCATAGCAGGGTACCCAAAATAGTTGCTGCCTGAAACCGTACATTCATTTGAATCGAATTGCAGTTGACAATGTCTCGGTATAAAGGTGGGAGCAGAACAACTGCCTCAGTCGCATTGTCATAATTACTCCAACCAATCAATAACAGTGGGAAACTACAACTTGAATTACAAAGAATAAAATAAACTTGAACAGCTACTGAATAATTGCAACAGCAAAATGGAAAGCATAAAGTCACTCACTGTTACCGATAAACTGGATTGGGCAAGCTGAATAAGCAACGCAAATAATGACGGGAAACCACTTTTGGTGGCGATAGCACGATCACCACCACCTTGTGAGAGGTTCTTTTAAAACAGTGTTGTGCAATTCTGAAGTTTTTAAAAACTATCAATGATTTATGATATCAGTGAGGTCTTATGTATGTAAGGTAGCTTTAGAGCGTACAACAATATGATAGGTTTTAGGGGCCAGTCATTATCACCTTACCTTATCAGATTAACGTTTTATTGCACCAATTACGTAAATAAATAATGCTTAACATATTCACACATCATCATCTAGCCCCAAAGTAAGCAGAACTTGTATTATGGAAACTACATGACTGATATATTACTTACTAGCTTCTGCCCACGGCTTCGCCCGCGTGGTACCCGGATAAAAAGTAGCCTATGTGTTATTATGATGTATAAGCTATATTACTGTAAAGTTTCATCAAAATCCGTTCTGTAGTTTTTGCGTGAAAGAGAAACAAACATCCTCACAAACTTTCACGTTTATAATATTAGTAGGGTAGTAGGATATACATATTCAATAAGCACATCCTATAAAATCATAAATGCAAAAGTGTGGATGTTTAATAAACTTCGTACATAGCGGCTGAAATCGTTATTTTTTATTATAGCTCATGTAGTAAAATAACACCTACAAACTACTTTTAATACTTAGCTTTGGTAGCTAGAAATATAGGTATATCTACGAGTTTAATAAATCTACTGTTTACTTTCCATCTCCAAGTAAATACTTGTTTGCTAAGCAAGTATCACAGCTGCAAATACTGAAATTAGCAAACATCGGGCTTAATATGCTGCCTAGTCTTCCTCCAGAATAACAGCTACTTTAGCCTGCGGGTGAAAAGCTTTCTGATAAGTGACGTACAGGATGCACTCACACTGCGGGATAAATTATATGATGATCCGTAAACCTGTTGTTACTGTTCTTGGTTTATAGCTCTACAAAAACCCGTTTTGCGTTCATACTTCGAATCGAGAAATTAACGAGTCGTTTTTATGTAATTCGGTAAATAATAAGGAACTTGGTTAAATAGGTATATAGTTATTCTTGTATATAGGATAGATACATAAATAGAAAATACTTTATTGCACATGTAATAATATTTCAGCTAGGCACAAAAAAAATAGCATAAGGTCATGAAAAAAGTTGTGACTATTGGGAGCAATTTATTTGTTTACTTAACATTGAACTCGGCAACATTTTTAACCTAACAAATTAGGGTCCGTATTCCAGAATAAATCTCAACCCGCAGTTTCGACTCATGCTTATATTTTTTGGCACATTTCCATTGCAAATTGTCAAAAACTCCATGCTTGAGTAATTTCGTTTGAGATTTGTTCTAAAATAGAAGTTTTATTATAGTATTTTACTAATCAGTTAGAGCCGGTGCAGCGGCTGATTCGGTCGAGGATCTCAAGAGGCGCAAATATAGAAGTCTCGACAGAGCTTACTTATTTGAGCCTTTTGGGGTTGAGACTCTGGGTCCGTGGGTAACCGGGGCCCTTCGCGTTTTCAAAATTCTTTCAGGGTGACTGGTCGAAGCGACGCGTGACCAGAGAGCTGGCTCTTATCTGGGTCAACGCATTAGCATTGCCATTCAGCGTGCCAATGCGGCCAGTATTTTGAAAACGCTTCCGTCTGGTAGTGATCTGGATCAGTTGAGCTATCTATAGATCGTTTGCAACGGTCTTTAGATGGCTAGCTGTTATTTTTTGTATATACCTACTTGTAAATAGTTGTATAAATAAATGTATTTTCTTGACTTATCCGTTGACATTAAATAATAATAAAGCACTGAATATTTTAGTTAAAACTTAGAAGTAGGTGTGATCCTTAGTTAAAATGTGTGCGGAAGACTGATATGTACTATACCTAATCTAAGTAATCCATCTACTCGTAAATATAGGCGTGATCGTAAACGTAGGTCTGACCTAAATTAGAATTTCATTGAGTGGAACTACGCTCGCACTCCGATAGTGCAGACTTGACTGCCAGTACGTGCGTTATAAACCATAACCATAACCAAATCACATAACTTAAAAGGTTTTTTTCATAGACTGTTTATATTCAACCGCTTTTCTTTCTTTAGTGTAAGGAAGCAATTATTCGTGTTTCCTGAATCCACAACTACTGACATCAGATATCATAAAATTAAATAGATAGATAGTTAGATAGAAAACGCTTTAATGCACAAGATAAAACAAGTACATAGGCGAACTTATTGCTAATAGCATTTTCTTCCAGCTAACCTTTGTGTTATGAAGAGTGGAGCGGTAGTGCGTTTGGCTGATTACCAAATTATGAGAAACAATTTATTAAATAAAAGAACTAGCTACTTAAAATAGAAGTAAACTACATACATAAAACGAAAGAATGTATCATTTTTATTTCAAAAACTACCGTGAACTTGACTATTCATATGGTAAAAACGGGGATTTTCACGTACTGCACTATCGGTGAAGGCACCGACTAAGTTTCGACTAAGTAGTGCACGGCGCAACGCGGAGGGAGCAAGTCGCGTTCACTCACCCTGATGAAGACTCTCGGAATGAGTCGAAACTTAGTCGGTGCATTCACCGATAGCGCAGTACGTGAAAATTCCAGAATGTATCATCTCATTAAATGAGATGGTACATTAATGATTCTTTATATTTTGTTGTACACACAAATTAACACTTATAAAAGACCAAATGATATGACAATTATGTGCATGATCATATTATATTGTTTTATCTCGGTAGCACACGAGCGAAGCCGGTAGCAGGAGCTAGTTGATTATTTAAACATAATAAGAACCTGCTTACTTGATTCACATAACTCAGTACCACTACACCGAGGAAATAAAACCGTATGCGTGTGTACTGTAATAAACGACATACAAAACAAACATCCGATAAACCATTTTAATGAGTTCACAAACAGGAAGGGAGGTGAAATTGCCAGGTAACATTAAAATTTATGAATTCATTAAGAGTATCACACGCCCGCCTTGCGTTTCTAAATGATTTTAAAAATTAAACTTGTGATATTTACCGGAATCATTTAATTTCATTATTAAATATGTAGGTAAAATTACCCCCTACTTCTTATGCTCACGTATAATATACGTACTGAACTGGTTTTCCTAGTTGTTCAATAGGTACTTAAAAATTATGCTTCCGCATCTAAATATTTGTACTCCTGAACATATATGCACTGTAGTATTAAAGTTGGCAATAAAAAGTACAAAGTCATACACGGACGGCGCCTAGAACCAAAACCATAAACACGTCGTCAAATAAACTTTGAAAGCTGGACGTTATACTCAAAGGTACAGAACACCTGCGCGAGCAAACATTATAAAGAATAGAATACCTCTGACCTCTTTGACGACCTCTGTGGCGCAGTGGGCGAAGGCCCGCCTGAGACGCAGAAGGTTGCGGGTTCAATTCCTGCCACGGGACAAATGTTTGTATCTGCAAATATTTGTCTCGGGTCTGGGTGTTTTCTATGTATAATATGTATGTATTTACAAAAAAAAAATTATATAAGTAGTATATCAGTCATGTAGTTCCCATAATACAAGCTCTGCTTAGTTTGGGGCTAGAAGATGATGTGTGAAAAATGTCCAGCATTATTTATTTTATTTAATAGCTCCTAATGTAAGCTCTTTGTAAAAGCGTAGCGATAAGCGCCAGCGATTGCCTGACGAGAGAAAACTGGTTTGTGGACAAGTTTGCTATTAAGGCTTAGCACGACACAGATTAGCACGTCAGAAAGTACTTCACGTCTTAGTCTGTTTAACTCTGTGCTTAATTTTAACTTTAATCAATGAACCGAGTTGGAAAGTTCCCCTGTAGGTGAAGCCTCGGCACTTCGAGACAAAACATCCCATGAATTTCGACCAGCCTGGCAACGATCTTATGGCTTAGTTACCAAGCGAGAGCTCGCAAGTCTCGCCGTGGTTGATTTTTTGGGATATCTAAGCAATTATGCGTTTACAGAGCTAAATGATGAAGCTAATAGAAGATATTGGAGACAATGACCTCTGAAGAAGCTTAGATTGTGTAGTGTATAGACAGTTCCTAAGTCTGTACTTACCATGGTTGCTTAAACTCGCTTCGCTGAACGCTTGGCATGCTCAGGGAGCCCTTACAAAGAAGAGCGGCACGGTGCCTAAGCTGCGTCGAGATAGCGTAACTCACACTCGCGTTACGAAAACAAAATTCAAGGGAAAATAGGTATAAATTAACGTTATGGAACTGGGCGGTGTTTACACTGTGGACCGCATTCACGTGTCCATACCATAAACGGAGGGTATAAGGCAGATTTTATAACCCGCTACGATAGTAAAGTATTTCGGGTGCAGAGACAAGCTTTAGTTTAGATGTTTTCCTTCGCCGTTTTGTGCCCAAAACGGTGAAGGAAAAAATCGTGAGGAAACCGGCATACCCCTGGAACCAAAAATTCGAAGGCATCCTGGTGATGGGCTTGTAGCCTGTCGATGACCTTTTAACCTGTCCCGTGGAATGCTAACTACTTGCAGAACGCGGGCATGTGCCAAATGTGGTGTTTGGACGTATCTGTGACTACCTGGTATCCTCAAAGATCTACGCATGGAGTATGATCCGCAGTAACCGTCAGTGATATACCGCGGGGTAACCACGACAGTACCAGTGTCACAATGAAAGAGCATTAAGACTAAGAGTTAAGATTAAGAGTTATAGTCCAATTTCTACCCACAATTCGTGGTTAAAAAATGCAGGTAGAAAATGGGCACACTGTTAATGAGTTTTTAAATAATATTACTTGACTCATTCTTTCTTGAAATTTTGCTATCACCGAGATCCACCGAGCTGAAGTTTTGTTTCTGACGTAAACCTATCGTTGTCCAACATTCGCTAATTATGTTTTATTCTTTGCCTTCAAACTTTCGAACTCGAAGTCCATCCGATGGAACAGCTAGAGAGCAAAAAAAAACTTTGGCAGAACTTCACAAACTAAATGTAAATCCCTGCGTAGAGTTCTTTAAAATTCCTTTTTAGCAGACGTATCAAAATTTCCATGGAATTCTAAAGTTACTGTAACCACTACACACATCGAGGAAGTTATCGAATAATAAGCAATTCTGGAAGAAATCACTTTCAGCAATGGTGCATTCCTTTTGTTTTTTGTTCTTTGATTACTGTACTGTAAAATGGTGTTATGCACAATAAAGAGTTTATCTATCGCCTCTGAGGCGCAGTGGGCAAAGGCCCGCCTGAGATGCAGAAGGTTGCGGGTTCGATTCCCGCCGCGGGACAAATGTTTGTATCGTCTATAAATATTTGTCTCGGGTCTGGGTATTTCTATGTATAATATGTATGTATTTACATTACAAACAAAAAATTTGCATAAGTAGAGTATCAGAAATGTAGTTCCTATAATACAAGATCTGCTTAGTTTGGGCCTAGATGATGCTGTGTGAAAAATGTCCAGCATTATTTATTGATTCTATTAATCAAGCCAGTCCCGATGTTTGTATCAAAAATATAACTTGCAACGTACAGTTAGTACGATAAGTTTCATCAACGGAGCTCCCAATAAACAGTTTACTTCGTATCTATGACAACAGTCTGCACTACAGTGGTACGGTGCTAGCGGGAGTTTTACGATAGCACAAAGTTGGTACCCGCTTTAACTTTAGTTTCCGCACTCTCCGCGTCACTTCACTTGCCATGAGCTCTTTCATTTCACGACCTTCGATTCCCCTTGACACCCTAAGAAGATTATAAATATTTTAGTTACAAAAACTATTAAATTTTAGAAGGTTTTGACAAAGATTCAAACATTGCCCTTATTTTTTGTCGTATTACGATACAGCTAGCCAGCCTATATTGTGAAGACTTTAAGATATCTCGTTTAGTCGTAGAATGTCCAATATGCAAAACGACAAGCTGTCGGAAAAGCTATTAGGATTTCCTAATACCTCTCAAAATACAGAGTAAGTTCTGTAGAGTTCAGTAATTCACCATTCAAATGTTTTTTACTCCCAACTGCACATCCATGTTACTCAAAATGAAACATGAATGGAACTAGATACCTACCTACTGGACTTTTAGGTGATTTTCTAGTTATTGTAAAGTATACAATACAAACATCGAACGCGTCTTTCTTGCCAAATCCCTTTCGGCCCCTCCCACTCGACACCCTAGTTTGTGTTTCGCGAATTAAACCTTTTGTTGTACTTTATGCTGCAGGAGATTCATGCTACGGTACAGATAAATCATTAGGGTGGTGTGCGCATTCATCGTCGGTTGATAATAATTACGTTTTTACGTTTTCTATCCTGCACGTACTCTATCATCAGATTGTCACTTGCCCACGTTATTTTGCTTCTCTTTCGAATAAAAAACGCCCACAAAAAATGTTTCGGCTAGTCTTGATTCCTCCTTATGATCATAATGTTTTTAGGGTTTCATACACCAAAAGGAAAAATCTGCACCCTTATATCCTCATAAGATCACTTTTTAGTCCGTCCGTCCGTCTGTCTGTCTGTTATAGATGAAATTATTATAAAATACGTAGATCTACGGTCCCTTGGAACTCTAAAAAAAACAAGCATCTACGTCAATGCAATAAACAAATACGGCCATTTATGCGACATATTTTGATACTAGACATAATTTCAGTTTCTCCCGTGATTAAACTCACAAATCATAGTAAATTTCCAGTTTTTAGTAGAACTTTGTGTTCTTTGGACTTCCAAAGGATTCAAACTCGAGTTTATCTCCACATCAGAATCCACTTTACACCTAGTTCATTATTTAATGTTGCCTCCAGTTACGTTCCAATCACATATTTCAAAGCTTTAAATTAAGAGGTCTTACTAATTCAGTTATTATACTGGAAAATGTGCTACAGTTTTAAATTGTTTAAGGACTAAAATCAACCGCGAACACAAAACAAAAGAGTTAAAAACCATAAATATCCCAGCGGACTCCGCATAGCGTTTTATCTTTAAAATATTGAAATATCGAACATCTTTTCTTTGCATTACCAAGGTTTTTTTGACGTTTATTATAAGGAAAAATGGTTTGCGAATAGACAATAGGAAGAAATATCAAGACTTTTATCTATGGATATCTATGAATGGCGGCTGTAAAGATAAAAGATGAAGATTTACCCAAGTGCCAGTTTCTATTATACTGGGTGGTTTAGGCTTCATACATTTTGGTATTAAGTTAAACGAACTACTTTATATCTAAGCTATAATTAGATACAGCACGGCATGCTGTGGAAGTAGTGCTATCAGGACAAGGATGTATAGAGTTATGATGCAGTATATGGCATGGGGAGGAGCTAATTTCCCGTGGGCGGTTTCACAATCAAGTTGCAATATTTATAGCATCGGCAGTACAATATACAATTAGCTCTTCCCTACTCACGCGAACCCACTGCTTATCCGACGAAACGGTTTTTGTTGAAACGCCAAAACTTGATTAAGTCTTGAAACTTTTATAAAGCTGCTAGGTTTTTACGGGCCATAAAGTTTAGATATAGAATGTAATACTGTAGAATCGAATTAAAATTTCCATTAAATAGACGCCGCCGACGCCACCGCCACCGCCACTGCCACCGTCAGTTTGCCCGGGCTTTAAGCCAACGACCTTTAAAAGCTTATACGGTAAAGTAACGATGGGAGATTTTAACAACATAGTCTGTGTCTGGCTCCAATACGATTAAAATAGTGAAAAAGTGGTTCGTTTGCAACACGCGAAATGCAAATAGCAAAGTGAATGATACAGTGGAACACTTAAAACATCAAATATGTACCTCGAAATACCGCGTGGCGAGTGAACTTGAATTGAATAACAAACAGAATAAATAAAAGTAAAAACTAAATAAAAAATGTACTAAACGCGAATGAAAAGCGGGTCTGAAGCGAACTGAACTGAAACAAGGAGCAAAAAGTATAAAATGACAAAAACAAATGGAGTTCCGAGTGGGAGCGGGCAGGAAGCCCACGCGGGGAAGTGTGTCAATGTCAGCGTATCGGGCTTTTTTACACGTTGTCTGCGTGAATCATTGTGGACCCGCGTACCTCGAGGCGATATACCGACCATGTAAATTCTACGTAGAGATAGTAGGTATCTATGTAAAGTAGAAGGATACTAACAAAATCGTTGCTCTTTCACAGCACACAATTCGCCTGTGTATAGTATGTTTATAATCATATTTTATTATAACCACTTAACAAATAAGCTTAACCTTAGACTGAAATCATTTAATAGAGAAGAAACTACCAGATTTATAAGTTTCCTTCTCGTAAATCATTTTTTCAAAGTCGTTCGCAAACAATTTACGAACTCACGAAGGTTTTCTAGGCCTACATAGCCAGTGTTCTTAATGGTGCGGTGTGAATATGTGTTGTAATGATTCATATTGTAAAAACGGGAATTTTCACGTACTGAACTATCGGTGAAGGCACCGACTAAGTTTCGACTCATTCCGAGAGTCTTCATCAGGGTGAGTGGTCGCGACTTTCTCCTTCCGCGTCGCCGTGCCTTCACCGATAGTGCAGTACGTGAAAATTCCCGTTTTTTCAATATGAATAGTCATGTTGTAATGATCTCTATATTAATCGTGGTACTGATCCTCGAACCAGGTACCGCCCGGAAGTCGTTAGAGCATCGGCGCTTGACCTATTATGCAGGAATTAATTTCTGGAAAACAATGAGCAAGCCAATAAATTCGCTGAGCTATGTCAAAACAACAAAGATTGTTTCGCGGACGACGACGGTTTGTTGTGGAAACTTAGGAAATTACTTTTTGCCGAGCTCCTAACTTATAGGGAATTGAATACGGCATTGTTTGTTCGTTCACTTGATTTACACAGCTGCCGTAATCGAAGGCAAATAATAATGTTGCATAAATACATTAAAGGATTTTTCTCGTGACACAAATCGATTGCTAACGTGGTCTAATATTTGTATTTTTGATCTTTACTTTTATGTTTAGTTCAACTTTCTTCGAACAACTAAACAAGTCTTACGAAATAACTTTTGAAACTATCATGGTTTTGAACATAATTTTTACTAAATAACGGGATATTTACCATGATTTGTGAATTTGATACATTCAAAAAACATTCACATTGAATCGGGAAAGATTCAAATTTACAAAATCATGGTTAATATCCCGTTGTTTAGTAAACATTTAATCTCATGAAATTAGCAGTGGTCAGGTATAGATAAAGATTAGTGGAGTAAAACGTAACAGATTCAATACTCTCTTACTGACGAAGGTTGGAGGCTTTGGAGGTAGTTTTAAAAAGTAATTTCACTTTATACACCACACGGGAGGCACATCAAATAGGTCTTGCTCGGGACTCCACGACCTCATTCCGTCGGGCTTCGGTAAAAACGGTTTGAGTATACTTTTATGTTTTCACTAAGGTATGACATATAGGGAGTATGCTCGTGGTGGATTTATTATGGCTACACGTTACTCATGTTGAGAAATTAGGGTGCGCTTTGCGCAGATGCAGAATGACAGTAATGATTAATTTATATTGACTTGGGGATGGTATTCTAAAACGAGATCAGTTTTCTTAAAAACATTTTGAATTATTGAGCTTTTCTGGAATATAAGGGCTCTTATTCTAGAACTAATTTCCAACAGAATCTAGAAAAAAACATAGTTTTTTTTCCGTTTTCAACATTAAAACCCAAGTTAATAACACCAAGCGTTGTATCTTTATACTTTACCGATAAGAAATCTTGTAATGCTACCTGACTTATCAGTGTCCAGAGAATTTGTAGCCCTTTACCATTAGAGATAAGAACGATAAACGGCATGTAGAAAGCCAGTCCATAAACCCAAGCCTTCATGTTATATTACTCCTAGTACTATAACATACAGTAGTAGTAGACCTAGAGGCAGTTTGAAACCCGATACCAGAATGCGGTCGCAGCTGCCTCGTTACTTCATATATCCACGAGTAGATTACACATATCGTATAACATCAGCCCTCCTAGCACTCCTGAACTCCTAGTAACTGACATTCAGAGAAGATATTGAATTCAAGGTGTTGTGTGACAAGGTGGGATAAGTTTCTCAGGTAAAGTAATACTTACTTGACCTATTTGAGAGAACAGATAAGATACCAGAACACCAAGAAGTAATATGTCAGTTGCATAATGTAAGTTGAATTCAGTTTTCTGTAGGAGATTTGCTTCAATGAACATTTAAATCAGGCAGTTGTAAATTTTGGTGAGTTTATTTTTTATTTTTCTAAAGAAGCAAACAAACTACGGTTAATGAAGCCTATGAACGCTTGCAATACCAGAGGAAAAATCTCATGCGCTTGTAATTTCACCGGCCATACCCTTCAAACCACCGCGAAACACCGCAATGATAATATTACTGCTTGGAGTGCTTGGCGGTAGAAATAGGCATGGTGGTAGCACTTCCCTGGACGAGCCCTTTCACAGAAGCCCTACTACTAAAACTTTACTTTATGTAGATTGTTGGCTATGTACTTAAATAAACACTAGCCTAGTTATTTACAGTAACAAACCTCAAGCAGAAGAAATCATAAATCTCACAAGGCAAAACTGTAGCACACTACATTCAAACATACCACTTAACGCACTGATACGACGCACATAATACAAGAAGATGAATGCTTAATCAGCGTCGCGAATTGAGATTGACAAAGCAATCGTTTATTGCCGCAATCAAGTGGTGAACACTTTGAAAGCAGGTCGGTGAAGGCGATATACACGTCACAGTGTGACGTGCGAAGCGCGCACGCCCCGAGACAGCCACGTCACCCGCTCAGCTGATCGCGCCAGCCACTCGACCGGTGTAAACAAATCATAGTAACGCTCCCACGCTCGCGACTCAACTATCATACCAATATGAATACGCCCACTCACTGTAGGCCACATTAATATTTATTTAGTCTCCACGCGGACGCGTAAATCAAGATTTGATAGAAATTTAAGACGCTCGCGTTACCGATTCGCCGATAACTGGGGCCTAACCATCAAGCCTTATTGAGATTCAATTCAGGCAAAGATGTCAAATCCCGCTTTGCGAATGACAAAGCTTTAACAACGCCATAGCGTCCTGAATCGCAAAGCGGAAAGCGATACCTTTGCCTGAACTGACTGAGTCCCCTTCCTTCGTCCATCGATAGACAACAAAGGTCAATGAAACGTTATTATATTTATTAGGTTGAACTATTTCTTTCATTTTAAACCGGTAAGCGCCATTTTAATTAGGCACCCAGCAAAAACTGCGTCATTAAAGTCGTTTATATCGGGGTCGAACGAGCCAGCCGCCATCGACCGGCCGCGCTGTGGGGGACTGAAGCCGGAACCGATATGGGTTTAGTGCTAGCAATGAAAAATTTGGGTCGAACAGATGGATTCCCTTAAGGCAATGTTAAATAAATAAGCGCATACGAATATAACTTCCACAGAATTCATCAAGAAAAACGACCAGATTAGATCTGGAAAATGTTTCAAAAGATGAAGTTATGTGATTTAAGATTTTGAGAATAATACAAGGCTACATAATAGTCGTCGTCAGTAGAAGACATCAAGATAACGATATTAAAACCAGTTAGAAAACTTTAAAAAAGCCGACTAAACTATAATCTTTTCTACTATAAGTTACAACGTAATCACCTAGCCAGTTTTGATAGTGGTAGTTTCCGTTTTATTTTTAGAGTTTAAATTATGTCCAAACAGGACATAATTTAAACTCAATGAAACAACAATTTAACAATGAAAATGTATAAGTTGTTAACTAGTCAGCCAGAAATTGTTTCAATCCAAAATGTCGAACACTAAAAAAATAAACCAAACAGAGCACAAAAATGATTCCGTTTATGAGGACAATCGAATGCACCTGCCGTTTTAGTCACACCTGCACTTCGTTACAATTCAATGAATAAGATAAATGGCATTTCAAAACATTGTTTTAGTCAAGAAAGAGGCTATTGAAAGTAGAAAAAGTTTGAATACCAGATACAAATGTAGAATTGGACAGAATTTTTTGCGGATAAAAAATAACTTAAATAGTAGCGAGGAAAAATGCAATATTCTCATGCTATAAACGAAAGTTAATGGAAAGCTAGGAATCGCCTTTCCAGAATTCGTCGCTTTATTTCATAATCAAAATCATATTTCAAGCGAGCAGGGGCGGCAGTAGATACGTGAGACGACGCCGTTTCCAAAATAATATATAGTTGGTGAGGCGGGTGCCGGGTGCCACGCAACCAAGATATCTGTCATCTCAGGGCCGGGCCTTACGCGGTTTATCTCCTTGTTCCGCGAGCACCCCACAAAACTCTTTAGGAAATAGCATACGACGAACAAAGAAATCGTACTTATAGATAAAGAAGCAAAAGAAATCATTCGTCAAAAAAAAATCCTGAAAACTGATCTACACCTAGTCAGCCATGCCGTCATAATATTGCAAACAAAACAATTACTTCTTGAGTCAAAGTCAGAATGTTTATGGTCGAAAATGTAAAAAATATAAAACATACATTAAAATCGCATTATCTTATGTTGAATTGATGAATTGCTCAGATGCCACTGATACAATAACGTTGCCTATGCGAACGCGACATACATAAGTTAAAGAAATATAACATTACGTAAGTAACGGAGGAATGAAGTTAATAATCCGCCAGCCGCTGCCCGTCAGAGATAGGGCAGTTTCGACGAGGGTCGTCGTTGGCTGACGTAACCCAAGCTCTTTGTGATTCGATGCCTCAAAGAGGACCAAGTAGACATTAAATAATTAAAATTTCGGCAAACGAACTTAAAATTCGAAGGGGTAGCCTGGGACGCGGGGAGTGCGCGAGGGATACGCAGGCCACATCTATTCGATAAGCGAGCCCGGCCCGAGCTCGACCAATAAGTGCGCTACTAATATTTCATGATTTACACGCAAACGTGCTCGCACTGCCATTGTGTGTAAATCTGACCGAGCACGTCGACCCGAACAGATTAATTCGAAACGTGCTTTACCAATGTAAATCGTCAGACAAGCAAAATGTAATACCCATTATAAAATTGATAAGAACACCAAACATACCAATATTAATAATAATACATTTTGGACGCGCCAAAGAGCAGTGAAGTGTATTGCCAGAGGTAGGAATTTCTCAATAATTCCTGCCTAAGACGCAACACGATGTCTCAGACGAGCGCTCTTTACAAAATATCATGTGCCATGAATTTTGGGGTCTTTGAGTGACGTGACCGCTTCGTAGGGCGGCTTTAGAGACGTACTGGCTACCTATAGGTAACAGTGATGAAGTGAATTCTCTGTATTGAACCGTTTTAAGCTTTAGAGCAGCAGCACCATAAGAACCAAAGCTAATAGCTAATAGTAGTAGGAGACTTAGAAAAAGTTATTGTAAGAGAGAAACGAGGTAATGGATCTTAGTGTCCACCGAAGTCATCGTATACAGTTTACACGCGCTTATTTCAGAGTATATATTACTATTATTAATTATTCTGAGGTACAGATAGAGATATTGTACAAGCGAGATTAACGGCTGAGAACTTCCACGCTAAAGATGAAACCTGTCAACCCCCAGGCGCAAGTAAAAGTGGCGTCGCATGTCGTGGGTCGCTAAATCTGACAGAGACTTTTAGGAAACGTGACATTTTCGCAAACAAGTCGCACACCACGAGCGTCGTTTAATCTGCAACCTCGGCACCCAGCCGCCCTAATCGAAGGAAATCAATGAATAAACTTAAACTGAACGGTTAACACCATTTTAGGATGCTCATCTTTTGAAAAGTTGTAGAACTTTCTTTACCGAAAATATGAAGCTACTGGAACGGGAGATTCACATGAAATCTTGCCAATAGGCAATAAACATTTTGATGGCACGATTAAATTATCATTCGAAAAATGTTTTTTTTTGCGCAAAGTATGACTTAAAGCTATTTAAGTCATGATTGTTTTTTCGAATACAACAAACAAATCATAACTTACCTAAAGATAAGCGTGTCGAGGTTGCGAACAACATCCATTATTAAGTTGAGATAGGTAAATTATTCTGTGTCTTTAGATAAACCCCTACCCAGCTTATTCCCTGTTACTAAATCCATGATCCAACTGGTAGTATTTATTTTGATGTATCTACTTAGTTACCTTCATACAATGAATGTACGACTATAAAATATTCACCTCTACGCCTGCGTTTGAAAGTATGTACTATTCTTAACCATTACTGGAAGAGCTAAAAACTGCGCTATAGTTTTTGAAATAAAACTTTAAGTATGCCTTTCGTGATTTTAAGTTTTTCTTGACGGGTCTAATCTCTTCAAAGCTGGGACACGATATAAATAACACATGTCGCCGCATGCTGATATGAATGAAGCTTAATTAGACGTTAAAATAAATACTTTTTCGTAAATTATATTGCCGGACGAGATGCGGCTCTGCAGTAAAAATTACATGATTTAGTACAAACAAGCCGACGTAGTTGAAGTACGAAATTAAACATACGAATGAAAAACGACCAAAAATATAACAAAAAAAATACAACTAAAAGTGCAAAGAGCTGTCTTAAGACTTAGAAGCGTTATAATTTTAAATGCAATTTTCATGACTAAGCCAAATCAGGTATGTACTTAGCAATTTTTTCATAAATTGATATTTTTATTTGAGAAATTGTTTTTTATGAACTCAAAACAAACAGATTTTTTGTAGGTTCTACTTTAGCTTTATGTATTTATGAATGGTCAAAGATGCTTGATAGATAATTTTCCTTTCCTTACTTATATTTTATTGTTTCACACAATCTTAGAACTTAATCAAATAAAAAAATAATCGCCCTAGATCCTGTTATAACGCAGACTCGTTAGTTAATAACGTAGACTCTTTCTGGAGATACCCTCGCAAAAGCAATCCGTTCGTTACACACGCTAACGTCGAAATTACGTGAAGGACAAACCAAATATTGGGAATAAGCACACCCTTATATCACGATATTGAAAGTCCTTGTTATATATTTTTTCTTTTGTCAGAGAGAGGAACAAGAGAAAATATTTTAAGAGAAGCTTTACCGGAAATTAATAATAATGAAAAAATATAAGCAGTAAATGAACTAATTATAACATATTTTTTAAACTTTATTCAATTCTTTGACTGTTTTTGTTCTCAATAAATGAGTTCACCTTGTTCAACACGCTATATATTTTCTCTTATTTTTCTAGGCGTAAATTCACTTCAAAATTTTAAATTCACGTACTTTTAAGCTGATGTTTCTATAAGATTCTTGTTATTTCAATGAATAAAACCTTACTTTGACTTTGAAGTAAAAAGCTTATAAAAATAGCTTTAGGTCATGGATGAGAAAGACACAGGATCTCTAGTGGCGTATGAGATATAAAGCGTTTGGGTTGGCGTTGAGATTTTACCAGTTACGAAAAATTGCTTAGATAGATAGATAGAAAATACTTTATACTTTAATAGCGTAGTGTTTGTACAAAAGCGACGTAGCAAAACTACTATTTATTCACAATTTGGAATCTACAAAACCTTGATGCTTTTGACACAAAAGTCACCATCAGTTTAAACACTGCCCTTAATATTTTAGTATAATTTAGTGGCTCACAGTATTCCCAATGAGTCAAAACTAACGGGCGATATAGAAGTTTCGGTTGAATGAGTCACCGGTGATCACGTTCGTGCCTCGGGCGACATGGCACCGACGGGAATTGCAATTCATGATAGTTGATAGGCTTGTCGGGAATAAAATCGATGCAAGTTGACAAACATTTGAGCATCGAATATTGTCTGGTTTTCCATAGACGTGGTGCGACAAATTGATGAATAAAAAATAAATTGTTAATAACTGAGATGCAAAAAATAAACAGAGTAATCTTATAAGGCCGTATATGGCATACGCTAAACTTTCCAAAAGCAGAGGAGCGAAAAACGATAAATAAAACGTTAACAAGCAAGTTAAATAAATTGAAATTCAATTTTAAAACATAAGTTATCAATTTGTGGTTTTGTGTCATTGTATCATTTTGGGAAGCTGATTGCGGCGAAACATCAGCCCGCAGCAATATCATAAGGGAGCAAGTAAATAATCCGGAAAATAAAGCTATTCAAATTTTATTTCGTGTTGTCTTGTTTCGTTGGGTAGATGATAACGATAGTCTGTGTGTAGGCAAATTCGCGAATCCCGGTGTCGTAGCGTGAGTGGCCCAAGCACCCGTGAGAAACGCGCGATAAAGCGAAAACGTAGATAGCGTTGCGAAACCGATTGAAAACCACCGGACCGGTTGTGAAACAACTCCTTATCGCCTAGGATTATTATTGTTGGATTCCTGAAGTTAGCTTTGGAAACAAAGGCACTGTAAACTTAGAAAGACAAAGGAATGTCTAACCAGTAACTACCTGGAAAGTGGAAGACTTTCTCGAAGAGCATTCAACTAACAATAACACAAAGTATTCCAAGGGTTCTTAAGTTTATAGAATCCGCTGCAACGCGGTACTAAATTCCGTCTGAGTGCAAAAGAATGTAAAACTGCCACAGAGTGCAGCTTTTTTTACATAGATTACCGGAGTTTTTATGGGCTCAGTAAGAATAAAGTAACGACAGTAATCTAAACTCGTTTACTAAGAGGATTAATACCATCTGTATAACCGCAATACCCTTGACCAATAAGCACCAATGTCTCTATCAGATTGTAATTTCACATTGACTTTTCACATTGATAGATGGCATTTCTTGCTGGAACTTTTACAAATAAATTTACTAAAATCAGATATTTTAATGAACTTGACGCATTCACATAAATAAATGCGTGCCCTTTAGTTTTTACTACCCCTGGAGAAAGGTCTTGTAAAGAATAACCTAAACGAGAATGACATGAAGAATGTGATGAGAATAAATTAAGCAAAAGGATTGTAGCAAGTGGTATTCTACCTACCACTCCAGGGAACAGGCGTATGTATGTACTTTGGATGTATCTTCATAGTGAGTATTATGTCCAGATATCCCGTTCTGACTGTGAAACATGCTGTTCGACAGACAATTTTGACAAAAATGTCTCTACAATTCACATCCCGCATCTAAGCATTATCTTTTTGACAAAAGGTACCACAGGAAAGGTAAGCCCACAAGCCAGATGGGCAGGTGCAATCGTGGACCAGCTGTCAAGTCGCGAGAATTCTGATGCACCACCTGTGCCATCCGCGTCCGACTGGTTTTTGCTGCATCGCCATCTTTGATTACAATGCAGGTAGTTTCAAGCTGTGAGTAAAAAGTGCATTTATTTTATCACACGTCGTGTCAGTTTGTTATTTGTATTTTTAACCTGGCAGCATAAATGAAATTAATGGGTTTTACTCTATGAAACTCTTGCCTACTACTATCCTAACTTGGTAACCTCGGTGCCGCGGAGACCGGCGAGTAGCCGGCTGAGGCGCAAGAGGCACGGGCTCGATTCCCGGGGTGAGGCAAATGTTTGCATGTCCTATGATATTTGTTTTGGGCCTGTCAGTTGTGGTACTATGATCCTCCTAGATCTTGATACCCACGACACGGGGAACCCATTGTGGATTTTTTTGATATGAAATTTTACGTATGAGAGTTATTATGACATTATTATTATTATTATTTTTTGTATAAATGAATTTGTTTTAATCATATACCGTAATACTAACCTATTTTGTGGCTTATTATTAAATTTTGTGATTGTGGTACTGTGTGATGTTGTATACTGTATATTTGTTCATGACTAATTCACTTTGTATCGGCTAATTTTAGTGTAATAAATAATACTACTTACGTAGTTAATATAACTTCAAATGCCTTAACTTTTGAATGCTAGTAATGTAACAAATAAAATCCAATAATTGTACCAGATTTTTGCATATATATATGATTTCATTTAGTCATCAAACGGGCAGGATTAAGTAAGCCGAAGCAGATTATTGTCACAAAGTAGAGAGAGTACCTGGATAATAATTCGCACATTTGTTTTGACTCCACTAAGAGAAGAATTCATCCAAAGATGATCAGTACTTACCTACTATGCGTTTTAGTCTCGTTGTATGGTAGATTTATAATTTGGTTCTATCGTGGAGCGAAACTGAAAGGCAATAAATAACCCTGCTTTTAATTAAGTAAATAGTATTTATTATTTTAGGATTCAAATCAGCCAATCCTTAGTTCAGTACGATACAGTTCATTCGGTGTTAGTGTGCTTGATTCTTAGTAAATTTTAAAATAGGATATTCAATCTGTTTTTTTTCGGATTGATGATTAAATATCTAGAAAGAAGTCCTATAAACGTTTGATAAAGTTTGATGTATTTTATTTAAACGATTCTTATGTAGCTCGATCCAAAGACTTGAAATCGAAGTGTGCTCCAAATTAATTGAGTTCGAATGATGAAAAGATGATTAAATTTGTCCATTAAGACCCAATCAAAAACACAATGCCCAGTTATTCAGATAATGAATTGGCTTCGGTCGCAATTATAATAGCACGAAAGGTCACAGGGTTACTTAGACTTAAAAAAAAATTATACATCAAATACCAGTGAAATTGTTGCCCTTTACCATTATCGTGGTCACACTTAGTCGCTTTTTTTTTACCGTAGACGCAAGTGCTAAGTAATTTAATCAAATGATTTAGATATGCAATCAGGTTCATGTTCCTTTCCTGAGCCAAGCGTTTACTTTGATATACCTACTGTGGCTATATCTTAAAGGCTCACTCTTGCTAATGAGCGGTATTCATTTACGTAACAAGTTTTGAGACGATTAGTAATCACTTACATTTCATTGCAAACCAGGGACAACTTAGTAGAAGTCTGTGGGCACAATAGTGCCCCCGCCAAGACGAGCCAAAATTGCCAAATCTTTGTGTTATGCCTTTTCTACTTTATAAAGAAGCAAAGACTTTTTGATCATAAATATAAAGCGTTCAAAGGTTTTGGTCAGACTTACTCGTATATTTCAAGGCCCTTTGGCCTTTTGTTTATGTTAAGTATTTTGGAAGCTATTAAATTAGCTTCCAAAATACTTACGAATCGAAATACCGTAGATTTTTAAACTTATATTCAAAGGCTTTCATTCGTACTGATAGCTTGTTGGCCAGAGAACTTCTTAACGTTGCAAAAGTTCTGAAGTGCTTTATCGCAGGTTCAGGTCCAACTGGCAAATCTTTGAAATTGAATAATTGTATTAGCAATATTGTTTTGTTTCTCAGAACTGTCGTGTTCCCCGGACGGGGAATAAGTTTTACAAGCGAACGCTAATGAAGTGATAAGGCAGGTGCAGCTTGGAAACACTTGAGCGGAAGTGCGTCCCGGAGCAACGGGAACGGAACGCTACACAATATTCCTTTTACACAACAAAGTTACACGGGGTCGTCAAAATTTTGCCAGCCATTAAGCAAATAATATACAACAGAGCCGTTCGAATTTAAAAATTAAGAAATTGTTTAATCAGTCTGATGTCAGGGTCGGGCAGTCTTCCATATAATCATTCGCCTATCATAGGCGATCAATTTTTAAGTTAAATATCACACGAATTAAAGTTTAATGAAATGCAGACCTTTACAGCTGACCTAAAAAGCGGCTCTCGATAGCAGACACGCTTGTCATTGAAAATGTATGTAATGGAGATACTAATACGAGAAGCAATGCGACAAATCAATGACAATTTGGGCTAGCCTCGACTCTTCGCTATATAGAAGCCGGTTATCGCCGACTTATATTGTTGTAATGAGTAAACCGATATTAATCAGTCATCGTCGTTACAAAATTCAAAGATCGACATCCCAGAGTTCCGATTTTCATGCCAAGAGACAATAATGTCGAAAGAGACATTTCATGAAAATTTCCGTTCGACACCGAACCTCAAATAACAAGAATCGGGTCCCTGATTCGTGCCGGTAGTCAGGCGGCGGCTACACGATTTATATGTGGAATACGTCAAAATGCAGTAAATATAACAGCAAATGTTTAAAAGCTCTGTAATATAATCACATAAGTGCTCTACTCTATTAAATTAGTGCAAGTACGTCCCAGGTAAGTGTAATGGGTATAATTAAGTTCATAATGGTGAACGATTAACCCAGAGACCTTTGTGCACGTTATCAGTGCGGTCTCTTGGCGAATGCGGTGTTGGCAGTACTACGCTCTCACGACCTACTTCAGTGTTAATAAGCAAGTTAAGCAGGGTAGAAAGGATCTTAGTCGCGGTTCATGACAAAAAACTGAGACCTGATTTATTACTAATAAATTCCACGCAGTCTGCCATTAAAGACTCTTTCAAGTTTCAAAGTGGTTTAAATTTGAATAGAACAGGTTCTTTAGAATTCGGAAAGGTATAGTACATTAACTTTGTTTTGTGTTGTATCAGCAAAGATGATGAATTATTTTTTGTAGTTAACACCGCACTTATTCTAAATCTTAACAAAGCCAATGTTAATACTCCCAGCAAATATCCACGAGCAAAACTCAAGTTATTTTAGTAACAAAGAGTAAAATGGTTTATTTCCAACTTGACAATGTGACACATCGGGAGTCAACCAGTCAAGTAAGCATACGGAGCGACATTGCACCTAAGCTAAATCCGTAGTGTGCCGAGAGCCGCAGTTAACCCACATCGCGGTTGCCAACTCCTCAAGCGGAAGCGATCGGACACAATGTAGCATCTGATTCAATCTAGTTCTAGGGTTTATTTACGACTTGCTTTTGCCCTGTGGAAACTGACTCGGTAGAACAGTGCTTTAGAATGAGGGCCTTCTTTTCCCGCTCCCCAGTTCCCCCCTGACCGGCCCTTCGCTTAGTAAAGGACAAGGGCACACTCATAGCAGAACACATCCACAGCCTTATGTGTACAGTTAGTCTGGGACATGACAGTTTACTTTACTGCGCATACATTTACAATGATGCTAATAGACTTAAACCATAAAAGCAGACAGCAGGTCTCATTTTACAGCGAAGACTAAGCGTCAGAACTGGGAAAGGATTATAATTTTATGTCTTACAGTCAATTAACACAAAAACAACATTCGCATTTCCTAGCTTGTTCTCTGAAGTATCTAATTGGTTAGACAGTATGCTACCGAATGTCGCATGCACAACAAGAAAATTGAATCACTGAATACAAACTAAAGTTAATTTGAGATATTGTAACACGGAAGCCAACGGGGATTAGGAAACGTTTCAGACAGCTAAATCCGACAAACGGTGGCGATTAAGTCGTAGGTCATGTAGCTGAAAATTTATATGGGATTTTAGTAAACAGGACTGTGAGGGTAAAGGTACGTGGAGGTTCAGACATTCAGTAGGAAGTAAGTCTCCCTTTGGACAATACCTTAGGGTATGGAACTTAAAAGTTTACAATAACGAAAGATTGGTTAATTTAAATCCACATACTCGTAACTGCCTAGTAAAAATATGCCTCTAATGTCAGAATACACAATTGTTTTCCGACCGAAAAACTGCACTAGCAAAGAATGCAGTTTTTTAACTATACAGTTTTAAGTAGCTAACACATGCTACAAGTTTTCTATTGAACTAAAATGAGGGTGTGACAAGTTCGTGGAAGTTTAGATTATATTAAGTTGTAACAAGTCCATTACTATAGTTCCAGAGACATTATGAATAAAAAATATCCTTATTGTAATATAAACAAGAATGGAAGAATATTACTATGATAGTATACAAAAGCTTTAGAAATGCCAAAGTGCATAGCTAAATAGAAAATACCTTGTTGCACACCAAATAATATTTCACGTACATATTAAATTATCGTTTATCATATAATTCAATGGACTAACTTATTATATGCTTACATTGCTGTTTCTCTTTAAATACTTTGTCTGACCCCGTACTAGGTTTCCTTGTATCGTATCAGAAACCACAAGCACCACGGTGCCACAATACCCAGAGCCGAAACAAATATCTGCAGAACGTGCAAACATAGTCCGCGTAACGAGAATCGAACCCGAACTTGCGTCCCAGCTGGCTATTCCCCCGCTGTGTCACCGTCGTCGTTGAAACCTATAAATTATTGTTTAATTTCGCACACCATGTTAACTAAATACACAAAACATTATGTTGGTTGGTTCGAATAGTTTGCTCTGTATGGGTTTGCTTGTATAAACTTAACATTGAAATACTGTTTCACTAGCAAGTTGTGCTGTACTACAGTACTGTTGTCAAATCAATATGTTATTCATGGTTTTAACTCAACTACGAGTATGTATATGTGTGTATTGTATATATCTGACAATGATAACGAACAAGTACTTAGTCAGATTCACACATCTGAAAGTAACTTATAAAATAATCACGTGACAACAGGAACTAGTTGTTATAAGAATAATGTAATCGAAATCGAGAGATCAATCGCGAGGCTTACTCAACGAGGTGCGCTTAATCGTACGAACCACGTAAGGAGAATCGATTACTTCCCCTCAATTAGGCAGACTCTGCTTTTACTGTTCCCCAGACCGTTATAGTGTTTGAATGCATCTGACTGAAATGAGAAGCTATGTAAGCAGATGGTAATTAAAAAAAAATTACAATACCCGTCAATATAATAAGCCCAACTTAATTTTCTCATTGAAATATAGATTAGGGCATCATCATAGCTATATGTTATGGCTTTTTAGTACCTTACAAAATTCTTGTTAGTTTTGCTTTGGAAGTCCATGTCACAGTTGTTAACTAAAGGTCGCGGACCTGAAGGTCGAAGGCAGCAACTGAATGAGGAGTGATAAAGACCCGGGCGGGGGGTGGGCAGTGGGAGCGGGGGGATCATGACACTCACTCCGCAGATCAACAACCCCGAAACCTTAATCAAGATAAGCAGAGCGTACATTCATTTTAATTAGGGAGTAAAATGTGTTTTTTTTTATTTCGGCTATATGTAAAAGTCTTCATCAAATAATCAGGACGGTAATTTGATTAGTACAGTCATTAGAATTTAGCTATTTGAGTGTTTTTTGCTGGTGTTCGATTGTGTACTCTTGCCCAATACTATTTATCAGCTTCCCCTATTCTCAGGTTTGCTGAAAAAAAAACTCTTGTAAAGGTAAAGTTCTCCTTTTTTTACATGTTCTAGATGTAAGTTTTTCGTCTGTTCTCTGTGTTTTTATTATTTACTGTACAATAAAGAAGAAAAACTCAGGGCGGTGACAGTTAATGTTGTTTTTTAAATAAAGCACATGCTGTACCATCACCTATTGCAGGACCATCGCCCTAATAAAATACGAGCGGACGCGACCGGGTGCGTCATTAGTTATAGTTAGGTATGTTGATATTGAGAGTAATCTGCCTTTTCGCAGTGAGCAAGATGCATGGGCGGGACGAACGACCGAGGAGCACCATGACGCGATCGCTTAGTGGGGTTCATTCGATTGCTTTACCTGATGTGGTTTCCGGCGGGCATTCCAGTTGAAGCACTCGACTATCTAACTTATTTGGTTAGCCCACTTATGATGTCAGAAAAATAATTCTTCACCCAACTGCACTCCTAATACGCTAAATGTTCGCAATTACTGGAACAATGAAGTTCGTGCAGTGCGAGCGCCTCAATAAAGCGTAATTTCTTCATAAAGTCAGGCACACTTTAGCTATGTAAAGGGCCGTTAAATCGACAGAGAGGCCGGTGAGAAGCAATTTACGACCGAGCATGAAAGCAAGTTATTAAACAAACCCAGCCTTTGAAGACCACGGGGTATATTTTTATGTTATGGTCTAAGTTTGGAACTAAACTGTTACTCATCCGACTAATCTTTCACAATCCTTCATAACAGATAAAGACAAGATTAAATTTTTATTTTTCAATTTAAATTTATGATGTCAGCCAGAATAACGGAAACCATTCACTAACGGTAAAATAGTAAAAAAATGAAACAAGAGCTTGACACTTTAACGAGAAAATGGTTAGGTAGTAGAACCCTAAAATACAGAAGATTAAAATCCTGTATGCCCAAAATGAATGTGGACGATAACCTTCGATCAAGGCTATGGCCCATAATAAACTTCAATCTCCTTTGTCAGTGAGCGATACCCTATCGGAATGTGCCTTTGTCAAAGGCCCACTCCACGGCGCACGGTGCCGAAATTTGGGTCTGGCTTTGTCTACGTATAAGTTTTAGCCGGGTACCTGTAGCAAACCAGTTTTAAACACGGTCCGTTCGTAGAAGTGCCCTCGGCAGTCCGTCCTTTCAATCTCGGTATTTTCATTCCCGATCAAGATGGGCGGAGTTGGCAAAATTATGAACGTAAGCATTATTATTATTATGAGCCTGTGGTGTCCCACTGCAGGGCAAAGACCTCCTTCATTCCATCTATATTGCTTGATATTCGGGAACAATTATTTAAGAAGTCTTACTCATCTAAGATTTATATCGGGTAATCTAATACCCGATATCAAAGCGCAGGCGTATCAAAGGCGCTTCTGCTAGTGAGTAAGCAATTCTCAGAAACACTTTTGTTGCATGATTTAATAAAAATAAAAAGGAAACTCGTTGGATAGCCCGTGGCGTGACGGAACGCACTTAAAACATTATCCATCGGACCGAAACCACAAGTTGATCAGGAATAATGGAGGCTGTGTGTCATGCACGTGGGAAACTACAAGTGCAAACCGCTGTTCACTCACAGAGCACCTGGGCTGGAGAAGAAATATCAATTCATTCACATCAAATGTATTTCCTTGTTTTTATACACAGGAAACATTGTTATTGATGTCATTAGTAAAAAGTGTAAAGGAGTGGAATGACAACAAGAACCCCTCTGCTTTTTAAACCAACCAGGGTCTGGTAGGTGGGTCTTTGTACTTCGTTGGCCCGGAGCCGGGCATCGATCGCGTGGTTGCGGTGAACGCACCCCAAACTTCGAGCCGAGCACCGCCGCCGTTCAAACGAACTGAGGGGCACGTTTTTCGCTTCGCAAAAACAACTCAATACGAAAGATATCTAAGTTATCTATAGAACAAACAACAGCTTATCAATGAGCCAGGTTAAAAACTTCACAGGGGACAGTTACAGGACGCAATGCTAGACAAAAGTTTTCGAATGCCTGATCGGGGTATGAGCATGCAGGGCATACGGGTGTGCGTGAGCGGTTAATGGCCGGTGCGACAGACAGACAAAGTCCCTGTGCCTGTGGAACTAATGACCAGTCGAAACGAGAAAATTACCAACTCCACGCCCGTCGACCGCATAGACCGGCCGAGTCACGAAGTAGCAGTTTGACTCGTGCTGATGAAACAGGAAACAAGTATTTTGGCTTTATGTTACACATGTCAGTGTTACAAATGTCTTGAATACTACAGTCGGCGTAGAAATAAAATAAACAGACAGCTTTTTCTTGAAAAGTCTACATCGGAATATGTGGGGTGTGTGCTGCGTAAATTTCATAGCGTTCCCCTGAGCCGGGACCGGGAACACAAAAAGCTCGGAGTGCTCGGAATAATATCCAGCTGCGCGGCGAGTGCGGTGACCTCTGCCGCATCTGCCGCACTGCCTGGCTTCACTTCACATAACTACCACAAATCTAACGTGTATTTTTGTTTCAGGTATAACTTCATGTTTGCCAGCAGCTAGCTCCGCTTGGGAGCTATTATTGATAACTACGGCACGATATGGCAGATCTGGATAAACAAACGAGGGAAATCGTCACGTTCCCGTCAGATGGTAAACAAACGAGGTTAAACACACGTGGCTATTGGTTCCAATTTAAAAGTGGAATATTAAACCCAGGCTTTTCATTATATGCACAATTGTTTGGAGTGGGCTATGTACACGTTTTAATGCTTAGTCAGTTTTGTCATGACTTAGCCCTCTCGTAACGTTCTGCATAAATCATAATAATCTGTTATAGTGTACTAACACTAGGTACAGTATAATTTTAAAAGTAGAAAGCAATCCTACATAGAGTACGAAAAATGACAAACAGGTATTCTGTAAAGGTCTGTCACCAAACGGGATTTGATAGAAAACCAGACACCACATCTCTAGTTACCTTCACTTCACAGATATAACGAGTCCTTTGTAAAGGTTGCCATCAAACGTGATAGTAAACCAGAATCCAACGCTGACTTAGCTACATAACACGACGCATTCAAACGTATAGCTTACATCCAGTAGGACGGGCTGCGAGAGCTGAACCGAGTTTTCATTGTGCCGGTGGCGTCGCCGTGTCGCCGAAACCCTACACCCCCGTAACTGGAGAGCTGGCACAGAGATCCGGAAGATCAGAAGAGAGCCGGTTATATTCCCTTGAGCGATAGGTAGAGTAATAGACGTCAGGCCTAGTAGATTAGATAGCCGCGCAATAACGGAGGTGAAAACATTTATGCCCGTTTAGAGCAGAACTAAAGGTAATTAAGCTGAAGCAGAAACTTAGGCATGTTTAAGTAAAGACAGGTATGAAGGTTGCGTTTACGATTTTAGTGTAAAACGTGCGAGTTATGTAGATAGTCTCATCTGATTAGTGCGTGGGAGTCGTGACTATTCATTAAAGTTAGTACCAGACCGTTAGATGGATGACGAATACGATAGATTTATCGAGGATATATTATTTTGTTTAAAGAAGATTGTTAGATCATGTACTCGTATACCAGTTACTTAAATAGTTATTATAATACTACGAGTATCATACTAGTCGTTTAAATAATATTGGAATGTGATAGTGTGGTATGTTTGAACCAATTTGAGAAAATTTAGGTGAAAACTAGATCGCGAATTGAAAAAATATAGGTAATATTTATTTTTGTCTGTGCACCACGTTAGCGAAATAAGACGATGCTTCACAATAGTTTCTTTTTTCATACCATTAATAGCCGCAACAAAACTTCTGCGGGGCAAAAAGACAAAAAAATCCCTTACCTGGAACAAAACAATGGAATGGTTATTGAAAGAAAATTAATTGAATAGGTAAATTATAATGAAATGAAATATTAAACGAAAGCAATAAAACGCTGAACATTTCACAAGAATAACAGAAAATCATTTTATACGGCGTCTATTTGATACTGACTGTTTCAAAGTTGAAAACTTTTGCATACTCCACCGCGCCGTGGTCGAGACAAAATAATAAAATAGTTCAGTTTGCTTTCAGTATGTTTGTTCCTATTTTTTTTTAACTATTATTTATAACTAGCTTCTGCCCACGGCTTCGCCCGAGTGGTACCTGTATAAAAAGTAGCCTATGTGTTATTCTGATGTATAAGCTATATTACTGTAAAGTTTCATCAAAATCCGTTCAGTAGTTTTTGCGTGAAAGAGGAACAAACATCCTCACAAACTTTCACGTTTATAATTTTATTATAGGATAGGATATATACACATATATACTAAATGAGTGAGGCCAATCTAAAAAACCTTCATTATTGATTGCATAATAATATAACTTTACTGAAATAAATTAACTCTGAACGTGAAGTTGCTACTCTGTAGCTACGTGTAGCTTTGTATGAGGAGCAAAATCATAATAGCCATTTTATACCAATTTTAAAACCGATCTCAGAATCTGTTGTGGTCTCTACAGTACTCTTTCCGCTTTTGCAGATGTATTTTACTGCTGTAATTTATTTATTCATTTATAAGTAGTATATCAGTCATGTAGTTCCCATAATACAAGGCTCTGGTAGTTTGGGGCTAGATGATGCTGTGTGAAAAATGTCCAGAATTATTTATTAATTTTATACTAATTGGCAAGACGTCGGATTAGCTTTTTGATTTCGATAGGAACTATCCACATTTTGGACCCAATTTGATAATATTTTGAAAATATTAACATAATTTTGGGGCCCACGTTTAAATTTGATTATTTCGTCTGACTTGTAATTTCATAAAAAGCACGGCAACAAAACTACATATCTGATTTAAACCAAGATAAAAATATGACAAAATTGCCGTCTAAATTTAAAGTAAGCGAAAGCTTTGAGCTCCGACATTAATTTAGAGTCACGGGAGAAGACGGGCGCGAATGCAATCACAGAGGGGAAGCTCATTCCAGTTGCATCTCCGGGAGCATCCAGACTGGTTAAATTAAGGATTCCACACGTACAGGATCGACGACGCATAGGAACGCGAGCGAGCGCGAAATTACAAGACGGCCAACCTTTTTGCATTGAGCTGTCTCATTTTGATTACATTCAAACTACAATCTACCAATCCAGACGATCTCGGATCTACTTTTGCGAAGTTTCAATATTGGTACTAAAAGGGATCTCAGGGGCTCGAACTAAATCCACACTTGTTCTTTCACCATCGTTCACAATATTATTTTCAGAGCCACCATACATCAAGCAGACCGAGTAGCCTAGTAGCATAACTAATTTAGAACCACTGAGCTTTTCTTTTCTCATTGAATCCTGTTAGGTCGCAGATAACTGAACAACTTACAGGTAATGTATGAAAGTGCCCGTCAGAAAGCTTATAGTTATTGGCCATGCTCGAACAGACCTTAATGAGAAAAGTTGACAGAGATGAAGCAAATAATTCCACAATAAATTGTATTTAAATAAATAAATAAATATTTATTTATTTATATATTAAAACAGCGTTAACTCTGCTAATGCTTACCAAAGAATAAAGTTATAAACGTGAGAAATAATAACGCTGATAATAATACAATGAAATAATAAAAACTAATGATCTAACAATAAGTAACATTTCTTTGACTGATTTGGTAAAGAGTATAAGGAATTTACTGTTTCGAACGCAAAACGATTGTGGTGGTTTCAATAGTACTAGAATCGAAGACAACTGATTAAACTTTGAACCTTTTTAATGTTGTGGTGAAACTTTCAGTAAAAACTCTCAGCCGTACAACAACTCAAATACATTTAAAAGGAATCATAAGTTCAGAAATATTGTGAAGCAACTGTACCGCCTACGCCCGACAGGAAGGTCGTATTTTGCAACGGCAGGTACGCAATTTGACATTGTGTAAACGTTTCACATGGGTCCGAAAACGGAACTTGGGTCACGCTCCTTGCATACAAAACAAAACGTAGCGGAGTAATAAAAAACAGTCGCTACCCAAAAATATCATTTGAAACGTTGGGCGTTTCATGTCAGCCTACTTTCATAAATTCATTAGTTTCGTAAATTTAATTAAAACTTGAACATGAAACCTGACTAGCATCGTATTTATTTGGGTAAAACCCATACAAAATTCTAAATGATTTATCCTAGCGCTGTCATATCCCACACGGCTTTTATACAACGCTAGCCAAGCAACTGAGCAACTGACACGCGAATATAAAACCAACAATTACTACTCATCTGGCGTCACTTTCTCTCGAGATAATGATCGGATCCGAACCAAAATATGCCAAATAACATGTTTTTGTTCCACTTTTATCATTAAGATGTAATCACAAGTATGATCTGATACAACTCTAAAATTAACCAGTGCTGTGAGAGGTAGGTTTTGTGTGAATCAAAGAGAACAATTACAAAGTAAATTAGGTCGATAACATGCATCGAAATCATTGTTGGTTTACAAGTTGACTTTACAATGCCAATTTTGGTCAATTTTTTAAACTCTTTAACATGCTACTTAAATTCCTATATCTTCACCGATGTGGACTGACCAACTTTGTCAACTCCGTCTGCAACGTCAAGGACCAGGAACGCATGAGTTCTCAGGAGTTGGACTAGTCGGGCTGAGCAAACGTTCATAAACTCGATTAGGAAGTGATTGATGGATATGACGGGAGAGCATTGGGGACGCGCAGTGTGCGGTCCCCACTTCCAACATCGGCGTCGTGACGCACAATAACGCGCAACGTGCGGGATGAAGGTAAACGTGATCGATATACAGATGGAAAATGGTTTTATTTAGACTATGTGCTTGTTTTATTTAAATATTTACTAGCAGGGGCTCTACAAAATATGAAAAAATAAAACGCCGTACAACACTTTACCGAGCAGAGCCAATCAAAAACGCACGCTAAGATAGAGTGCATTCATTGGCTGTTTTATCAATAAGGGAAAAGTTTTGCATGCATTGTTCCATCATCACGAAATATCACAACTTGCTAATTAGTAAACCAATTGAGTTACGCTCCAGTCTCCCCGGACAGAACCGTAATCCAATTGCCATTGCCACCTACGACTGAACTGGATAAAACGAGGAAAAGAACTGCAGTTTATGTGTCAACAACCTTTATCGAAATCCAATGGGAGATTGTGTTTGAAACAATGTTAGCAAATATATTAAATTTTAACATCGATCGTTTGAAGCAAAATCTACAACATATGGGAAAGCTAACAGAAACTTCTACGAGGCAGTTCTTCTGCCGTGTCACTTGCTCTGAAAAATGATTTTAATTGTGACTATTGGTAGAAAGGATCGGCAGTGCGGTTGGGAGGTTATCAACATAATTATGTCGAGGCAAATGATAAGCTTTTTTCAGCATTTCGATCGAGGTTTTGGGACAATGATATTCTTTTAAACCGTTTTGAGTTAGGTAAACTGCAGTCGTTTGTTGTCCGCCGACTTTTATGTGTTTTGTATTTTTTCTTAGTAAACCGATGCACAAACATTGTTGGAACGATAAAAAAATGATCCTATAAGCATTATATAATCGTGTTACTAGTTATTAGAATTTTGATGTAACCGTAAAGCGCAGGGCCGCCCGCACTTATGGTAGGTATCTGGCCAAGTTATCGAACTGGAGACAAAAACAATCTTCATGACGGTCTTCATTTATTATCAAGTTATCGTCAAGCACGAGTATTGCTAACAGTATAATAAACATAATATTATGTAGTGTACCTCTAGATATGATAATTATTATATATTTAATCAAATATTACTAACTACTCCCAATCTATATTAAATCAATATTAAACTTTGCCACAGATATTATAATACTATAATAAGCGCTTTGCTTAAATTGCTATAAGTATGTAATGCTTTTATAGAAAGACCGAAGCGAGTCACTGTGACTCTCATTTATACAGGCTCGACTGAGACATACTGTAGGAGAACTTAAGAGGTACAATCTTTAAAACAATAACTTAAGGTAATATGTATAAGAAACATTAACTTAAACACCAAAACAAAGTACAATGTACCACTACAATATGAAAAAACTACTTTTTTCTTATGCCCATTAAAATCCTATACTTCAAAATCATCCTTCATAACGTAATGAAATGCAAATCCCCTATAAATATTAAAAAATATACAAAACTGTACGCTTGTGAACCCGGAGGTGAGCTCAGAGTAAGTCCTAATACATCTCTAATAACAACTCAAGAACAATAGTGCACACGAGCATTACGCACTTACTGCGATAAGTAGGTTAATCCGAGTCGCTGCAAAAATAACGTGTTTCATAATGTGGTAATATTGGCTTGCTATTTTGATCGCAGGTTGCAATCCGCAGTCGAATGTCAATGGCACGTAAACTTCAACAATCGACGAGGAAATATACGACTACAGACTTTCGACTTTATGACGAGTTAGTACGGTTCAGATTGATTCACTTCATGGATGTAAACACAACACGAAGCTAAACTGTACGAAGTATAGCGAGCGATGCGCTAGCTAGACTTTAGTACGTAAGTCGTGGCCGAAAGTTCGGTCGCTCATAAACAAATCGTGAGGTTGATTGAACCCGAGATGCACCCAGGGAAACAGTGTCCAGCTAGGTCAATTAATCCTCTATCGTGGCAGACAGCATTAGACACTAACACGCAGTTCAAAGAGCATTTTGACGTAGATACCATACCACTGACATTGCCCTAATCCACATTTTCCGGCTAGGTACTATATATTCTCTGGGAATTTCAGCATGATTTGTTCACACGTGGCTTTCAAAGAAATTGGAGCGTCCTGGATTCATTTTATTTGACTTGATGTTGGAATTTCGAGATGAGTTCGTGCTTCTCTATGGTAAAAAGACATCTAAAGAAATATCGGACACGGTAATTATGAAACAAATCCTATAAAACGCGGTTCTAATGGACAAACCAAACCATTAAAACCGCGTTTTGTAAGATTCAATAAAAATAATATTGTGGAATCCAACAAAGAGAACAATGATTTAAAATAAGAATCGTTCTTTCATTTAGTCTGTGGGATAATTTACCAAACAGCACTTCAAGTTATTAATAGAAAAGAAACAACGTTCTGCGTTACTTCAAATATTACACCAAAACTAGGTCATTGCCACTATTAACGAACACAAAACATGACATCTAATTTACCCACGATGTCAGGTCTCGAAATAGAAATCCCTATTCCTCTCACAGTATTTTCAAAGTCTGCACGTGGCTCGAATAACTCCAGAACGTTGGGCAAAACTTGTTACGCAATGGAAGTACCCAAAGACGCCTCAGAAGGCCCAAGAAAAGACGGCGAGACGATCAGGATGCATTTTGATTTTACATTGGAACTTAAAATTACACATTTCCATGGAAAACTGTTAAATCGACGAAAAATTTATTAATAGTGTTAATAAGCTTTTTTATACTATGTTTGTCTCTTAGATTTAGTTTGAGATTTATTCCAGAATACTGCTCACTGCCTTAGCTTTGCCTACGCTTAGAGCAGACAATAGTACATGTTCTAATTTAAAAACTACCCGCAGAGTAAGCATACCACCATGCCAACCATGCCTAGTCAAAATGCAAACACGTGACGTCACAGGCTCGTCTACCCGGGCGCTTCGTGGGGAAATAGATAAGGAGAACGGGAAATTTTGCAGGGGACATGCATGGGGTCCCTCGCATAGATACCGCTATGCGAGGCGTCGAGAAGTGTCACCGATATACTGCGAACTTATTCGCAGATATTTTTTACGACTTGTATTTCATGTGTTTCTAGAGATATCTGAAACTTGGCTATCAGCTTAGAATAGATTTGTCTAGGGAGATAAGTGTTCTTTGTAGGCTTGAAATCTGTCTTGCAGTATGCAATGGCCCTACCACAGATCTCGATAGCTGTAGACCAAAACAAAAAGTGGGCATACGAGTTTCAAACATAAAAATAAAATGTGCTTCGTGATAAAATCTAAGTGAGACCTGCGAATTTTCTAACACATGGGAAGCACAGACGTGAAATTATTAAGAAAATTTTATTCTACGTGATGTGGTGTAATACATTTAGTTACTTTCTTGATTGGCTGGTTTTACACATTTTTGGTACATTCCACAGTGAGTCTTATAATAATTAATAGGCTAATTAATCCAACATTTCATCACGAGTTCTAGTTCACCGTTTTGGTGATGAAAACCCCATTTGTGCCTATATCTAAGCCCACGACCTTATGTATCAAATGAGAGACGCAAGTCAAATGCCGAGTTTAGCTCCTTAGACATAATAGCTGAAACAGGTTTTGGCGAGCCATTATCTAACTAAGAAATCTGACAGTTAAATTATGTCAAATCACATAATGCACGCACGATAAGCAGACAGCGAGCGATTCGCTCCTCGTGACCTGGATATAACGGTAACCAGGCCAGGCGACTGTTCGGTTCACCGCAGTTATCTCATCCAATTGGCACATCTACAACCTTGGCTCTGCGAACGAAATAATTGATTTTGAACAATTACCTCATTAACGGATACATTTGTTTGTAAGCTACACCGTTTACCTCGTAATGCAATAGTAATGCACTATTATGAGTTTCGTTTCTGCAGACCGCTTTATTTTGTAGATATGATTGATTTTATTAAAATATTTGGACTTAAAATCGACGGCAACCGTGAAGCAACAGGCGCAGGTGAAATCCACTTTTGGCCTCTGAGCTAGACGCTGTGGTCCTATATCCTATATGCAGCCCACGACGTCAGCCAAAAATATGCTGGCCTACTAATTACTAAAGATAAGAAATTACCCAGGTATAATATGAAAACTAAAAGAACCCGTTTAAAGTAATGAAAAATGAGCTTAAGTTAACTATCTTTTAATTTTGGTGTTTGGCACGCATGTGGACTGAAGATCTCTATTGTAAAAGTAATGTCCCTTTGTACTCACGACTTTGAGACCAGAAGAAGGTGCACAGCACATACTCGCCAGTCTCTACTGTCCGATCAAGGAAAAATAAAAATGGGACAGCGCGCACCGAACGGTAATGTCTCACGCTTGCTTACAAAAACAGCACATAATCACAGGTGAAATCACAATGAAATCGACACTGGATGACGACAAAAAATGTCGTAACGCAAACCGACTCTGTGCATTATCCATTGACTTTGGTCATGCTTTCTTGACCTAGGTAAGTATTCAATGATAGATAAGCGCAAATGAAGTACCTACGTCAATGCGGAGCCGCGAAACGGCTACTCGAAACATATGTGTACAAACTTATTCAAAATCGGAACACAGAGTCGAGCTTTTTTTATAGACTAATCTATCTCTAAACTACACGTATATTTAGCACAAGAAATTTAAACATAGGCAGACAACTAAAAGTAGGTTGGTACTTTAATCTAAAACTACAACAAAATTGTTCAGCTCATATGTCTAAGTATGAAAATGGTGTTACTGGGTGTTATTTGGTGCGTACTTTGAAGTAGGTACTCGAAGATAAGAAATCTTATGTTATTTGAGTTACACGATATTTTCGAACAACCACCACAGGTAGACGGATTCAAGCTGATTGTGTAATGTTAGCAATAAGGAATCAAGAGTCTTTTTAAACACGCAGGTAATCGAAAAGTTTGAATATATTTGGTACGGGAAGACGAATCTCTTGGCCGGCCAGAAGTTTTGCGTCGCAATTTTATTTAGTGCCTACAAGGTATTCATTTTAGCTAGATACCATTTTTTTTGTGTTGTTTTGTGATAGACATTTTTATGTGGTTCATGAATCCATTAAGATCTACCAAAACTTTAGCTCTATGGAGCAAAAAAGTTTGATGCTTCGTTTATTCAGTGTTGAATCCATCAAGGCCAATTTTTTATACATTTCTTCTAACTGTAAACCGAAAAGTATATAAAATTTTAGGCCTCGGGCCACTGGCATTAGTACAAAAGCGGATGAATCAAGTTTTTCAACATGGCGCAATTAACACGGCAGGATGGAGGTTAGGCGAGCCGGCCGACCCGATCAATCGGCCCACACCCCGTTCGTAATTAATTGATAGCTGGATCTGAACATTACTGAACCTGTAGAGTACAAGGTAGCAGATATTATATGGACATCACCTGCCCATAGAACGCAATCTACTGAGCAAAAGGTTCTCGGGTATACATGATTCAAAGAATATCTCAATTTTTCTACCATAATTTAACTATGTAGTAGCGCACAATATAGCCTAATGTTTAGGCTATATTATATTTGGTGTTTCGGTCTTTATTTGACTATGAAATAGATATTTCTAAGAGCGTGCATATTTAATTGAAGTCGTTAATGGATTGAAAAGGAGAACGCCTCAAGAAATTCTCGCGAAAAGTAACAGAAACTGAAGTTAGCACTGCACTTTCGCTGAGAGGTGAAGTGCGAACAACCTTTAACGGCATCTTTAGCCATTCGGAGAAATCGAAATTGCAACTTTTCCAAAAATGATCGCACGCTAGATTGAATCGCTACTGAATTGACTGTTTATTTGGAGATTTTAGCCCGCAAAGATTATTTAATTCTGTTGTATTGTCATAAATTACAGAAAATCTAAGATTTAGTATATTTCCGCTTGAGTTGTTCGTTCTGAAATACAGGTTTTAGTTGAATATGAATCTTATTACGTGTGCAGGAACAAAAATGTGTACCTACTTACAAGTAAATAGTAGTTATAGCGCAAGATTTATCGAAATGATATCGCTTTTACTTACTTTTTTGATATTATTGCATTGTTTGCTCATCTACCTCAGCTTGCCTCTTTATTAACACGCAGGCACGTATTGTTAACGTAACGGATACTTATGGGTAGCTGCTTTCTACAACTCAGGTTCTAAGCGCAGCTGGTAGGCTTGTTACATTAATAGTCGTACTGTCTCGTCAGTTGTCACCAGCAGGCAATGATGAAGCGAACTCATTACATGCAGAGATGAGCATAACAGAGTGAAATCACATTGTAAACATAAATGGGTTCCTATTCATTGTTAAAATATAAACGAGGATCGTATCTGTACAAAAGGCGAAGAGAAGCTGAGCTCGGAATAAATTAAAACCCTCGTGGAAGTACGGAAAGTAACTAAATGTTAAAATGTCCTTATTTGCATTCAACGGGCGCGTCTTTCTAGCCTTGGAGGCGAGCTCGGCCGGCGCAGACTACGGACCGGGTTTTAGGGCTCTCGAGCGGCGATCGACGTGCTCTCGGAATAATCAGGCGCTCCCCTAGCCGCGGTCGTTCACACACAATCGAATCGGTGAGCGTCACGAGGGCCCTACCCACGCACTACGACTACACAAAGCATCCACCCATACCTAACCGCTACCCTCGCTGTACGAGTTGCACTAATTCAGAATTCGCTTTTAAGAATAACTATTCCTATTTCCAACGCTATATCCAGCATGTAGAGTACACCATGCCTTGCCCGTGTGTGAATAAACGCTGCATCCATTTCGATAGGCTGGCAAGTTGTCTTAAAAGAGAGTTGAGACTCGAGCAATAAGGCATAGAATTGTGCGGAGGTTGGCTGCGGTCGGCGGACGCATGTGCACGGGGTCGTGAAAGGTATGAATATTGAAAAGCATTCTTATGTCTTGCACAACTGAATTGAATACACGTCATCGGTATCGCATGCCCCACGTGTTTGCAGAAACCAACTGGCGCGGATTATGACCAGACTAACTTCAGGTCGCTGTGTTCAAAACTTTTCGTAAAATGTACAGTATTTTTTTGATTCTAGCGGGTCGACTATAGTTGGTTAAACTAGGTGTGTATAATGGAAGAGAGACCGGAATCCACGCAATTAAAGCTATATTAGGTAGCCGTTAAAAGCGAAATAAAAGAGGTCGGCAATAGTATCAGGAACTTCACTCAATTTAACGATGAGCTCGTACAGCCTTCTAGACAAGAGTTCATGCGAAAATTTGCGGAAACTCTTAGAAGAAAAGAACCAAGATGAAGGTTTGATGACATATATATGTAATCAAACGCAACTCATGCCTTTCGCATACAATATACCCTCTATACAAGCGTTCATGTGAAAATTATCGTAACTTCCAAAAGCTATTCTACGGAGAAGAGACGTCAATGATTAGATAGCTAGGTACAAACGCTGCACTGATTTCTTTTAATCAGCGAATAAAATAGCCAGTAAAGTCAAAGTCAATAGGTTTTATTTATTGAAATCACAAGGATCATATAGAAACATCAACTTAAAAACTACGTGAATTTAATTAAAAACCTTACATTTTGGCTTAGATATACAAATTGACAATAGTATGTAAAAAAGTTTAGTGTTATTCAGTAATTTTAAAAATAGGATAATTCACGCATTAGGGTGTATTGTACCTGCCCAAACAGCCCAACACCATAAAATAGCGGACTCTGGGTTGATGACAGGAGTGTTCCAGTATCTGTGATAACCCACAAATACCGGAACACTACCAACTAATATTGGTTGATGTAATTCCAAAGATAACTTTAGGAGATTAGGTCTGGACCCTAACATTGCATGCCTACGGCATTTTGATAAAACAATAATACAGATATCACAATAATCAAAATAGAGCTGAAAATAAAATGGTTGGTAGGTACTTAGCCATAATAATAATAAAAATAAGACCTCTGTGTCAGTTTCGGCTCTACTAATGCCTGTAAAGGTTCCAGGTAAGCCTGAGATTTAAGTGAATAAAGGGAAATAATAATAATAGGTAATAGTAATTTATTTAATACAGGCAACACATTAAAGTAAATATACAAATTCAGGGCACATCATAGGATAAATACCTATGATGTGCCCTTGAGGCACAACATAGGATTTGTGAGGATGGATGTTTGTTACTCTTTCACGCAAAAACTACTGAATGGATTTTGATGAAACTTTACAATAATATAGCATAAACATCATAATAATACACAGGTTACATTTTGTTTGGGTACCATGCGGGTGAAGCCATGGGCAGAGGCTAGTAATTATCTAAAATTAAGACTAAGATAACTAGCATGATGTAGCTGTTGTGTGTGGGAGCAACTGGGTTTGGTAACATTGTTACCAAACGGACCCCAAAAATGTTGATAGTTGTACTTTTATAATAAGTAGGTACACTTACTTAAGACCACAAGTCTTAGGTTTATTTGTTTTAGGTTAATGTAAGTAACTTGTTATTGTTTACATTAATTTAGACTTAGCCAAATGTAAGTATTTGCAAATATTTGTTCCGGGTGTTCTGAGTATTTTCTATGTGTAATAAAAATATCTATCTATGTAATGTATTGTATTAAGTATATCAGTCATCTAGTACCCATAACACAAGCTCTGCTTAGCTTGGGGCTAGATGATGCTGTGTGGATTGTCCAGCATTATTTATTTATTTTATTTAAGTATGTATGTAAATTTCCTACTATAAATTAAACAAGATTAATTGAAATATTTTTCTTATCCTAGTATCTTTATTTTCATTTTCACTTACCAGCACTGCAATAAGTAAAGTTTTCATAGTAGCATTTTTTGTTTTCATAGTCAAAAACTATGAGGCTATGATTAATCAACTTCATGAATTGATATAGTAGGATAACTTTGTTTCACAATATAACTAGTATGTGTCTCAGCTATCAGGGAGTGCAGCTAGGAACATACTCGTTGCCCTGGCTCACAAGATATTTTTGATGAAAAGGAAGGTTGAGAAGTAGGGTGGGATATTCTAGATTCTTAGCTATTGTAACTACTTAGCAAAAAGTTTAAAAAGTTGAAGTCAACAAAAGTAAACAAAGTTATGCATTATTTACAAATAGGTAGGTACTCACCAGACCACTCCGAAAGCGCCGTATCCGATGGGCCGGTCGGGCTGCACATCTGTGGGGATGGCCGGCGCCTGGTAGTAGGGCGCCGCCGCCGCCAGGATAGCCCCCTGGGGCGTACTCTGCGCTCCGCCCTGCATCAGTGACATCGACACACTCATGGAGACGCGAGAGTGCCGCGCGGGGCCGCTTACAGCCGCCATCCAACCGCTCCGCAGTCGGCGGCGGGCCGTCACCGCACACTCCTCGGCATCACACGCCGACCTCAACAGACTGATCACCACGAGTCTTCCGCTTCCGTGGGACACGCGACAATATCACCGATTACTTCTTTATTATTCATGCTCGCTCGACTCGACTTTGCGGGAATTCACTGAACACACGAAACGCCGGGATTAAACTATTGATCGCGCACCCAAACTTTGACAAAAGTTATGAATTTTCAAATGTTGTAGTAGCTTGTTATTGTCTTCGGACGCGGCTTCCTCCTGGACAAAGGATGAGACCGTGAAATTTACGACAAAGAAGCAGCGCACGGACGGCCGCTCACCACGAAAATCGAGCGAAACTGGCGGCGCGCGGGAAAGGGGCAAGGAGGGCGGGGGCAGGAGCAAGCAGGCAAGTGTGCGCGGGACGAAGCACCGCTCCGTTCCGTTCGTTTAGCAAGGGACGCGAGGGACCAGACAAGGGTTAGCTAGAGGGCTAAGGACGACGCCTTTATGAGAGAACGAGAAACCACATAACGACAAAGTACGGACAGCAGCGATGAGCAAATTTTTTATAATCTGTGGGCGATGCGATGATATGACATGACATATACGTTAGCATCTTAGTAGTCTGTGCTGTGGCATCCTGCTAGAAATAGTCTAGGATTGGCGATGACGCGACGCATGAACAGCTGGCTGGAACAATACAAAACAATTTTTCATCTGTGAGCTGGTAAACGTTGTTTAGAGGTGTTCCTAATGCATTAAAATCCCTCCCTAGTAAGTCTGTAGTATTCCTCCACTAAGCTGATTAGGACCATGCGTTGCCTAGGACGGATGGGACTCTGGTTTAGTTGGTACCGGTCGTATTATTATGATTGTAATGTTTGATTACTTCAAGCTACTACGTCCTTTTTTTATTTTATTTTTTCTTCAACTCTTGGCGTTGCCACTTTCGGCATTTGCCATTTTCTAGCGGTGGTGCGGTTTAGGTAACTTAATTAAAACTTAATAATTTTTTTAATTAAAAGTTAGGGAAACATTACAAATATTTATAAATTTAAACGATACGGATATTAAAAGGATTAGGATAATGATCAGCGGAGTTTATGAATATAATATATTACAGGTTAATATTATTAATGTACTACGTACTAATCTCTTTGATTCGTTTTTCTAGCCCATATTAGTTAGGTATGTTCTAACCAAAGAGATTTTAATAAGTACAGTTTACTAATCTACTGAGAAAATTTGATAACGTTGGAAAAAAATTGCTCAAGGATCAAGACTCATTTTCTCCTAACTGAATGTGCGACCTGGCGACCTGAATGTGCCAACAACTGTCAAACAGGGTATAACTGACAATTTCAAATCCTATTCCAAACGTAAGCTGGCCAGTAACGTCATGAATAACCAAAACATTTATAAGGATAAAGAGGGCAGACCTTATTCAGTTCAAATAAATGGATTTGCCACTAGGCTTATTCCATCCGTCAGTCTATCAGTGAACAATATCTACACCAAACTTTAGGTCAATCCCCAGAATGCAAGAAAAAGAGATAAAAATACACAGCATTTTAGCTTTTTCATTGAGTGCTCAAGCTAGAGCAGTACCAATAGTTTAGTCGAGTTTTGTCTCTTTCCAATAAATGCCAGTTGAAAGAACATAAAAAAAAACGCTGAAAAGTCATACTTAGGTAGGTAGTTTACAATTAATTTTTGCCTTTACACATGTTTTCGCCATTTTGTGTAATTAACTCAGTAAAAAAACAGATGTTTACTCCAAATATTTTTTCAAATGAACGCTTAAAAATAGTGCCCAAACAATAATGTTGAGGGTTATCGAGTTAATTGAAATAAATCTGCCAAAAAAATATCAAACTGGAGGAGTAGGCAGAGCCCACAGATTTCCACTTGCTACGATCCTGGCAATTCTTCTTACAAACTCAGTCGTTTAGTATTATAGCATATTAATATGAGCACAGATATTATAATACAGTATGAGTTACGAAGTAAACTCTTTTTTAAATGTATGTGTAGGTCCGTCCTACCTACACATAAATTATGATCATTTATTTAAAAATGGTCAAGTACCTACTACCTACAAGACAGATGGCATTATGACCAAAGCTTTGTTTATAATTCCATCTGTCTCTGCCTTTGCAAAGGCAGAGCAGATTTCAAACTATATCTCTTCATCCCGCTGTTTCGAACTCTTAAAAATCGTACAAATACTTATTCGGTCACGTGTCACCCTTACGAAAGGGTAGAAAAGGGGTTCAATAGCCCACAACGAAAACCAACCATTGATGCATTATTTTTTAAGGTTGTTCAAAGTTGACAGTAAGGAACCTACGGTAGGTACTATTTTTATGAGTAGGTAGGTACTTATTATTATTTCTGAACTATGAAGAGCAAGAAAAGAGCAAGACAGAACTTTATTTAAAAAAAATATAGGTTCTTACAAATAGGTACGTCATATTGAAATAACAATATGACGTACCTACCTGTTCCTACCATCGATTCTATTCAATTTTTCAAGTTTTGAAAAATAGAATAGAATCGATTCTATTCTATTTTTCAAGTTTTGAAAAATAGAATAGAATCGATGTAGCTAGGTACTATTTTAGATAGATACTAGATTATAAAAAAACTGGACCAATTCTCCAACTGCAAATGTAAGTGGTAATCCTTGAAAAATATTATTTCGCAAATATGCGTAGAAATATTGTCATTCACTTCACTTCTTGATTAAAGTGAATATTGCTTGTGTAAAATATTGTCCTTAAGTACTTAGGTACTTTCGAAAAAACGGGTAGGCTATATCAGGGACGCAGCCGCAGTACTCCCAACGTGTAACGTCGCGACATATGCACTACCGAGTAATGTGTACCTATGTAGTAGTAGGGGCCAAAAATTAAGAGCTATCATCATTGATTTATTATATACTAGCGTAATCTATGGCTATATAGCTCAACCACAAACAAATTCGTTCCAGCAAAAACTTAATTTCTTGAATTAACTTATTCGCTGCTTAGCACTCAAATTAGCGAGAAACCGCATTTTTTTGCTGCAGTAACGCACACCCGAGTAATGGCTTCTATCAATTTCATCTAAATAATGGTGATAATGGTGATATAATGGTGGCTAATATATATATATTTTTTATTTTCAGGCCCATCAAGGGTTTTTGATTTATTAGATAATAAAAATATGTAGTCAAATAAAACACGAAATTAATAAATATCAATAATATTTATCACAGAGAATCACATGGTGTTATGAACATCATTTACGTGGCTAGTATAAAATATCATAATGATTCATTTCACAGAACAAAATAAATTAGGAATTAGTTTCGGACACACTAATAGATAAGTATTTGGAAGAAAGTGTAGAAGCTTGAAAATACTTTGAAAATTGCACTAAAATAACATTTATTTATGTAACATTATAATTACATGCTGGAGGTCGCAGTATTAAGCTGAAGCTTAAATAGAATCAATAATTTGTAGGGAATTAAACTTATGTGAACCGGTTCATCAGTTTCTTTTAAAATTTTACGAGACACTAATTATGAAGACACATAAGCCATGCAAAAGTATTCGAATAAAAAAGTTGCGGTGAAATATCGTCAATTTGGCACTGAGGTGTATCCGTATTATGTAAATACAGACCAATATTTTTCTGCGCCCCTGACGAAATAGTAAAAATAATGACAACCTTAGTGTGGATATACCTTAAAGCGCCTCTTCACTAGCGACTAATTGCTTAATGTAAGACAAATCGCTCACCCCGCCTTTGCGATAAATTGCATGCGGTAGATTGCAATAATGAAAGAGACTTAAGTTTAACTCTAAGCACATGAGCTAGTAATTCGTATGGTGAGAATGAAAAGAAACTCAAATTACCATTCCATTACATGTTTCAGCTTAATACTCTTGGGACATCCAGCTATGTTAAACTAGATCAAATACAACACATAGTGACTAATGATTAAGATGACGAATAAAATTAATTTGTGATAATACAAACACTTACCTACATATTTAATACATTTTTTACATTATAGAGTAAATGAAATGCTGTTGAATTTGGTTTCCACAAGCGTTTTGGAATAATAAAAAAAAAATTCAATCAATTTATAATTTTCGTTGAGAGGTTTTCTTTTTCACCTGTTTCCCGACCTGGTTAGTTCCCTTATTCTAACCAGAAGGCGCTGCATGCTAGGGATCGTAAAGGCCATAATATACAACACATTTTTCAAATCTTTCAACCTTTTGAGGTTTGAGATGGCGCCTGTACAAGGCGCCATCTCAAACCTTTCATTAAGAAAAAATTGCCACTATTGTCTGTATACTGAAAAATCAGCAGCGCACTAGTTATCGTTTACGCCCATTAATTTGGGAACAACAACATACAGATTACGAAGTGCGAAAACAGCACTGAGTTTTCTGAGGATACCGCTGTAAGTGCGTTTGGAACATTCCTAATTTCCAAAGACACAAATACTGTCATAAAAAATGTATTCGCGTAGGATAAAAATTTAGGTGCAATACTACATAAAAATTATGGTGAACTTGTGACAAACTTTTGACTCGAAAATATTTGAATGGAAGTAATGTACTTCGGAATAATAGCTGTACTCATAAAAACGTTTACAAACACTAGATAAATTCTTCACTCCCATTATAATCTATCCCGTTCACAACACACCAGAGGCTAGTCTTTTAAGTATTGGAAATTTGGAGGACCGCTAGTGTGCGCGGTTGCTGACCGCGCACACTAGCGGTCCTCGGGTGGCACTGGCGGCGACACTAACTTCGTTGAATAAAATTGCCAAATATTTCAGATCTTCCTCACAGACCAATCATTACAACTAGTTATGTGCTATCCCAAATATTAGTTCCTTTAGACACAACTTGGCAGAACTAGTTTTGCTATAAATAAATAAATAAATAATACTGGACATTTTCACACAGCATCATCTAGCCCCAAAGTAAGCAGAGCTTGTGTTATGGGAACTACATGACTGATAAACTACTTATATACATAAGTAGTATAACAGTATCTATAATTGTCACTTACATAGAAATGGTTCATATGACATCACCCTTTCTGGGGTGGTCATTAAAAAATAACAATCTAACCTATCTGAGTCGAATCTGCCCAGGAAGGATTTTTTAGTTGTGCCAAGTTGTGTCAAACGGAACTAATATTTGGGCAGGTATTCCGATGACACATCGAGTTGTACATACTGATTGGTCCGTGAGGAACTTAAATATTTGACTAAAGATACCAATTGATGACTAACTACTAGTGAAAATAATGTTTCAATAAACGGCGCCGCCCTTTTGAGGTTAATCCTCAGACGCCCCAAGCCAGGTCAATAGACTGCCTACACTTTATCGGTGCCCCCAATCCTGGGTTCATTAAATGTCCGCTCGCCAATGAAATGCCTGTTTTCATGCGCCTGTCTATTGGCCTACCTCCGCTTTTGGCGTGTTGTGAATCAGGATGGCCACATTATTGTCTATTTACACGTACAATGTAATATTGGACTGGATTTATACAATCCGATTCTCCATCCTTAACCTAACATATATCGTAGGAGATCTAGCATTAACACACTTTTCCGGCCCGGGAGCTGGTGATAACTTTCTAACGTATAGTATCAGAGGATCGTTGTGCCGAAACATACATACTCCTAAACATATCTACTTATACCATAAATACGAAATTATGGATGATTGTTTCAATGTTGGTTATCAATAAGCTTCGTCACGGCTGAACCAAACCAAAGATATTATAATACAAGAACAAACTCAGGTAATTGCTAAGGAAATGTTTTGAGAACGGAAATAATTTTGCTAGCGTTTGTCTTATCAATGTTAGTTGAAAATGCTGTTCCCAACCCCGCAAAGTACTTCAGTTTTGTCTAACGGCAGAAAATCATCACCAGAAACCAAGCACGAATGATCCACGAAAACGTTACGTTAGTGATACAATAGTAGGTATAATGATAAGAAGGCCAGCGTTGCTTATAATTAAACTGGCTAATATTTGACGATAACGTAACAATCATACGAAATTATAAATATTTCGTTTATAATATTTACACAGATTTCTCAATACCAAAGCTCCAGAAATATCGGTAACACGGTAACAAACTGGTTAATTTTTACTCACACAATTCTTATTAACTCCCAAAACTCTTGTTAACTTAAATAATTCGTGCTTGGTCCTTAATCCTGAAGGCAGTTAGAAAACATGTAATGATTCGTATATACAGGGCGTCCCAAGACTATGCGACATGAAGGGAAAGTACCTTAAATATTGTAGATAGGATATTTAGCTGAAAGAAGACTTTATTTTATTTTTAAAAGTTGGTAATACTGCATTCAAAGATTTTCTAAAAATAATTTGCTTTGTCTGGTAATCGAACCGACTCAAATGTGAAAAAAACACCCCGTATTTTTATGATGCCAATGCCAAAAGAATTGTCAAAAAATAATAATTCCTCTTAAGTAACATAGTGTCTTAAAAGAAAGGAATAACGTAAAATTATCATTTTAATAAAAAAAAAACCTTAAAACTGCCGAATTGCCGATTGAGTATTTTTTGTCAATTAATTAATTAAATGCTCAAAATGTGATCCTTCTCGTCTTACGCAAATTGACAATCTTTCGCTGCCTGTTGATTATCATATTATGGTGAATACTGAATACGTGCAAGTGAATGAAGACTAAACAGATAAAAATCCGAAAAACAAACGCTCTCACAAATTGTTCCATCTTCAAATTTAAGAACAACATTATTTTTCTTTTAAATTTGCCTTCTGTCTAGCTTAAAGAGGATGCATTCAAATAATAAATTTTTATCATTTTATCTGCACTTGCATTTATAATAAGGAAAACTGTGCCAGGAAGTCATTTATTAAGTGGATACTTATTTGCGAATACCTAATCAAAGCTATCTATGGAATAATAATATCGTTATTTTTCGAAAATCGTCGTCGGTAATAAAAAATTTTGAAATTTTAATTAAACATTTTACGTTATTCCTTTCTTTTGAGATACTATGTTACTAAAGAGGATTTTTTTGTCTATTCTTTCGATTGTCATCATAAAAATACGGAGTGTTTTTTTCAGATTTGAGCCGGTTCGATTCCCAGATGAAGCAAGTAATTGTTGGAAATTTTTGAATGCAGCATTACTAATTTTTAGAAATAAAATAAAGTCATATTTCAGCAAAATATCCTATCTACAATATTTAAGGTACTTTCCCTTCATGTCGCATAGTTTTGGGACGCTCTGTATATAATTTCATATAATTAGGCGTTTTGATTGTATAAAATTACTCGTATATGCACACAGAATACAATTAGATTCGTGATAGCGACACCGAACTAAATAAAATATAATTTACATACCACATACTATATTTTTACAATAACTACCTACTGCATCCGTCGTTTCATTAAAGTATGAGGTTGACATAACCTATCGGAATGTGATTACACTTCACTTCGATAGCATAGGCACACCCTCGATACAATATATGAAACAAACGCGTCGTCCTACCTCACCTCTTGGAGTCGGGCGGACATTTTGTACACATTTAGTAGTACACAGTATGTGTGCAACGTATGTATGCTGGGTGAGTAACTCGGCTCGGCAGGAGGGGGTAAGTGGTCATTCTAGTTCTATGCTAGTTCTATTATGTATTCTGGATGTCAGCCCCATAATATTTGGACTTTTCTATAAGCGATATCGTTAATCGCAAGATAGAATCTTACTAAGTCAACCCCCTCTGACTGGATTATCTATGTACGCACAATTCCGCTTTGGCCGAGTAACCGGGATCGATGCCCACTGCGGGTCAAATGTTTGCATGATATGTGCCCCTTGTCTGGGTGTTTGATAGGCATTCGCAGTTCAAAACCGCGCCACGGCACAAGGCATCCTAGTGAAGGGACAGAACATTCTATGTCTGAAGGGTATTAAGATGTTCAACCGACAGAAATATTCATTAATTTGAGTTATTTATTGATTTAGCTGTTGTGTTCTTGAACTGCTCTTTTGACAGTACATTTTTAATCTTTTCAGCTATAAATGTCCGTACTTTTCATACTTAGACAATTTCAACAATGATGTTATCCATAAATTACAGTTCTGTTCATAGCCTTAACCATGTCCGGCTTGGTATACTTTAACCCTTGGTTTACTTAGCACAGATCTGGTCGAGAAAATCGATTCTCTATAGTGTCTGAAATCCCAGCAGTACTAAGATTAAACTGCGATCAGTCGTTCTTCAGCTCATACGAACTGAGATGTCCCAAGACCCTTACGAAAGTTCGAATCCAGTGTTACTGTTGACAGCGTAGCGTAACTTGTCGCGCAGAGTGCTGCGCTTTTGATAGTTGGGCAGTTTCAGCAGATTGAAGCAGGTCGAGGAGGTCGGCAGCCGGTGGAGGGGGTCCTTCTTGCGGATTGTGAAGAAGCCACGGATGACGCTCCCTGTAAGGCATATTATATTAGCTCTGTTTATTGATGTAAACAGAGATGATTAAGAGGAAAGAGATTCACTGAGATCCAGGCTCGTGTTCTAAAACAAATGCGAGATAGATTTAAACTCAAGTAAGACAGGTTCAGACTCAATTTTCAATTTTCCATTATGTGTTTAGCATCATTTTTTTATTTGTTTAAATAAACTATCTATATTGTATCATGAAATATAATTATTTTTTATGTCATTTATTTATTTTTTATCTCAGCTGAAAATTCGTTTTCAGCACATGCTGAGCTCAGGGCTTTTTATAGGAACCTGTACATAGCAGCATTCTGCATAAACTTGTACACTGCCGTCCTAAAATTTCGTCCCATCCTGCTACACCTGTATAAGTGTTTGTATACCTATGTGTTATTTGTCGTTGTTATGTGCTGTTCTGATGAATAAATGTTTTTTCTTTCTTTATTAAAAATGTGTATCACTTTTGTGTGTGCAAGGTTTTTTTAACAAAATTTCAAAAATACCTGTGTTTGCGCTTCTTAACTTGAATTTTTTCCGTGGTACTAGCGGTGGATGGATCTCCATCAACAACTAGCGGGAACGGAATCACAGAAGTCGGACTGTGACTATTTTTAATATTTATAAAAAAACAATGGGTTTCCAAAACAAACAGCTACCAATTCGTTAAAAGACGAGCGAAGCAAGCTGGTCAATTTTAGATTTGATGGTCCGATAGTTAATCAAGAATCTTCTCTTTAAGATAGAGGAAACAAAGTAACCAACCTATGGTATCTCCCGTGTCCTCATCATCACCGACTTCGACGCACCGTATCGAGAATGGAGGCTTCAGATGCGCGAATCCAAGCACCGGCGGCTTGGAGCACGAAGTAACGAACTGTAAATTACAATCAGTATATAAACAATGATTATTTAGTTTTGTGTTGTTTTTTTTTAATGTCACCCACACTTTTTTAATGTAACGCGGTAATTCTTGTAATATCCCTTATAATACAAGAATTACCGCCGAGTTGCATTTCCGGGATATTATCTATATCCCGAAAATTCAACTCGGCGGTTAAGGTTGAATTTTTCGGATATTATAAATTCTTCTGACCAAATTGGAGACATTCTAGAGAAAGGCCAGGTCAGAAGTACACTAAACCGCCGAGCTTGTATGAAGAATGTGATGAGGATGAATGAAGCGAAAGAGGTATGCCAGGGCCTCTACTCCGTAAAACGATATCGACATTATCGTTACGTTACGACAGTGCTCCGAATTATTCGGCCGTACCCTACTCTTAAAAATGTTCGCAATCTTTGTCGTCTGTCGAAAGCATAGACAATATGTATCGAATCTTCGGAACGAATGATAGGAAAATCTAAAGGCTTGGATAATAGACGTTTAGCCTAAAGCCTTTAGCTTGACTGTTTATGTCACTTTTTTTGGTAAAGTGATAACAATTCTAAATGAAAGTAAAAGAAGTGACAACGTCAAACGTCAAATCAACAAACCCGCCTATTATTTGAAATTCTTGTCGCAACTAGCCACAGAAGCCATGATTAAGAAGTTGAAGTTGAAGCAAAACGTCGGTGTGAATATTCAAATTCGTTTATTAAAAAGATACTAGTACACAGCATTAAAGTTTAAAGCACTATTTTAACAACAATTTTATTTTTTATTATTAAAAAAGAAATAAAAATAATGAAGTTAAAAAAAAATACAAGTTTACCTTCAAACAAACTTTTAATAAGTTTATAATTTCCGATGAAATTATAATCAGGAATTTTGTTCAGATCTAACTGATCCCTTGTCACTTTAAAATGTCGTTTTTGTAAAGCCTTTTCCTCGCGGATGGCTGCCATGGCAAGCATAAATCTCGCCATTATTCCAAAACAAGAGGCAAATAAAGAGTCCGTAGTGCAGCAGGCCGAGGTCAAATGAAAAGAATGCAGAGAGTCCAGTAGGCAGCAGGGCTCGAAGGCATAAAAGATTCGGAGTCCGGTAAACGAAATAGAGATGATTTCATCAGAAAACACAACAATATAACCCGAAACTATAACGCGCACGATAGCATCAAGGGCATCGTTGATAAGTTCGTCAATTGACATTTGTTTCATTGTCAAATTCAAATTATCGTATCGTTTTTAGTGATGCCGGAGTGGGGTTACGACATCGATTGTCAAAAGTAATGTCGGTCGTTTCTTCGTTCAAATGATAGTCGAAACGATGTAACGTAGAGTAGGTTTAGCACGATAATTGAAGCGATATATCGTTTATCGGTTTGTAGAGTAGACCCCCAGGATCGAAGCAAATGGAAATCCTTGGTCTCTACCTACCCCTCCGGGAAACAGGCGTGACTATATGTATGTATGTATAAATTCTTCAAATCAGGAACGAAGAATTTATGGAACGAGTACCATTGTACTCGTTCCCGATTTGAAGAATTTGTACATGTACAATGGTACCAAAACAATCAGACCAAAAACAAATATCTGCAGGATATACAAACTGTTCCGCAGTATGAATCTAACCCCAAACAAAAAGTTTGCATGTTTTTTCTGCAGATATTCTTTTCGGTTCTGAGTGTACTCGTAGTTTCTGATAACCACGACACGGTATATCCTAGTTTGGGGTTAGGTGATATGTTCCGGTTGGGTGCTTATTTATTTTACTAGTGCCCTGGCCACCCTCGGCCACCAGCCCACCGCGTCGCATCACCCGTCCGAGCTAATACTTCTTTTTCTCGGTCGTAGCATGATGTTACATATAAATAGCCTATAAACTTCCTCATGTTTTTTTTTATCTTTATTTATTTATAGAGGGTTTGTTCACAATTTGAACATGCCACCCTCGAGTGATCTCCTCATGAATTGGCCTATCAAATGCAAAAATATTTTTTCATATCCGACTGGTAGTTCCAGAGATAAGCGCGTTACAAGAAAAAAAAAACACTACAGCTTTATTAGTATTAGCTGTGCCACGGTACCGTGTAAAGCCAAAACACTGTATCTTTAGTTACACTGTATATTAAGTTACAGTGTTTTGCCTTAACAGGGCTGCTCGGCCCTCGGCTCCCGACCGACCCACCGCGTCGTATCGCCCGTAGCCGTAGCGTGATGCCAAACAGCCTGTATCCTTTCTCATGAAGATAAGATAAGATATATCTTTATGGTACACCAGTAAATACAAAATAAACACGAAAAATAAATTAAAATAACACCTAGTGCTACAAATGAATTGAGCTATCAAATGCAAAAATATGTTTTCAAATCTGACTGATAGTTCCAGAGCTTAGCGCGTACAAACAAATTCTTCAACTTTATTATTAAGATAGATAGATTAGCCGTTGCTACCTTGAGGAACATGGCTCGCTCCTGCTCTGTGAAGTCGCGCTGCAAAACGTCCCAGAGCCAGCAAACAACGCGGTGGGAATCGTGGAAGCCGCCGTAGTACTGCGTGTGGCGCCGCAAGTCGCGCAGGTCCAGAGGCACGTTGTCACCGCTTATGAGCCTTTGAAGCTGTACAGAATAAACTTTTACAGGAAAAAAATAAAAACAGACTTGAAATAAAGGGAAGTTGATAAAAAGTCCAATATAATATATCATCCCCCATTTTCTCAACCTTAGGAGTGGGATTTTTTCATAGAATTTATATGGGACCACCCTTAAAGTAATAAATAATTAAAATTATCTATAACCTTCCTCAAGAATGGGCTATCTATTCTAAAATAATGATAATGTGAAGCGCGGCCTAGCTAACTACGGTACGCTAGCGCCATCTCTTGTCAAATCGACGCACTACTTGTTACCGCCCTCTAGTATCGACTGGCACTAACCGCGCTAGTAAAAGAATGTAGTTTCTGAAATGGTTGAAGCGGTACGAGACGGGGCAAGGCGGAGCGAGACAGCGTGCAATGCCACGCCCATTTTCGGATATGTTCCGGAAAACGCTTTATGGGATATATAAGCGCCCCAGACGAGAGGTAGCGACAGTTTCCTTTCGACTTTTGAAAGAGAATTACTTGAATTGATAAATAAGCGATATCTAATGACTAGTGAAGTGACAGTTGTGCTAGTGTTGTAAGAAGTGATACAGTGATTTTGTTTTAATTGTGTTACTTGTTTTAGTTGTCATTTTTAAAGAGTGATTTACTAATACAGTGTAAATTTTGGTGTTTAATTGGACTTAATTATTTTATCCCGAACCCTAACTCGTAACAATAATTACCAGTTTGTCTGGTAGTTCGAGATTAGCGCGTTCAAATAAAAAAACATTTGAATATTATCATTAATAAAAAATAAAGTACTATTATTAGTAAAAATAAAGTATAGATTATAACTGCTTACCTCAGGCGTAGAGAACAGGGAAAGCCATTCCGGATTAATTATAGTTCTGAATCCCTTGATGAAAGCGTTCGTTTGGTCTTTGATTTGCGTGTGCATTCTGAAGTGCGCCATTAGATGTATGTAGTTTATCCTGAAAAGTTAAACATCGTGTTTATTCCTGTTTTATGTTATGCTTGGGTGGGCAAGCTTTTTGAAATTAGTAAAAAAATATTACTTATTTTTTTTTGATATATTTCACCATTCGTTATCATGACTGGTTAGTTTTACTTCTTTCTGACTGAATAATAAGTTTAATAAAAGGTTTTTTTAACTGTGTCTGCTGAGACATTAGAACAACTCTCAAGCAAGACAAGCGAGTAAAACAGCTGATTTAAGGAGGTTGTAGGTAAAAATACTTCAGAAACGTAGGTATCGAAAGATGAATAATTATTTTGTGTTCCAAACAGCCATTTGAAAACTTGTGTTGTTGTTGTTTTTTTAAACGTTTGTGTGTGTGTGTTTGTGCGAGAGTAGACCTTACTTATTTTCGTTTGTAACTGGAATAGCTTTTCCGCCCGGGACTAGCTCGTGTGTGACGATTTCTCCCAATCGCTCTTCGTCGATTGAAAAAGTAAGTTCTAGTGATGACACGTCTCCCTGGAACCAAACAAATATGCACACATAAAAATAACAACACAAAAACACGATGAGAACACATAATGAGAAGATACTCGTAAATTTATTATACAAAGGTATAATCAAACACATGATTAAATTAAAATGGACGAAGTTTTTTTTGTTGTGTGTAGTATTTACCTGGAAATGTTTGATGTAGGTAAGACTTCGGTAGAGGTCACGGTCTAGCGAGGGTAGTTCGTCGATCCAACTGTAAAGCGCCTGCTGCGTCTGCCCCAGCACTTGGCTCAGGAAGAAGGATGCAAACGGGACATCCACCACAATACCCTGAATAACAGAAAACAAGTTATGACGACTTGGATGGCGCGGCGGGTAATTCGAGCCGAGCTGACTGCCGCGCAAGAGATGCTGGTTAGATTCCCGCTGTGGGACAAATGTATTGTGACGTGCGTGGCTTACTAAATTACAATACGCTAGCGCCTTCTTTTATCAAATGGACGTACTACTTATTCTACCGCCATCTAGTATAGTCTGGCATTAATCGCGCTAGTAAAAGGTGGTAGTTTCTCGAATGTTTTAGGCACAAGGCAGCGTGCAGGCCACGCCCTTTACGAGAATGTTCCGGAAGAAACGCCTTATGGGATATATAAGCGCCCCGAGCGAGTAGTACCAACAGTTCTATTCAAGACTTTTGAAAGTGAATCACTTGAAGTGGTAAATAAGCGATACCCAGTGACTAGTGAAGTGACAGTGGTGCTAGTGTTGTAACACTATATTGGGGTTTTGATTTAATTTTGTAGTTTCGTTGTGTTCTTTGTTCTGTTGCCATTTTTATAGTGTAATTTTACTTATATAGTGTTAATTTTGATGTTTAATTGGACTTAATTATTGTATCCCGAACCCTAGCTTGTAACTGTATATATGTTCTAAATGTTTCGCGTCTGGGTATTGTGGTACCACGGTATTCATTATTCCTGATACTAACGAGGGACGCGTTTAAAAACCTATCTTAAAGAAAGGGATGATCCCATACATAACAAAGACAAAACTATTTAAGTAGGACCGAATATCACGAAGTAATCGACGAACTATACATAAAAAATCATAGCTTCATGATTTTTAATCAAAGAGTTGAAAAACGCTTGTTTTGAATATGGTTAAGAATGGGTACAGTGGTAGTACTCTCCCGAGTGAAAAAATCACAAACCAAGCATTTATATGTAAACACTTTTACTTATATGAGACCTAGTGCGGGGAACAGAGCTCATAAAAGTACATTAAATCAACATACCCTGAACTATACTGTATTGTTAAATACATATATAACCACTGTACCTACCAGATGCTGCTCGAACATCTGTTATAGATATTTAAAAGGTCCACACCATTGTTTGTGACTTAATAAACTTAATGTTAACTAAAAACGGGATAATTGCAATGATTTATGAGTTTGAATGTTTCCCGACATTTCAGTACAGTTGGCAAAGAGTGAGAAAGAGGGTAGATCGATTCGTCTGCCAGTGACATCCACCCACAAAGACTTCAGTTCCTCCCGTGTCCATGGTACATGCAATTGCGCCGAAATATTAAACTTACAAATCATGGTAAAAATCCCGTTTCTTGTATAGTATAAGAAATGTAATGTCAAAAACCCGACTTCCTAACGTGCTTACGTTATTTTGCTCACTCGGGATGACACTCACTTGAATAAAAAACATAAGTAAAATAGCCCATAAAAATTTTCGGCTCGTCGTGATTCCATGAGATTATGATGTCTTTTTGAGTTTTACGGGAAAAGTAGCAATCCCTCAGAAATAAAACTTTTATGGAATTTCTTCGAAATCGTATAAATCTTTATACAACCACAAAAGAATCATAGAAAACGGTTAACAATTGACGAAAATATCAAGACACAAGCATTATATACACACAACTGAATTAAGAACTTCCTTTTTTAACCACGATAGTTTCAAAAGTAAAAGAAAACTTAATTTATAATTAAAAAAAGCCTAAATGTAAATGGCATTCAGAGCTTACCTCATAGACTGCTTTGCCCAGCATTCTGCCAATGAACTCAAACAGTTGCAAATGGTTCTCTTGGAGGCAGGAGGTCGGTGCCGGATACAGCCGCTCCTCACTCGTCGCACGGAACAAGTTCAGGGATGGATCGAACACGCGTTTTATCGTTTCCTCGAGAAATTCTGTAAAATATATAGCAAACGTTTTTTTTTAAATATTCTACAGGTACTTTGAAATTTTACTGAAAACAAAAATCCTATCAAATATACTCCAATTGCTGAAAGGACATGTTCGATCCTGTTAGAAAACGCAATTTTAGGCATTGGATTTCTTTGGTTTTGACCGGTTTTAGAAGTAGTTTAACAGTAGTGTAGTTCCCATAACCGCTCTGATTTATTTGGGGCTAGATGATGCTGTGAGTACAAAGAGAATCAAAAAATTTGGTCATTTGGACGAATCCGTTGTTCGCCAGCACCTCAATAATATTAATTGTACCTTTAAAGACTCCGTCCTGATCGATCCCCGCTTCGTCCAGCCCCTGCTCGTTGACAAAGCGCACTCGCACGCAGCCCTTCAACGCGCGAGGCGGCAGAGCTCCCAGCTGCCTGTACCCGTCCTCAACGAGCCGCGCTCGCCGCACCTGCACGAGCGTGGCCCGCGCCCCGCCGCCCCCGCCGCCGCCGCCCCCGCACGCTCGCTCCGTCAGCCCTAATACCACCTGCGCAACACAATCTCAACTAATACGATCGTTTATCCTGACCATCGAGCAGTTAACTCCCAGAGGCGTCATATTGAACCACTCTGTTCTGTCAACACATCCGTCTTTTAGGACTGATGTGTTGACAGCCTGCATTGTCATTGTCATTGTCATTGTGTCATGTTGCAATGACAATGACACCTGCTGCAATCACAAATTATTTTGACCAAGCACAGCAGGCGTGGCGGGACTAGCACGACAGTTGACAGAATTGTTTCCTAGCAAATTAACAAACATTGCGTCTCTGGAGGCTGTATACTCTATGATCCTGACTGACTGGCTGATCTATCAACGCGTATGGAACATAGCTTTATTTTATAACGCAAGGATCCGCTAAGGAATTAAAAAAAAAAACAAAAGGGAGGGGGGATGTAGAGTCTTTGTTCATGACAATTTGAATTACAGCTACTGAGCTTAAATAAATTATGACATGTATCTTTTGATTTAAGGGGGAAGAGGTAAAAGGTGGGTGAAAGTTTGTATGGGAATATCAGTTTTATTTTAAGACGACTCTACGCGTGCAGGCCGTAGGCAACAGCTAGTAATTGAATATATAGCGACAGCTCTCACCACATGATTTAACTACGTTACAACTGGCCAATCCCCACCGCGCCACCAAAGTCGTCAGCGTCTGAATAATAATTTGATGACCTCTGTGGCGCAGTGGGCGAAGGCCCGCCGCGCCTGAAACGCAGAAGGTTGCGGGTACGATTCCCGCCGCGGGACAAATGTTTGTATCTGCAATTATTTGTCTCGGGATCTGGGTGTTTTCTATGTATATGTACCTATGTACCTATTTTAAAAAGTATATAAGTAGTATATCATCAGTCATGTAGTTACCATAACACAAGCTCTGCTTACTTTGGGGCTAGATAAAGCTGAATGAAAAAAAAATCAGCATTAATTAATTATTTAATAACAGTTAAAATCTTACCTTCTCATCGGCTACAGCTCGCCTGAACAATCTGACTCGTTCTCCGTGAGCGATCATGTGTGGAGTTTTCTGTACAAGGACCTGTAATAAAAGTAGTTATTCTAATTTTTATTAATAACCCCAACAATCTCATACTAGGTATAACCGAAGCACCAATACTAACAATAATAATTATATTAAGTTGTGATTGAGAGTCCGAGGCGAGTCGCTGTGACCCCGCACAGGCTCAATAGAGACCTAGTGCGGGGAACAGACCTCATCAAGATACCTACATAACATTAAAATTATCATTCCATATCCTATCCTATTAATATTATAAACGCTAAAGTTTGCGAGGATGGATGTTTGTTACTCTTTAACGCAAAAATTACTGAACGGATTTTGATGAAACTTTACAGTAATATAGCTTATACATCAGAATAACACATAGGCTACTTTTTATCCGGGTACCACGCGGGCGAAGCCGTATGCAGAGTCTAGTTGTATATAACATCACTGTACCTACCATACCATTGTTTGAGATTTAATAATAAATTTATCTTTATTCTTTAACATAGTTTCTTTATATTTATTTTTTTAATTTAGTGGATCCCGGCTAGGATCATATCCGGCCGACTTTTTAAAACTCATTGAATGCAGTATTATAATGTATAGAGTTGTTTACCAGATGCGGCTTCTTTCCTTTCTCGAACTCATGTATGAATTGCGAGTCGCGTATGTCCCGCGCGAGCCAGTGGTTCGGTGGCGTGTAGGGACGTCGGCAGTCGCGCCGGTACAACACTAGCAGGAGCGTATGTAGGGATGCGAAAAGCTCGTTGTTTTGAATTGTTTTGAGATCTGAAAACAAAAAAAAAACTCAAGACTCGTGTTTTTTTGGCGAAGGCCCGTCTGAGACGCAGAAGGTTGCGGGTTCAATTCCCGCCGCGAGACAATGTTTGTATGATTAGCGAATATTTGTCTCGGGTCTGGGTGTTTTCAGATACACTACCTAGATACATTTTTTTTGTAAATACACACATTATTATACATAGAAAAAAACAAACATAGATTATTTTATATCCAGCATTTTTTTGACTGACACGGATGAATGAATGAATGCAAATACTTTATTACAAGCAAAATAACCAAATACAAGCAAATACCTTAATACAAGCAAAATAACCAAAACTTAAAAATAAAGGTACAATCAGCGGTATTATAGCTTAAAAGCGATGTCTTGCAGAAAACCTTTGGATGGAGAGGATTCTATGTGTTTTTGAGTATGGTCGGAATGGAGAAATCGTGTGCAGATTTAAAATCTTAATACTTTTTGGAAGCAAACAGGCATACATCCTTTCTAATGGTCAGCGATTGTTGTCGACTTATGACATTTACAACATCAAGCATTGCTAATGAGTTACCTGCCTTGAAGAACTTTAGATAGATAAATCATTATTTTGCAACTACTTATTTATTAGTACTTATTACATTTAATGAATAATGTAAATAAAAATAAATAAATAATCTTGGTCATTTTTCACACAGTATCATCTGGTCCCAAACTAAGCAGAGCTTGTATTATGGGAACTAAATGACTGATATACTACTTATATACTTTTTTTTGTAAATACATACAAATTATACGTTGAAAACACCAGACCCTAGACAAATATTTGCAGATATTTGTCCCGAGGCGGGAATCGAACGCGCAACCTTCTGCGTCTCAGACGGGCCTTCGTCCACTGCGCCACAGAGGTCGTCAATGTAATAATTACGTTGGCATTGATAATAATGATATTCGTAGGTAACGTATTTCTAGTTTTTAAGAATCTGGTGTCGAGACAAATACCAGACGCTTAGTTTTCAAATACCAAACGCTTAGTTTTCTTTTCACGCTAACGCAAATTTGTCAAGGTAAAACTTGGCAGCTGTCACATGTCATTTCCTCAACTAATGTCATTTCCATACAATTCAATCTTTCCGCAGGCGTCAACGTCAACAAAAAATGGCATTTGTCTCAGCCAGCCAGCTGTTAATAAGTAGGAACGTCTCTTTTGCACTTTTCGTTTCAAACTTATCAAGATAAACGATTTTTGATTTTTCGATTCTCAAGTACTCACTACAACTTTTTAATTGAAATTTTGAATTAAAAAGTTGTAGTGGTAATTGTAACGTAAGAATAAAACTTTACATACCCAACAGTTGTCCCATCACAGTTTTGTACACAAACATGTTGAGGAACAGCGACATGTTTATAAAGTCTTGCAGTTTGAACGGCTCTTGCTGCTCGTACATTTCCATATCGTCCAATATCCTGCGAATAAATAATAATATTGAGCATTGTTGACGATCTCTGTGGCGCAGTGGGCGAAGGCCCGCCTGAGACGCAGAAAGTTACGGATTCGATTACCGCCGCAGGACAAATATTTGTCTCGGGTCTAGGTATTTTATATGTATAATAAAAAAAATGCTGGACATTTTCACACAGCATCATCTAGCCCCAAACTAAGCAGAGCTTGTATTATGGGAACTACATGACTGATATACTGCTTACATACTTTTTTGTAAATAAATACGTATTATACATAGAAAACAAGACCCGAGACAAATATCTGCAGAATCGAACCTGCAACCTTCTGCGTCACAGATGGGCCTTCGCCCACTGCATCATAGAGGTCTTCATAATATGTATATACTAGCTTCAGCCCACGGCTTCGTCCGCGTGGTACTCGGATAAAAATAATAATAATCTCTGATGTATAAGCTATATTATTGTAAAGTTTCATCAAAATCCGTTCAGAAGTTTTTGCGTGAAAGAGGAGCAAACATCCTCACAAACTTTCACGTTTATAATATTAGTAGGATTATGTACAAAAAAAAATATATAAGTAATATACTTCCCATAACACAAGCACTGCTTACATTGGGGCTAGATGATGCTGTGTAAAATTGTACAGCATTATTTCTTATATTTAGTAAATCGAAAGGCTAATAACAGGTTTCTACATAAGTTTCAGCTTTGATAATGGAATGTATGTTGGGAACGAACAACAAACATGTTTATAACAATAACCTTCGTGGCCCGACAACACATGACATCCTCGGTGGCGCGACGGGCGAAGAGAGGGCTGAGATGCATGAGGTGCTGGTTCGATTCCCGCTGCGGGAATGTATGCGACTGGTGTTTATTTTTATTTATTTGTTTTATTACTTACATAGTTATATAGTTATATCATCGAGCAGTTAACCCCGAGAGGCGTCATATTGAGCCCCACTGTTCTGTCAACACATCAGTCTTTTATGACTGATGTTGGCTAACGCGGACATTGTCATTGTCATTGCGTCATGTTGCCTGCTGCGCTCTGATTGGTTGAAACTACAGTTTCGACCAATCAAAGCACAGCAGGCGTGGCGGGACTCGCACGACAGTTGACAGAATTGTTTCCTAACAAATTATCAAACATTGCGTCTCTTAGGGCTGTCTACTCTATGGGTTATATTGAATCAAGTATCAAGGCTAAGCCACTGGCAGAAGCTAGTACGGAACTTACGTAACATAATGCGTCATGCAATCCGCGAAAAGTATCAGCATCTGAAACTCGGGCGCGGACGTCTTCGAGTTAACAGCTAGGAGATCGAGGAAAGATTTCAGTCCACAATTTGGTCCCAAAGTGCAGAGAAACTGCCATAGCGAGTATAGTATCTCGTCTTGATTGCACAGCCCTAGCAAAAAAAAACTACTTGATTATCAGATTCAGATTACAATGTCATACAATCGCACCTGTTTCCTACCGATGGCGTAGGCAGTGAGCACGGATTTTTTACAATAGAATAGAATAAAAAATTGTTTATTACTTTATTTAAAAAGTAATAAACAATATTACTGTAAAGTTTCATTAAAATCCGTTCAGTAGTTTTTGCGTGAAAGAGTAACAAACATCCATCCTCACAAACTTTCGCGTTTATAATAGTATGATAATAATGCTCACCCGTTAAAATGTCAAGTTTCACTTGTGTCATGGTCTGCAGGGCGGTGTGATACATGGAACATATCAATGCCGCTTTGGTACTGTCCGGTGAGCCCAGCTTTCTAAAGTTCTTGCTGGCATTCGACCTGGAACCGAGAAATACATTTATTATTCCACTATTATATAAACGAACTTCATATTTTGTGTATAATACATCCGTACAATCGCTCCTAAACAGCTGTAGTATTTGATTTCCCGTGAAAAATCTCGCCAATAATATACTCACCCCTTTCTAACCCGTGTTTTCTTTCACACAGTCCATACATCGTTTCTTTGGTATACCTCTGCTCTTATTTCTATCCTAATTCATATTTAACATTCGTTACACTGTAATGTGGCAGGTCGCCTTGTATGTGTGAGATGGAATAGTATGCTACATTATGTCGGGAATTGGGAAACAACTAAAAACACGACTGTTCCGTAAAAAGACTCCAGGTCAAGCCAAGAACTTACGTAGATAACTTACATTATGCTGAATTAGCAACCTACCTAACCTGATCGATGATCGATCGAGAAATTAAGAGGCCTGCATTGGATGAATTGCCCATACAAACGTAATACCATAGTCATTTGTAATTAAAGCTTATTTCCACCATATCATGTTATTATTTGCATTCGAATAGTATTTATCTACGTACCTTGATATATATTTTTTCAAAATAATTACCTAAAATAATTAAATGTAAACAAATCGCATTTTGCACATTTTTACGTCATACATGACATGTTCTTATTTGTTTCGTATTAAAAACAACAATACCTTACGTATTGGTTGGGTACATAGATTATATTGTCTAGTTACAGGATACAGGATACACAATGTGAAAAATACAACAAGTTTTCATTCATCTTTTTTGGTATTACAGAACACCACCACATTTATAACAAATTCTGAACGGCTCATATTGCTACCGCGCAAGCACGGGCGGGCCTGCATCAGTAAAAAGAGATAGCTTTATTTTTGGACGCACTTTGAATTTAAGTTATGAGCGCTGTACGCCGGATCCTTAAGGCTCGAATTCATCGTCAAATAGAGGCTCCTCTGGGGCACTATTCAGGCGCTATGTGAAAATTCAAGCGCGAATTCAAATGCACCCTGTCATAAGGCGAATGCTGAGTGATGGATTTTGGGGGACTGTTCAACCCCCGACTATGAATTTTAGAGTAAGAGGTAGTTTAAGAGTTTCAACGTTACCTATTGGTTCTCGCTTCGATGGCTCGCCGGATGAAGGCAGCTGGGTTGCTGCTCTGAACTGGAGTGGAAGGCTGCGAAGGGCCAGCGCCTTCTTCAGTCACGCCACCGTCTACCATCTCTTTGATAGGTTGTGCCAGCAGTTTCTTCAGGAGCGGCGCTCCCCACAGTAGAGATAGCTGGGTGCGTATGTTACCTAAACAATATAATTAAAAATATAATCGTATTTTTTCAACTAAAAAATAAATCTGACTTCAAATAACGGGAAGTTGATAAAAGTACAAAATGAAATTTTATCCCTAAATTTTTTGGGACCACTTTAGAAGTATAACCCTTCCCTATAAAAAAAGAGTAATTAAAATCAGTTCACAATTGGCGAAGATATCGCGTAGCACACACAAAAAAATACAGATTGAGGAGCTCCTTCTTTTTTGAAGTCGGTTGAAAAACGATATTGGCGGGATATTTACCCACAAATACCATGGTAAATAACCCGTTTTTTAGTAAAGATTAAGAGCATAGCTCCTAAATTAAAAATAAAATAAATAATGCTAGACATTTTCACAAAACCAAAGGCCCCAAAGTAAGCAGAGCTTGTGTTATGGGAACTACATGACTGATATACTACTTATATACATACATTTTTTGTAAATACATACATATTATGCATAGAAAACACCCAGATCCCGATACAAATATTTGCAGCTGCAAACATTTGTCTCTCGGCGGGAATCGAACCCGTAAACTTTTGTATCTCAGGCGGGCCTTCGCTCACTGCGCCACAGAGGTCGTAGAGAAATTGAATGACGATTTACCCATTGCAGGCGGCAAGTAAGCGTCGAAGCTCTGTGAGAACCATCCCAGGATCGGATGCCAGTTGCTAAGGTTCCCCTTCTTGCAGACCACGTATTGCTGGCACGAATCCAGAAAACGGGTCACAACAAGCTGAAAATGAATTCATTCGTAGAATTGTTATGATGAATGAATTAACATACTGATAGCTAACTGCAGCAATACCGGCGACGCGAACGACCGGCCGGCTATATATAAAAGCGGCGCGAGTGGTGCACGCTCACTTAAACCCTCCGTAGACCAAGACACGTTCTTGGTGACCCTGATGACCCCATCAGCACCGCTAACGCGGTGGTGACGTCCGAGCCCGCCGGCGGGCTCGACGAGTCCCCACTTCCGCCTACTCACGGTACAGATATGTACCGGGGCGTTTCTCTCCTATTCCACCCCCTCTGGCAACGGCCCAAGCCGAGGTCCGTACCTAAGTGGTGCCCTTGTGCTAGTTGCCCCATCCTAACTTTTTACAGGCTGAGCGCCTTCTGCGCTCGCCGTAGTCCGGTGACGCTGACCAAGGCCATCTGCGGCTCTGCAGCATTAAAGTCCATTCAGAAAGAAAAAAAAAATGCACGCTCACTTCGTTTCGAGACGTTGCGCTGTGCGGACGTATTTTATTGAGTTCATGTGGTTTTCCGTTAAATTATTGTTTTGGTTGTTTTCTTTGTAAATTCTAATAATAATTCGCATCCCTATGCAATTATTAATTTTAATTTTCCTTTTTAAAATTTGGTTTTATTAAACATCCCTAATAATACTTTATTATTCAGCACACGATAACAAAATAAATAAAATCTAAATATAACTAAAAGTAAAATGGGCGGTATTAAAACGATCTCTTCCAGTCAACACTAGGATGCAGCTGAATCTATGGTATTGTAAGAATAGTTGGCAGTGCATGTAATAATAAATATATGAGAGTTAATAATCCTACTACTATTACAAACGTGAAAGTTTGTAAGGATGGATGTTTGTAAGGATGGATGTTTGTTACTCTTTCACGCAAAACTACTGAACAGATTTTGATGAAACTACTAGCAAAACGCGGGTAAATTTGTGCCAAACATAATGTTTGGGGGTGCCTCTGACTACCCAAAGATCTGGGACACAGACTCACTACAGAGTGCATAGATCTTTGGGTAACGTAGGGATGGTACAAGACCGCCAGAAGTGCCGTCATGGAATAGAGTTCTTTACTAATAGTTACTTGCTATTAGATAGATTATAAATGAAAAACTAAACAGGGTGTCCCGGAACTAGTATTTTTAAAGCAACAACTTAAAAATAACTTTAGAGCATGCAAATATTTTGAAATTATTTGGAACATCCTTTCATCCGCTGTATTTTGGACTATGTGCCAACTTTAAGACTACTTTTAATCGAATAAGATGTTTGACATCTGCAACCATACCTAAAACAGCGAATTTATTAGTTTTCACCGAAAACAGCTGTTTTTTACTACCATTTTCTTCAATTAAACACATAGAATTCACAAAAGTCATAGAACATTTGTTGTTCTCGTAAATTTCGAGAATCGCCCCTAGGGATAGAATACAAGTTCTGTGACACGCTTAAAAGGGTTTTTGAAACCAAATATCTATGTAACAGCTGAACCGATTGGATATAATTTGGAATAAACATATTTGTTTACTCGAATATTGGTATGGTTACCAAAGGCTTTATTTGGTATGGTTACCAAAGGCTTTATTTGGTTACCACGCGACCTAGTTGTAAGTAACTGTCTGATTGATCGATATAGCAACTCACCACAAACAGAGGGTAGTAGGTGTCCGGCTGAGCGTGTTCCCGTTCAGAATGTGCGAGTTGTATCAAGTTCGCAAGAAGACATAGCGCGTAGTTTCCTTCGAGAGTGTTGAATACTATTCGCATGTTCTGATCCGTGCTCAGGAACTCGACGCATTTGTCGAACATCGCGTGCGAACGGAATACTGATATTGACTGAAATATAAAACATACTTTATTTTATTACGATTCATCACGTTCGGGGTCATCCTACTATCCTACTACTATTAATAAGAAAGTTTGTGAGGATGGATGTTTGTTACTCTTTCTCGCATAAACTACTGAACGGATTTCGATGAAACTTTACAGTTGCTTACTAGCTTCTGTCCACGGTTTCGCCCGCGTGGTACCCGGATAAAAAGTAGCCTAAGTGTTATTCTGATGTATCAGTTATATTACTATAAAGTTTCATCAAAATCCGTTCAGTAGGTTTTGCGTGAAAGAAGAACAAACATCCATCCTCACAAACTTTCGCGTTTATCATATTAGTAGGATACATCAGAATAGCACATAGGCTGCTTACCCGGGTACCACGCGGGCGAAGCTGTGGGCAGACACTAGACATATATATAGTTTTTAATGAAAGGGCAAACAAGCCTACGGCCCACCTGTTGGTTGCCACCCTGAGACAACGGGTGAAGTAAGTCTCATGCCTGTAATTTCACCATACTCTTCTAACCGAAACACAGCAATGAGAGGAAAACTGCATGGCGGCAGACATATGTATGGCGGTAGTACTTCCCCGGTCTAGCTCTTTCGAATATAGAGTTAAACTTCAATGTAACGAATTTATCAATACCGTCTTCCGTTTGCGTCAACTCTGTAGAATGTCGAACATTTCTTTCATTTTAAATCTGTTGGTGATTGGAATCATGACTCATTACTCCACACATTCCAGCCATTTAACAGCATACCTGTACCATTGTTAACTAGCACATAACATAGCTAGCCTATTCAAACAACTGATCTAGTCTTGTTCCCTTTAATTGCTATTGGTAGTAAAGAGAGGTTTCTAACAGAAAACCATCGGAGTTTTCTGCTAGAAACCTCTCAGAAGACACGTACGCAATCGTTTAGTGTGGCAATAAGAGGAGAGGCGCTTACAAAAAATGTCACGTGTTTACAAAAATGTAAAGAGGCAACGCATCAGCAATGCTGGGTCTAGACAAATACCTCGCTCTTACTTTTCCTTCCACGCTAACGCAAATTTGTCAAGGTAAAACTTGGCAGGTGTCACGTGACATTTCCATAGCTAGTGTCATTTCCATACAATTCAATCTTTCCGCAGGCGTTAACGCCAAAAAGTGCTATCTGTCACACCTTACTGATGATATATTTAATTTTTTAATTTTAATACTATTATTAGTACGCGAAATAATCAAATAAGGAACACATTCAATTAGATCGGTTTATACCCATTCCATCGCTTACAAAAGCTCGCTTAGTTTGGAATGTTGTGACTAATTGTGGGAATGATTATTAATTTCTATGGGAACATAAACTAGTACTTAGACAAAGTGTAATCAGGAAATTATGTACCTCCGAGTCTCGATAATTGTTATCATTGTATTAGAGGAAAAAATGTTGTGTTGCATGTCAAACGTATTTATATACGAAATAAACTTCCTTTTACTATACCTCTACAATCCTACTAATATTATAAACGCGAAAGTTTGTGAGGATGGATGTTTGTTACTCTTTCACGCAAAAACTACTGAACGGATTTTGATGAAACTTTACAGTAATATAGCTTTTACATCAGAATAACACATTGGCTACTTATCCGGGTACCACGCGGGCGAAGCCGTGGGCAGAAGCTAGTTTCCAATATATCCATATTAACCAGACAAAAAAGAATAGGTGTCATTTGCTTTTCTATACTAATGGGGGATTAGGGAATGATAAGAGGGCCCCATTTAAAGTAAAATTGCATGATAAATCGATGATTCATGTGCAATGATAACAATTACCGAGACTCGGAGGTACGTACCTGATTACACTTTGTCTAAGTACTAGTTTACGTTCCCATAGAAATTAATTATCATTCCCACAATTAGTCACAACATTCCAAACTAAGCGAGCTTTTGTATGCGATATAGTTCGATCGCAATCCAATATGTTCCTTACTTTATTATTTGACGGACAAACAGTGTTTCTTTAAATGAGTCATTTAGTTTTCATTTCCACATTATTCTTCGTGTCACCAGGGTGGCTAGACAAATACCATTTGCTGTTGGCGTTAACTAACGCCTGCGGAAAGATTTAATTGTATGTAAATGACATTAGCTGTGGAAATGTCACGTGACTGCTGCCAAGTTTTACCTTGACAAGTTAGCGTTAGCGTGAAAGGAAAACTAAGCGTGATGTATTTGTCTAGACCTTCAGCTTTTTTATGGCCACCCTGCGTCAGGTCGATGGTCTGACCGGATGGGAGGTATTGTGTTAAATAAATCAGTGCGGTGAAAGAATTCGTTGAGCCTTTTCATGCACATTCCGTGATTTCACTAAGTGTTTGGTTCCAACGGATACAACAAATGCTGAGTTGGACGCCAATTTGCGTCGTTGCATAGGTATTGCTAGGTATCTGGAGGCACATAGTTTTATTGTTAGTATGTATTTAGATATTGTTTATGTAAATCCCGTGTGTGTATTGTCAGTCTGTTTTATATAGTACAACGTTAGCAAACAAATGTTTTTCTTCTCTTTTCTTTCACATGTCTTCGACTTTTTGGTTCTAGAACATGCTAGTTTCCTAACGATAATTTCCTTCGTCTTTTGAGAGCACTAACAATATGCTACGCACATACATTTTTCGCATGGACAAATCCATTGGTGCACGCCCAATGCTCGAAAGTCCGGGACTTTAGCCACTACACAACTAATGCTCCAGTGTTTTAATCAAGCTACTAATCAAGCTATGGGGTAAAGAAAAAAAACAATTTAAAACCCGGAGTTTTTCATTGTCTATTGCAGCGCTTCATCGTTTTAGTAACGATAAAATTATGGTAAACCTATCTAAGAACCACCCTTGAAGTCATACAAATACATTGCAAAAAACGCATATATACGTGAACCTCACGCCGCTGGTAACAGTGAGCCATTGAGTAGACAGCCTTAAGAGACGCAATGCTTGTTATTTGTAAGGAAACAATTCTGTCAACTGTCGTGCTAGTCCCGCCACGCCTGCTGTACTCCGATTGGTCGAAATGTAGTTTCAACCAATCAGAGCACAGCAGGCCACATGACGCAATGACAATGTCCGCGTTTGCCAATATCAGTCCTAAAAGACTGATGTGTTGACAGAACAATGTGGTTCAATATGACGCCTCTCAGGGTTAACTGCTCGATGCAGTGAGCAGCGGCCGCGGAAGTAGGGGGCAGTGGGGGTCAAATGGGGGGCATCAAATTACATAGGTACACGCCTACCAAGCCAAGGCTGGAGATTGAAGGGGTAACCAAAGAAATTTGCCCCCCCCGTTATGGAGTACTTCAGTGGTCCCTGGTAGTGAGCATACCTCGGGCGATATCTGCTGCATATGGAACAGCAATGTGGGCACCGACATTATCTGTATTATGTACATCGTGAGCAGTTTCTCCGAGAACTGCGCAGAGACCAGCGGCCGCAGCGACAGAGTCACCACCGCAGTCAGGGAGATGGTTTTCAGGAATACCTTCTCGCGGCAAAGACCTCGCAGTAGCAAAGACTGTGGAGGAAACATCATTGTCGTGTTACTAATACCTCTTAGATAATACTAACATATAAACGCCACTTCGACCTCTGCGTCGCAGTGGGCGAAGGCCCGTCTGGGATGCAGAAGGTTGCGGGTTCGATTCTAATGTTTCGATAATGTTTGTATGATCTGCTAATATTTGTCTCGGGTCTGGGTGTTTTCTACGTATTTATTTATTTATAAGTGACAACCCCACCACAATTTACTAAGCACCGTCGCTTGTTTTGTCAGCAGCACGAAAAGTGTTAGTTAAGTGACACGAAGCTCGTGTAAACTAACTTAATGTGGACATGGCGAGAGAAAGTAGGTCCTATTCATAAGTATGAAAGTTTATGTTTCTCGTAAGGATCTCAATGACGGAAATACTAATTTGGATGAAATTCGGAACAGGTAGTTCGTGATCTAGGAATAACACATTGGTAACTTTATCTGGGTACCGCGCGGGCGAGGGCAGAGGCTAGTATGAGATTAATGGAAGCTAAAAGAGAATGCAGATTCCAATTTAGCTTCATATTACAGTATCCTATCCTACTAATATTATAAACGTGAAAGCTTGTGAGGATGAATGTTTGTTACTCTTTCACGCACAAACTACTGAACGGATTTTAATGAAACTTTACAGTAATATAGCTTATACATCAGAATAACACATAGGCTATTTTTTATCCGGGTACTACACGGGCGAAGCCGTGGGCAGAAGCTAGTGAATTTATATATTAGGACCGAGACGCGAGAGTCGATTCTCGCTATTATTCCATAAATGGCGATGAGCTTGCAACCTATCACGAGTAATGCACCAATAAATTATCACTACTGCTAAGTATAATGTTTGGACTTGTCCCTGACTGCCTCGTACTTGGTACCCTTACGGATCTGCGTTACTGAGTGTTGATCCGAGGATATCTATCATGGAGAATCGAACAAGAGTCAAGATAATATTTTTTGGGAAGGTTATAGGGAGTCCCCATGATTTATTTATTGTTTCTAATTCTTGAAACACTAGCCAATGGCACATGCCTTCGATTTTTTTAATCTATGTCGGTTTTCTCACGATTTTTTCCCTTACCGTTTTGGGCACGTGTTAAGCGCACATAAATTGAAAAATTAATTGATGCACAACCGGGTTTCAACCTTCAGATCGGAAGTCGGGATACAGCCCACTAGGCCAACACCATTTATAAGTGAGCTACTTACCTTCAGAGTCAAATAATATCCCTTATGAAACAGAGAGCCCATAACATTAGCACATAATTGAGTCATGCCGCCTCTGAGCTTTTCAAAGTTCTTTGACCTTGTCAGTGCCCACGTATTGGTCGCTGTGAATTCCACAAGTGTGTGGAGGTGGACGAGAATGCTTTGCATATCGACTGGAGACTCGGGTTTGAGGGTCTCGAGGTAGAGGCAGCATTTGAATAGGACATCCTTTATGTGGGCTATCCATCGTAGACTGAAAAAAGTCAATTTTGCAAAATTTTTCAACAATACAGGAATTTCAGTACATTTCTTCAATTAGAATTTATGTGGGCTGTCCACCGTAGACTGAAACAAGATAATTTTCACAAAAATTTGCATCATAACAGGGGTTTAAGTCCAGCAGGGCGATCACACTAATTTCCCATGGCTGGTATCATTGGATGGGATGAATCGTATCACGCTAATTTGTAAGCTGGATGAGCCATAGATGGACAATGCGAATGAACAAAATTGGTATCATAGTGGACGTTCCGTTTTTTGGATGGATGGGCCATTAAAATAAGGAACTATTGTCAAAATTGATTGCCATCTCAATAGCCATGAGTTAGTGTGATCGCCCCGCAGTTCTTGAATTAGAATTTATATGGGCTATCCATTTTAGACTGAAACAAGATAATTTTTGCAAAATTTGTCATCATAACAGGGATTTCAGTGTAGTTCTTGAATTAGAATTTATGTGGGCTATCCATTGAAGACTGAAACATGATATTTTTTGCAAAATTTGTCATCATAACAGGGATTTCAGTGTAGTTCTTGAATTAGAATTTATGTGGGCTATCCATTGTAGACTGAAACATGATATTTTTTTGCAAAATTTGTGATCATAACAGGGATTTCAGTGTAGTTCTTGAATTAGAATTTATGTGAGCTATCCATTGTAGACTGAAACATGATATTTTTTGCAAAATTTGTCATCATAACAGGGATTTCAGTGTAGTTCTTGAATTAGAATTTATGTGGGCTATCCATTGAAGACTGAAACATGATATTTTTTGCAAAATTTGTCATCATAACAGGGATTTCAGTGTAGTTCTTGAATTAGAATTTATGTGGGCTATCCATTGTAGACTGAAACATGATATTTTTTTGCAAAATTTGTGATCATAACAGGGATTTCAGTGTAGTTCTTGAATTAGAATTTATGTGAGCTATCCATTGTAGACTGAAACATGATATTTTTTGCAAAATTTGTCATCATAACAGGGATTTCAGTGTAGTTCTTGAATTAGAATTTATGTGGGCTATCCATTGAAGACTGAAACATGATATTTTTTGCAAAATTTGTCATCATAACAGGGATTTCAGTGTAGTTCTTGAATTAGAGTTTATGTGGGCTATCCATTGAAGACTGAAACATGATATTTTTTGCAAAATTTGTCATCATAACAGGGATTTCAGTGTAGTTCTTGAATTAGAATTTAGTCTCCAATTTATGTACTACTAGTAAGTCGTCATCAAGATCATGGATCTTCGCCGATGATCTTATACTTATATGCGAAGACCCAAAGACCCTACAGGACATGATTGAACAACTTGTACATGAAAGCGAAAAGGTTGGATTATCAATGAACACAAGTAAAACAAAGCTGATGACAAATTACATTAAAAATCCTATAAAACCGAACAACGTTACTGAATTGGAATATGTAAACGAGTATACATACCTTGGCCAAATAATATCTCCCACAGACCTCACAACGAAAGAAATAAAAAATAGAATAAGTATAGGATGGAAGAGATACTGGGCTCTAAAAGATGTCATGAAAAACTCGGTCATACCAATTAGAGGAAAAAAGAAAATATTTAATACATGCATTCTGCCAAGCATGACCTACGGATGTCAAACATGGAGTTGCACAAACAAAAATATTAAATCACTAGAAGCTTGTCAACACAGAATGGAAAGAAGTATACTCAATTTAAAATTAAAAGACAAAGTTCGGTTAACAACAATAAGAAAGCAAACCAAGATTATAGACATAAAATACCGAATCAAACAACTAAAATGGAAATGGAGTGGACATCTAATAAGAAGTAAGACGGAAAAATGGGCCAAAGATGTGACGGAATGGTGCCCTAGAGATAAAAAGAGAAGTAAAGGCAGACAGTATCGTAGATGGGAAGATGACATCAAAAAGGTGGCAGGGACGACTTGGACGAGGAAAGCAATGGATAGATCCATGTGGAGAACACTCAGGGAGGCCTATGCTGGAAAGCAAGACAATTAAGAAACTGGTGTCTTATACAAAATTTATACAATAATTATCTTATTTACATATAATTACCTAAACAAATTTCTTTTAACTAGCTATAAGTAGAAATAAGAAAAATGTTACTATAAGATTGTTAATAAAGGCTATTATTATATTATTATTATTATTATAGTAAGTCGTCATCATCAATAACCTGTAGAAGTACACTGCTGGCCTATAGAGTGGCCTCAGGCAGGGTGAAGGCCTGCCTGAGACACTGAAGGTTGCGGGTTCGATTCCCGCCGCGGGACAAATGTTTGTATGATCTGCAAATATTTGTCTCGGATCTGGGTGTTTTCTATGTATAATATGTATGTATTTATAAAAAATAAATATATAAGTAGTATTATTACTCATTTAGTTCCCATAATACAAGCTCTGCTTAGTTTGGGGACATATGATGCTATGTGAAAAACGTCCAGCATTATTTCTTTATTTACAAACAACTAGGTCCAACCGTGTTCTCCAAACCATTATAAACTATGGTTTATCCACAGATTTCAAGCAATGTTTAGTTTCTTTTATAAACCAAAAACTATAGTGAACGGGAATTTTCACATACCGTACTATCGGCACACTTAACGACGCGACGGGGAGGGAGTGCGTCGCGTCATTAAGACTCTCAGAACGATTCGAAACTTAGTCGGCGCCTTCACTGATAGTATGGTACATGATAATTCCCTTTTTACAATGTTTAGTATGTCATTTGTACCAGTTAATAGAACAATACTTGCTATGCATAGTGATAAGTTTTAGCTATTGTGTTTATGATACTGATAAAATGATAGATAACTGCATGATTGCAACTTCCTGTGCATTCTTGATTAACAATAATAGAGTATGCCTTTATTACATTCTGAAAGAGCTGATGATGTGAGTTCACCTTGTTTGATTGGCACCACACTTAAGAAATTATATGAAGCTGAATGATGGATCATAAAAAAAAAACAAGCTGTGGCTGTTGCCTGATTCTTCTAGATGTAGTTGTGAGTTAAGATGATGAATATAAATGATACTTCAATGAAAAAATACTTTTATGTGTGTCACACATACATGAGGTGTGGGTTCGATTCCCGCTCAATAAATGTTTGCATGTGCTGCATAATATTTTTTTCTGGTCTGGGTATTGTGGTACCATGGTACTCGTAGTTTCTGGTACCAATGATACGCAAATCCTAGTGTGGGGTCAGGACTATGTATGTGATTGTTAAGATTTATTGTCATATCAATTCAGCACTTTTATCATATACACATTGCTAGTTTGGTGTATTACTGGTATTTTTTGGTTACCCTGCCTTAGGCCAATGACTCACTAGGAGAACTATCATAGAATATATGTATACAACTAGGTATATACCTTAAAAAATCAAAGAAATGTACAATTGGCGGCTTTATGACTAAGAGCAAGTAGCAACTTTAATCACAAATTAAAAAAGTCTTGTCCTTAGCTTACATTATGTCGGCTCAGCAAACAATGCTTTTTCTTCGAGTTTCCTCTATCAGCCTTTATCTTAGTACTAACTCCTTTCTTACCCAAACAATCTTTCGAACAATACATCCTAATAAAAAAAAACAAGATAAACTGTATATTAAACTATTACAAGACAAACTGTATATACTACATACCTGTAATCCTTATTCAAAAACACTCCAACATAAGACAGTTTCACAGAGTCGGAATGCAAACTGTGTACAATGTACTTGCAGAGTTTCTCAAACCGCCTCCTGTCTCGCTGTTGCTTGAAAATCAGGAACAGGCGGCATGTCACTCTGTAGATATCCAGAGCGGGGACTAGTTCTAAAGGCTGGGTGGGCTCATCTTGCCTGGTGGCTGGATTGGCTACAGGCAGGGTCTGATCGAAGTCATCTCTGCAAATAAAAGTGAAAATAACAACTATTAAACTCTAGAAAAAAAAAGATTTTAGGTGCAAGTGGTGAAAGTAAACATTCTCCTACTATTCATATTGTAAAAACGGGACACGTATTCGTCGACGCGACACGGAGGGAGAACGTCGAGATCACTCACCCTGATGAAGACTCTCAGAATGAGTCGAAACTTAGTTGGTGCCTTCACCGATAGTGTGGCACGTGAAAATACAATATGAATTACAATATGGTTTTTACAATATGAATAGTCAAGTTTACAATAGTTTTTGGAATAAAATCCTCCTACTATTATAAATGCAAAAATTTGTGAGGATGGATAATATGTTTGTTACTTTTTTTGTTTGTTAAACAAAAATTACTGAACAGGTTTTGATGAAACTTCACAATTATATAGCTTATATATCAGAAACACAGGTTATCATCACATACATTACTTATTATCCAGGTACCACGCAGGTGAAGTCCTAGGCAGAGGCTAGTATGAAATAAACTGGCATGGCATGGTCCTAAAGTCCAATATTTGAAGGCATGATTTGATCATAATTAGATTGCATGAAAGGAGCATCTGTGAGGCCCAATGAATTCTTTCAACACACTGGTTTTTCCACCATTGATAACAAGTCTGTTTACACTGTCACTGGCCTAACTAAAGGTGACCAATAAAAATCTAGTGACACTAAATTAATGATGATCACTGAAGTGTAATTCATAGAAATCACAAGTATATGATTTTTTTTCTTTAATAAGTGACTTTAATTAATTATTGCACATTTCCCTGCAAAAATTGAGGTGATACAGGAGTACTACAATCCATTTAGTATGGGAATTTAGTTGATTCTTGTTTTAACTTAACTTGATACCTACTTACATATTTTATGTATGATAAAATGTTTTTCTCTAAAATAATAGCTGTTCCAATTTGTTTTGATCCAACAAGGAACTTTTTTTTTTTTACTTTTATCGATTTTCGACCATGTCAGTTCCATCATTCTCTTTTACCTACTTGTTCATACTAAAGTTTCTTTAACCAGCCCATATATGGACCGGTATAGCATGTAAGCTGTGTCAGAAGTTGGCACAGCTAGCACGCTCTGGAACAGGCCCACATAGAGCTGGTTAGTTTTTTGAAGAATTTATATACACTCCATCAGAAGGTGGTAAACATCTTCTCTGACCCCACAGGCTTCACAGTTAGGACTGTCCACTTTCTTCATCAGATACTTGAAGCTATTTAACGGCATGTGTCCCGAGCGCAGTCTATGAGCGATTACAATTAGTTTTCAATTTAATTTAATGTTGGCACACCATGGTATATGAGGTGGCTCGCTTTGCATCGTTCTGTACCAGATGCCTTTCTCCTGAGAGTTTAAGGATAAACGTAGTACCTAATAATTGCAGTGCAACAACAGAAATGAAGTTACCAGTTACGAGATAAGCCACTTACAAAATTCGTTTGTAGAATTTCTGCCGTGCAATCCAGCCCCTAACGACTGCTTGTATCGCTACTGCTGATTGTTCGCGTTTCTTCTCATTGGCGCGTTCCTCCCTCGCTGCTTTGGTCTGCTCCAGGAATGAGTCCTTAGTCGTAATGGACTTCGAGAACATCTTCACCGCCTTTAGTCGAGCTCAACAGAGGGATCGCTTTGTTTTCCTTTTGGTTTTTATTGTCAGGCATAAGCCTGAGTTTGATTTATAGCGTAGAAAGCCTCATCTTAAACTAAAATCATTGTAGTGTTCAGTACTCCATTTTAAATCATGATTACGAATAATTCGCGACCGATTTTGGGAAAAATATATTTTTTTGTTAGATGCAAAGCAAAATCCTAGAAACGAAATTATTTTGACATTTTGTTTCGATGTTACCATTATTAGATACCACCCGTTCGTTGAATCCGCCGGTAGGTATAGAACAACTTTTTATAAACAATGTAAATCATGAACTTATTTACCCCCTTGAGTTTCACCATGTTGGGAAGATGGTGTTCGTAAGTTGACCGTCCATCCGTGGTTGCCCAAGGATGGACCTTTTTGTTTAGGATTTGATCTAGAGTGGCAACATTTTTGAGCTATTTAGATCAGATTAGAGTAGAGCCATCTAGTGGAAATATGACGGTATTTAAAAATATTTCTCTATAAAGAAATAACAGATGTCAGCATTCTTCAAGCTGAATGCTGAAACAAACGTACATATTCTTGGCTTTTTCATTTTTACGCGTCGTAGATTTTTAGTTCATTCGCCCTCACCTCTTAAAATGTGAAAATACAAAAACACATCAATTTTTATTTATGCTCAGTAGGTAGGTACTAGGTACTTACCTAGTTGTAGGTAACTCAACTTGACTCTATATTTCTTCTTATTTTCTTTTAGATTTATTTTTTTGTAAATGTAATAATCCAGTAGGTATCTGGGTATTACTTTCTTTTTTAACCGACTTCAAAAAAGGAAGAGGTTCTCAATCGGCTGTTTTTATTTAATGGTGTGTGTTTATGTTACCCGATAGGTATCTTTGCCAGTTGGTAACCGATTTTGATGATTATTGTGTTGTTGCATACAGAATGATCCCGCGGTATTCCTAACAGGGTTTTATTGCTGAGGGATTGCTATTTTTTCCGTGAAACTTAAAAAACATCATTATTTTATGATTTATGGAATCACGACCAGCCGAAACACCTATTTGAGGGCGATTTCTTTTTGTTTTTTATACCAAAATAACGCATGTAAAGATCTGATGATAGTGTAGTACCTACAAGATAGAAACCGTAAACTTGGAACTGCAAACGTATCGCAAAAATAGCGATTTTTTAATTTATCAACCCCGACTTCAATAAAGTGGAAGTTCTCAATTCGGCTGTAGGTATGTTTTTTTTTGTATGTTATGCGATGTCTTCGCCAACTGTGAACCGATATTAATGTTTCATTTTTTAATGGGTAGCGGATATACGTATAGGTATTTCAAGGGTGGTCCTATGTAAATTTTATGAAAAAATCCACTCCTAAGGATGAAAATATGGGTGATGAAATTTCATATTGGTTTTTTATTTATTTTCCGTTAAGTGTTTGAAGTCAATTTTATTTTTTCCTGATAAACATCATACTGATCCGAATGTTTTTACAATACGTCTATCTTGTTATAAAGATATAACAAGATAAACGTATTGTAAAAACGGGAATTTTCACAGGTGATCACTCACCCTTATGAAGACTCTCGGAGTGATTCGAAACTTAGTCGGTGTCTTCACCGATATTGCGGTACGTGAAAATTCCCGTTTTTACAATAAGATAGACGTAGTAGGTAGGCACCTATCTACTTCGAATATTATGGCTATTTGCCTACTACTAATCCACAGACTTACTAAGTAGGTACCCTGCTAAATAACCTTTAGGTGTGCGATGAAAAAACATCCCTCACTTAGATGTAGGTAGGTACAGAGTCAGGTGTTGTAGGTATGTAACAATTAACCAACTTGTGCTAAAATTACTACTTATAGGAGCACTTTACTTCTATTATGAAATTTACCTAATACTTAGACATCATTTTGAAGAAATGGAATATGTTAGTTAAATAATAAATAATTATAGTAATTATACATAGAAAACACCCGGACCCAGTTAGGTAGATAACTAGGTACCTACTAGGTACATAAGTATTGCTTGCTTACCTAATTGAAGGTAGGTAATCGCGTAAGAGCATGGTGCCAGTCTCGAAAGAGATTCCTGGACTAAAAGAAAGTGGGTACCTACTACTTACTAATAGGAATTAAAATAGAGGTGACTAAGCGAATGCCTTTTAATGAATATTTGGATTATGAGGGTTGCAATTAGGTAATCTGGTGCGATAGTGCAACAAAAGCACTTGCACAAAAGTCGTGATAAGTGACATTGGCTAGATAATATAATGAACTTTGAGTATTTAGCTAAGTACCTACCTACTCGGGTAGAATGCGAAGCGCATCCTTTAGCGAGATTCCAAAAAGACCTACTTAGCTACTTATAGGTAGGTACGCCTACTATAATAGCTTTTTTAACATTCCTTAAGTTTATCTTTTTAATCTGTGGAACTGGACTCCACGAGACAGGAAATGTTAACGCGAAAGCCAACGAATCTCTCGAAATCCATTATAGAAAACACAATTTTTTAATTGGCTACCAAAAGAAAGTAGGTTCTCAAAAAGAGGTCGAGTTATGTATTAATTAAGGTACATAGCTAGTTAGTATTTTTGGAAAATAAACTAGTGATGTGGATGAAAGTAGCGAAAGAGGTATGCCAGTATCGTGGCAAGTGAAAATCTGTGGTCCCTGCCTATTCCTCAGGAAAAAAGTCGTGACTATATATATGTACATATGTAGAGTATTTGTTTGTTTGTCTATTGACGTTGAATATGTTAACTTCTTCACCTATGGTTATGTGAGTATTTAGTAAGTAGGTATCTTCATAAGTACCTTCCTAAGTAATTTATAAAATCAGGTTTAATTAATAAATAGGTTCTGATGATGTCCTCCACTACCAACGTGTTAGCGAACCTTGCCACTTCAATTATATGTAGGTTATTAAATGCGTAAAATGACAAATAAGTCCTTATACAATTATTGAAATCAATAATAGGCCTTCATAGAGACATGCGCCTGCGCACTCCAAAACTTGAATCATAACCACGTCCGATTACCTACCTGTCAAACGTGTGGGCGGGCGGAAAGCTCGGGGAAAGCACTACGAATGAACCCAAGCCTACGAAGGTTTCGCTGCCTCCTGCTATTGGCTGAAAACTGACCAATGGGAGGCAAAGGGCGTGACTAAGCGCACGCGCCGCCCGCGTTACTAAATCGATTCAGTGTAAACGCAGCTGTCGAGCGGTTGTCACGTTCATCCAGTAATTTTCCTTCGTTTACTTTTAATTATGAACTTTTTCTGAACAAGATCAAGTGCTGGGCAATTTTAAACTTTCTATGGGTAGTTATAAGTGATTTTAGAACTGGAATCGCGTAAAATGTTTCTGTGAAGTGGCTGAGAGTAGCTGGAATTTTGATTGTTTGTTAGTGTTCCGAGTAGACGGTGCAGGATGATGATGGACCAGGCACACTTTGGGGAGTACTTGCTGCGGCAGCAAATGTTGCATGCTGCTTCACTTAGTGGACTGCGTAAGTTTTCATTACAATAAAATTTTACGTACGTGATTACCTACTTACCTTATTAAGTTGACAAGTTATACTGCTCTTTGATGTCTTTGAATAAAGACTTTCGTGAATAGGGTAATTACTGACTTAAAAACATCTGTTTTTCAAGAGCAAACATTTTTAATCTGTGTGATTTTCTAACCGTCTATTCCAATCACAGATTATTGATTGGAATAGATGGTTCAACAAAACCCAGTCACATAAAATGCTAACTGCTATACAAGAGGTAGGCATGTGCCAAATATAATGTTTGGATATGCCTGTGACAACCCCATACCTGGTACGGTATCCTCAAGGATCTGTGTACTGAGTAAAGATCATCATGAGGATAAGGTACAGTCAGGAGCATATAAATATGTAAAAAAAGCACGGAACACTTAGTGCGCGAATCTTACTCGTACTTATCCTGTTTATAATATTAATAATACTGCTTATAAACTATTTGTGATCAAGAATCTACATGAATCATAAAAAATAAATAATGCTGGATATTTTCACATACTACTAAATATAACTAAGCAGAGCTTGTGTTACCTATGGGTACTACATGACTGATACCCTACTACTTTTTTTTTTACTGTAACTTCTTAATTTATTTAGCTATGTCCAGCAGTGGACTAATATAGTCTGATGATGATGATGATGGTGATGACTTAATTTATCGGATAGTCAATGCGTATCACGAATAGCTACCTAATAATGTTAATGTTGTATGACTTCCTCTGAGCGAAAACAAATTATAAATAAGTTATATTTTTAAAACTAAAAAATACTTAATTCATAGAAGTTTTTATTATTTCTGAATATTTAGCGTAATTTGAAGACCCGCCTTGCTTTTATTAATTTAATTATTTTGTAAATACTATAGGAAAATCCAGACAAGTGTGAGTCTGACTCGCGCACCGAGGCTTTCGTACAAGCTTGTATGTTCAGCAAAAAAATTACATTACTCAATTTCATAAACTATGAAAGCACCAAATATTACTCTAATGAAAAGATACGTTGAAAAAAACGCTCACATTAGGTACATACGTCACGGTCAATTGCAAATGTAAGTTTGTAATAGCAAACAAACAAAAAATATGTGATAAAACTACAAATTAACGATTTTTAGTCTTTTTCCTATACTTGCTGTGAGACCTAGCTTCTTGCCAAATTTCATGATTCTAGGTCAACAGGAAGTACCCTATAGGTTTTGATTTATTTGCGAGTATCAAAATATGTCATCATATCAAAACAGCCGCATAAATGGCTGAAAAAGGGTCGTGATAGACACACAGACGGATAACGAAGTGATCCTATAACGATTCCGTTTTCTTTTGAAGAACGGAACCCTAAAAATATATTATAACATTTAAAAAATAATATTTGGACCGCAGCCGTCGGTCGTCGTCCCGGGCCGGCAGCGATGCCGTGGCGGCGCGTCCATAGAAAAGACTTCAACGCGCATCTTCCTAGAATAATAAACATCTAATTGGAACATTATGTACCTACTATATTTTTTGTGTCCCAAAAATTACCGAGCCAGCGGGACTTGAGGTGCGGGTACGGAGTCCGAATTTATTGGGATCGAGTCTCTCTGAATTGGAATTTCCGGGACTCATTAATAGTTTTTTTAATGCTTATTATTTCAGCGAAACAAATTATAAGTTACCTATATCTATCTATCTACATTGAAGATAAAATAACTTAAAAACATGAGAAGTACAATCAGAAAAGCTTATTAGATCCTACCATTTTCTCTTTCTATATCTAAGGCCATTATTTGCCTATTTAATTATAAGGTATCAACTCATTGTTACTTTATATATTCTAAAGTTCTTTGAGACTTGCGATTCAACGTCAAAAACAAATAATTACAAAAAAAAACTATAACAAGAAATATTTCATTTAGCTTTAATTATTTCATAACCTGTTAAAATTGTCAGAAACAAATTATAAATATCACTACTAAATCAAAATTCAATTTACTGTTAGGTTTGTGTTAGTATTTATTTTACAACGGTTTTATAACTGTTAATACCTGTCTATTAATTTAGCCGTATTGGCCTAGTGGGCGGTACCCCGACTTTCAATCCAGAGGACGTGGAGCTGAACCCAGTCGTGTACCAATGGAATTATCCGTTCTAAAAAATATGTGCGCAAACGGCACATATTGTGTACTCAAAACGGCGAAGGGAAAAATCGCGAGGAAACTGGCATACCCTAGAACCAAACATTGTTGCTTATGGTAAGGCTTGTGCCATAAGTTAGTATTCAAATAAGCAGCGTGGGCTTGCAACCAGTCACATGGAACGCTAACTGATAGCAAAATCGCGGGCATGTGCCAAATGTAATGTTTAGACCTGTATTTGACTACCCCCTACTTGATTTCAAATTTCAAATGTTTCAAATGTTTATTTCAGTAATTTCATCTACGTATACATATATGGGTTTGAGATCTCCTTTTAAGTATGATGATACCTGTGGTAGGAGACTTGTATTCTTAAGTACTTGGTATTCTTAAATATATACTCACTATTGTATGTATTTGTTTATTTTATTAATTTACTTACCTATGACAATTTGTAAGGTTATGGTTCGATTTCTGCCGAATAAATGTTTGTATTATCTGCAAATATTTGTCTCGGGTCTGGGTGCTTTCTATGTACTTACGAGTATGTTTTTATAAAAAAAAATGCATATAAGTAGTATAACAGTAATATCCTACTACTATTATAAATGCGAAAGTTTGTGAGTATGGATATTTGTTACTCTTTACAGTAATATAGCTTATACATCAGAATAACACATAGGCTATTTATCCGGGTACTACGCGGGCGAAGCCGTGGGCAGAAGCTAGTATCATATCGTTCCCATAATACAAGCTCTGCTTAGTTTGGGGCTATATGATACTGTGTGAAAAATGTTCAGCATAATTTATTTATTTATTTAATTTACTTGTTATTTACGAAACTAGCCTAACCATATTATTACATCAGTACCTACAAAAAGATAATCTATGTTGAGGCTTGTTTAATTTAATTTATATCTCAAATTGTATTACCTACCGATTAAACGGATGCCATGAATTCCAAAGCACCGTTTACAAAAATAACTTCTACCTATCTCGATAATTTGTTTCCAGAAGACATAAACTGATGTTAATTATCTGGCTCAATACTTAATTAATCCTTGTTCTTTCGGTTCTTCCTAGAAACTTAAACAACTGCTGTTGAGATGTACGGTTGGTACGGTAGAGCACCGACACAAAAAAAAACACGCTTACGACTTAAACCATTATTATGGACTTACTCAGATCCATACTAAGTATGTATAGGTAGATTCTTGAGGATACCAGGGGGGTAGGATAAGTAGAGGGTAGTCTAAGGAATGCCCAAACATTATATAGAACCGGCAACAGTACTACTAATATTATAAATGCTAAGGTATGGATGTTTAGTTGTTTCTTGCGAATAAACTTTGTAACGGCTGAACCGATTTGGAAAAAATTTACTGTAGTTTTAGTTCGTAACCTATAAAACATAATTTTATTCGGTTACCACGCGGGTGAAGGTGTGGGCACAAGCACAAGCTAGTTAGTAGAAGTAATTATAAAAAAACAGATTATTCTTCGCCCGCATGGTACCTAGAATAATAAGTATCCTGTGTTATTCATATTTCATACAAATCGTTCCAGCCGTTACAGAGATTATAAGCAACGAACATGCAAACATCTAAACATAAAAACTTTGAGAATAGTAAAATTATAACTAACACGCAATGAATTTTATGAACAAAAAAATATATTTCAGTGTTCTGTTCCAAACAAACATTTATTAAAACCTACAATAAAAAAAACATACATAGCTAGATAGTACGTTCTCACGACTGTATTCTCCATAATGGACATCCTCGGATTTATACTGGGATCTTTAAGGATACTAAGCAGGGTAGTCAGAGGCATGTCGAAACATTATATTTGGCGTAAGCCCACGTACTAGTTAGCATTCGTGACAGGTTGCAAGCCAATCGCCGCAACATTATATTTTTATTATTATAGTAAACTAGCTTCTGCCCACGGCTTCACTCGCGCGGTACCCAGATAAAAAGTAGCCTATGAGTTATTTTAATGTATAAGCTATATTACTGTAAAGTTTCATCAAAATCCGTTCAGAAGTTTTTGCGTGAAAGAGTAACAAACATCCATCCTCACGAACTTTCACGTTTATAATATTAGTAGGAAGTAGGATTAAAATAAGTTTACTAGAATAATAAAAATATAAGAATGCAGTATATTTTACCATATTTATGGAAAAAAGCATTGGTTCATAATTATTTTGGCCACAATTTGAACTTAGTACCTACCTTGATAATGGTTTCATAGAATTGGGCACTTTATAAACGAGTAGGTCCTACAAAATGCCGAAGATGTTTTAACAGCTACGTTCCAATAATGAAAAAACTGATTGTTGACATTTGTATGTTCCAAGAGATTATTTTAATTGTTTGTAGGAATAGCATGTGCAATTGCACTACATACATGGTGCACATAGATACAACGAAATGATGTGCGTCGTGTATAAAAAATTACATTATGCCGCCCAAAGTATGACAAAAACGAGATATTTCTAAAGGGCAGTTCAAGCCCTTATTTACTAGCATTTAATAAGTTTCATAGTATCACAAAAACTACCGAAAAAATGCATATCTATTGCAACGGTACAGCCTCCTACGAGAATATCCTCCAATTACATGCTCGCTTAAGTATAATGCTCTACGGTTTTTGTTTGTTTTAATGTGAATTATTATCCTTCAACGGAGAGTTTTTGTGTTGGTTTCTCCTAATTTCGATCACCTGTTGGTTTTTAACGCAATGTGACCCCTTGTGTTCCTTGTATCGGGCTTACAAATAGTGTAGATTAAATATCTACCTATAGGTAAAAAGGTACTACACTGTTTTTTAGAAATTTCCTTTTAGCTTTTCCAACGACTTTATGCGGAGCATGGTTGAAAGGAATAATAGATAAATATTTTGATTAAATGGAGTGAAAACGATGCTACGTTAAAGTCTTAGATGAGTATTAAAAGCAAATGCGTATAATTGATGGTAATCACAAATACAAGAATTACCATTGTTATGACGTTTTGCTTCGGTTATAAAACCATCATCATCTTCTTGTCCTTATCCCACATTACTTGGGGTCGGCACAACATGTTTTCTTCTTCCCCTCTCCTCTATCAGCCTTCATCTCAGTACTCACTCCTTTCTTAACCATATCATTCTTCAATACAAGAATTACCATTGTTATGACGTTTCGCTTCGGTTATAAAACCATCATCATCTGCTTGTCCTTATCCCACATTACTTGGGGTCGGCACAACATGTTTTCTTCTTCCACTCTCCCCTATCAGCCTTCATCTCAGTACTCACTCCTTTCTTAACCATGTCATTCTTCACACAATCCATCCATCTTTTTGGCCTAGATACCTCTGCTTTTATTTCCATCCACATTCATATTTAACATTCTTCTCGTAATATCGTATCAATATTAACTCGTAATCGGTTATAAAACCAAAATGTCTAAATTAAAACTTAAAAACCCATAAAACTAATAATAATAATTACGTTTATTTGAACTAATAATACTATTACATAACGTACATATTTTCTAGATTACGAAAATAATTAGACAGGTATAACACTTAATAACTGGTGGCAGATAACTGTATTTTTTTAATATCTGAATAATATAGTTTGTTTTTTTTATTTGTCGTGGAGCAATGATGGTGTTATCCGAATCGAGTGGGCTTGTATCGGAGAGCGTTCAATTACAGCTGGCGGCACTTTTGTGCAAGCCGCCAAAACGGACGTCATAAAATGCCAATATAAAGGTGTCTTTGGATCGACCAACTGGAATATTCATAAGTTGCTCGGGCTATACGGATAATTCAACTGTTTAGTCAAGTCATTGCATTCAAGGAAGAACTATTTAGGTAACACTCTTGCATCTAAAGGTGATGTAGAGAACTACGCTCGAAGTTATGGAACGAGAAAACTACTAATAACTAAAAAAAACAAATATTATTATAAAAAATGAATATACAGACCACTTACGAACAACAACTCAAAAAGTCAAAATTTATTATCATTAAAATCACAAGGATCACTTTGAAACGTCGGTTTTATCTACTGCCTGTTCTTCCGCGACCTAAATAACATACCTAAAACTAAACTACCTGTAGTCCTATTACTACTTAACCGACAACGCTCCTTAAATGAGCAAGTTAAAGTGGTAACCTGGATTCCATTTAGCTCGCAGAACCGATAACCACTGAGCAATAAATTCTCGAATGGCGACTATAACATCATAGTGTAGGAAGCCTTCCATCCGATGGACAGGAAGTTGGTGGCTAGAGATAACCTAAGATCATGGCACTCTTTAGAAAGGTTTGTGTTGAACAGTCGACTTCTACAGATTGTTGTTGATGATGAACTAGAGGTTCCTATCACACGTTCCTGTGTCGTGGATGTCAGAAACTACGAGTACCATGGTATCACAACACCCAGACCGGGACAAATACTTGCAGAATATAATAAATAATTAATCATTTGTCCCGCAACGGGAATCGAATCCGCATCCTTTGCGCCACCGAGATCGTCGAGGTATGGCTGTGTCTTGAGAACTTGTTTTCTGGCCTTGTTGACTAAAAGATGTCTGTGTGGATTCTCATCGAATAAATATTTTGTGTCTCATTTACATTCAGCCTTTAGCAAGAATCTGCTAACGAATTTAGAAATTAAAATATTGAGTTATTATAATTTATCCAGTGTAACTGTTAGCAGATGCTTTCAGTATAATTTGTGTAAACTTGTGTTCTTTGAAAGAATTTGGGTAAACTTGCCCAAACTTTGTTTATTTTTTTTGTGGCATGAGCACCCCTTGGGGTAACGAAAACGGTACTAATTAGACGCAAAATCTCATTATTAACTTTTTTGATTAAGTTAAATAGCAAGCCGATTTTAATTAGGTGTTACAAAACGTACCTAGTTACCTACCTACCTAGCCAGAATTATATCTTATCTTAATCAACGATAAACTTTTACTATGATATTATTCTGTAAGTATAAACTATAAAATACGCCATAGGATGTTTTGCACTAAACTCTTTGGTATAAAATAAATATCTTTATTACAGTACTAAAATTATTTAAAAAATGTCAAAGTACTCACGTTACTGATCTAATACACACACAGAACAGTAAAGGCTCTTTTTCGAAAAAAAAAACATTTAAACCTACACTATCAATTCTCAATGAAAAAAAGTAACTATGATATTTACAAAATCTTTAAATGCAGTTTTTATTTACATCAAAATCTATGAGTCAATTTAGCATTTTTACATCTTTTACCGTTCGGATCCATTCTGTTTACTTTATACTTACTCTTCCTATCAATGCTGTGCTTTTTTATTTTCTACTTCTTTTACTCTACCTACAAGACTAGTGAAAAGTATATCAAAATAACAGTTACGATGATCGATGATAAAAATAAAAAGTAATATTTTTTATATAATTTTTATATTCGGTAATATACGTTTTAAATAGAATAGACTCATTCATTCTACTAAAGAGGTTGCATAAAACATATTTTTTTTGCTTGTAAAATTATAACTAAAGTTATTTTTCACATCTCTGCTATACAAATGATTATAAGGTATCATAGCTTAAATCATAGAGGAACTATTCACTTAAATCAAAGAGGTCGGAAACCAAACTTTCATGTCTTAAATATGATTACAGAAAAACCAGTAATAAAATGACAATTTTCCCTTTGATTGAAACTGTTCCAGATTAGAAAAAAGTTTGTTACCTACTAAATATTCTATAATTAAAGTAAAGCTTTATTTTTCTAGAGCACCGTATGGGAGCTGATGCAGAACCACCATCGTGCGAGGCTCGTCTACTCAACGCTGACCTTTGGCAGAGGTTCCATGATATTGGCACTGAAATGATCATCACTAAAGGGGGACGGTAAGTCTAAACGTAGTGGTTAATTCCTTTATTGGTTTACGTGCAACCAATAATGTATCCTTCGTACACATCGACTTATACTGGATGATTCAATATACGACTTAACCTGGATGACCAAACGTATTATAATATCTGTGAACAAACTAAGTGGAACCAAACCAAGAGGGAATAAGGAGTTCATAAAAAAATATGTAATTTGATGACCTCGGTAGCGTGGCGGGCGAGTAGCAGCGATGCAAGAGGTGCGGGATTGATTCTCGCACCTCTTCCTGCGGGTGCGGACAAATGTTTGCATGTTCTGCAGGTATTTGTGCCAGGTATGGAAGTTGTGGTACCATTATACTCGCAGTTCCTGACACCCACGATACAGGGAATTCTAGTGTGAGGTCAGGTTTATGTATACGTCTGTTGGCTGTTTATTTATTTTCTTTATTTAGAACATACATCGGGATCAGATCGATGAACTTTGGAGGTAGGGGTAGTATCCCACTTTCTTTGATCTAGGTATATTATATTATACTTATTGCTCCGTAATAAAATGGAGGCAGTGGCTGCACAGACTTACTTGGGGAAGGCTGGCTACAATGTGATCAGCTCTTTGAATTGAAATCGTAATTTTATATCGTTAATTGACCCCAACCTTACTCATCCTGCAACTTGTATCTTCATTGCACACTAACTGTATATACTTTTGGTTTAATCATTTTACCGGCTTCTGTGATAGTCTTAAAGCAGTTTGTTTTTTCGTAGTAAGTGAATATAATTAGATTTCAATAAACGAAACATCTCACCTATTTATATCAATGTTTAACATAGATGACCGATCCGATGATATGATGACATAAAATATTTGCCAAAAACGATAGTGTTGATGATGCTTGTTTAAACAAATGAGCAATGATCATTCCTAAACAAATGAGCCTATTTGCCGAACCAATAATGACTTTTTGCGTAACTTATCAAGGAAATGATATAACAATAGGTACCAAATTAATACATTTAGCTAATCAAGAGAAAGTTCATATAATAGTGTTAGAATTAATAGGTACCTAATCACTTGTTAAACTTAACCTCAGGTGCCTACTGAAATTTGAGTTAGATATTTAGGTATGAGGCAGTGGTTCTTACATATTTTTGTTTGTAGGGTTTGTGGGTATATTTTCTGTCACCTACGCTATTTCACGTAAAATTCGTATTCGTATATCACGGTGTAGGGCGTAGTCACAATATTTTTTTAAGCCAACGCGCTATCGAAACAAATAAATAAATAATGCTGGACATTTTCACACAGTGTCATCTAGCCCCAAAGTAAGCAGAGCTTGTGTTATGGGAACTAAATGACTGATATACTACTTATATAAGTTTTTTTGTTGTAAATACATACGTTATACATAGAAAACACCCAGACCGAGACAAATATATGCATATCTTACAAATATTTGTCCCGCAGCGGGAATCGAACCCGCAACCTTCTGCATCTCAGGCAGCCCTTCGCCCACTGCGCTACAGAGGTCGTCAAACAGTTCAATAATTTGACATTTCTAGAAGGGAAAACACGAAAGATGCCAAGTAACATATCACAAGCGATCTGCTCAATTAATCGATACAGCTGCTCAATCCAGGAATCGAATTTACAAAAAATCATTACTCGTAATAAATTACTTTCAACGTAATCACAAAAACTTAACGAAAACCCATTAGGGCTGCCGAATCTGACGCGGGGCTTGTTAACGGATAATTTGGGGTTCTGGGCCGGACCTCCGTCATAGACAAAACAAACAGCTGCCTCGACAGCAATTTGTGCATTTCTCTAAATGGCCGAGCACAAATTACAGCTTATTATAAGCTTGTTTGCTTTACGACGTACCCCTTCAATTATTTTTTTTCGTGATCAATAATGTGGGACGAGCAGTGAAGAAATTACACAGTCGTCGCAAGCTCGGCGCCTCCGCGCCCTTCCCCGGGCGACCACCACGCGCGTATCCGAGCCTTCCCGCTACTCCACACTCTATCATTATGTACTCCATCTCGTTATTAGTAGATGGCAGCCCTGCTGCTGCCAGCTGTGCGCCGCATGGCCGACTTACCTCGTTGCGTAGCACTTTGCACACTCTCCCTCCGAGTGAGTACCTACATCCGCAAACCCGGTACCGGTAATACCTACGATGTGCATAATCTTTACGGAACTTGATCGATGCCTGAAATATGGCACAAAATGTTCACGATGAATTATAAGAATACCGGATATTTCTTTCGATTGTAAGAATAAGATCATACCCCAAAAGTAGATCAATGATGAATGTCACGTTCCGTCAGACTTTTGATAGTATTTAAATAAAAATATTCAATAATTAATGGCGTGTAATTAGGGTTTGGACCGCATAGGGACTGCGTTCACTCCGGTTATTAAGTTGAAGGACAAAAAGCGCTGAGATGGTTTTCCGAAACAAATCGCTATCGTGCGCAGAGGCTGTATCGGCGCGCCTGCGCATCGCGCGGTTTTTGCGAGGGGGGTAATTAACCGAGTTCATCCGAGCTCCTGTCATCTCCTACACGTTTTTTTTTCGACATGGCCTCCGGCGCAGACCACCTTGCGGTCGCTAAAATACTGATAAATTTACCGCTTTATCCGAAACGTTTGGTGAATCTCGTTAGCTTAGCCAGAATCCGTCTAGAGGTCACTCTTGTTTGTTTTGTATTAACGAGCCCGCGTGAGAGCAGCCGGGGGCGCGCCGGCGCCGGCCCTGGCGCCATACAAATCGAAATGGGTCAAAAATATTTGATGAATTTCTTGTATTGAGCCCCATCTCATACGTGCGGTAGATAATTTAGTTATTCTATAAGCTGCGAGTGTGCGCTGCGCCCTCTCTGTGCCGTCTGAGTGTAATGGTTCAAATTGGTTATTGTGCTCGAATGCTTTTAGTCGTTATTGAAACAGTGTTAAAAGCTGTTCAGAGCAAGAAATTCCTTATCCGTCGCAGAACAGGGCCGGATTTCGGAGGTGATTGGTAACGCAAACAGTAGATTTGGGCGGTTCGTTTGTGCAGGCCGGGTCGTAGACGTCGTTAACTAACACCTGCTGCTCGCGGCAGCCATCACTGGGCCATGTATTAGCCGGAGCTTCGGATTGTACCATCCGATCTCACCTGCCTGTAGGTGCTAATTATTTACCATCATCAAGCATATAAGGAGATGCCCATAACTTTTTCTTTATTATTTATTTATTCGCTTATTCATTATAGTTTATTTTCACAGAACGGCACGTAAGTATACTTCAACACAAAGTAATTAGCTTGTTGCGCCCACGCGGACATCGCAGACATGATAATACATAAGACAGACTGCTTATCCTCTATAGTGCCTTGATCGAACTTGCCTCGATAGATAACTTTTGGATAGACAGGAATATCTTTATTGTACAACAGTAATACAAGAAATACAAAATACACAGAAAAATAAACTAGTACAATGCTTGGCCTTATCTTTATATGCGATCTCTTCCAGGCAAACTTGGGATAAAACAAATGAGTACTTTTGTTGGTGGTTGGAATATTACATATCGCGCCCGCCTGGATACACTTGTCCTTTAAAAAACCCTTTCCAAATGGTCCCAATCGCTGACAAGCTCCATCTGCCCAAGTTATTGTTTAGAGATAATATTTAGCCCTCAATAATCGCCGCACAAACAAACACCGGTTGGGATAGAGTGGGTTATTTATTTTTTCTCAAAACTGAAATATGACAAATGGGCGAGGCGCGCCGGCCGCTCGCGTGTCGTCGCACAGACCTCCCGCCATTTTTAAAACAAACATACAACATAAAAACTCATTATTTATTCTTGCGTTATTCGTTGAGAAGGGCGCGCCCGAATTTGCTCGTAATAATCATAAGTTATACTTAAAAATTCTGTGGTATGCAGGTAGCAACGGCAGCGTTGTCATTTCAGTAGGGCACATGACAGTAATGTGTTCTTCTATATCCCTGGTTTATTCTTATTGTTCCCAAAACAAATCGGTTAAATATGTGTTTGAATCCAGCCATCTAATTATCTGGCAGTTTCCTTTCACATTTTATAGGGCGATTAACAGTTTCCGTCAACGTAATCTCATCTCAGATCGGAGACGTGTATGAAATCATATCTAATAATCGAGAAGCTCATTCGGCGCTTGTTTTAACAGAAATACCGATTAATTGATTTGATCTGTGTCGTAATTAAAATGGGTGATTAGGGCGCGGGTACCGGCGCCGGCGCCTCAAAGCGTCGCCGGCAACATTCCTTTTGTTTTACCATGGGTCGTTTGTCGCCTGCTTGCTGGCCGGGCATATTGCTGGTCTGTTCTGTCAGGTTATAAGGCGTGGGAGTGCGAGCGAGAAGTGCGCGGGCGCCGACCGCCCGCCGCGCCGCCGGCCGCCCGCCGCGCGCCCCGCCCTAAGCACGCAGCAATAATCAGATTATGACAGCCGATCGTCTTTCTACCAAGAATCTATCACTCCCAATTGCCTGTCAGTGTAAAATAAGCTCTGATTTGTTGATTTAAGACTCAATATAGTAAAAATTCGGCTGAAAAATTTACAGTTTTGTCAAATAATGAGCGCAAATTTCAATATCACACACCACGCGAGTGTCGCAAAATTTAACTTAATGTAAAAAAATGGTAGGACTTCATATGATTTATTCTGGGTTCCGGCGACTTCCTCACTCGTCAATTTCTTGAAAATTGACAGCATGCCTTTTTCTTCCTCAGCATCAGATGTCAGATCAAGAGATATCTGCAGCACGACGTAGAGCTTATCAGCTGACATAAACCTCTTTGTTTTAAGAGCCGACAACAGCGGGTGGTATTTATTCATGAAGCCTCGTGGTACCTAACCGTACCTAATAAATAAATGCTGATAATGAAAATTAATTGCCCTTTGAATTAAATTTTCATTATCAGTCCTATGTCCATGTCAAAGCCGTTTGAAAATCTTTGGAAAACTAATATGTAACTTAGTTTTATCTAAATTTTCCCAAAAATAATCTCAAGTATTGTAGTTCTACTGATTTTATTAACTGTGGTAATTATATTACTGTTAGCCTTCGTTTATCATGTCGACCGAGAAAATTACTATAAAATACAGCACCATTGCTCTAAAAGCTATAATATCAGCAAGTAAACTTGTTTGTACAATTTATCTTGATAGAAAACGTTTACAGTAATGAAGGCGTAGAGAAAATTGTTAGAATCTCTGTGTTACGTTTGAAAACGTAGTGTCATCGGTCGTAATAGGCGATTCCAGCGAGAGCTGTCCGGCATCCGAAGCACGCGCCGAGAAGTCGCCACCATCAGTCGATCATATCGCAATCTCCTGGGAGGACACATCCCACGATACCGCAAACTAATACAAGTTTGTATACAACGCGTTTTACACTGCAGTCGACGCACACGATTAAAGCTCACAGTCTCATACGAACCCGTCGATGTATATCGCGCTACGACGTAGACCCATCTACGGCAAAATGCCTCGTTCGAACGATCAGCAGAATCGCGGAGTCATCGCTGGCTCCCGCGGCTTTTTGTCTCGCCACAAGCTAAAACAATCGTCGAACAAGGAAAAAAAACCAAAACGATAATTTCAAATGTGGAGTATGAAAAAATATACCCGAGCATCATCGTCGAAGCTAGATTCATTTTTTGCCAGACGACAACGGTTCTGATGATAATTTCTTATTAGGATATAACATTTTTGTAGCTCGATCGTCGTAAATTCAACGAATAATTTAGTAAAGAAAGTGGTTGTGTTGAAGATGTTTTGTTTTTATGGCGCCAACGAGCAGTTCGGGTTAGATCGGTATCTTGCTATACAAGCGTTTAACCCATGTTACTTGGAACTCGGGAATTATTCTCACGAGTCTGGCTGCGACCTACCCAACAAATTGTAATGTGAGCGGATGAGACGTTCCACATTCCTTGCGATGTCAAGTTGCAAAAACTGTCCGTACTGAGCGGTATCTTTGGGTGAAAAGTTAAACTGACGTACAAGGAGTCAGTTTTAGCGACTAACTTAGCGGGTCATTTCAAGATGTGTTGTAACCTGATATAAAGTACCACCTACCGGCTACTACGCTTATTTGTTGTCCCCAGATCAGATCTGGTACTTAAAAACTTGGAGACACAGCTGCGTACGTGTTTATATTCATGCGTACGTGTTCATAATGTGATAGGAGAGCGGTCATTATCCGGAGACAGTGTAGGGTGCGTCGTCAATCATAAGACTCGTAAAGAGATGCGCACACGTACAGGAACAGAATAAATAGTACCTACAACGTACCAAAGTTTCACTCTGATGAAATTAATGTGCACAATGTAGTCCTACTAATATTATAAACGTGAAAGTTTGTGAGGATGGATGTTTGTTACTCTTTCACACAAAAACTACGGAACGGATTTTGATGAAACTTTACAGTAATATAGCTTATACATCAGAATAACACATAGGTTACTTTTTATCTGGGTATCACACTGGCGAAGCCGTGGGCAGTAGCTAGTAATTAATAAATGACAAGTACCTACGCGAGCGATATTGTGATGAATAGAGTTTGATAAAGTCAGCACTGGCATGCTCTTCATGCATGATGTCTTGCACCCAAAGCAAATCGAGTCTTAAATCTGCGTGGTAAAGCTTATTTTATATTTTAAACTGAAACGAATTGACACAGCCCGGTATAGCTGTAACCGGTTGAAGCATCTAGTCAGTCGGATTTGTTACATTTCACGCAAGATTTGTCACTAACGAGGCGTACAAGCTTTTTGTCCTCGACATTACAGGTAAACAACATGTAGGTATTTGGGTACAGAAAACTTTGATTTCTCCCTATCACCTCACTTCATCGGAACCTATTAATTGGTTCAAGTATTGTTCTTATTATCTTACAGTGATTCCGTCATTAATTGCCTGGTTTTTGTTCCTTCGTCACAAGATTTGAACACTTACTGTCTGATTTATGAGTCGAGAATAGCTTGGGTGGTATATTGCAGTCTTTTCTCAGTCATTCGAGAAAAAATAAGTCAAATCCGTAGCAAAAGATTTATCCACGGCAAATCCATGTACTTAATATTCATAATTATATTTGTGATTATCATAAATTAACAAAAATACTTTATTGTACACCACAAGATAATAAAAATAAACAAAAACTTAATACAACTGAAAGTACAATGGGTGGTAATGGTGGTGGTGGTATAAAAGCGATCTTTTCCACATACCCTTGTGATAGAGCGGAATCATGAACAAATACCTAATTGACATTGACATGGGACCTAGCCCATGGATTTGGATGGTCAGCGGAGGATGAGGTTTTCTTTATATTAAGATTACTACATATAGCCTACGTTATACTACGAGAATATGCCGAAAGTCCTGTACACGTGATGTGACACATTATCCCATGCATGGCTCCCGTCTCTGTCGCGCCACCCGCGCTCGTGCGCCGATACCATCGCCCGTGGCTGCGCCCGCCACATCGCGACATCACGCTCCGATCCTATCGAGTCTCGCTACCGAAACCCATGATAACTAAGGATGTCACAAAGCTTGTTTAACCCGATTCAATGTCAACTACAATAGGTATTACTACTACTTACGTATTTATTTAAAGAATTTAATACTCACACATCAAAAAAGTTAGTGATTTTTCACCAATCATTAACTCTGTTTTTTTTTAGATTTTATTTTCTTTAGACTCTTTTATCATGAATTTGTTGATTCAATCAATTACCTATATAATTACCTTGGTTTTAATGGATACGACAATAAATCTGAAATAAATATATCTATACTTTTAAAATCGTTTGTCCTGACTGACTGACTGATCTATCAACGCACAGCCAAAACTACTAAGTCTAGAAAGCTGAAATTAGAAATATTTTGAAACTTATTGCGACACATTCAAGCTAAAAACATGTCCAGAATAGTGAGTTTTATATCTATTCTAATAAAAGCAACTAGGTATTAGTCCCAGAAACTTTGCCTGCTTGTTCTTTATCAAAATGAATCTCAGACCATTATAACATTCGTCAAAATAACTTCCAAAATTTTCCACTTTCAAAACCTCTGTCACATCCCTATGCAAGTTGGTGACCTGGGTGAGGCTGGGTGCAACATGACGCACGATTTTCTAATAAAAGTGTTTTTTCGGCGTTATTGCCCACTCGTTACAGTTTTGTGGGAAACTGTTATATAAATAATATAGAGCATACCAGATGTTGTCTGTGCATATTAAATGCTTTGAGTACTTACTTTATACCTACTCTACATTCTGTTCAGTTTCATACATGTTTATGAATTAAAATTAAAATACTCACAAAGTACCTACACACAATCTTCTTTAACTATGTACTATCGTTATTAGGCATACAAACCACTTCTGACATTATTTTAATAGATTTAAAATTAATTATCTTTTTTACAACCAAGCTGCGTGACTCATAGTGAGCTCTCCTAAAAAGCTCTTTCCTCAGCTGCAGACATAAATAGACATCGAACAAATATTTTCCGCAACAATTTGCATTACAAACAAGAATGCCATGACCAACCCAAGCAGAATGGTTCGAATGCTTATTGCCATACAAACTCCTACAGAGTAAGTATGATTTGAATGCACTTTACCTCACATTGTAACATGGACAATAATTATAGATGATAGAGTTGTGCAAGATTAAAGCACGCACAAATTGGCCGAGACGTTTCCATGCATGCGACATCAAAACACACTTCTGTGAAATATGTAACAACGGTTCAATGTCAATAGGAGACGAGAGAATGTACTCAGGATGGGGGCTTTCGTAGGACGAATCTTTAACTAAGGATAGGAAGATGACATTCTAGTATACATACATTACATACATTTGGTAATTCAAACTCTGCTCACTAAAGTTTCCTTAACTACCTAACTTATTTACGCTGCTGTACTGTGTTTTTACTTGTTTTGCTGGTCTGTTTCAAGAGAGCTAAAATGAAATATGAAATATATTTGAAATGAAATATATTTATTGTCTGTGAAGACTAGGTAATATAAGATGTTGCCATGTTGATATTAGTCTAGCTAGTTTCTATCAGAGGGTATGTACAAACAACGTTTACGGTTAGAACTTTTCAGTACTGTCACCCCCATATCCACATTTCCCCCTGGGTCCAGGCCTGTTCAATGTCGCAACGCCCACTAATTGCGTTGATGACGCGTCCGCGGCGCGTTTGAACTCTACACATTACCACAGATTAATTACCAGTTAGAACAGCCTTGGAGCGATTCCTGGTAGCTGGCTCCAGCGGACGCGGGCATTGACAGGTGTGGACATGGGAACTTTCATGTTGACAGTTGACAATTGTGCCTCTTCGAGATGCATTCTTTGAAAAATTGTGACGATGTTTGTGCGTACGTTGGCACAGAAGGGATGTTTTAGGAGTAGGTTTCAGGCGCCTAACCATCAAGTCTTATTGCGATTCAACTCAGATAGGGATGTCAATTCTCGCTTTGCGGTAGACGACTATATGACAACACCATAGCGTTCTCGACAATAAGACTTGATGGTTTGGCCATAGAACTTCAGATCCAGGACTTGGTTTTCCGAGGAGACTGGCTGTATCATTCATTACACTTATGGCTCGGTCAAACTGGCGCGGTAGCAGTGGCGATCAGTACTTTTACGCGAACTTTGATAATCACTTGACAACCATTTATCTTTGATTGCTACCACCTCAGCTTGGGTGGGCCTTTAGTAATTTCAGATTTTAAAAAAACACTAGAAGAAAATTAATAACGTAAAAAATATTCCATATTCAGTGTAATCAAAAGAAGCTTAAACGGCTCTACGATTGATGCGGAAATAATTTTATTTCCTATTATTTATAAAGAAAACGCATAATAAAAAGATTGATATGATATCATTCTCAATCATGTAGGTCTCTAACAAAAAATATTGATTGGCTAATAGCTAACAAGCGCAGGTTTCCACCTTCATAATTATCTAGTTGAACACACAAGGTGCGCCCCATCAAGTCTTTACAGTTGGCGGTTGTTTATGTGGCTCATTGTAGAGCTTTTTATTTTTTGCTTGCATTAAACAAAGTACCCCTTTAAGATCCTAGACCAAATATAATTCAACCAGACGTAGTTTAGGTACCTATTACTGGAGCAAGATGGTAAAACGCTCGATAGAGCATGTAGAGGATGCTCTAAATTGGTGCTGTCGGTATTCGCGAACGGTTGTTTGCTTGCGCCACGCACATAGAATTAATATCAATTAACACACACTGGCTTAATTGTGAATCGGGCGCGGATCGCGTGCGGCGGCCCCTTTGTCGGCGCTAGTGAGCTCCCTGCGCCAGCGTAGCTTTAATTCGCAACAGTAACAGTGTACTGATACTGTAACCCAAACGGACCGCATGCTATCGGAACTTCGGAGAATCAGAGTTCCTGTGATTTGCTGGGCAATCGTGGAGTCTGGATACTTAGAGCGAGCGCATATAGATATAGAAAATTTGTGCCAATGTTCAGGTGGTAAGAAATCAGCATTTTAAGTTCTACTTTCTCTATAATACCACTGTCAGTGGCTGGTCAAATAACAACTAGCCCATAAAGCGCTCCTCAAATACCACTCCGAAGAATAGAACAGGAAAAACATATTTTTCTGTTCTATGATTGAGTAGGTACGCGTAAAGAGTAAATTGGTCATTTTTTTCCATTAATGCTCCCAACCTGTTTGACCTCTAAGACGCCACCATTCCCTAATGACACTCTCTTGCAAACGCGAATTCTTAAATTTACAGCAATGCATTCAACCAGTAATAATACGTTCTTCATATAAAATGCCTGTTGCGTAGTTGGTGGTCTAATCTGTAGGACGCGGGTTTTGCTGATGTGTGCATGTACCCTAACTCCTTCCGCGAAAAGCTTCCTAAAATAAGCGCCATTTCCGCTGCGCAATAATGATCTGTAATGCGGCGACATATGATTACAATTAGTAATTTCTAGGTACGGCATCACGGTACGACGAGCGCAGATCCTGTGCTTGATTGATCGACCAACACTGAAATCGAGTTCAGTGGCTGTTAGATAAATGATTATTGCTAGTATTTTATCCGCGATTAGTTCGGCAACTTAGCAAAATGAGAAAAGCATGAGCAAGATAAGAAATAACATGGGCTGCATAATTATTGTCAACTCCTTCACAGAGTTGTCTACCAATGTTAAATGCTCAAACACATGATGTCATATTAAAATTTAACGGCTACTATCTTCACGATCGCTTATCTAAGATAGAAATCGCCGCTTTTCAGGCTATCATCAATTCATCCGTTATTCGAGCTTTGACAGGATTATAATTAGAAACTGTCCGTCCTTATGGCTTGTCGTTTTTAATGTCGCTAGACTGGTCCCATACTGCGCTCGCATTTCATTAACTAATGTTGAAAAAATGTGAGTTCTCATAAAACGGCGTGATTTATACGGGGTCGGGAGCCGGCGAGCGTTCGCCACCGGTTCCAAGCGCCAGAGACACTGCAGCCTGATAATTTATCACCTGTATTCCCTTTTCAGAAAGCTCACAATCGTCTGCCTATTTCTAGAAAGATTTTGATCGAACAATCAACTTCAACAAGCGATTAAATTGATCTTCATTTAAGTCTCGTTTTGTCCTCCTACTACTTACTTGGCGTTTCAACTATTATTTTTTATGACAAACCTTAACTTTTTGTTATAAACATTACTTTGTTCATAATAGAATCGTCAATTAGCAACTATAGTAACGGTGCATTTTAATGAAGAGCGAAAAAGTTACAAGAATTTTACATCAACTAAGTCCATGTTAAATGGGTAAATTACCGAACTATTTATTGCAAATGGAAACACAATCTTAACGACCTGTTGTCTTCTGTGTTTGGCGTCAAGCTCATAAGCCCACATAATAGTGTTTAGATGCTGCCGGTAGATAAGCTTTGTACGCGGCGGGCCAGAGCAGGCTCGCCGCGCTCGGCCCGACTGTCAACTAAATTACCTTTTCGTTTGTCGGCCCTTTCATTCGCAATTTACGAGCACCGAGGAGCATGAAGCCAGCGAAGGCGCCGGCGCCTAAAAAGGCTCCGAATTAATTCCACACTTTCACCGATACGGCATCCATATTCATTCGAATTTGTAAACTTTTTACCAAATACATACCTCGAGGTGTTCCGAACACGACAATGAGACGGTTTTTACCTGTTCCTGCTTGAGTGAAATGTTGAACACAGATTATAATGAGCTGAATTTTAACATTTACAATTCCAGAAATTATGTAAGCATTCTTGTCTCCACAGTTCTAATATGTTCAATGCCATAAAAGTTGTTTCTGCCCATTATCAAGTACAGTCGATAACATGCTAGTTATTAATATAATAAATCCAATCAGCGTTCACGGTATGAAATTAATCGGTAAATAAAATTTTAAGTTAAGCAATTGCAATAAAGGCGCCGCGCGTTGATGATGAATATTTCCAATTTCCGCATGACTAAAACTGACTGGCTCGTGAGGCTTAAGGGTGGTGAATGGTATATAAATTTTGCGAATGGCCCGAACAGTGCATAAACATGTCGTTGGCAGGTGTTCTCCCCGCGGGCGTGCTTTGTCCCACAACGGCCCGCCCGCCTATCGATCGACCTATCAATACTATTGGTTTTTCAACAACATACTGCTACTATTTAAGATGCCGCATTTCACCATACTCGACCAATTTGATATATATTTACTCCTAAAATTATAATTTTTATTTGCATCCCCGAAAAAATAGAGAATGAGGCTAAAAATTTATGTAAAGAAATAAAAGTAATAATTAAAAAAAACAGTTTATAAAATATGGGTTTTGTTTTATTCGCTATTCCTTAATTTTAGTAGTGGGATATTTTTACAAAAATAGCCTTCGTCTGAAGCTTCATAAGAAACAAAAAAAAGATTTGTTTTTATACTAGTTCATAGATTCATCATAAAACTTTTGATATCGTTAAAAGTTTACACCGTGATAGATTTGATTTAAAAAACCTTTATGCCGTCGTTTTGTTTTTGCGACTTGCGAGGCCGTTGTACAGCCGATCCCTTACGTTTTTTGGTACCACCTGCAGTGGCACTTTGCTGCAAAAACTAGCCAATGAAATAAACTTTTTATATGGCAAAATTTATGATTGAAGGTGGTGTCGCTGATTTTAAACAAAGGACACAGATATCGGTCCATCAATATGCTAATGTCGGTGTAGGTGCATCCCGAGACGATTCTGATCGTTTTTTGTGACCGAGCCCAAATTGGTTTATTTGTTTTGTTACGAGCGTATTTCTTTATAACTTTTATAAGTGTAGTTTGTTTGGTTTGTTGAAGAGAGTCGTGGCCCGAGGGCATAAAGGATGCTTTTTAATTCAAGGTTTATTTGTACTGCAAGATTGCAAGTTTTGTCATTGTTGTCAACGTGTTTTCCGGTGCGTATTGATTTATCGACATCCTGATCCGCCTTAAATGTGTATCAGTCTTTGTAGTGGGAGGGAAGTTCTATCAGTTCTGTTAACAACCCACTTGGGTGAAGAAAAAAAACAATGAAATCAACTATGTTTGATTGTCTTATGCAATTGTGAACAAGGCTGTGAGCAAAATTACAACAGGAAACTTTGTAGTCATATACATAGGTGAGGTACCTATGTATATGATTACAAAGTTCCTGTGTTGGGCAGCATAAGTAATTTATTTTACTGACAACCTTTTTGGCCATTCAAAATTAAATTACTGTACCTTTATTATCTTAATAATTATCACTTTAAAATGATTGCCTGAGAATCAGTCCGAAACAGTATTTTAACGTGCATATTCTAAAAGCTGTTTATCTGTAGTGAACCTAATGAACCTAATACTTAGGTACCCTCAGTTTTGAAATAGGTACCTAAGCACAAATATTAGCCCGCTTATTCAAATAAAGTTCCCCGCGATTCTCACGGGCCGCTCTCACAGTCCGAGTGAACAATTTGACACTTCCAGGTGTATGATTTTTTATCCACCTCCACAATGGCCGTGATGTTTACCCAGGGCCACATCTGGGCGAACGAAAAAACCGGCCGGACCTCTCGGATGAACGCTAATGAGAAGAAGGATTCACTACGTATGCTTTCATGTAACCAACTTGTTTATAAAAAGCTGTAGAAACAGATGTCACAGGACAACGAAGCGACTGTCTAACGACTCTTAGCATTGAACTTGGGCGATAAAAAGGCAGTGAAATTAGCAGTAAAGATAAGGATAGGTTACGGCTTGAGGACCACATTAAGGATCATTGACTACTGTTCACAGGAATGATCTCATTGCACCCTCCATTTATTGTCCATAATGTTTTTCTGTTAACTTTTAATAGCACCAGTCACTGCGCATAATGCTGCCGATTGCTGATAATCTCGCATGCTCCAAAACTCGAAGGCATAAGAGGCAGGAAAAAAATGTTAACTGGAAATACACATTTTGCATTATATTCGGTTCGTTTCAAGATTTCGAGTGCGGATGCTAGAGCGGATATGTGTCGGTTTCTTCTCGTTTAGCGCCTCCGTGTGGCAATTGGCAAGTTGTTACCGATTTACGACCCACTCTAAAGTTCATTCGACGCGATTTTGGTGGTCCCATTGTGTTTGCTAAGTCCCTTCCCACCGACATAGCCAGCGGCTTAGAGCGCCCTCGAGGCCTTTTATGGTCCTCTTTTTATGGTATCTTCATTTCATTAATTTATATATCGTAATCAGAATTCCGATCGATTGATTTTAAATTCCAAAGTAGGTTGTTTGACATGACTCTTCGCTTAATACTTTAATAGTTATCTCATGGGAACGCTTTGTTTCGGACTGCTGGAAATTTATCCTAGTCGGATAACGCGGAGAGCGGATCTGTGTAATATATTTTGCGCGTGGCTCGTCACCTCTTTGTCGGTGCGGGCGCAGCTCTCAAACGGGTCGATAAGTGGCCGGGCGAGTGATAAGAGCGTCTTGCCGGAACGGTAGCCAAGTGAAGGGATTTGTCAATGTACGGTCAACAAGCAAACGAATACATATTTGTGTACCGATTGAACTGTACTAGATCTGGTAGTTTATTTGAACAGGACTATGAGCAAGAAATAAGATCAAGTTGTATTCTTTTCTTTGTCATTTATATGAGTAATAGAAAAACTACAAAATCGTTTTTGACAAAAATTCAAAGTTTCCTTGCACTCTAAAACTGAAGCTTTGTGTTCCAAATTTTCTCATTTATATTTTTTTACTTCGATTAGATAGGTTTTCACGACCCTACTTAAAGTATTTAGACTCTTATTAAACACTTTAACTTATGGTAAAGTCTTAAACTTCTGTCGGTACTTATCCTGACCACGTAAGGCGGTAGCGGTCATCGTAAACTTTAAATGGAGGCTAATTTAGTTTGTTGTTAATTGAGCTTCTGTCGGCGTCTTATCGGGAGGCTGCATTAGCAGGCCGTAGCCGGCTGGACCCAACCACAGTCTGATAAGAGCTGTTATGACTGATGGGCGTAGCCGGCGAATTTTTTGATTGTGTATGGAATGTGGTTGGTGTGGAATTTTAGGATAAGACAAATACTTAGAATACTTTTTCAAGCAGCAATGGGTTAATGGGGTAGCTTAATAGTTCATGATCTCAGCCACCGGTAGTTTCGAATATGCTATTTAACTGTTGCGTGTATAGAGTTGCACTTAAAATGTTTATAAAATCTGTTATTGAAAAAGTTTATTCAGAGAACGTTAAGAAATCAACAAAAGTTTGCATTTTCTACAGATATTTGTCCCGGGCCTGGGTGTTGCGGTACTATGCTACTCGTAGTTCCTGATACCTACGGTACAAGGAACTCTAGTTTGGGGTCAGTTTTGTAGATTTGATAGAATTGTAAGTTTAGCGAATGTTCTCTCAATTTATTTTTAATGTTCTTATATGTCTCTATATTTAAAAATTAGAAGAAGCATAAAACCTTACATAGCTCCTTCCGCAGCAAACAAGCTAGCCATTACCATTGCCCATAAAATTTCGACTGATCAAAGACTTGTCACATTTTCTGACCACGGCCCTGACCAGCCCAGAGCAACTGTTGGTCCACCTGTGGCCCGTGAAAGCCACCCCGAAGCCGGCGGGCAGATAAAGCGGCGCCATACTATCGTTCGTTTACGACACCGCCGTCGAACAAACGGGTGCCAAAAGCTCGTTGGTCGACACATTACTACTATCACTGGCTTTATAATCCCAATAAATTGAAGGTTTTTTGTGATACAACGGGACGGCCAAGTGATAGACATGGTGCGGGCAAAATGTTCATTGGAAAAGTAATTTAATTTTTACTCGTGACGTAAGGAGTCCGTATATGCGTTTTCCGTCAGAGGTTGTTTAATTAGTTTGTTTTGCGTCTTATCTGTGTACTGTACGGTTACGCGTAACGACGCATCATAAAAACTGTTTTCTATTTCACTTTTAGTAGCTATGTAATTGTATATCGTATATTGATATGTTGCTCACTAGTGACTTGTGTAAATGAGCCCTATCTCAAACCATCCTTGAAGTCATACATATCGATTGCAAAAACCGCATTTCAATCAGATAAACATACAAACAGCCTCTTACGACAAATGCATATACAGACGTCGCGGGTAATAAGAAAAATAAGATACAATACCTATCTCGATAGTTTGCCTACTCCGTGTCGTTCCCGTTCCGGTGAAATATTAATAGACTATAGAGACTCAAGTCTTGTGGCCTATCGTGTGGGAGCCGTAATTTTATTATCACCTTCTTTGTTTCTATAAGTAAACTGATATGAGAAATGGCTTTAGAGGGTTGAATGGAATGATGAGAAATTCTTTAGGACAGAAGGCTTTGTATGTGGCACTTGAATACTTGAGATAGATGATTGAGTTTATTCAAAACTAAATTAAAAACTTTCATTTACAAAAATAATGTACCTCAATATAAAATATATAGATGAAATTATTAAGCTATCCAAAAATCGTTGCAAACGATCTATAGATCGTTAGATCAGTTAAGCTACCTATAGGTAGCTCTTCTGAAATAAAGTAGCATCCTACAAACAATTTTTGTAGAATATTACTTAAGTTATTAGTTTTTTTTTTCCAATAATATATCTAACTATTGTAAGAACTAAATAAAATATTTATTAATTTATTAATTATTTAACTGATCAAAATCACTAACCGATAAAAGCGTCCACAAATTTCTGGCTGCATGGCAATCACGCTGAAAGGCAATACTTACCTCAGTGGTAGTTAATTCCCTGGTTGTATTGACTCTTTCTGTAAAGTAGCAGGATATGTGCTCTGAGCTTGAACGCAAGTCTTAGTTTATTAAAGACTAGCTACTACGGCCTACGGTTTTGTCTGCGAGGTACCGGGATAAAAAGTAGGTAGCCAATGAAAATAAGGTAGCTCTTGCAACGTTCGTAAGAAACACATTTGCTCGAACGTTTTTTCGTCTAAATTGGTCTCCACGAAAATCTTACCTGATTCCTGAAGGTCCATTCCATATTATATTAATGAAAGAATTTTTGAAATTGGATTAGTATTTTCGGAGATAACCGCCTATATCTAAATTTACAATCTCTTTTTAAATTTTATTAGTATAAAATAGAAATCCTCGATCACAAAAAAATCATTGTCTTTATTACAGACGTATGTTTCCTTCCCTTCGCGTCTCCCTCACCGGGCTCGACCCTCGCGAGGAATACTGCGTACTCCTCGAGATGTCGCTGGTCGGCCGCCGACGATGGCGGTGGGCGGGCGGTGCATGGGCAGCTGCTGGCGGTGCCGAGCCGCAATCTCCCAGGCGGCTGATGTTGCATCCCGACTCGCCCGCACCGGGTCACCACTGGACGGCTAACCCGGTGTCCTTCAGCAAACTGAAGCTTACCAATAACACTATGGATGCACAAGGACATGTAAGTACTTCTATAATAAAAGAAAATTATACCCTCGATCACGTATTGCAGCATACCCTCGACGGCGAGGCGGGCGAGTAGCCGCCTGCGCAAGATTCACGAGTTCGATTCCGCTGCGGGACAAATGCGTGTATGTTCTGCAGATATTTGTTCCAAGGTATTGTGGTACCACGGTACTCGTATTTCCTAATACTCACGATACAGAGGATCCTAGTGTGGAGTCAGGACTATGTGTGTGTGTTGGGTGTTTATAATTTATATTTAGTATATTCCTACTGACGAAACTTTCAAACCTATCTAAGAACTCTTCTAGAAGTTATACAAAATTATAGTTGAAAATATTGTGGTTTGGTATCATTTTAGGATATTTAACGACTATACTTTTCTAGTATAGTCAAGTGTGTCTAAGTGTACAATAATTATTTTGGCAACTGGAATGGTACACTACATAATTTTATGTACCTATCTACAGCTACACTCTTTGTAACAATTCACTCCAAGAACCATAAATTGAACACACAGTTTATAAACTGTATCTACAGTTATCTACAGTAATAATTTACTTGGTATTGCTCGATCAATTGCTTAATTGCTCGACTGAGATTGTGGGAAATAGAGATATCTATTGTTCGGCTTTAGTACAAATCAAAAGAGAAATAATTTGTCTAGCAATTACCCAGCTACTGCTAATCGAGAAGCGATTTATAAGCTTTATTTACTTGCGATGGCAAGCAGATGAATATACGGGATATGCGCAAATAAAAAACAACCTCTTTTCCTACAGTTTATACCATTTTTACCATAGGATTGTAATGCAGTTTTTTTGCAATAGATTTTTAGGCTTTCATGGATAGTCTTAAATAGGTTTTATCCTCACAGAAAAGGTTTTTAGTATGTTTTTAATGCCACACGTCACTAGGAGGCGCTGTAATACGTGATAGAAAGAAACAGGGGTTTAATTAAAAAAAACACTTGTTGGGTTGATTTAGTATTTAAGAAACGAAGTACGTAAACAAACGGTTTTAGTATTTTGTCGAAAAGTTTTGCGTTAATAGTATTTTGCCGCAAAAAGAATGAAAATAATGAGCTCATTTGCCTACAAGAAAGTAACAACGTAAGATAAAAACTTTACACCCAAAAACATTAAAATATAGTTTGTTTTCATAATAAAAATTAGGGCATGTGCACATTGTCAGTGACACATCGCATGCTGCGCTTCGTACTGCCTGCCGCGAGAAAGGGATGATTAGCGAGTTTGTCACGTTTTGGAACGCAAAACTATCTTATATTGAGTTAAGTCGTTATCTCAAACAAAACGCATTTTTCGAGAGTGAGTCATTTTGTAAACATTGAAAACGGTTAAGTAGCACTGCGATAATCAACTAAGTAACTAGGGTAAAATAGTCAATTTAATTATCTACTAGGTAAAAAATCTAGTTTGTGGTACCTAAGCTAAGAAGACATTTAATTTTAAGAAAAATCAATAATATTTTAATTATTTAAATTATAAACACCAATCTTAGAAAAATCTGGCTATTTGAAATAATCAGTCAGGTTTCTATGATTAAACTAAACTCGTAGGTCTAACGGCAGGGAGACTAACTAAGAACCAAATCTAGCAATCACATAGTCTGAAAAATCTATTATCTTTATCTTTTAAAAATACAGTTATGTTTTTATTACATCGAAATTCGTTCTCGATCTGAGACAGTCGTGACTTTATCCATCTCATGTTTGCTAGGTACCTCTAGTTTCAATGGAAACGCCTACTTACCATGATTCGACTCTACTATAACAAGTACACAGGTGAGGAAACAATAATTTTAGGCTCTATTCATGTTGAAATAAGAACGAATACAACAAAATTACTATGTAACGTAATAAAATATGAATCTTAGTTGTTCTTGCGTTCTCAAAGAATTATGGAGCTTATACTGTCGATAAAAGGCCGAGGTTACACTGAGGGTTTCGCCGCTTGATAAACGCCGCGGGAGTCGCTGCGCACAAAGACGTCTATAGGCATTTCGTCACTTGAACAAATACTCTGAAAGGCATTGTATGAAGGCTTTGTAGCAGCGCGTAACTGTACTGCTTTATTCGGGCGGCCTGTTTAGACAGAACGGTTGACGCCTCGATTAATTATGTACACTTGCCCTAGGTTTTACTCAATGTTTACGTTTTACGAGTACTATATTTAATGACTGTTGCATTTAATATTTTTAATTTATGGTTGAACAACTCAAAGTTCTCCTACCACAGCCTAAAGTTTAACAATGTGGTGCGTATAAATAATTTTGGTGTTAAGTATATTTTGTTCCTCTGTAGATTAAACAGCGTACTATTATTTTCTCAACATTATGTTAGAAGTCAAATAGACAAACTAAAGTCGATATAGCTTTTAGAATTAGCAAGTTGTAGTGGCAATGAGCAAACAACCGATGTGTAAGAAATGTTCTAAAAGGAATTTGCTACCACAAAACAGATGCGCGGTGTAGAAAGGCCAACCGATATATCGATGACATCTCAAAATTTGCAAGAAGTAGAGGGATAGAGGTGGCCCAAAATCGTTCAGCGTGGATTTATTCTGCTGTTCTTGATGATGATTTTAAATAGCTACTTTAGAATTGAAATAGTTTTATTTGCGAAAATGGGTGCAATACAAGATGTTATAAAATAATGTTGTGTCCTCCATAATCTACTTTTAAAGCAACTATATTAGCCCAACTGGATCATCACAGTCAATATTTATTAAAGGTACCTTTATTCTATTTTATATTCATTTATTTATATTCTAGGACAGTCACACGACTAACTTTCTTATTTGCCAATGATTATTCTGACAATAGACAATGCTGTAAATGAAGGTATAGTTAAAGAAACACCGAGAACCTATAAGTTTATTCAGTTTTTTTTTATCTAGCCCCAAACTAAACAGAGCTTGTATTGTGGGAACTACATGACTGACGTACAACTTATTTTTTTTTTTTGTAAATTCATACATGTTCTACATAGAAAAATACTCAGACCCGAGACTAATATTTGCAGATCATATAAACATTTGTTCCACGGCGGGAATCTAACCCGCAAACTTCTGCTTCTCAGGCGGGCCTTCGCCTACTGCGCCACAGAGGTCGTTAAGTTAAACTTATTGATAAGCGACTGAAATTACATATGAAACATACAAAGTATCCTGCTCGCAGGTGTTAAGTACAGCTTATTTATAACAGGTAACTTTATCTAAAAATTATAATTGGTACGATAAAAACGGTATATATTTATTATAGAAAAATAAATGTATGCGTTTAGTTCTACACACACGACACTACCATCTGCTATAATTCCATATTAATTATCTTGCCTCGGTACACACATAATTACTTCAACTTGTAAATAACACGTCGTTTACCTATCAAAACAAACATCGTTCATGGCTATCACGCAGCATATCATCCTAGCACACATTATTATGACAGCCAGATTGAAAAACCATACGCACGCTCCACTGCATAAGGGATAGGCCTCGGTATCAAGTCAGCGAGCGCGGCGTCTTTTTCATCTATTGTGTCCAGGGGTTAACAATAGATTTCGGCTACCGGGATGTCAATTCGCACGGAAAAATTTCGCATCACTTGTTGTGCACTTCAAATTTTACCACTTGATAAAAAAGGATAAAATAGTATCCTTCTTTGTATCACCTTTTTGTAGCATTTTTAAACGTAACTTCAAAGGATTGGAAGGGCTATGAGAAAAGCAAGGTGCCTAATTACGAAAAAGATTAGTAATAGTTAAATAAAAGGCAATTAAAGGGAAAAGGATTAAGAATCTTTTTAAAGATATTGTAAGTGAGAACTAAGTAAGCACTTCATTTTGGTAGAGGATTAGAAAAAAGGAACGTTAGCTAAATGATTAAAGCCATTGTGTTTCAAAAGTCCATTATCCAATAGTCATTTTAAAATGACTAAACCATATCATTATAATTTACTTCAAATGATGATAATGAAAATAAGCTAATACATCATTGTGCAATTTTTGGTAAAAAATAAATAAAAAGTCAACCATTTAATATGGTTAAAAGACTTATAATCAATCTATAACATTTTATGTAAAGTAAAAGTCACTGCAAAACACCTACCGATACAAAGACGCGCCCATCACGGATATGCTAATTATTTTGACAGTTGTACCTAACTGGTAAAACTTGAAAAGGTAAACTTCTCGACTTATACTTTCCTTTTTTCAAATTTTAGAAGCTATGGACATTGCTACGACCAGGTCAATATTGCCAGTGGTGGGGCGCGTCTTTGTGGAATGCACAGACTTTACCCTATATATTTAATTTAGACTTATCATCATCATCTCCTTGCTCTTCCGTATACCACATTACATGTGGTTTTTTTTCTTTCACTCATCTCTATCAGCCGGCATCTCAGCACTCAGTTCATTATTATCCATATCATTTTCCAGCCATCTTTTCTTTGGCCTACCTCTTCTCTAAGAGGTTTCCATTTACATGCATAAAATTAACACTCATCTCTTAATATGACATTTTCCCCTCCTTCTGAACAAACATACTAAGTTAACCTATACATTGCTCCTTTACTTTTAAATCACTGGCGTTTCTTTCATAAAACTCTAAAACTCAAAGCATAAAACTCTAGAAAAAGAGTTTAGTCTGTAAAACACATGTATGAAGGTAAAAAAAACGAACAACATAGCTATCGGACATGCATCAGTGAGAAGCCACGTGGAAGTTGTAGTTTTGTAAGTTCGAAAAAAAGGTTTGTAGCCTTTTGGTTCGCGGTCCACCCTACCACAACGGCAACCCTCGTTATCTAACATCTATCTTGTCACAGTTTTGTAATTGGGAATCAGAATTCAAGGTCGCTGATAGATCCCCATAGAGATTTTTTTAGGGCATGATCTATCATTTTTCAAGCTGCCAGAATGAATCTATCAATAAATAGTGTACGCTGTCTTGATGACATGACGTGACTCTTGGCAAGGAGAAGCCAGTAGGTGATATACTCGCTGAAGGGAGTCACGCACGGTCAAAGGCAGAGCCAGCGTAACAAACAAACAACCTGTGTGGTGAAAGTTTGCCCCTAGTGTTATACACACAGTCTGTTAAACAATTTGTTACCATGCGTAAGCGCGTTGAACTCTTTTGTATGGAAAATTAGAAACACTAATATTTTACAATAAGTTTGTTGGTTCCAAGAAGTTCAGACTACATTTTACTGCAATAAATTGTGTAAGCAGGTTTATTTTATGAGGTATAACACAAATACTTGGAACAAGGATGTTAGATTTTTATAGGCAGATAGGCATTCTAAATAATATTGATTTTGAAATAATTACTTAACTTGTCTTGGATTTCTGAATAGTATACCACGTTGATGTTATTGCCGTATTTGAGATCACTTAATACCTACCAACTTGTAATGGTTATGATTGTACCTACTGATTTTTTGGTGATCGGATGCAAATTTCCCATACTATTTTTTTGTATGTAGTTACCACTTACCTACCTCTTCTAAGCAAAAAACTATTCCCAGCACCTTTTATCTATTTCAATCTTATTTGATTGAAGACATTGTATTTGATGGACGAGCTTCCGAAGTGTTCCTTCACATTGTCTATCTGTCAATCCAAACATCCATGCCATGTCCAAAAAGAAATATATGAATCAGCTATAACTCTAATTATTGGTAAGTAAATATGTAGTTTTGAAACTAATGTATTTCAACGTTTAGTTTCCTACTGATCACACTAATCACTATAACTGAACCCTTTAAACAAATAAACACCTTGCATATAAATCATCTTTATAGTGAGGCGTGGTTGCTGCAATATTTCATAAATTGGCATGGATCGCCTCTATCAGATAATCAAATAAGGGAAGTTATTCAACTGGTGTTTTTTTGTTTGATATTGCATCTAAAACAGAATTTTGCGGCGATGGTCTATTGAAGAACTTGCCGAAACGAATGAAAAAATGTTTTCTAAACTCGCAATATCTGTATAATATCTATAAATGTTTATAATACACTAGCTGCGCCCAGTGGTTTCACCCGCGTAAGTTTCGATTCCGTGGGAATATCGGGATAAAAAGTAACAGTAAAGTATTTTACTGCTACATAATTACCCTTGATGATAAAACTATTATATTATATTTAAAATCAGAATTAATACTACGATACGAATGCAACCAACTTTTGTTTCTACCGGCGATCTAATCAAAATTTAAAACACAAAAGCTGCTATTGTGACTTAATTATTATAGTTAGATATATTCCAGGACTTTTTTGTAGGTAATAATGAGTACTTTAATAACGTAGTACATTATTTTTATATATCATCAATAGTTTTCTCAGTGTACGCCAAATAATGAATTTTATAGGCAACATTATTACTTTGGGTTACATTATTGAAATTTTCTTAAGGATCTCTATTCTTTTTGAAAATAAATTGTAGCCTATGTCTATGATAATTTAGCTTTATATTGGTGAAAAAAGTGTTAAAATCGGTCTAGTAGTTTCAGAGCCTATTCGGTAAAAACAAAAAACAAACATAAAATATTTCCTCTTTATAATATTAGTATAGACTATAGCAGCAATAAATAGACCTACAATTAGGTAATGTCTACGACTTATCGCGCTACACGCAATACTGAGTAGCTAATTGAACAAGTAAGATAGTTTTATCAAGTGATGTCAACCGTGTAGTCAATATCTGAGATTATATGTATGCTAGTTTGTTGCCGCAAATAAACAAATATATTGAGAATTGGTTAGGCTATTTTGATATGGAAACTATAATTGCATATTTACGATAAAAAAGCTCAATTAAGAAGTAAAGACTAGAATAATTAGGTACACAAGTATAGCTTTAGCTACAATGAAAAGATCATAGCCGATAGTCATAAAAACTCAAGCTTTATTCATAAAAAGCTTAGTATTTTTTACCGCTCAAAAACAATAAAAACCCCTTTCCAGTTGAAGTGGTTGCGCTTGCGGCTGCAGGTAGCGGTTTTCGCGTCAAGTACCGATAGGCCCTTGTACACACAGACGTAGACACCGCCTGCTCGACGCGACAGCTATGTCGCCAATATGCACGGGCATTTACATAGGCCGTGTGGATTTAATGGGCTAGTGGTTGTTCGACATGATTGATTAAAACATTTTTAAATGCCTTCCTAACTTTTTAGTCTTCTATTTCTATTCTAATTCCTTGAGCGTTAACCCAGCCATTCTTCACTTTTCATCAGAATCCTGCTGTAGATTAGATTATGATTAGCCATGTAGATTTTTTATGCATCTTTTGCACCCAAGGGCTTAACTTTAATGCGTAAGGAACGTAAGTTCCAACATTAAATTTAAAAAAAAACAATTATGGTGGCTTAATATAATTTATAATAAAAAATACTGAATAAAAAAATCAGCAGCAAACACTCTCCAACGATAATGTCTCTTGGAAAGGAAAAACATACATAAACTTGGCATTAATTAGTGATTTTAAAGTGTAACTACTAACGTGTTTGTGTTTTGTTTCAGATGGTTCTCACCTCCATGCACAAGTACCGGCCGAGGGTTCTGGTGGTGCGTGCGAGAGATGCCGCGGCGCTCGCCTGGGGCGCCCCGCACGCCGCCTTCTCCTTCCCAGAGACTGAGTTCATTGCTGTAACTGCTTACCAGGTCATTATCTACCTTGAATTCTCTGCTTCTGCACCAGTAGCATGAACTCCCACTGTTGTGGGAGTTCATAGTTATTGTTAATATATAATTTCTTTGGAAGTAAATGACAATTCAAATATGGTTGGAATTATTAATTGGGGCTTACGAACAAACGAATCAAACAGCTACTAGTAGTTTTCCATAGTACCTAGAAATGGCATGCATTCTTCCAGTAACTATCTAAAAAGATAGCTAGTAGATGAAAGAACAAGATTTTTAGAGTAGGTACGCGGTTTTACCTAAAATTAAACCATATTTTTCAACGATACTTGCCTACTTGTCAATTCGTCAAATATATATCTGATAGAATCTTGGGCAATCCCGTATGATACGATCACACCTCAGATTCTACGAAACCGTAGTACGTTTCCGAGAACATGCGGCGATTCGCACGTATAGCAACCGTATTTTTTTCTTACCACAAGGCGCCAAAGCTTTTACGAACGTATGCGTAGCGGAGCCTACACCCGCAGAAAAAACGCGACAGAGATTGCGACCGGCGTCACAAGTGTCCATTGTGTAAACCTCCTTATGAAACAATAGCAACTGATTTGGAGTTTTTGTTCCGATGCGACGCGTATCGTTAGTTCAATTACTGTTCTTTTGGCAGCTCTTGAAGAAGCAAGGAACTATGAATTAGAAACCGTTACTTGTGAGTCATCTGTATCGATCTCATTTTCCTTAGGGTTTTCTTAACAAAGGCAAGAGGCATCAGCTTTTGATACACGCACATTATTGCTGGCAATTATTAACATTAGACCGTGAATCTTAATCCTGCATTAAATGTACCCGGCGTCGTCGCCAGTCCAGCTATTATACTGGTCGCTGCTGAGCCCTCCCGCTGTTTGTTTTCCGACATTTAAAGCATCCCTTTGAGCGCCAGCGCAGCGTGACATTTCCTTGCATAATCCATCCCTCCGTAATGAGCCCGGAGCGGCTCCTTTACCCCTGCAGCTTTGTATGTTGCCTGCACCGAGGCGCGAAAGTTTTCTCGCGTCCATCTCTCATCGGCGGCTTTGAAGGATTAGCCGGATATTGTCCGCGTAACGGGATCCGACCGGACAATGGCCGCCGACACGTATCGTTGCGCATTATCCCGGCACGGCGACCGCTCACCGACTCAGCCTTTGTTGCGAATTACCCACGAATTAGACAGCGCTTTTAAATAAGCCGACGCCTTATTCGGGAGCGTAACTAGGTGGCACGACAGTTCAATTACAAGAGCACAAAACTCTTAACAAAGACGCTCCACTTTGATAAATATTCAATTATTTGCACCGTCTCACCAAAGTTTTCTGTCATTGCATTCCACTCAGCTTCGTCTGATAATTTTTGGCTATCCACTCAATAAATAAATAAAACAAACTTACCTAGGCCCTAATTTACACATTCTTAAAAAAACTGGCGACAGTCGCCAATATGTGAAATAGTCACGCAAAAAGTAAATTGACGGCAAGTTTGAGGGCTGACGTCACGGGCGACAGGGCGGGTCCGGGGCGGCGCCCGGGGTCTTCTAGTCAGCTAAAAAATGCACTTGGCACGACTCACGCAAGCTTTTAGCACTCCTCGCTATCCAGAGAGGTGGTTATCTGCTGCCGATGAGCACACGGCACCCGCCCGGCGCCGCCTTATCGCGTGTAAACACTCATTTACAAGTGACTCTACATATTTGCGTTCGGGATTTCTTCAGATAAGCATGATACAAAACCTTTCAATTGCAAATAGTGTCGCCACAGAAATACGAGATTGCCCAAAAATTTTATAGTCACTTATGCAAACTGTAACTGGGTCGGGATCCAGTTTCATGTTACTGTATGGTGGAGGTCGTAGGCGCCACAGTAGGTGCCTACCTACTGTACTGGCGGGCGCCGCCGCCGCCGCCGCGACGACATACTAGCCGGCTCTTCTGACTAGCTGCTAATTGCCCTGTCGCCACGTCAAACACATGTGTGACAATTATCCCTTACAAGCTATTAACGAAGGGGATGTATGCGGAAACGGATGTTTAAATTGCACTCACTAAACGAGATAAGAAAACCGTGAGGCGTCATGCATGTATAAATAAAATGTTCTCAATTATTTGTGGCCCACACATGTTTTACAATATTTGGTGTCATTTATAATTTCATCTTATAATCTTATGGTCCATCAACAAAATATTTAATGGTTATTTTGTCGTAGGTTTGAATGAAAGATTCTTGGGAACTTACATAAATAGGTATTTTTGTAAGTACCTACCCAAACATCTTTTGGGTAATCTTTCATTGGGAGTTGAGAAACAAGTGGAAAGTTCCAATTATACCTGTTTTTAACACCATATACCTTTTCATTTGGCTTAAGTAATAATGTAGATTTTTTTTGTCCTCAGAATGACCGCATAACAAAGCTGAAAATTGACAACAATCCATTCGCGAAAGGCTTCCGCGCGTGCGGCCAATCCAAATGCAAACGGAAGAGCATCGAAACCGACGGGTCAGAGCCATCTACCGGCGAGTCCAGTGAAGCAAAGCGACCCTGTTCTGATGCCGCTTCGTCCTGCTCCGAAGAAGGGAGCCTCAGATCCTCATCGCCGAGGTCTCCTCCACTAGTAGAGTCACCAGCGCCGTTGGTATCCGCATCGGAAAACACGCAAGATCAAATGCCTCCGTTCTACCCGCAAGATCTTCCGAATTTACCATACATGCCGCTACACATGCCGATGCCCCTTGGTCTCTGGCCAAGTAATCCTATGCCTGGCTTTACGTGGGGGCCAGCTCTTCCCCCACCTCCGCCTGAAGTCCCACCACCACCGGCACCGCCTTGCCGTCGCGTTAAAAGCTTCACAATAAGCGCTCTGTTGGGTGAAGGATGATGGTTGATACTATGAAGACAAATGATTTACTAAAGATTATGCATGCATAGAGTTGCGTAGGTGGGTGTATTCGATGGGCATATTTCGCAATATTTATCTACCAATAGGTTAGGACGAAAAAAAATATAGACCTCACTAATTACAAAAGTGAAGCACATAAATTATGCCGGCTCGTTCGTAAACACGAGCCTGACTCAAATACACACTCTTGTTATATTAGATATGTCGATCGGTCAAGACATGACCGATCTACATATCTAATATTGCAAGACATGACGGCGAAATTCTCACGCAAACATAATCCTGGCTGATGCTTCACTTTGCAATTAGGTGGCGTGGAATCATTTTTTTAAAGTCCGCGTACTTAGTTAATTATTTAGTCTATTTTTGTATACGTTCGCCGTTGGCTTACTGATCTACCTCGTAGGATTAGATTAGAATACGTTTGTGAATAACTTGTGATATAGGATGTGCCTTTTATAATATTTTTGGTGTATACTTTTAAGGATAAGTTTACTAGTTAGTATGTCTACCACTCTTATCTACAAAATGTATTTTTTTAATCTACGTATATTTCAATCTTTAGGGACTTAATTATGTAGATAGATATTTTTAATTACAAAAAATATAATATTTAATATTGATTTATAAAAGCTCCTGTACATATTGTATAAAATTAAATAAAGACTATTTTATTAGTACCTATGTAATGTAAGTATTAAATACCTAGTAGTTCTCAGGTAGATACCTACTTATAATTCTTATATACCTTGGAGTAATTTTAGTAACGAGGTAAATTATGTACCTTCTGTTTCATGATAATAAATCTATAATTATTCATCGATACGTGTTTTTTATAAGTAAGAAAGCTTATCTGTTTCTTTGGTACCACACGTAAAGACGTGCAACTCTGGTACTTACATTACCTACTTATTAGAGAATAATAGCCTACATAGACAAAAATATATCGAAAAATGACTCTAAGTTCACGTGATTTCGTTAAAAAGCACGGTGCAAAGGACCTAGGCGTAGCTCATATACGGGGCGCCATCTTACGACATGACACGAAAGCAAAGCTGAATGTATATAAGCGCCATCTCTGATTGGATTACGACTTTACTGAGCAACGAACATGGTATAGATACTACTTTAGATACTAGTTACGTATTACTTACCTACAGCTGCCTATAGGGTTGCGTTATGATTAAGGTTTTAGGTTTACACATGGGTGTGTTCATATGGATGAACCACAGCCTACAAAAAAGTTCGTTAGAACTAAACTTAATGCTTTCACAAAAAGGTGTTAAAGCCTATCAACGAAATCCGCAATGTGATACATTTGCTACTTTAGAGCGAACAACAGGCATCAGAGTATCTACTAACTACCTACATACACTAAAATTGGATAATTAACAAATAAAACTACAGGAACTAGTTAGGTTCATTTAAGTCTTATTATAGGTAGGGAAGTACATTCATATATTAAAGCATTTCACAACATCGAGAAAACAATAGTAAAAGTTTAATAATGTAAAGTGCCATTGAATTAAGTAGCATCGGTCAGATTCTAACCTGCCACCAGATTTTGCAGCTCATTGCTGAGTTCATTGGTATCAATAATCCTGGTGGTGCTGTGGGTGGTTACAGGGGTGCTTGCTTCACGGTTGCAAGCCTTTTTGTGCACAAACCAGTGCAATCGTTGACATTCTCGGTCACAGTATTGCACAGATCGGCACTTGGAGCATTTTTTAGCAGGTTTCTCTTCCCCGCAAGTGCTGCAGTATGGAATGGCATCAACAAATCCTCTCTGCCCATTGATCGTGCAGTTGATGACAGACAGGGCTGAAGGAGGATCTTTACTAGTTAAGGAAGACACCATCTGGTGGAATGTTGTGCACTCCCTGTAAGGGAACTCTCTCACACAATCCTTCAGGAATGAATCCATCAGATCTAACGAAACACCATCCTTGCCAGGCTTCAACAGCTTTTTGGAAAATACCTCCACAATATCATACTTTTTCTCATCTTTGTTTACACTAGGCCTCTGCTTGTCCCTAATGTTATTGATCTCTTTAATGATGTAAGCGAGATAGTGGTACTTGAAGGACATGACTTCGTTTGTTTCAGTGCCTCTGGTCATCTCTTTTTTACTCAGCAGCTCTAAAACCTTGCTGGCTTTGTCTGCATTGTCAAGTAGAATAGAAGAGCTTTGTAAGTTAAGAGCTAGTCGAACTGGATGGATGTTAACACCAAGAACAAACTTATGAAGAGGATCTACTAGGATAAATGGAAGATATGGCTCTGTCTGTTGTCCTTGTGGGATGGTGTAGTAGGCTATTTCCGCACGCGGGATGAAATTATTGATTGTGGCAACAGTGTGGTGGTTGCCAACAAATGCTGCCATCTGAGAGGCAGTCCGGCCAACAGAGTTGGTGGCTGTGGGCTTGGCCCCGGCCTCGAGGAGCAGCTTGCAAACCTCGGAGCTGCCAGCCAGTGCCCCGAAATGTAACGCAGTGTAATTATATTCGTGTTTACCCGAATTCACGTCCGCGCCCTGAAATGGTCAACAAACACATTAGAAACAGTTCAAACACGTAAGAGACCAATGTTTAATACTTTACATACCCTATCGAGCAGTAGTTGCACCATATCCTTGTTTCCTTTATAGGCGGCATGTTGGAGCACGGACATACCATTTTCGTCGAAGAAATCGACACTGTCCTTGTGTTGGCCCAAGATATTCTTGAACTCTTCCATGTCATTTGCGGCAATGGCATCAAATATGGTTTTCTCAGTCACAGGACTTTCCTCGCTTTTCGCCTCCATAACGATTTTCTTTACACTCATCAATTTGTCAAAAAAGGATTTCACAAGCAGCAAACAACCTATCCAACCTACAAAATCACAATTTCATTTCGATTTCGACTTGAATTGACTTTCCACACAATTCTATGAATTGATTGATTGTCATCACAGATTGTCATGGACTGTCAAATCAAATTAGCGATCGATCCTATTGTCAATGTCAATGTAAATTTGACTATTAATGATTTACGACCGTGCTCGAAGATTTAAGAATCCACGGTAGTACCATGGTACTACCGTGGCAAGGTAGAGGCATGCCTCTGCTTTGCCAAATTCCGAACTAATCCGATAAGGTATGAAACATACTATCACCGCAAGTTGGTAGAAATTATCGATATTTTTTTATCTGTTTCCAAAAATTCTACTATATATATTAGCGGGAAATTTAAATTCTGAAAAATTCGCTCCTATATTGACTTTATTAATTTCCGTTTCGAGTATATTAAATTTATCCTAAATTTATATGGGAAATTCATGCAACCCTCATGACCTAATATTTTTTTCACCCTTTACCCCTTGTATTTCAAAAGTTATTCCACTTATTTAAAAGCCCCTGCGACTACCGAATTCATAAATCTTTATTTTACCAGAAAATTTACAATTTCCAAATTTCTAAATAGTTACTTAAATACCTAGGCTATGAAATGAAGCTAACTAGGCAATGGTAGTTTTTTTGTATTAGTGGGTATAGAACTTAGAGATAAATGGTAAGGACTTATAGGTTAAGTTTGTCCAAGATGTAATTTAACTGATGCTATGATTATACAGTCTTATTATAATATAGATTATCAATCTAAGATGAAGCACCTACCTATTTTTTGTAGTTTATTGAGCACTAGCTCTCACACTAGGATTCCCTGTGTTGTATACTATACCATACTATTAATTTTAAAATTCTAGGCAAACTTTAACGGAAATGAAAAAGTTGGTCTCAATGACTCTACAATTAACATCCGGAAATATTGTCCCCAAACATCGCCCAAAGTAACAAATGCATCGAAATCATAAGATTTAAATACCTACTTTGTTTACGAATTTTACCTGTTGTACGCCTATTTGCTCCAACTAAATTTAATAATGTAGGTACCTTTATAAAAAAAACATACATATTGTTTTGTAAAAGGATTATTGTAAAGAAAAACCAGCCTTGTTTCTTACTTTTCTTTCGTAGGTTTGTCGCGAGAGAACAGACAGTAAAACTGACGTTTCAAAGTGATCCTTGTGATTTTGATGAATAAATGAATTTTAACTTTTGACTTAGGTAACTACCACAATCCTTCAAGTATGTTCTTAATGTTGTAGTATGATTTACTTAAGTTATTTGATCAGAGGATGGGTGAAATGAAAGACCACTAGGTACCTATACAATACATAAGTATAAATTTATTTAAAATCAAGAGTCACAATGGCTGGCATGACTTTTGATTTATCAACTGCTACGATTATCATTGAAATACATTTGTCTAAACACAACTCTATCACCAATGAATTAACAACACCAATTCTAAAACTACTTATAGGTACTAAGTACTCTAAAACTACATTCAACGATTATATAGGGAAAATTATGGCGTGCCCTAAGGGTTCAGCGCCTAGAAAAGAGCGCCCGCTCTACAATCTACCACAACAAAATAAATAGGTATCTATATAGTAGACTGCTTTGTGTGTGGAGCTTCACAACTACCATGGAAGATCGATTGATTTCTCAAACTTATAACCCAATAAAATGATCAATCATTCAATTCATCAGTCCGCATTGCCCATGACGGAGTGATGAAATGATGTTATTAAAACTAGAAGGTCACTAAGTAGAGCACCAAAAACATTAAATCACGACATCTAGAGATTGAAAGAGTAAAATTTTATTCTAAAGATTATTGAAACATATTATTTCTGGATATTTACGAGAGAAGATTTAAATGTTGTATAATATAGGTACATTAAGTTTTTAATTGTAGCAAGATTGTTTTATTTACTAAAGCAAGAACATCTATAACATTAAACATTTCTAAGAATAAGTGGGGTATATGGGTGTATGAACATCTAAATACCTATATTAGTTTCAAGTACAGGTTATAGATACACACCTACTTAGAAAGTTTAGATTTTTTTAACTACATAGAAGAATTAAATAGTTTACAATTTAACTACTCACTACGGTTTCTATTATCTACACAGCATCTTGTGTTTTCTTATTTTCGACATTTATCTGTTTAAGTATAATCTAATTATGCTAAAGATAGGTACACGATTTTATAGTTGCAACTTATAATTATTATTTATTATAATACTAAGTTATTTCCTACTACAACATTCGGCTAACATTTTTAAAACGTAAAAAACTACTAGGGAATTCTGTAATAATTTATTAACTCAACAACTGTTAACAATAATAAAAAAATATCTATGCATAAAAATAAAACAAGTTTGTTTATCCTCTCTAAGTAGTGTAAGTAAATATAACAAGGTATTTATGAAGGTAAGGTAATAACAGAATATAAATTGTTCCAGCATCAACCTTATGATTTCATACATTGTTTATTAAAGTATATCAGGTACCTACTACAAATACTACACCAAAAGATCGACGGTTTTCTGAAAAAATAATTTATATTTTTTTTTTAGTTTTTCTTTAATATTTTTTATTTCTACTGGATTACATTTAATTTCCACTATTCGTTATTTTATAACTACTAATACCTAGAAGCAAATCTTTCTGCTAATGGAATACACTTTTTTTAATAATTATTATTACACTTCTTTATTTTCTACACACAGCCTGCCTAATCTATAAAATGATAAAGTTATACTTACTTAAAATAATAAAATTTAAATTAAATTTATCCTAAACTTGGGAGTGGTAACCACATTATGTTGCGTTTTATATAGATATTTTTTCAAGCTTTATCTTAGTTAATACTTTTTACTTAATTCTTAACACATCCTAGAAGTCCATCAAAGCGTTTTTAACACTCACTAACACACTCTATGTTTTCGACGTCTACCAAAAATCTGGCAAAATAAAACTTAAAACAATTAAATATAAATAATTGGTACAGCCAGCTTCAAATCAATATCCGTTTTTCTAAAAAGCATTTTCAAAATAGGTCCCAACGTAACTAATTATGTTTAAGCATTAGACAAAGCAGTGTTTGCTAGAAAGCTTGTTTAAAATAGGCCCTAGAATTGTCCCAGAACGCATACGTAAAAACTCGGCTTCACGCAAGCGTTAGACATAGTAGACGTCAAAAGAGAGCGATGCTCAGACAAGCGCAGGGCCGGGTGCGAGTGAAGGTGCGGTGGGGGTGGTTGGAGTGTGGACAGTGGATGTGAGCCGCACCCCACCGCTCTCGGATACCACCATGCCGTTGTGGACAGTGCCGGCGTGGACTGTGTCAGCGTAGGGGGTCGTCAGGATTGTGAGTCGCTGAAAAAGTATGAAAATATATAATGAGCAAGTTTTTTCGTTTCTAATCATGACTTGCCTAATTTAGATGATAAAAATTGCTTCATTATAAAAAAAATAGGACTCTGGCAAAGATAACCATTGTTCAAGGTGGATAAATGCTGGTCCTAGTTTTTTTATGATTTATAGGCAAGAATTTGACAACACTATCATTTGGTGGAAAATGTTCATATGGTCGAGCATGTAGTTTGCCTAGAATATACCAATTTACGTCCCGATTTTATGTAGTTCCCATAACACAAGCTCTGCTTACTTTGGGGATAGATGATGGCTGTATAAAAATTACCAGCTTAATTTATTTATAATTATCGAGGAAGAGATCAGCCGTCGTCATGCCAATTTTGAGGTTTTTTATTTTTGCGAATCACCAGCAAACTTCAATTTAGGTTAAGGTCAAGCGACGCGTGACCAGAGAGCTGGCTCTTATCTCGGTCAACGCATTAGCATTGCCATTCAGCGAGGCAATGCGGCCAGTATTTTGGGAACGCTTCCATCTGGTAGTGATCTGGATCAGTTGAGCTATCTATAGATCGTTAGTCTTTAGGTAGCTAGCCGTTTCATCTGTATTTTTTGTATATACCTACTTGTAAATAGTTGTTTGAATAAATGTACTTAAAAAAAATAATAGGTTAATGAATATAGTCAGTTCGCTTATTTTGATGGTGTGGTTCAAATTCGTACCTACATACACTCTTTATGAATTTGAAGAATTCAAATTCGAGGTTTTCAAATTCCTTTTGGGTTCAAATTCGTACAAAGGATTCGTATCACCATAACATTTGAATTCCCCGAAGAGTTAATTGTACCTACCTCAAAGAAGGTACCCCTTGTTGTCAGCAGTTTATAAATCGCCACCGTCGGAATACACATCACACTGGATCCCGCTATGCCCCAGCCGATTGCGTTCGCCCACCACGGATACACGTAGTTCTCATACTGCAGGGGCTCGTAGTCCAAAAGGCCGTATGCTGAGAATCAAGAAAATTATAGACAAAAAAAATACAGTCGATAATCATTTATGTAACCATCTTGTCTGAAAATTTTCTTTTTATTACCTGTTATGAAGAGCAGGAAGATTGGGGCGATATAACGCCAGCAGACGCGCCAGTACATCCCTGGACGGAAACCGATCATGTCGCGGATGTCCTCGCAAAACCTTTCAGTGCCTGAAAAAATCAAGTCCAATAAAGAGACTAAGTCCAATAAACACTGGTTGTGCTTAGGGTTCGTAAAGCTTACGCTAGTCCAATGTTTATCGTTTCAACATTTTTTAATTTTCAAACCGTTAATAATTGAATCAGTCAAAAACAATTTAAGAGTGATTGCAATAAGATAAGCAGATTTCATTGTGCTTTATCCAATAGATTTGATTGCAAAGTCCTCACCGTAAATCCAGGAAACAGCGATAGCCTCAAAGAATACAGCGATCAGTATAGAATAACCCGCAGCATATCGGTCCAGCAGTTGGAAGAAGTAGAAGCCACCCTTAGTGCAGGATGCTAGACCGACGAAGAAGTAGAGCGTGAAGAGACAGGCTACAAAGATCTCTCGGTGGCGACCGATGGGTGGAAACTCATCGCTAAGAGCCGTGATGATGGCTTCCGAGCCTCCAAACTAGAAGAGAAATCAACACTTTAGTATTGTACTCGCCAATACCCGTTTGCTTAGGGCATCGTCACAATGCAGTGGGCAAAGACCCACCTGAGACGCAGAAGGTTGCGGGTTCTATTCCCGCCGCGGAACAAATGTTTGTATTATCTGAAAAAAATTGTCTCAGCTCTGGATGTTTTCTATGCATAATACGTATGTATTAAAAAAAAACGTATATCAGCCATATAGCTCCCATAACACAAGCTCTGCTTACTTTGGGGCTAGATGATGCTGTGTGAAAATATCCAGCATTATTATTAATTAGGTACTTATTTCATTATGTCTATATTTTTATATGACGCCCCACGTAAGGCGCCAGCGAACCGCATAGCTGTAGGTACGGATTGTAAAAAGACAAACGCTTATTCACTCACTTCAATGCGCCAGATAGTTTTACTGATATGCCTTCTGATTTTTGGAATTCAAACAGGACAACCTATTATGTCAAAGAGTAAGGTAAGAATTGTTGTACTTACCGAACTATCTAACCCAAGTGTAAGGAGCATCATAAAGAATATCAGCGCCCAGAACGTAGATCCTGGCATGGTCGCGATTGCCGCAGGGTACACCACAAATACGAGACCCGGTCCTTCGGTGGCCACATCCTGAACATCTCTGCCGGAAGCGTGGGCCATATAGCCGAGCACACTGAAGATCACGAAGCCAGCGATGAAAGATGTGGCCGAGTTGATGAAGCTGGTCAAGATGGCGTCCCTGTTGAAATAATTTAAACGTAAATATAACTGACTGTAATCGATTTATTACTTAAGAAATTTAAGGTTAACCTGGATAATGTCCACAAGGAACTTACTTATAGACGTTGTTGTGGTATTTATTGTATGAAGCATAAGCCAGGAGAACGCCAAATCCAGGGCCCAATGAGAAGAACACTTGAGTCGCTGCGTCTACCCATACCTGGCACAAAAAAATAATCACGTGACAAAAGTTTAATGAAAACCCCCAGAAAATGTGGAAACATATGTAATACCTGGGGTTGCGTAATAGCCTCGAAGTTAGGGCTCAGATAGTAAGCAATACCAGTAGCAGAACCAGGGAGCGTGATTCCCCGAACCAAGAGGATAAGAAGAACAGCGTATGGGAAGAGAGCCGTGAACCAAACCACCTGAAAGTTATAGAAGAATTACAAACGTTCCAAAAAAAAACTAGAATTAAAAAAGAACTAACATACTTTTCCAGAAGTACTGATGCCTTTCCACAAAGAGAAGTAACATATGATGTAGACAGCAAGCAAACACAAGGCCATGTCCCACTTGATGGAACCCAGATCGTGCAGACCCTCGCTCCCTTGAAGCTCCAATATTGCACGACTGCAAAAACACGAATATTAATTAAATTGAACTTATTAAAAATCTAAATAGTACCAGATATTACCAAAACAAAACTGAAAACATACTTGAAATATTCAGAAGCAGCTGACGTGAATGGAGTAGTTTGAGCCGGACCGAGGACAGATGAATTGTTTCTAAGTCGAGAGCGATTTGCAGCCGACGGCTCCCAGATTGCTTCAAACTGAAAAATACATTCGTTCAAGTGAATGAAATCAAAGACGTTGAACAAAAAAAAATGTCTACGATATAAACCATAAATTATTAGTCAATCGTTATAAGGTTACTGACAAAACTTACCGGCCGGCAAGCAGGAGTGTTCCATTCGTTATCGCAGTTGGTCCAAGGAAGCATGGTGGTAAAGGAAGCGAAGAAGAAACGCAGGGCCCAGGCGATGATTACGTTGTAATAGAAGTCCACGTAGAAGGCGATGAGGACCACTGCATAGCCGATACCTAGACATGACAATAATGTAAACTTTAAAAAAAAACTGAAAAACCGTTCTAATGGGAGAACTAAAATGCCTACGTAGAGAAGTCATGTCATGGTTCTTCATGGTTGTTGGTGATCTTTTCTTGGCCCTCAGTGAATAGGTTTTAGCAGAATATTATGAAAAACTATACTGTAACCCGTCATCAAATATTAATAAATGCATTTTTTACCAAAATTTACATAATGTTTTAAGAACAAAACTTCCTAACTTCCAAAGAAAAGATACTTTCCCTTAAAGCCCCATTATTTAGCCACAGCTGTATTTAGAGAAAGCAAGTTCTTCTCAAGAATCTACAATCAAAATTGTTATTTTTCGAATTGCATGAAAAGAGTTTCATCAAAAAGAAAGATGAACGTGAAACGTAAAACAAACATAAAATTTTATCGGTCAAGCTAAGACCACTCCAAATCCATTTCAATAAAGAATATGCTCTCTCCGCTCTCAGGATTTCCCGGCACCTTTCCACACCATTTATTTCTCCTTAAAAATCATATCGGAGAGCCACTCAGGGGAGCCGCGACAATCGGGTGGAATGAAATCAACGGGCATAAGCCTCACAAGTCTACGAGAGAGGTGGTATGGCGGCACTTAAGGCCTTAAGGGGAGCGTGGAAATGGTGTCAATTATAGGTGTTAAGTGCGGAGGGTGTCACGACCTGTTTTGCATTGATCTTGAATTGTTCGGACGAGGGGCTGACCAGGGCTTTTATTTATACGAGTACCTAGACTTTAAAGTCAGCTAATTATACTAAATACTATCTAACACCTTCAGAAACCATCTATAGAGAAACTAATTTAATGAACTTAAAACAATTACATCACTACTCTTTATGCATATTAGTCCGCAAAATCCTCAATAAACAAATCCAAGCACGGCAACTTACGAAGCGAAATACCCGCCGGGCGAGTTTTATCGTGCCACCGAAAGCGCGAACCAACTACGGCAAGAAATAAATTACCTACGAAGGCGCTCAACTTTACAATAAACTACCCAGCAATTAAACATATAAACTCACTTAACGTATTTAGAACAAGACTTGCTCATCACACTATTAACAACATTTGTTAATAATGCTACTGCATTACGTTTTAGCTACGTTAAATGGGTAGGTCTAGATACTAGATACTTACCACACCTTATCATTTACCATAGGTAACCTAACCTAGCTTATACTTTTAGAACGACCTACAATGTAATAATAATCTTAAGATAGCATAGTTCTCATGTAAGTGACTTTTTGTCTTTTTGAGAATAAATATATTTAAATGTATAATTATATTTTAAATGTTTACTTTATTAGATACTAGCTACTGCCCACAGTGCCCACAGCTAGGCTTCACCCGCGTAGTACCCGGATAAAAAGTAACCGATTAAAAATTACCGTTCAGGCAGCGTTTTAAGAAAAACGCATTCGCTCGACCGTTTATTCGTCGGCATACGTTGAAAAAAACATTTTAACGGGATAATATACAGCCTATGAAGGGACTAAATATTTATGAAATCTTTTTTGAAATCGAACGAGTATTTTAGGAGATTACATCCAAACCTCTTTATAATATGAGTGTAGATAAACAAAACAAAAACAAACACGCTCACTACATGGGTATTACCCATGATGGACATCCTTAGAATCGTACTCAGTGCGTAAATCTTTAAGGATACCAGAGAATTATTGAGGACGTCAGAGGGGGACGTCCAAACATTATATTTGGCACATGCCCGCGTTTCGCAAGTATTTAGCATTCCACATGAAAGGTCGCAAGCCTAAAGCACACACATTAAAATGCACATACATATTTCGAGTGGAAAATTAATTGGTGTGCGATAGGGTTCGAGCCCACTATCTCCGGGGTACCGCTTACTAGGCCACCACGGCTGTTGATATGTCATTGTTGATATTTTCTGTTGGGTCTTGTGGTGTTAGAGGTTGTGTTTTTTTAAAAGAAAATGGAGAGTGCTTATCCATAACTAAATTAAAACCGTTCCAAACGTCCATTTGATTTATTTATAAAAAAAAGCTTTTCATCTTCTCAAAAACTTTTTTTCTAGCGTTTCTTAAACATATATTTTATTTTAACCGAGCTAGTTATATTGTCTTGCCCAAGGACAGAACGAATTACGGCAAAAAAATGTTTACTTTTGAAGGAGCACAACTTTACAATAAACTACCCGAAATTTTAAAAAATGTTAGCTCGATTCATAAATTTAAAACTGAACTTGCTAGTTTTGTTAGAGAAAATATGCCAATTTAATAAGATATTTCATTTCTAGTACTCAACTAATTTGTATTAATATGTACCTAACTATCTTTTCATTTGTGCAAAACTGTAATAATTACTACCGACAGACCGAACGACAAAAATATTTACTTTATTAATTCTATACTTTAAGCTAAATATCTATTCTCATGTAAGTGACTGTGTCTTTTTGAGAATAAATATCTTTAAACCTATATATTTTTGATTCTTCATTATATTCAGAGCACGCTACAGAAAGATCGGAGCACTTACCCTACAAGAAAGTCTCAGAGCAGTCATAACTACTTTATACTACTTAGCTACATAGCTACTTTAGTAAAGTGCCGAATGCAATAATTCAAGCTCATACACTCCAGCGATAGTTCAGCCGCTCCCCGAATCACGAGTAGAACGTGACACATTAGTCAACACTGCGCATTTCAAAGAAAAGCTATGATTTTAAAGCACACGTCAATATGACAAACACGGTCAAATTACTGACATGCCTACGAAACGAACGATAGCAAGCGTCGAAAAACAGTGGTAGGTAAATCTTACTACTATTATAACGCGAAAGTTTGTGATGTTTGTTACTCTTTCATGCAAAAACTACTGAATGGATTTTGATGAAACTTTACAGTTACACAGCTTAAACATCAGAATAACACATAGGCTACTTTTTATCCGGGTACAACGTAGGCGAAGCCGTGGGCAAAGCGACTTACATAGTTCTGACCCCACACTAATACCTGTGTCGTGGATATTAGGAGCTATGAGTAGGTACCGCGGTACCGCAGAACCCAGAACTAGAATTGCAAACATTTGTCCGGCATTAGGAGTCGAACCCGCACCTTACGTCGCAACTAGCTACGCCCACCGCATCATCGAGATAGTCGAATTAGCCTTTTTAGGGTTCCCTACCTCAAAAGGAAAAACTGAACTCCTATAGGCTCACTTTGTTGTCCGTCTGTCTGTCTGTCAAGACCCTTTATCTCGGGAACGCGTGGAGATATCGAGTTGAAATTAAAACCATATACTCAGGTCTACAGTCCCTTGAAGCTGTGAAAAAATTCAAAGATACTGCCTTTTATGCCGCAAAAAACGTATATTTCGACTCTCTCAAGGAAATCAAAATTTATAGGGTACTTTCCGTTGACCTAGAACTATCAAATTTGATTGAAGTAATATCGTCTTATACTACAAGTAAAGGGGGAAATCTGAAAACTATACATTTGTAATTGCTCGTGGTTTTGGAAACTGAATTTCGGGAAAAGCTCGAAAAAAACTGCGAGACTCGATTCCTGAACTATTTATAATATGTACCTACAAATTTGTACGGAACCCTCGGTGGGCGAGTCCGACTCGCACTTGTCCGGTTTTTTTAATTACCTGCTAACGGCCTGTTTATCAAGTGACTGTATGTACTGTTGCCACCGCCACCATGTCAATTTAACCGTACCCTAAGGCTTTAAATACGATTTTCAGAACGTCAGAAGGATTTTTTACCTAAAGTCAAATCTAGTTATAATAATTGCGGTAGCAAAATAGCTATGGGGGACCCAGCTACGGCAAGGGTGTACATTATCTCTTTAAGAAACCTGTGCATATGTGCATGCTTCAATATTGAATAACCAGTCTGCATTCTCGTGTTTGATTTACGACCATAAGGCGAGGTATCACATGCAAAAAACACCATTCGTGTGAAAAGTTAGCAAATTCTCTTGACGAATATTCGGGACTACCGTCAGACACTGAAGTTTCAGGGATACCATGACGGTTAAATATGCATTTTAATCCCACCTACCTTTAAATAAAGGCACTAGTCGTCCCCAGCAGGTGATGGCGCCCTTCCGGTGGAATTGGCCCAACGCCAGCTCCATGTAGAACAGTGGGATTCCACCCACTACCAGCATGATGCAGTACGGCACCAGGAACGCTCCTGGCAATTACATAATAGTAATGCTAAAACAGATACATATGTAGTTGTCGTCTTTGTTCACCGGACGCCAGAAACATCTTATCCTAGTCCTACTAATATCTTAATATCTTAACTTATGTTATCATTATGTTAACAGGTAAGCACACTCGTGTTGAAATATAAATTTAAGTAGATACTTATAAGTACTCAAAAGTTTTGTTTTTCTCATTTAAGTGAACTATAATTGTTTTGTTTAAAATAAAGAATCTTTAAACCGAATTTAGTTCCGTTTAAAGATTATTTGCCAAACTTTACTATCTAAACATGTAAAAAAGCCGAAGTATGAATAGTAAGAGTATATAACATTGGCAAAAATGAGTGTTTCCAAAGAAATCTTATGTTTTTTTGAGCCATGTGGTGGTAGTACTTCCCCGGAAAAGCTCTTTCACAATTACTTCTAAGGTAAGAACGTACCTTACGTACGTACGACCGCTGTGGCGCAATGGGCGAAGGTCCGCCTCAGACGCAAAAGGTTGCGGGTACGATTCCCGCTGCCGGAAAAATGTTTGTATGATCTGTATACATTTGTCTCGGGTCTGAGTATTTTCTATATATAAAATGTATGTATTTCAAAAAAATATATATAAGTAGTATATCAGTTATGTAGTTCCCATAGTCTCTGCTTACTTTGGGTCTAGACGATGCCGTGTGAAAAATGTCCAAATTTTTCATTAATTTTTTTTTTGAAATAACCACTTACTTAGTAATATCTGTGCTCATAGCAATCTCAGACGAGTCGTGATACCGGCAATAATTTCATATCGGTCCCGAGAGCCGAGCGGATGACGCAAATTGTGAGGTAATTGCCCTTTTAGACGCCACTTACAATACGCTTTTATCGAAACTTGAGACATTTCGCCTTTTGAAGTTACTTTGTCAATTCAAGAAGAAATGTTTGAAAAGACGCAGAACCGGGAAGCAAAATTCTGTGAAAAATATTGACACAGTTTATAGATAAGTCCACAAACACGATGTTACACTAATTCCAGTTTTCTATAACTTGAACTTTATCAATAATCCACTAATAAAGTAGGTAGGTAATATTCTTATTTGTTGCGAATTTTAGTCGGTAAAATCCAACATTCTTTAAAAAAAAATACGATTAAACTGTAAAAGATCTCTATCTCTCTATGTAAGTAGTTTACTTATATTCATGACACATTATTTAGCAATTCTGTTTATATTATTTTAATATCTATTGTATTAAGTTATTATCATTTAATGGCAATTTATAGAAAACTTGCTTCTGCCTACGGCTTCGCCCGCGCGTTACCCGTATAAAAAGTTGCCTATATGCAGATCACGAAATAATACTTGTTCCGAATTTCATCAAAATCGGTTTAAACGTTACGGTTCTGAATTTCACCAAAATCGATTTAACCGTTACGAAGATACTTAGCAACAAAAATCCAAACATCTGAACATTGCATTTATAATATTAGTAGAACAGGATTATGTCTTAAATAGTGTATTCAATAGAGAGTTATTTTAAGCAAGTATATTTCGTTTCTTCTTCACATACCTACCTACCAAATTAACCACCTCTCTCTTTTCTAAAAGGTTGCTGGAAGAAAACTCTCTTGGAAGCTATGCTTGCTTTTGTCTAATTATTACTTAGTATATTTAATTCTGTGTCAAAAAAAAACAAGCTGAGCTTTTGCCTGATTCTTCTAGCCTTGGCAGCGCGAGAAATCGGCATAAATTTACTTAATTAATTTTAATTCACGCAGTTTATAAGTTGAAGTTTCTGATCCTTAGTTAGCATTCCACGTGACAGGTTGCAAGCCCATCGCCACTTATTGGAACACTAACTGATGGTCCAAGCCTTCGAGTTAAATAAACTAAACAACCACATCTATACACTTTCGTAGCACCCGTTAGTCATGTCATGTCTTTCGTAGCACTCCTCTACGAAAGACATGACTTTCCTCTAAATAACGCGCTTCTATAGCAACGAAACAATAATGTGAGTTAACCTCTTATTCATAATCACCTGCCAATTTAGCTGCTCTTTTTAACACTAAACAAAGGATAGAGGATGCTAAAGTTAGTGAGTGATTATAAATAAGAGGGTTATAATCAACAGCACTCATTTTTTAACACCGACAAGTTTCTTGAGAACTAATGAGTGCGAAGCGAACGGAATTGGTAAATTAGTTGTTTCCGCTAATTGTATTGTAGACTTTACCCACGCGCTGTCGTCACAATAACAACGAGGAAACGGCGTAAATTCATTTTCAAATTCACGTAGTTTTTAAGTGACGTTTCTATATGATCCTTGTGATTTCAATGACCTATTTATTGACTTTGATTTTGACTTTGACTTCGACTAAGACTCAATATGTAGTACGCACAGTTTGATACTGGTACCCGGATAAAAAGTAGCCTATGTGTTATTCTGATGTGTAAGCTATATTTCTGTAAAGTTTCATCAAAATCCGTTCAGTAGTTTTTGCGTGAAAGAGGAACAAACACCCTCACAAACTTTCACGTTTATAATATAAAGTAGGACTAGCTTCTGCCCACGGCTTCTGGCAGAAAGTAGCCTGTGTTATTCTGATGTATAAGCTATTTTAATGTAAAGTTTCATCTAAATCCGTTCAGTAGTTTTTGTGTGAAAGAGTAACAAAGCTGCTCACAAACTTTCATGTTTATAATATTAGTAGGATTATTATTATTATTATAGTAGGAAGTAGGATTAACGAACGAAAAACTAAAAGATTGATTTGATGTAACACTATACTACACACTTTCAGTAAGGCAATAAGACCGCCCATTGTGAATCACCTGTGCTTTTTTAGTCTTTTATTATGCTTCTGTGATTTTTACTGTAAAATGAACAATAAAAGAGTTTATCTGTCTATCTATCTATTAATTTCCTCAATTCTCAGTACATGTATTGCTTTCACATGGTTACGAAGTATGTAGTCTCTCATATGAACCCTGTGTTAGTGTACAGCAACATGGCCGCATACAGAGGTTTTTTATACTTGGATCTATTTAGTTAGTCTACGTAGGTATTTTCGATCGATCTATGTAGGTAGGTAGTCTACGTATGTATTTTCGGAGATAGTTGATTTTAAATGTCCATGTCTATAATGTATAGGCCTTAGACTTAGGTATAAGTTTCTGTTATTGTTATTGTTTATATGATTCGTAGTGTTTCTGATTAACGCAAGGAGAGCTCATTTACTTCAGTTTACGTTAAGAAGTTTGTTCGTACCGATGTACCGATTATGGTGAGGGTTTTTGGAATTGTTTTGTATGACTTTAACAAAGGTTCTTAATGCCACAGGTCTCTAGGGTGCACTTAAATACATGATTATTTAATCATTTTCCTTGCGTTAATAAAAAACACTATGAATCAGATTACTTATAACAATGACAGAAACTTATACCTAAGCCTAAGACACATTACATACACGTTGTAATTTTATCATAATTTCAAATGCTTTAGTTTTTTATATAAAAAAAAATCTACAACTAAATACATAAGTAGAGTAGCGAAATGAAAAATCTGCACACCCTCATTTTTTTCTACATTAATGCACAATGTAAAAAATAAATTACTTTGTGTGACTCGGCCTTCAGGACATATCAGAACCTGAAATAAGTACCGGAAATTGGTCCTGAATAAAACCCATTAAATTATTATTATGAGTAGCCGAAAAAAACATTGGTACACGAACCATGTAGGTTTGAATCCTTGACCTGTGTAACTAACTACACCTACCTAACTTAAAATAAGTTATATGAAAGAATATTTTCGTGATATAAAATGGCAGTCGACGATACCTTTCTTCTTATCATTCTCTTTTCAAGATAAAATATGGCTGATATTATCTTGCGAGGAGAAGGGATTTACTTTATTGCCGGATGCAACAGGTCGAGGGGAGGCATCTTAAGGAACGTAAGTCGACCGAAGTGGAAACTCACTTACGGAGTTCAAGTCGCTTAAGTTGGGGATAAAAGCTTTAGGGACCTCGACAATGCATGGCATAGGGGATAGAATGATATAATTTTTCTGAATGTAGTCCGTCAAATGATTGAGTAACTTTAATCATATTAAATCCTATCCTATATAAAACATTATAAAAGTCAAAGTTTGGAGGTTTATTGTTAAGAATCTCCATAAAGGCAATAGTAATTTAGATTATTAGCCAGCTTATTAGCAATTTAGTTGTAGAACTAATGATATTAGGATACCAGTCCAAAATATTCATAGCCTCTGCGTCGCCAGATCAGAAATGTACTTTTAGATAGCTTAGAATGTCAATACCATTATTTAATTGTACGTTATATCTTAAAAACGATTCAGCTTAAAAACATATTTGTATTAGATACGGGACTGATAATTGAATCGTCTCCTCTATTTCATCCTCTCCCAATGGACGCAGCGGATGATTGGGTATTACGAGATTACAGATAGGTAGTAGGTATTAAATCATCGAGGGTCGAATCGTATTGTTTCGAGATAGGAAATGGCTGTACAGATTTGATTAGGATAGCTGTTTGCTTCAATTATTTAAATACGCAGGTACCTAGTTATTTAGGCCAAGACAACACTATAATGGTTGGTTTAGCGTTGGCTATGGAAGTAAAGTAAAGTAAAGTAAAGTAAAGTAAAGTAAAGTAAAGTAAAGTAAAGTAAAGTAAAGTAAAGTAAAGTAAAGTAAAGTAAAGTAAAGTAAAGTAAAGTAAAGTAAAGTAAAGTAAAGTAAAGTAAAGTAAAGTAAAGTAAAGTAAATCTTTATTGCAACAACTGTGTATAAAGGTGGTATTGTTTTTTTAGTTTCAACAGCTTGCCCGTTTCGGACATACTATATTGGTCTTAAGTTAAGTTACACTAAGGTTGGAATAACTACCTAACTAAATCATTCCTACTCTTTTAACTGTTTAATATACAATTATATATACCTAATTTAAAACATGTTAAGTCGTCATTTCCGCAAAATACTCATCTAAGCTATAGAATACATTTGATAGGAGCCATTTTTTTAAACTCTTTTGAAATGGGGGACCATTAAGAGATTTAATAATCAGAGGTAATGCGTTGTAGATTCTAATTGCAGTGTAAAATTAACTTTTATGAAACATTGAGTTAGTGACTTGGGGTATTACTAAGTTGTATTTATATTTTCGACGTTGACAATTTGCACGGCTAGATTTAACTTCAAAAAAATAATTATGGTGTTTCTTTACAAATAAACATATTTGTACACGTAGATACCAGTTAATGTTAAGAAATTATATTTGAAAACATTTCTGAGAGAGTCAGTGCTATGGAGATTGTAAATAATTCGCAAACATTTTTTTTGTATTAAAAAAGAAGACTCAACATCAACTGAGTTTCCCAAAAATATTATACCATAACATAACTGAGGACATAACATAATAAGCATTTACAGCTATGGCTTTCGATGATATACCAACTAAGATAGACAAAACATAACAATATTGAGACAGTTTATTATTTACTTTAGATATATGTGCTTTCCAGTTAAGATGTATATCGATGGTACCCCCCAAGAATTTTGTGTTGATTGCTTTGGAAGGTTTAGATACCCTATTTATGATATTTTTTCAAGTCAAAACCAACTTTTATTTTGAATGTCCGGCACAGAAGTACCAAAAAAAATTAATAAGTAGTTTTAGCAGGGTCAACCATAACGAATGTAATCTATACAGATACACAAAACAGGAGAGGATTTGAAATCGTCCCTGCCTTAAAAAAGTGTATTATATCCTGATTCTTCTAGGCTTGGTCGCGCACGAGGAATTATCGTAAATTTAATTATTCACGTAGTTTATATGATCCTTATGATTTCAACGAATAAAAACCTATTGACTTTAACTTTGACTTTCAATTAGAAATTAAAAGTATTAATAATCATCATCATAACCTCAAACAAGATTGCAGAGCCCTGATAGGGTACATATACTTTTAACAAGCGAATTTAGGATCAAAGCTAACAATCAATGCATGTATATGCAATTAATATAAATATTTATTTTAAAACTCTTTTTTTTTGCAAAAATGTTATTTCAAAGATAGTAAAATTTTCCTAGAGATTTTCCTTTTAGATTTTCATCCTATCCTATCCTCCCTACTATCCTACTAATATTATAAACGCGAAAGATTGTCAGGAAGGATGTTTGTTGAAGGCTCAACGGATTTCGATAAAACTTTACAGTTATATAGCTTATACATCAGAATAACACATAGGCTACTTTTTATCCGGGTACCTAGTATTATAAACGCGAAAGTTTGTGAGGATGGATGTTTGTTACTCTTTCACGGCAAAACTACTGAATGGATTTTGATGAAACTTTACTGTAATATGGCTTACATCAGAATAACACATAGGCTACTTTATATCGGGTACCACACGGGCGAAGCCGTGGCCAGAAGCTGGTGTATTATATATACTTAAATACCTAAACGTGAAAGGTTTTAAGCGTCCAGCTACCCCGCGACAGGCATGATGAATGTCGAGGGTCGCATGATGAAGTACCGCCAATCAATTAGTAATGGAAAATGATGGTGACCGCCATACCTACTGATGGAGTGATTTTGGCGATTCATCTCATTAATGAATTGGAACAATCTGCGCAACATTTTTATTTTGACAATCTCTGTGGCGCAGTAGGCGAAGGCCTGCCTGAGACGCAAAAGGTTGCGGGTTCGATTCCCACTGCAGGACAAATGTTTGTCTCGGGTCTGGGTGTTTTCTATGTATAATATGCATGTTTTAAAAAAAAGTATATAAGTAGTATGTCAGTCATGTAGTTCCTATAATACAAGCTCTGCTTAGCTTGGGGCTAGATGATGCTGTGTGCAAAATGTCCAGCATTATTATTATTATTATTATTATTATTTTATACTAGCTACTAGTACTTCTACTAGTACCCGGATAAAAAGTAGCGTTTGTAAGAAATGAATTCGCTCGACCGTTTTTCCGTCGACCTACGTTGCAAAATTGGTCTCTACGAAGGCCCTTTCATTTTACCGGAATAATATCCTACTATCCTACTAATATTATAAAAGCGAAAGTTTGTGAGGATGTTTGTTTCTCTTTCACGCAAGAACAACTGAACGGATTTAATGAAACTTTACAGTAATATAGCTTCTACATTAGAATAACACATAGGCTACTTTTTATCCGAGTACCACACGGGCGAATCCGTGGGCAGAATCTAGTATTATTATAAACGCGAAAGTTTGTGAGGATGGATGTTTGTTACTCCTTCACGCAAAAACTACTGAACGTATTTTGATGAAACTTTACAGTAATATAGCTTATAAATCATAATAACACATAGGCTACTTTTTATCCAAGTATCACGCATGCGAAGCCGTGGGCAGAGGCCATATTCAATGTCTATTCTGAAAGTCCATTCTTAATATTGCTGGTAGATTTTTATAAACCGCATGATTAGTTTCGGAGATTTTAATATTAGTATAGATTTTTATTTATTTATTTAATTTAAGGTCACAATCATATGCATCTGTTAGGGGTTTATTTTATATTTGTATTATAAGGCATTTGTATATTTTTTAGTTAATACTAAAAATTATTGTATAAATTAATCTGCCGCTATTAGAAACAAAACTACATTTTGACAACCTCTGTGGCGCAGTGGGCGAAGGTCCGCCCGAGACGCTGAAGGTTGCGGGTTCGATTCCCGCTGCGAGACAAATGTTTGTATGATCTGCATTAATTTGTCTCGGGTCTGGGTGTTTTCTATGTATAATATGTATGTATTTACAAACAAAAAAAGTATATAAGTAGTATATCAGTCATGTAGTTCCAATAACACAAGCTCTGCTTACTTTGGAGCTAGATGATGCTCTGTGAAAAATGTCCAGCGTTATTATTATTATTATTAAACATAGTTAAATATAGCATAGGCATAGCTTTTCAATTGATTATTTAATATGGGATTTTTTTTATCATATTAGCTGATAACGAAAGTGACGAAAGTGACACACAGAAAAAACCGTTCATTGTGTAACCTACAAGCTCTAGAGGTAAACGTAAATAGTTAGTTATGTTGGTATTTGCTTCTCATTTGATGATTCTTGGCACAGGAACTTGCACGTCATACCACGCACCCTTTGATTTCTTTTTTATTGCTTTTTTGTCTAATAACATTGTACCTAATTATTTTGTTTCTCTTCGTACTAAGCAATATTAGGCCGAAATAAAAATTATTTTATTTTTATTTTTATTAATGCATAATTTTTGTACAATGGGGCAAAATATTCAACGTCTTAGTAAGATAGAATTGTTCGCAATTGGATAGCAAATATCACTGCTAGATACTTAGGTTTCACTTATTTCAGAACCACCCGGCATTATGTCATCGGTTTCTTTTTTAGTCATCTTTCATTGGGCCTGTGACCACGCCTTGAGTTAAAAACGATTCTCCTTTCATGCACAACAATACTTAGGTATTAAAATTCGCTAAAAGGCCTCACTAAATACATTTCCAAGGCAATCACGTCGCAAGGCCGAAGACAAGATCATATTTCAACGAGAATTGCCATTTAATTACATCAGTTGCCGATCGGATGACCTCCCCCCTCCCTCCATTAGCTTATTATTATTACCCTCTCCCATTATTACGTTACTAATTTTCCTGCATCGAGGAGCTAACTTAGTTTCTGTGCCAAAGGGCGTCCCTGATAGTCAATTAAGTTACATTCAAAGGGAGTTCAAAGCAAAGATCGGATGCAATTACCGTGTGGCAGAAACTTTGCGCGGGAAAAGTTTGTTGGGCAAGCTTTGATGGCCTTGTCGCTTTTTTGTGGCCTGATGCGTTAGCATCCTAGTAGTCTGTTGTGGCCTGTGACTATGGCCTGTGGCCTGTGACTGTGACTATGTGGACTATGCTTAAGCATAGTTTTTAACAGACATCAAAAAAGAGGAGATTCTATGTTCGTAGGTATTCTTTTTTTAGGTAGGTAAGTATTACTTGTATTTTTCAGTTTTTGTGTAGGCATGCAGGCGTATCTATAACTTAGTGGTTATTTCCTTTGGGCGTATTATCAGATCAGAAAAAAACATTACGGAGGACTTAGCGCCCGGTCAAACTGATGCGATGGCGGCTACGATGGCGAACAAGTTTAGTGTAAAAGCAATTTGTGAATTTTATGAACAAGGAAGTTTACTTAATCTCAGACACATAAAGAAGCTCTATATTTTGTCTGATTATAACATACACTTCTAAATGAAAATAATACCATAAATGGCAAAAGAATATTAGGACACAAAGCCAAAGATAAAAAAAATGCTCTTACATATGCCTTAGCAATCCAATTGTCTGTGGGACATAATTTGATTTCAAGAAGAACGTTTTTATTTTAATTACTGACTTTTTTAAGCAGAAGCCATAATCAAGAAGTTGACTTTTTTAAGACAGGAAAATGTCTATTTGACATTTGTAAATTTTATTTTTAGTTGTGCTATATATTATTTTTGCTACACCACATATTTTTAAGTTACTTATACAAAGTTTTTCTTTAATTTTTTGCCTACCAAGATGTCGAGCAGCAGTAACGAAGAAGAAGAAGAGACCCAGATCATCTTCGAAGTGGAAGAGCAAAGCTCTGGCGAAGAACCACCGATGAGCGAGTGGTCTTCTCTCGTAATTGAACTGGAAGAAGAGAATAAAAAGAAGCTCCTTTACTCTCAAGGCCTCTATTCTCCTGGCAGCGGAGAACTGTGCACAAAGTACATTACACAGTCGGATAGCGACATCTTCCGACATCCGTACTACAACTACCCGGCGGTACACGACCCTGGTATCACAGAAGCCATTCTTAGCGCTGAAAAACCAGTCATACATGGAGACGATGGCCAGACTCTATACCTTGCTCTGTGTGCAGAAATGAACAGTTGTCCTGTAAAAATGTTTCACAGGAACTTGCTGACCGATGACATAAACCTAAGTTACTACGGTGTAAATCCACAAGGAGTGCGCGCAATGGCCATGGCGTTGCAATACAACAAGTTTGTCAAATGCTTTAACCTCGCTGACAATCATCTGAACGATGATGCTTGCTACCACTTAGGACAGATGCTGAACTCAAACGTTACCTTGGCAGAGCTAAACTTGTCAGGCTGTCGTATAGGCGCGACTGGACTTCTTCGCTTAGGTGAAACTTTACACGTGAACAAAACGCTGAATTTGTTAAATCTTGCCAAAAACAATATCGGCGAGCAAGGTGGCATACACTTTGCTAAAATGATATTCAATGGTATCACAGTCAAACGTGTTAATCTGAGCAAGAATGAGCTAGCACGACAGTCAGCTCTTGCGATTAGTGAAGCTTTCGAATACAAGGATAAGATCACTCATTTAGATCTTTCATGGAATAACTTCTATCATGCCCCATCGACATACAGGCTGCTGGATCAAATGGCACAAAGTGATGTGCTGAAAGAGGTGAACCTCGCATGGAATTCTCTGGAGGGCGAACGCATTGCAGAAGCGATTAAAAGTATGATGCTTATCCCCACACTGACTATTCTTGATCTTAGCAGTAACAGATTATCAGGTGAAGCTATTGTGATAATTGTTGCGAACCTGATGAAAGCTAAGAAGCTAATCACCTTAGATTTGTCTTATAACCCGATGTCACCGACCGATGCTCTAGTTGCTCTTGAGAAGATGTTGCGACCACGCGTTAAGTTAGAGAACCTTCTGATGACGAATGTATGGGTGAATAAAAATTTCATGGTGGTTCTTGAGAGAGTGAAAAATATGAAATCCCGAAAAAACTTTGTGGTGACCTTCGGTGGAGTGTTCGAAAACTGGACCATACGAGGACCGGATGGTAGAGAAGTTGTTCTAAAACGAGCTGACTACCTCGGTAACCTGAGTAAGAAGAACAAAGTAGATGTGGCGCTATTCTTTTTGGCTTTGGTAAAGGAGAATCCAAAGCCGATTTCTATCAAGGATTTGGTAGACAGGTGCAATGCAGACCGGGTACCTTTAGATGAGGGGTTAATTGCTGAACTAGCTGTAATCTTCCCCGGTCCAAAGTCTGCGAAGACTAAATCAATAAACTTGCAGACTTTGTGCGAGTTCATCGGGCGTATTTGGCCAGAGAGGCAGCTGCCTCCGACGCCACCACCGGAACCTGAACCAGAGCCGATCCCCGAACTAGAACCATCATCCAAGAAAGGCAAAAAAGTAAAGAAATAGTTCACAATATTTATTTTCGGGATCATATAATGTAGGATCTTTATTTTTTTTAGTGGTACGATTATTTGTTTTTTAATAGTATTCTTTCTGATTTTTAATTTAGATGTTTATAATTTGCTTTTAGATTTTGTTTTTAATGTTGTTATACCTATTTTATTTAAGTTTGAGCGTTGTTTGATAAAAAATAATACTTTAAAAGTGATGAATTTCAAACTTGGTTTCTTGAAATGTCCTTTTTTATCAACAAGTCCAGTATAAATCTTGGAACAATGGATCCAAGTTATGTAAGTACTAATAACTTCAAACAAGTCCAATTTGCGTGGTTTCCGGAATGCCTCGCGCCGGCCACGGACAACACAAGCGATTCATTTCCGCTATCATACTCTGGCTGTTGTCACTTGCATTACGAGAAATATGTACTTATAAACATGACATATGGAATTAAAAATTAAAAGTACTCAACATGACAACAATGGGTAAAGATTGAATTTCACAGTTTACTGTTGAGTTTTTTAAATAGGTTTAATTTCTAAAAGACCACTCGGAAACAAGCTGAAGTGGTTAGTTCCTCTCCATAGGGAAACTAACCACTCGGTGTCCATACCCCGTGATGGACCATGATAACTAAGCTCACTTATTAGCTGCAGAAAATATAATAAGCCAACTTTGAACAATGCCGTTTAACTGCCCTTTAAAAAATGGATTTCATGAATAGGCATCGCAGACAAATACCCGCAAATACAATCGTATAATGCATTCAATTACACATGCAGCGTGTAGAGCTCAATTAGAAGCTCGTGAATCGTGTAAGGGCGGCTCTCGAGCGCACAAGACGATTGTTAACCGTCTATTACACTTGACTCAAGAGTGAGCTGTGAGGTTGGGGCGCAATCAACGCTCTCGTTGGAATTCTCAGCCCTCAGTTCGACCACAGAACTAAGTTTGAACTTAGGAAATAGTAAAAAAAGGTTGAACGAAAAAATATATTTTTCGTGCAACCTTTTTGTACTGTTTGAATATCGATGAATGGTAACGTGTAAATAACACGAGTAGCTACTAACAATTCAAAAGTAAGCTCGTAAGATCAATAGTAGTTTAAACTTTGGTTTTCGTAAATCTACGATTAAATTAAAACGATGGTTTGATCTAGTGTCATATACTCGTACGAACACTTTTGTATATCAACTACCATTGAACTTATGAAATAATCTAAGATAGAAGATTAAACTTACTCTTGTGGTTTAAACTACTATTGATCTTACGGCTATTACTTTCATTTAATCTCTGCTAGGGATGCTGGTAAGCTTAATCAACTATGGTGTTCAAAGTTGGTCGCAATAAAAAAGATATTGGAAGAATAAAAGTGTTATTTGTTATTTTTCCACAAAAATGTTAATTACTTTAATTAATAAGCTAATTCTTTAAAACACAAAGAAATATGTTCTAGCATATTTCCAACGACCACCCTGAATCGGCCACTATAGCGTAGTTAAGACGTATTTTGTCTGTCGAGTGGCATCAATCACTATTAGCGGGCAGTGGCAGCTGATATTTCGCTATAAGTTTTCTGATACCAGTATTATGATACCTACTTCAAAGCTGCATAATGCACATGTTCTTAGGATAAATGACGGAGCAAGACGGAAGTGAAGACGTTCATAATAAGCGCGGCAAGTGGCACTTAGCGTCACTCGTAGGGAGCTATCAAGTCTCCACCGCAACGTACTCTTAGGTGCATAATTCAATGCACGTAGAGTTTGATGGGTGATAGAGAGCAGCTTCTTTGCTGAGTTACAAATACGTTCAAAATACGTTAACTTGCCAATACGTTAACCATTTTGACAAATTTTTGTATAGAAATCATGTCGATACCGTCACCGTTCTGTCATGATATAAATTGTCAGCATAGACTCCCAAAGCCCAATTTTCGTGATAAACAAGCGAGGTAATTTAATGAAGACATTAAATGTAAAAAAAAACTACTTTCTCACATGCTTACGTTATTTTGCTCACTCGGGATGACACTCTTTCGAATAAAAAACAAAAGTAATACAGCCCACAAAACATGTTTCGGCTAGTCGTGATTCCATAAGATGAATGTTTTTTTTTTAAGTTTTAAAGAATCATCAAAATCGGTTAACAATTGGCGAAGAAATCAAAACACAAACATTAAAAAAAAACCGAGTTGAGAGCCTCCTCTTTTTATGAAGTCGGTTAAAAGAACACGCCCCGTGTAGGTAATCCATCTATTTCAGCGCCCTTTAGTGACGTACGGCAATAAATCCTTAAACCATCCTTGTAGTCATGCAAAACCACATTACGATAATTGGTTATGCTGTTTCCGAAAAAAAATAGCAGAAAAAAACAAACTAAAAATCTCTTACACATTATACCGGCTCCTTCTTCGGGTCGCACGTAAAAATGTACAAATTAAAATACTGATCTGGATTGCCGAAAGCAAGCTGTAAGTCAATTATAACTGTGAAAATTTCCTACACTAGCCGAGGCAGCAATCCCTTCTACCACACAATTATCTACTTAGTTAAAGCGAGGAGCTCAAAGCATTGACTGGTCACATGTATACATACATTCACACTATACATAAAGCTCTGTTACCTAGTTATATTCTTGTTTCAGATCATTGAAACCATTGGAACCATTGAAACCATTTATTTATGGTAAATGTGGTACGATACAGATCTCTAGTAGGTAAAATTGTTTGGTTGTATTCCAATGTTTTAGCACAATTTACTCTTTCGAGTGTACAATAATTTCGTTGTTATCCTATCTATTTTGCAAATTTGAACACTTTAAAGCCATTTAATAAACGTTAGCTTACTGAATAAATGTCAATAATAATAAGTGCACACAAGATGTAATGTAACTGCTCCCGAAAACATAAAAGGGATTAACAAACCTTAATACTCGATCGAATAAACATTAGGTAAATTGGTTGTACTATGTTTGGACAAAGATGATTTGATGGATGATAATGATGGTTTCGGGTCAACGTACCTAATCTTCTTTATAACTCCTAGCATTTCATTAGGACCCTTTAATTTCTACAAATACGATATTCAGAAAAAGCATCTAACTCATACAAAAACTGGCATCATTAGATAAAGGATTTTTTTCTGTACTTGTTAGCTAAATTTATAGGAATATTAAAGAATTTTCAATAAAATTTGGTATTTATCATGTCTACTTATGTCTGCTAGGTTTCCTAATGACTAACGCAGCATTAGCAGCTATCTAAAATAGCCGCTTCATCGCCTTTTTTTATACAGAATTTATTAGCGAAGCGATTATAAAAATACATGACAAAGTCCACCATTTACTTAAATTTTTACTGGAAGTATTTCTCTAAGACCTAAAGACGTTTATTAACAGCAGATGCATGTCGAATCTCCACCACGTAGGTAAGGTCAACCCTATTAGGGAACAACGAGAATACTTCCCGTTATCCCCGGTGAGGCCGGATTGGGGGGCACAACGGGATTAACCCGCAAAATTGATGACACAACAGGGTATCCACTTTATTCGCACATGTTTCACACTCTGATTGACAGAACCTCTCCTTTCACTTAGACACTCCTTCAACGAGGCCCCACAGGATGATCCGTGGTTTTTCTCCTATTTAATCCACCTGGATCTATGGATAATTGTAGGTATCTTCTCTTCAATTTACGTACTATAAAATGGTTTGTAGATGCAGATTAGCACTATTAGGTTTTTTAGGTGTACTTAGCATAACCATGTAATTATAAACATTATAAAGAAAAAAAAGATACATAGACGACCTCTGCGGCGCAATGGGCGAAAGCCTACAGCATTTGTCTCGGGTCTGGGTACTTTCTATGTATAATATATACGTATTTACAAAAAAAAAGTAAAAGTTTGTTGTGTGAAAAATGTCCAGCATTTATTATAGTATTCTTACCTCCTCCATTCTTGTAGCAGAGATAGGGAAACCTCCACACGTTGGCGAGGTCCACCGCGAACCCGATGACAGACAGCAGAAAGTCCACTTTCTTGCCCCATGTCTCGCGCTCGGCAACGGCCGGAGTCGGGGTCTTCACCGCCATTCTACACCACACGAAGCCGCCACGACCTGCTGAACACATCGGAACCGTAAGCCAACTTAATTTAAACCGCGAACTCTATACCCTGATACCGGAGAGACGTGTTCAATAATCCTTTTTGATAATAAGCATAGGTTCTCATTTAACCCAAACGTATGCAGAATTCATTATTCGATAAGCCCAAATCTATTAACCATTTGATCTTCGTTTGGTCCTCATTATCAACTCCCCATAACAATTTGACACACGACCTTATGAAGAAACGTGAATGGATTGACCATTCTCCATATCCCGCATATAATGAAGTGACAAATGCTTGTTCGGATGACTTATAGGTGCTAGGGTTGTCTGCATCCTAGATCTACGCTGATTGTGATGGTTATTTAACTGTTACTACGAGATTGTAAGAGAAGCAAATTGATCCGAATAAATATGAGAACGTACTAGGAGACTTTACTCATTATTTATAATCTAGCCTCTGCCCACGGCTTCGGATATAAAGTAGCCTAGGTGTTATTCTGATGTATAAGCTATATTACTGTACAGTTTCATCTAAATCAGTTGTTTAGTTTTTGCGTGAAAGAGTAACAAACATCCTCGCAAATTTTCGCGTTTATAATATTAGTAGGATATTAAAGTTAATTGATCCGATTTTTTAAGGTGGCTGAAGCAACTTTTTTACTCGTATTCGCTCACATTTTGATAGGGCTCAATTCATATTACAATTTAATAAATATGCCAGATTATGGTGTAAAATAATTAGTATTTTTATCATTTTAAGTCGTAGGGCAACAAATTTAATTGTAATCGATCCAGTAACGCAGCAACCCTAACAATCCGGCTCCAAATTCAGAATCTCGTATCGGTCGCCTGCTCGGTCTGATCATCTATAGAGTAGCTCTCATATCCAATGAAAATTATCGATGTAAGTAATACTTAATTTCGTTAAATAGATTTTCTGAAAAAAATCCGATTAAAATAATAAACCTATAATAATCCTATTATTTTACTTATTTTATTAAGTGCGGATTTAAGTCAAGAATTATATCAACTTAAGCATGATAAATACCATTTTACTAATTGTAATTCGTAAAAAAACTAATTGTTATCATTTATTGTTTGGAAAACATTCACAAATAAATGTATTTGCTTTCTTTTAATCTAGAAAGTTTTATTTTGTTTACTACATTGCAACTACTATACTATATATATGTACTATAGTACATATTATGTGTACTTACATTTATTTTATTTAAGTGTTCAATGAAGAGGAAATAATAAACCTATCTAATAAACATACCATAATGTTAAACGTTTCAAAGACTTAGCAAATACTCTAATGAGGTAATTCTTAATTTGAAAACGTACCTAATAATATGTATAGCTATAATAATTAGGTTAGGTAACTTGGGTACCTACCCAATAAACCACGCGACAACCCTATCAACCCGGCTCCGAATTTGGGAGCGGCATCGGTTGAGTAGCTGTCACGTCCAGCGAAAAATCTCAACGTCACAGCTCAGCACTAGTGGACAAATTGGATTTGCCAACATAAGTGATGATAAAGTGTGGTCCACATGGTGCTAAAGCCGTATTTCGATTATTCACTAACAGAACCGGAGACGGTTCTGTTTCGGTTTAAAATGTTGCGTTTATTTTTGAACGTGGGACTTATATCCATATTAGACATACTTAGGTAGTATCAATACCTACTTCAATTTATTTACTGGCAAACTCTCCAAATACAAAACATCCTTCGAAGTAAATGTTAAAAAATGACATTTTGTAAGTGCAGGGAAATGCTAATTACCTATGTACCTACTGAGATTTAGAAAGATATGCATGAATGTTCATCATCACCCCCCCCCCCCCCCCCCCCCCCCCAGCGTGTTTAAGGTGAAGACACGTGCTTAACTAGCACATTAAAAAGTAGCAATACAAGAACATAAAAAAAATGTTACCTACCCTATAATCAAAAATTGGATTTTGAGACAGTATAGCTTTTTTCTCTCTCAAACTTTTCGAAGATATAAAACAAAAACGTTCTTTACTAAACATGATCAGTATAAGTCTTCTAAATTTTATCAATATATTTGGTATTAACCAATACCCAACATATAACAACATATAACCTACCCCACGAATAAAACAATTGTAGTATTTGAGAGGTAAAATTGCATTTTTTTTAACAAGATTTTTTTGTAAAGTCTTGTTATAGAAACAACAAGATTCTTGGTATACCTATGCATACTTATTATGTCATCCTACTGTCGCAATCGGAATCGATATCGCTAAAAAAATAATAGTAATGAGTTATTTCAGCTTCAGCCCCATTGGGGCATGTTTTTTATAGTAATTTTTGTTGGTACTTCAGTCTAATTGTTGGGTCTTTTTTATATAAATTTATTTCAATCATTTTTATTTTGTCACAATACCGATGCAATTTATCAAAACGGAATTTTCGGTACCTATCGAGTTTTGGCAGAACCGGGATCCCAGGATTTTCAGTATAATAGATATTAACATAATTGCCAAGCCTTAAACATAGAAGAAAGAACATAGTCAAACTCAAATACAGCTTCATTGACAGTTATTAACAACAATTTGTCTTAAAATGCAAGTCAATGCAACGCCTATAACCTATAGTTATTTTGTTGACTTTAGTTTCTTTGTTACCCATCCACTTAGTACATTAGTGTTGGAAATAAATCAAGTGACAACGGAAATCTGTTTATGAACTTGTAAAATATTTATAATATTTTTCATATTTTTCATATTTTGCATGTTTCTTTTCAAATGTATTATCTTCTTGACATTTCGAGTATATTGAACTCAAATTGCAGCGCCCTAACGGGGTTCATGTACCTACCTATTTCTATGTAATTTTAAGACCTATGAATATGTACATGAAGGCAATAAATGAATATGAATATGAATATGAAATACTAGCTTTCCAAAAACGCGAATGAATTAGCAAATCGCTAAACACGACATACGATTAGCTAATCCTAACGTCTAATAAAAACGGCATTATGTAATAATTAATGTCAATAATAAAAAAAAATATTTTTTTAAAAATAACTTCATATAACGGGAACTTGATAACTAGTCCAAAATGCATTTTTTTTTACGCATTTTTCACCTAGGAGTCGCTTTTTTCATAAGATTTATGTGGGACTATCCCATTAAAAAAAAACATTAAAATCGGTTCACAATTGGCGAAGAAATCGCGTAAGAAGTCGGTTGATAATAATTAAATCGCGATAATCTTGCAGTCCCAAGTTTATGGTTTCTATCCTGCAGGTACTATATCATCAGATCCTCACGTGCACACGTAATTTTGCTTACTCTTTCAAATAAAAAACAAAAGAACCCGAATAAATCTGCAGGACCGTACCGCAACGGGAATCGATGCCCTCAGCCGGCTACTCGATCGCCATGCCACCGAGGTGGTCTCAAACTTATCATGCATGTTACAAACCAATATAAAGATCACCTAATATTGCTTTTGTTTGATCATCAAGTAGGTATTATTTATGTCGCTTGACCAGTAGAGTTATTTTTTTATTAGGGTGCTGTCAGAATTTTTTGGTCATACTCGTAATGCTGAATAATAGTAACAGTGTGATTTTTTGACATTTCATATTACTTTGTTTTATCTACCACACTCCATTTCTCAGAGAACCACGGACAAACACGTACTTAGCCATGATCAAATACTTACTTGTGTAGCCATAATATTCTGGTAGAAAGATAATGGCATTTTAGAATTCTCGGTGTCAGTCTAAACAGTTTCGACCCTATTTCCTATCCACAAAGTAGGTACGTATTTCCCATCTCAACGAATCATGACATTCCGAGAAAATTAAAAAACTTACGATGAGACTGTTAAACTGTATCTAGAAGCAGCCGAATTAGCACATCAAAAAGTGTCATTTTAAATTCAACGGAAGAAAACAAAATGCCCCATTTAGCTAAACAACTGTTTCAAAATTTTGGCCCTGAGTGTTCTTTTATATCTGTCTACTTATATCAGAGATTTGGTGTCATTTTTATTTTATCAATAAGTAATTTTCCAAAATCGTTATTAGGAAAAAACAAGATTCTTTGTGATATGTTTTTGCTACGTTCAAAATATAGACCGTATTCGCTAAAACAATTAACAAAGCGTATTTGTGACTTCAACCCCCTAAGGAAGTAAATTCTACAACACGTGTAAAACAGTGCGAATTTTTATTTTTAAAATATTAAGTATATTTTTGCGAATCTCGATAAAACTTAAAAATAAATAATGCAGAGTACTTACGTGCGGCTCGGCGGGCGTAAGATTCGCGCCATGTCCGCGCAGCGCGGCGCTCGTGCCTGAGTGAGAGTGCCGCGACGACTCCGTGACGACCCCGTGACGACGACGCTACGCCGCGCCATGGGCGTGGCCGCGAAGGACACGCCCAGTGCACCAAACGACCATGCTGCTGAAGGTGGTAGCTGCAGGCTTTTATTTATTTATTAACAATTTATTGCAAAAATATATAGTGACAATTACCAGCTGACCAAATTTGTTGAGATTGGCGGTTGGCAATACTTATCTAACTGACGTATCTAACGACATTCTTTTTTTTTGCCCTCGCCGGGTACGCACCGGTCGCGTATTACGTATTGCAGTGTCCCCTAGTGACATAATTAGGTACATGTAACGATAAAACATATCTAAGAATTACCATTGGCATCATAAAAATATTGCAAAAAAACACTTTACTTCAGACATGAAACAAACAACTTCTTACTCCGAACGCATATAGTTCAGCGGGCTTTGGCTACGTTGACAAAAATATAGTTTTTTATACCACGTTTATTTATTTAAAAGATTTTTTTTTATATTAATGACGACCTCTATGGCGCAATGGGTGAAAGCCCACCTGAGACGTAGAAATATTTGTATCGGTCTGGGTGTTTCCCATGTATAATATGTATGTATTTACAGAAAAGTATACAGATAAATAGTATATTACTCATGTAGTTCCCATATTACAAGCTCTGCTTAGTTTGAGGCTAGATGATGCTGTGTAAAATATGTCCAGCATTACTATTTATTTATTTTTACTTATACAAAGCATAGACCTATACTTTGAAAAATATATATTTTCATGCAATCTTTTTTGTAGACACATTAATTAGTCATGAATAAGACGATGTGTTCAAAATCTTTGAATTAGACTTTCCTGCATAGCAGAGCACCCAAAGCGACGTTTTTGACGACAGAAAAGACGACAAAAATATGAAGAAACTGAAGTATTTTTTCTCTTCCGTGTGCAAAGCCTGCAGCCTGCTGCAGACGTTTCAATGATCGTTTGACTGATGCTCCCGTCAACTCCACAGCTTACGAACGTCAAGTTTGGTCGCGGACGGACCTGCAAATGGTCAGCAGGGTTAAAGTACCTACGTGGTCTATTTAATGACCTCTGTGGCGCAGTGGGCAAAGGCCCGCCTGTGACGCAGAAGGTTGCGGGTTCGATTCACGCCGCGGGACAAATGTTTGTATCTGCAAATATTTGTCTCTGGGTTTGGGTTTTTTCTATGTATAATATGTATGTATTTACAAAAAAATGTATATAAGTATTATATCAGCCATGTAGTTCCCATAACACAAGCTCTGCTTAGTTTGGGGCTAGATGATGGGCTACTCTATATGAACTCCAATTACCTGTGTTTACAAATAAAGAATTTGAATTTGAATTTGATCCTGTGTAAAAATGTCCAGCATTATTATTATTATTATTCAGGGAGGTATAATCCAGTATATGGAGTTACTAGAATGGACAAAATAATGAATGAGTGTATCAGGGAAAGTTTGAAAGTAGCACCCGTGACGAAAAAGTTGAGGAGTAATAGGTTAGCGTGGTATGCGCATGTCATGAGGAGGGAAGAATGTCACATTACGAGATAAATATTAAATATGAATGTGGATGGAAATAAAAGTAGAGATACGCCAAAGAAAAGATGGATGTATTGTGTGAAGAATGACATGGTTAAGAAAGGAGTGAGTACTGAGAGGACGGACCGATAGAGGAGAGTGGAAGAAGAAAACATATTGTGTAGACCTCACGTAATGTGGGATAAGGACAACAAGATGATGATGAGGAAGGTATAATCCTATTTTATACGAAAAAAAACAAGCTGTTAGTAAACGGGTGAGTAGCCAGCTGTGACGCAAGAGGTTCCTGTTCGATTCCCGCTACGCCATAAATGTAAGCATTTCCCTAGGTACTTTCCGCAAATATTTGTTCCGGGTCTGTGGGTTGAGGTACGCTACTAGTATTTCCTGATACCCACGACATAGGAAATCCTGAGTGGGGTCAGGACTATGTTTGTGCCTATTGGATATTAATTTTCGTAGGTAGATCCTATCAAATGTTACTTGTTAAACTTTGTTACATACTTTAAGGAGTCAAGGTTGAAAATCTAGAGAGGGGAGGACACAAAATTTGCTACTTTGAAGTCTAACATTTCATAAACGAGGGCTTAAAATTAAAAATGGTTCAGGAAATCTGAAAGAGTATAACGGGTAGTGCGCTTGAAGAAAAACATCCCACACTTTACATGTAGGTAAACATCCCACACTTTACATGTAGGTAAGGTGCTAGGGCGAAATAAATAAATAATGCTGGACATTTCTCACAGCATCATCTAGCCCCAAACTACGCAGAGCTTGTATTATGGGAATAGTAACTCATATATTTTATTTTTATTAGTGTTTTTGAGTTATGAAAACATGTCTGCATACCAATTTTTTTTCTCGATACGCTTTAACGGATCTATGATTATTGCTCGCGGTGTGACACACGGATGGACAGCTGTCTGTACAGATAGACAGACTGACATCACAACATTAAAGCCTGATTTTATACTTCAACAGTCCGGGGTTGAACAGTCTTCCAAAATCCATCATTTAACATTTGCCTTATGGCTGGGTGTATAAAGGTTGAATTCGCACTTGAATTTTTACTTAGCCTGAATAGTCCCCTAGGGGAGCCCCTATTTGACTATGAATTCGGGCCTAAGAATTCCGTTTTCGATAATTGGATTTGGAACGCTAAAATAAATGTTTTTTTTTTTACTCATTTGGTAATTGTTTTAAATCCTGATTTCGATATGGAACAAATTTTATCTCGATGCGCTTTAAACTGAGCCTTAATTTAATAGTATGTAGGTAACGAGAAAAAAATTGGTATGCAGACATGTTTTCATAACTTAAACGGAACCCTTATAAGAATTCCGTTTTCGCTTTGGTTTCGGAATTCTAAAAACAAAAATAAACAAATGATATTTATTGTACTAATAATTTTGGTCTTTTTTATCCTAATTAATAACCTGATTATACTGACAATCAAAGGTTACCTTCCATGTTCTTTATAGAACAACAGTAGGTCAAGCTTAATTTCAGTAATTATTGGTCGATTAATTCCATCACTTGAAGATGTCTCCATGATAAAATCAATTAGCGGTGGGCGGGGCTCCGTGTAACACGCCCACTGTCACAAAGGCGCGGCCCCCCCATCTCTCAACAGAACTGATTCTAATAAAATCGCGAAAGCCTTCCAGTAAGTAGGTCGGAACATAGGTACCTAGGTACAATCTAGCTATGTCGGGAAAGAGGCTTCAAAGGGATTAATCTAGTTATTACGATAAAACTAGGTAGGCAGGTACTTGCCGATTCCATCAAAAGGTTGTCTGGTAGATATCGCTATTTAGCGATATGACCGCCCATCGCCCATTATTCAACATTAACTTCTGCCAAAGGCTTCGCCCGCGTTGTACCAGGATAAAAAGTAGCCTATGTGATATTCTGATGTATAAGCTATATTACTGTAAAGTTTCATCAAAATCCGTTAAGTAGTTTTTGCGTGAAAACGTAACAAACATCCTCCTCACAAAATTTTCGCGTTTATAATAGTAGTAGGAAGGATTGTCAAAGTTTGTAGTATTTATCTAAGCTGAAATGTTAACTCTATTATAACTCTATATATTACTCGAAAATAAACAATAACATGAATAAACAAATTTTGTTTATTTATATATTTATTTATTTCAAATTACAACCATTTTGGCTTCCCTAATACAATAGTGTATCCAAAATTATAGTACTCATTTCTTCTCAAAATAACACAAAAAATAATGTTTGACATTTACAAATTTCATTCAGCGAACAGTGGAATAAGTCAATACTCTCTGCAACTAGATTTAGTGTGGTCATGGTGCGTGTCAATGGCGCTTTGCTGAACAAGTTGGTCCTTGCGCGCGGTATAGCGAAATGTTCTTAAGTACCTACGTAGGTAGGTAAGTATATGAGTAACTACCTTTCTTCAAATGTGCTATGCGACGCGCGGCGTAGATCTTCAACGAGCATTAATAGGGTTATTCCACAAAACTGCACTCTAATGTTAAAAATATGCAGAATGCCTCCTTATCATTTTTTTTTTATTCAACTTTTCCTTAGGGGGAATTATAACTTCCACCTTAGGGGGCGAAAACCCCTAATGTAAAAAAATCTTTGTTGATAAAGGTGTAGATATAGGTAGGTACTGCATGCCGTCCTAATGTAGATTACTTACCTACTTATATTTACTTATATGAACACCTACTCGTACTTAGTTTACCTAATGGAAAATTCGGAACTCTATAGCCGAAAAAAATAAGCCACAAAACACCTTGCATAAAAATGTGACTTCCGACGGTCCAACACGGTCCGTAGTTTCACGAATCAAAGCCGCCGACCACAGACAGTATCGCACTCTTTCCACGGTGCGTGGCTTTACGGGTCCAGAGATTCCAAGCTTTAATTTGTACATTCCTAAATGCCAAGTCAAAGAGAACGTATCGTTCGCTACAGACGCGTAGGTATATCCTGCTACTATTGTAACGCGAAAGATTGTGAGGATGGATGTTTGTTACTCTTTCACGCAAAAACTACTGAACGGGTATTGATGAAACTCTTTACCGGGGTACCACTCAGGTGAAGCCGTGAGCTAAGCTAATAGGTACAACAAATGCGTTACCACTACCACAGAACAGACGCACAGCACAGACGTATGGTGCGTGCCGCCTCCGCCGCCGCCGCCGCCGCGCCGCTCGCGCCTATTGATGGGGCTCACGCAAGTTTAACCTTTTACGCCACCTTTTGACAAATAATTTTCAAATCCAATCTCCCTGCGCGCTCTATGTTGTAAGGTAGACATAAAATAATCATTCCCGATGCGAAGTAGGTACATTTTTTAGTAGGTACGAAGACAGAAAGGAACGTATATTCTTATTACAATCTAATTAAGCGCTCAAAAAAACTAGACAAGTGCGAGTCTAATTCACGCACCGAGGTATCCGTACAAGCTTGTATGTTCACCAAAATAATAAACATTACTCAATTACATAAACTATGAAATCACCAAACATTGCTCTACCGAAAGAAAAGTCGGATTAAAAGACAAACTTAACTTTGTAGTCGAAGAAATGTTCGCCCATACATCGATATACGTAATGGTCAATTCTCCAACTGCAAGTGTAGGTAAGTTTGTAATGCAAAAGATATTTTTTTTGTTATAAAGCTACAATCATCGATTTTCGGACTTCTTTCCTTTATTTGTGCTGTGAGAGCAGTGTGTCGAAAGAAATACCACTTTCTCATGGTGTTAACGCCTGCGAAAAGATTGAATTTTTGAAGATACCCTTGCTTTTAGCTAAATTTCATGATTCTACGTCAACGGGCATGTTATTATTATTAACTAGAATTGCACATTTAATGAAAAGTGACACAATAGGTAGACTTAATGCTAAAGCATTTTCTACCAGCCAACCCAATTTGTTATGATTGGCGGTAAGCATGCTACAATTTTTAATCAACTTATACATAAAATAGATTAAATATTATTTATTTATCATATATTTTATTTATACATTTGCTTAATCTATACTAATATTACAAAGAGGAAAGATTTTTTGTTTGTTTGTTTTTACCGAATAGGCTCCGAAAGTAGGAGCTGGACCGATTTTAATCATTATTTCACTAACAGGAAGTAACATATAATTATATTATTATCAAATACCTAATCCGTAATCAAAAAATTAGAGATCCTTAAGAAATTTGCAATAATGTAACCGAAAGTAGCAAATGATTTATGTACTTCATGATTAAAGTACTCATTATTACCTACAAAAAAGTCCTCGAGGAAATATATCAAAATCATATATTATAATCATCCAAAGGTTGCCTGGAAGAGATCGTTTTTAAACGATAAGACCGCTCATTGTACCTGTATCATAATGTGTTACCTACTGTTTATTTTGTTTGTATCTTAAGGTGTACAATAAAGTATTTCCATTCATTCATTCATTGATATCTAACTATCATAGTTAAGTCACAATAGCAACTTTTGTATTTTAAAATTTAATTATATCGCCGGTAAAAAAAAAGTTGCTTACATTCGTATCGTAGTATTAATTCTTATTCAAATAAATAGTTTTATCATCAAGGGTATTTATGTAGCAGTAAAATACTTTTTAATTCATTCGAATCGGACATTTAATTTCGAAGTTATCACTAGTGTACAATCGAAACTTACGCGAGAGAAACCGCGGCACTCAGCTAATATTATATATTTATACATATAACTAATAGTTTGAAGGTAGGGTAGATAAACTATGAATACTCATCAAGGAAGTGTTCGCGAGTTAATCTTTTGAAGCATTCTTTTGTCTACCTTTTTATTTTCAAACGGTACTTTATTTCAGACTGCTTCGACAGAGAAAAAGTTTCTACGGAATGATGCGCAATGCCCCGGGCATTGCACATCATTATCATAACCAGTAACCTAAGGTTTTGATTTAATTGTGAATATCAAAATGACGCACAAATGGCCGTATTTTTTATTGCGTTGACTTGGTGCTTGATTTTTTTAAAGCTCCAAGGGATCGTAGACCTACGTATTTGATACTAATTTCAACTTGTACGATAACGAACGATAACGTTCCTGTGAAAAGGATCTTAAACACAGACTGCGGACGGATGGACAACGAAGTGATCCTATAAAAGTTTTAGTTTTTTGAGGTACGGAACTCTAAAAAGACAAAAAACATCTCAAAACAAACCAAAGAAAATCTGTAGGTAAGGGGTAAACTCTATTTGTCCTAATCAGTTTAGTAGTTTTTATTCTACCATTCTATAACGTATTTTTATAAAATAGCAACATTCAAAATTTGGCTTCTGGCAGACCAAGATTCAGATTGGTCAATAACAAGAGTCCCTGTATTGTACGTCCATGGAATGCACAACCATTGAAAGTACACCCCTGGAAAGTACAGCCAGTATTACAAACCATTGGTTTCAAATACTTGGTTTGTAATACTGGGCGTACATTCCTGGGCGTGCATTCCCTATACGTGTTGACCTTGTACGGCCAGTTTTGTACAACCCTGGAATGTACAGCCATGGAATACGAACCAATTTCATGCTCTGTTTTCATGTGCGAGTGCTATCAAGGGGCAAGTGCTGTGCTGCCATAGTATTTTACGCTATTAGTAAATTAATGTAGATGTAGTATGTAGATTAGTTATTTATGTCGGGTTTTTGCAGATGAACTAACCGGTTGGTTTTATTTATTTGAACCCAAGTTTGTTGGATAAAGTTCGGATAGCAATCCTCCTTTTCTAAGTGGTAATAAAAAAAACCTAATAACCTAACCAATCCAAGACGGATTTGCCTAGGAAGGATTTCTCAGGCCAACATTAACTTATTGTTTACATTATTTATCAATGGCAACTCTTGGTTGAACATATTAGAACTTGCTCAGTACAAACGAGACTCGTTCTCGTCATGCGACTTATTCGCATCGACCAATGAGAGCTCACGGATATGACGAACTCTCGACCAATGAGCGTCGAGAATATTGGTTTGTAATCCGGGGTGTACATTCCAGGGGTGTGCATTACCGTCATGTGTTTAGTTTGTACGGAGCGTATTGTACGACCATGGAAAGCACACCCAGATAATTCAAACCAAATGGTTTGTAATACTGGCTGTACTTTCCAGGGGTGTGCATTCCATGGTTGTGCTTTGCATGGACGTACAATACGGTCTCCCAATAACAACCTCTTATATTTTCACGTCGACCAATAGCAAAGCTCCAAGCACTCCGTCAACTTCGTGTAAAAAAATGTCGTCGAAAGTCTAACTAGATTGTATTTTTTTATTTGTAGGCTGATTTGACCGTGCAAACGTGGGTGCATTACGTTAAATCATCAATAAAACAATACCATTTTGGTATTCACATTGACCTGCACGGCAATCAGGTATGGTTTTCGTACAAATCAACTTTTACTTTCCCTTCCTGCTCAGATGATTCTTGCCCAATGTTTTTTTATTTGTAAATAAAAACAATGAGGTCGATATTGCAAACAAATGATTACGTTTGCATCTGAAACCCACGCATTGTGATTTGATTTATCTCTATACTGATTTGTTGTAATTCGTGTCGCGAATGTCGCATGGAAAGTTTATGCCTCACAGTGACGTCGATAATCGAGATTAGAATCGAGAGTTTGCTAATTTAACGTTTTTTGTGCAGAATGGGAGACGAAATGGATCCTTGCGAATGCTTATGGAACCATGAGTTGGCTATGCGCCGTCTTATTTCACTGGTAAGTCCTAACATCAATATTGTGACCTTGTGTTGTCTATTTAGATTAGTGGGTGGTTTCCACGTACGCAAATAGTACTTTATAAGAACGAATTATTCATCATTTACTATGTACCTTCATTAAAAGAAGCTACCTCCAACACAATTACATACTTTTCCCATACAACATACCTACCTACTAGAACCTAAACCTCTACAATAGCAGTTATGCATTAAGTCCTCCCTATGTACATTGTTTGTGTGCAATAAAAGCATACAATAAATAATAATAATAATAATGCTGCACATTTTTCACACAGCATCATCTAGATAATTCTGTATTATGGGAATTACACGACTCATTTTACTTATAAATTAACTAAATCTTCGAAATGCTATGAACAGCCCACTGGTATTTTATTAGTGTTCAAAATATATTGCAATGTCAATTCACAAGGAAAACATTATAACAAAACCAGTAAGGCCAGATTTTTGTTAACACTGTCAATGTTCAACTTGAATCCATGAAATAATCATGAGATTATATTTCCTTATACAATTCAATGACCTTAGTTGTGCAGCAGGCAGGTAACTGGCTGAGAGGCAAGAGGTGTAAGTTCCTCTGTGGGGCAAAATTTTGCATGTTATGCAGATATTTGTTCCGGATCTGGCTGATGTGGTATCATGGTACTTGTGGTTCCTGATACCTACAATAAAGGGAATCTTAGTGGATGTGGCTGTTAGATGTTTGATTTATTGATAGTTAAGAAGAAGTATTTATGCAATGATGTTGTCTCCATAAAAGCATTGGCTGCATTCCTTGAAGTGCCTTCAAAGTTTTTATTATGAAGCAATTATTCAAAGCAGGCAAAATATCAGCAATGCCCCAGCTGTTGTAGATGTCTGTAGGTGATGGTAACGGCCTTCCATCAGGTGGGCCATATGCATGATTGACATGACATAATATAAAAAAAAACTTTAATCAACAAACATTTGTTGCATTCTATCAAAATAATGAATCTTATGAGTTCTATATTTTTTTTCATGTTAGTGAAAACCTTTTGTTATCAAGTTCAACTGCACAACTATAAAGTACTTTTAGATTGGCAATCAGTTACAATTTCAGCATTCATGAAATGCAATTACTTTTTGTTGCATGATTGTGGTGCTTGCAGAAAATTCCTTATACATGCCTGTGAAAATACCTATTTCATGTTAAACTGGTACTTTTTTTGTTAACTAATCTGTCCCACTGCTGGGAAAAGAGCCTCCAACCATTACTGATCCTTCAATCCTTGATAAAAATGTATCTAGATTCAGACAAAGAACAACTTTACAAGTGAAAGTTTTATTTCATTTGTTCCACTTTCACGCTTGACACCACATCTTATCTGCTCAAAATGTGTATCATCCAGAGATAAGTTCAACACTAGACATACCTCTCAATGAGTGTCATGCGGAATGGTTTTGAGCCTTCCTGATCAACTTAATTAATGCAACATACAATAGTCCCTATACTAATTTGAGCTGGAGGTGTTTATGGTGTTATCCATTCAAGAACCTTTACTATCCAGGGTATCTAGACAAATACCTCGCGCTTAGTTTTCCTTACACGCTAACACAAATTTGTCAAGGTAAAACCAGGCAGCTGTCACATGACATTTCCAGAGCTAATGTCACTTCAATCTTTCTGCAGGTGTTAACGCCAACAGAAAGTGGTATTTGTCTAGACTCCCAGATATTGTAAGTTCTTTGAGCTATGTGATATGCTCTCCCCATTGCCACTTTAACCAATACATAGTTCTATGCAACTATTTAAGTATGAAATTATTAGTTGTCTATAAGTTCTCTTTTCTAAGGGCCCTTAGAAATTAAGGATTTATGGAAGGTTATTAAACAGATGATTAAGATTGCTTTGTTCCTTGTTGACATGTAATTTCAAATTCAACAGAAGAAAATTGAACACTTTAGCTATACAACTATTTAAAATCTTTATAAGTAATGCCCAGAGTGAATTGTAAATTCTTAAATGAATTCTTAAACCAGAAATCAGTAAATTAATTATCAAAATAATTATGTGTTGTTGTGAAGTTGTGTCCCTGAATAATAAATAAAATGGCATTTTGTTGGTAAACTACTGGATGTATTAATTAGGTAGGTACCTAATATTTTACGTTGGTTCTGGAATCGAACCTGAACCTCTTGCATATTATATCAGCTAACTTTATATTATGCAAAAGTTTGGATGTTAAAGATCTTCAATACAGATTTACATTAATTTTGGAATAGGTAGTTTGTGACCTAGAATAAAACATAGGCGACATTTACCTGGGTACCACGCGGGCGAAGCCGTGAGCAGAAGCTATTATACTAATAAATGTAGCGATTATGTCATTCATAACACAGAACTTTTGTGCATACTTTAAATAACTGTGGCCATCAACAAGCAGACTGTTTGTAAACTGATTGCAAGCATGAGAGATAATCGTACTAATATTATAAATGCGAAAGTTTGGCTGTTTGTTGCATGAAATTTGGAAATGGTAAAGAAACATTGGTACAGAAATATACAAAAAAACTATTTCATAAGCAATTTCAATTTCCGACTTTGAGTGTAAAAATAATCTAGGAACTAACAATTTATACAGGCAAAAGTTTATGAGCCTGCACTTGGGAAATGTGTTAATACGCCACTGGGCTAGTGAGATGATAATACAAATTTATAGGAAAAAGAACCCGACTACTAGTATATAGGATTGGTATGCTGACCTCTGTGGCGTAGTGGGGGAAGGCTCTCCTGAGACGCAGAAGGTTGCTTGTTGCAATTCCCGCCGCGGAGATTGATCGGGATCATACAATGTTTGTATGATCTACAAAAAATTGACTCGGGTTTGGGTGTTTTCTATGTATAATATGTATACATATACAAAAAATATATATAAATTTACAAAAGTAGTATATCAGTCATGTAGTTCTCATAACACAAGCTCTGCTTAATAGGAGGCTAGATGATGGTGTGCGAAAATATCCAGAATTATTATTACTAGCTTCTGCCCACGGCTTCACCCGCGTAGTACACGGATAAGAAGCCTGTGTTATTCTGAGGTTATAAGCTATATTACTGTAAAGTTTCATCAAAATCCGTTCAGTAGTTTTTGGGTGAAAGAGTAACATCCACCCTGACAAACTTTCGCGTTCATAATATTGATAGGATTATAGGACCTTTATTTTTATGCCCTAGCTCCGTCAAAGCCAGAGCTACTGCACGGATGGCGAGTGCCTGGACGAGCCGAACTTGCCGCGGCCCGACTCGGCCGGGAGCAGCTTCCTCACCATGTTCCTGATGATGGCGCTCGCCGTGCTGCTGTACGCCATGCGCCCGCGACGCACGCAGATCGAGGACGTCGCCAAGCCCACTGCGGCCAACTCACAGGTAAAACGACCCACTGACAACTTATATGGTTCGCATACTTCATTCTTCAGCATCGTTATGTATGCACGCTATCGAAGTTACCAAATTATGGAAAAACATCGAAAAACAACAAGAATTATCAGCATGAAGAAGATCATCATCATTTCAGACCGGATCAGCCACTGATGGGTATAAAGTCTAAGTCAATAGGTTTTTATTCATTGAAATCACAAGGATCATATTATAGAAATGCCTCCTTTCTCATTTACCACCCTGCTTGACTTCACTTGTAGGATCAGTTGATCATAGGAGTCAATGAAATAATAAAATAACGCTCCTATGATCAACTGATCCTACGAGTGTTATTTTATTTTTTAATTGGCCGATACAGATCGGCGACAATAGAAAAGATTGGGAGTTACCTATGTGCATGAATGGTAAGAAAAAAATGCTCCTCACTAGTCGAGACATGATTGCTGACTTCCGTCAATTTACTTCGTAGTTAGATGATGCGCCTTACGTAATAATTTTGAATCTAAGGCTTAGGTTCTAAGCCATAGACGAATAACAAAGAGTAACTGGTTTTCGTTGTAGTTCAGTTTTTTTGGACTATACCTTTCTAAACAATCTATCATTGAAGGCCACACCAAGATTCCATGCCGATCCGCCACAATTGCACTACTCTTCACAGTATTTCATTTTGATTCGTGCTTCGATTGGCACAGTAAAATTGTCGATCTAGACCACCTCTATCTCATAAGAACTTAGCAAGCTATGGTGGTTCTATGAAAGTATCAACAGTTATCAATCACGTTATGGATATAAACATCCATAAGGAGGAAGCATAGCAACTTGCTGCTTGTATTGGAAACTTACTTTTCTTCATTTATTACCTACCATTTTCAGCCCGTGTCAACCCACTGCTGGGGATAAGTCTTTCATTGTTTCTTGAACATGAAGTTAGCATGTGCTTTGTGCCCTATAAGGAAAATTTAACTACTATTTGATTTAAATTATTGCTATAGAATAGAGGGTCTGTTCAACTAGTTATTGGTAATACAGATAACATTTTATGTAGGTCATTCGTTAGGTAGATGGCTACCTAATGAATGACCTACAGTTCGTTTTTATTTGTAAACCACTTCGATTTTGGGAAACTAAAGTTTCACCTGAAAAAAATACTGATAACATTCACAGTTTGTACAGGCGATAATGATTGGCAAATTATTTTACGAAAACAGCCGATTTTTACTGCCATTTTCTTGAAAATAGCTCAATTTCGAAAACTTGTAGAACATATTTTGGTAGCTATTATGTGTAGAATAATCCCCTTTCGGGATTATATATATATTCTGGGACACCCTGTATATTCGGCTACCAAAACATAACTGTAAACAATGATGTTTTCATTTGTTATTTGCATAACGAACGCCTGAACCTGGTATCAAATTTTAGTCATACCTATTTACGGACTTCCAATAAAGTTATTATACCATTTTTATTGATAGGTAGGTACTTTTTCTATGCAACTAAATTTGCAAACATGCATACGGCCCACCTGTTGGTAAGCGATTAAAGTAACCTTCCATAGGTTACTTTAATCACTCTTGCAATACCAGAGGTATCTCTGGCGCGTTGACGACCCTGAAGCATAACTGATCAAAAGTCTCAGGTGCCTGTAATTTCACCGGCACTCATACCCTTCAAATGGAACACATTGCTTACATTCCTGGGGCCTAACCATGAAGTCTTATAGCGATTCAATTCAGGCAAAGATGTCAAATCCCGCTTTGCGAATGACAAAGCTTTAGCTACGCCATAGCGTCCTGAATCGCAAAGCAGAAAGTGACATGTTTGCCTGAACTGAATCGCTATAAGACTTCATGGTTAGGTCCCTGGAGACTGAATCGCGATTAGATAGATACATAAAAAGCTTTTTTGCGCAAGATAAAACAAGTACGCAGGCGAACTTAATGCTAGTGACAATTTCTTCCAGCAAACTTTTATGTTATAAAAAGTGAGAGGTAGTACAAAAAGCTACTTACAATACCTACCACGGCATGGTCATAAAGTGCAACCATATAAAAATAAAGTGATTTTGATTTGACTTTATGTCTGAGACGACCGAGACGGCTGAAGTTGAAGATGTCGCAATCCTACTACTAATATTTTAATTTATGCAAAACTAGCCTCTGACCACGGCTTCGCCCGTGTGGTACCCGGATAAAAAGTAGCCTGTGTTATTCTGATGTATATTACTGTAAAGTTTCATCAAAATCCGTTCAGTCGTTTTTGCGTGAAAGAGTAATAAACATCTATCCTCACAAACTTTCGCGTTTATAATAGTAGTGGAATTATGGATGGGTGTTTTAATGTTTTGCTAATTATAGTAACGGCTGAACCGATTTGGAATAAGTATAGTTCGTAAATAACAGGGTACTTTTTATCCGGGTACCATACAAGCGATGACGTGGGCAGAAGCAATTTTAGACTAAAGCCTGAATTCATAGTCGGGGGTTGAACAGTCCCCCAAAACCCATCATTCAGCATTCGCCTTATGCCTGGGTGCATTCGCACTTGAATTTTTACTTAGCGCCTGAACAGGCCCCTAGGTAAGCCCCTATTTGACTATGAATTCGGGCCTAAAACAAACTGTTGCGGACGACGTGAGACTGCTCAGTGCAGTCCGGGTAAGATCAATCGATCTACTGTAAAACATTGATGTAAGTAAAGTATCTATCATGTTAATTCATTTTATGTTTTTCTTTAGGACCGTGACGGAGCACCGCCTACGCCGCCGAGAATTTAAACCGTGCCGTCTCTACGTTCATCGTCAGAACATGCCAACTATTCCAGTTAATGTATTATGCATATTATTATAAAAAAAAATGTTGCTAGTTGAGACTACAACCGAATAGAAACGTGAAGGGAGAGTTACACCGTCAGATTTACAAAGTTAATCTGCATTCTGATGTCAGTCATCAATCTGACGCGGGCGGTCTTAAGATCTTGTGTATAGAATACGGTAAGTAAAGTTTTTAACCTTGTCTGAAATGTATTGTATATAGGAATAGTGTATTTTACCGTCGCTTTGCTGTAAAATGACTGTACGTCTTATGTACCTATCATGAGTTAGATTATTTGCTTGTGAATCTTAGATTCGAATACTGTGATTTTATATCGAAATATCTTGTTTTGTCTTATGTTTCAGTTTTGTTCAAAATTATTTTAGTAGATATGACGCTAAAATTCAATATATTTATAGAAATGTTACTATTTCACTACTTGCTAAAACCAAAAGTAAAAGGATGTGCAATAATATTATTCACATTAATGGAAAACACTAACTCAAATATTACAAGAGTTGAATGATCTGAATAAATATTGAATTTACGTTCTTACGTTCCTAAATTGCGATTACATCGGTGTTACACTAGAAATAATCCAAAGTATTGTGTAGTTCGAGAATTTTAATCAGGATTAAAAAATCATACTGGTTATTTTCGTGTTTGCATTCCAGCGACACATTATTGGCACTGCATAATAACACACAATGCATGTTAGAGTACAGTATGTACTATTTTAGCACTAGAATGATAATCTCCACGTCTATACTCCCCTCTGCAGTCGTAGCAATGTACCGATATGATTATCGTTATAATTTATAAAGGAATCTGTTTTTTTATGTTAGAAAATTGTTTTAACACGGATTTTGTTTGCTTGCACTTAGATGTAAATCTTGTTCAGATAAATATGCACTACTTATCATAATTAAAGGGTAAGTATATATGAAAGGTTATTTCTTTGGTCATTTAACCTATTTTTGTTTTCTGAGCACAATTCCATTAGTTTTAGTTGACTACATTTGACTTGGGATGGGATTTTGATTAGATCTTGTATAAATTACTTTTCTATTTATTTTAAAAGACAACCAATCGAGATTTTGTTTATTTATATACTTACTGCGATTAAATATTATAATTTAAAAAGCTTTGGTTTCATTTTAGATTTCTTGCTGTAAGTTTGAATCACAAAACATAGTTATATACTTACTATATTCAATGTTGAATAAAAACCTATATAATTTATTTTGTTTTTATTAAAAACTGACTGTTTATGTCCATCTGCTCTTTAGGTTATTCTAACATAATTAAAACATTAAAGCACCAAGTAATAAAAAGAGTCCAGGGTCAACAATTTGCATACATTTTCTGCCAATGTTTTTCTAGGTATAGTCTCAAATCAGGACAAAGGAAAAAAGTATGCACAGGAATATAACAACACTGTAAACTCATATAAAATAAATGTTATAGGTAGATATAATATTCGCGTGGTCGCGGAAGGTGCTCAAGAGGAAGGACAGGAAAATAGTAAAGTGCCTGGTAGAGTCATAACGTATCCTAAATTCATTATTATCTGTTTCATGAACTATTTTGCTTCAGTTTATCCAAAAACGGACGATTACCACTAAACGTAACTATAAAAATACTTATGACTTAGTAAAAGTACTTTGAAATTCTTATTGTTCCAATAGTGATAGTTACGCCGCTTCATCATGAAGGGCGGCCCGATATCATGACTCTTGGATCCTATCCACTTCGTGTTTCACTTTCTTGAGTAATGTACTTATTTGCTTGTACTTGCCTGTCGAGTTCGGTAAGTTTTCAAAGTTAATGATGTCGCAGATGTCTTTGGCGAATTTGTCGTCGCTCGGTAGTTTGGCATAGGGCGATACGCTGTCCATCAATGGAGTTCCGTATTCCGTACGAACAGTTTTTAGTTTGAGTTCTGGAGTTATGGTAACTACCATCCTGTCTGTATCCATGTCCATGTTATTATTGTTTTGAACGTCACTAGAACTAGGCACTGTTACGCGATCTTCTTTAGCTTCAATATCTTCAGTTGAGCTTGATTCTACATTAGTGATATCTGTGTCGGTTTGCGTTTCATCAGTACAATTTGTAGCTTCGTCTATAATTTCAGCAGGGTCCGTTGCACTTTGTGATGCCTCGGTTCCATCATTGTCATTAGTAATTTCAATCTTCTCATCAACTTTCGGCTCAACTTTATCATCAGAATTTTCAACTTTTCTTGTACTGTAATCATCTGTTTCAACAGCTGCTATGTCCGGGTCTTCCTGCGAACTTTCACTGAGAGCATCTAATAGAAGCTTTTTCCTTACCTCGAGGTCGTCAAGAGTTGGACTTGTGCGGCCGCTGTTTGGTTCTGATATTTCCTGCAAAGTAAAATATGTAAGAACCGGACGACGCAGTGTAGTAAGGCCTCCCAGCTGATGGACCAATGACATCTTAAAGATTGTGGGAAGCTGGTGGATGGAGGTAGCCCGAGATGGTTCATCATGGCTTTCTTTGGACAAGGCCTTTGTTGAGCAGTATACTTCTACAGGATGATTCATTAATTCATGTCGTGTCAATGGCTCATTTTTTAAATTCGTTTTGACCAATGTGTGGCCACCTGTACAGCCTCATTGGTTGCCTCTATGAGATGTACCCGGGTGCAGGTGATGGGGCATAGAGGGCAAGAGGGCAGGAAGAAGCCTCCTCGCGGCGCACCTTGGTAACAGCTAGGACACGGTAACGCAGTGTCCTAGGCTGGCTATTTCTTTCACCACAATGGCTTTATTTATTTAAACTCAGTAGTGGTTTGCATGCAGTATGTTGATAGGTAGACTTTTCGCATAATTAAAGTATAGTAACTTACACCTTCCTCATCCAGAACGATTAAATCCGCCATTGGTATTGGGATACCGCTGATAGTATCATCCATATCATCAGTCTCTTTGTTTGCGGGGGTTTTAGGAGGGGATCCGGGGGGTAGTGGAGGAGGCGAGTCGGGGGGTGGGGGTGGAGGGGGCGGGGCTTCGTCCGGCAGCGGCGGCGCTGATGGGAAGTCTAGTATTTCTGTAAAATTAAAATTTAACAATATAATAAAGCATTTTTTTCATCTCAGTCTTTGAATCCTAGTGTTTGCTCAGGACTATGTATGTTTGGTGTTTATTAATTTATTTATAATTATTAATATTATTCGGTGGTTACACCCAAACATTTTAAATCTCTTTTTTGTCTATAGTCACTAGGGCGACGTCGACGACAGCATTCAAACCTATAACACCCCTCTTTGCCTCAGGAGTAATAGTGTATTTCGTATTACTGTCGTATGTTGTACTGCATCACAACATACGACATGTATCCTTACCATCTCCACTATCGATGTCCATCTCGGCCTGTCCGCCTTGCGATACGTCAGCGGTGGCTGAAGGGAAGTACGTTAGCTTCTTGCGTTTGTACGCTTTCATCGCGTTGGGCGCCAATATCTGAAGCATCGCCAGCTTACTGTCTTGCTCAGACATAGATGGCATGTTAAGACATGCAGCCTCCTGAAAATCCATTTTAAAAATTATTAAATAAAGTTAGAAGAGTAAATCAATACAATAAAGTTAGTGTCTACAAGGCAGTATTTGTAGGGAGAAGCTAGTGTAGAGATGGAAATTACCCTTGTTTTTTTTTCGTGTTGAATCCGCATTCAGTTGGTGAATTATAAGCGGATGGGTTGAAAGATACATGGCGCTTGGGATCCAGACTCATTAATTGTTCTTCCCTTTACTTATGCAGTAATAGCCTCTGCCCACGGCTTCGCCCGCGTGGTACCCGGATAAAAAGTAGCTAAAGTGTTATTCTGATGTGTAAGCTAAATTACTGTAAAGATTCATCAAAATACGTTCAGTAGTTTTTGCGTGAAAGAGTAACAAACCTAAGACATTGGTCTTCTTTAACTGCTTTGTCCTTGGATATTCCACTAGCGCTCTTGCTAGCAGATCAGCGTGGCATTTAAGGCGAGATAAGTTTCTTCCACCCTTAATCCTTGGTGAAAAGGATGTTTGAACTTACGTCTTTGTAACGCTTGCTGGCTGGCATGTTGAATCCAGGAAAGTCCCAGATCTTCTTGATGTCGAACTTGTCTCTGGATCCGGGTTCGCACACCTCGCCCTCTTCCTCATCCGGTTCCAAAGTTGCTCTGCCCTGAAATATTGACATAGGTTGTTTATTCAGCTGGACACTTTATACCATAGCTCACCATAGACCTTCCCATATAATGGCTGAAAATTTCTTAGTAAAAGTATTTGATTGGTAATTGATTTCTTATCTATATCTATACTAATATTATAAAGAGGAAAGATTTTTTTGTTTGTTTGTTTGTACCGGATAGGCTCCGAAACTACTGGACTGATTTTAACCATTTTTTCACCAATCGAAAGCTAAATTATCTGGAAGTAACATAGGGTATAATTTATTTTCAAAAAAATAGAGATCCTTTAGAAAATTACAATAAAATAACCAAATTTTTGCCTATAAAATTCATTATTTGGCGTGCGCTGAGAAATCTATTGATGATAAATATAAAAATATGTACTACATGATTAAAGTACTCATTACCTAAAATAAAAGTCTAGAAGAATATATCTTACTATCATAGTTAAGACACAATAGCAGCTTTTGTGTTCTAAAATTTATTTAGATCGCCGATAGAAACAAAAGTTGTTTACATTCGTATCGTAGTATTAATTCTTTTTGAAATAAAATATAAAAAATTATATAAAATATTTACTGTTACTTTTTTCCCGATAATACTACGGAATCGAAACTTACGCGGGAGAAACCGTGGCCTGCAGCTAGTTACTTTATAAAGCATACTTTAATTAATACAGTTGTACCAAATATGCACTGGACTGGTCATAAGGTTGAGAAAGGCAAGAAGAATAAATATTTAACAACAATCATCGTAGATACATTACAATCTAGTCTCAATTAGTAAATAATTTAGAGTGTCACATACTCATAGACACAACTGTCAAATACTCGTAGTTCTGACCCCACACAAGGATCTCTTATTATCCTGTCCATCCAAAGGTTTGCTGAATTAAATCGCTTCTAAGCGAGACCGCCCTTTGAACCTTCGTAAGAACAAGATTTTGTTTATGTTATTCTTTCATTACTTGTGTCATAGGTATCAGGAACGACGAATACCATGTTACCACTACTCCCAGACCTGAACAGAATGCTGAAAATTTGTCCCATAGCGGGAATCGAACTCGCACTTTTTGCTCCTATAGGATCGAGGATACTGGAACATTATTGTCATCGCACTACCGCCCAACTCTTCATTACACAAAGGTTAGCTGGAAGAAAACGCTTATTAGCATTAAGTTCGCCTATTTACTTGTTTTATCTTGAGCAGTAAAGCATTTTCTATCTATCTATCAAAATCCTTGTAAAAATACTAACAGATGAATCGAAAAGCGAGATCCCGGAATGAGATATCCTCGCTTCCTCCAGCCAGGCGGGCGGGTACCCCAGCTCCCGCATCCTGTACGTATGCAGCGGCAACTCGTGCCTCTTCAGGCCGAGCGCGTCGCGTAGTCTCCCCGATATCCTGCCAGGCACCATGTGCCCGAACCTCTGATCATCTTCCATGTGGTACCGTCTGAAATTTAATAATTGATCATTTGTTAGCAGGGCTCATTTATATTATTCGTTTTGACTCTATTCAATTGTTTTTATCAAACCAACTTTTTTAATTTCTTTTTTTATAGGAACTTTGACAATGACATTTCAGTGTTAATGAGCCACGAGCCCATAACAGACAGATGTCGCTTGTAGAATATTGCAATTAAATAGGATTTGAGGGTAGTTCCTAAAGTATTTAGTTCAGCACTATTTTTTAGACAAGTGAATTACAAAATAAAATGCCTAAATAATAAGGAATTACTACTAACTCAGTTTTCTTATTCATCTTTTTTGCTCTCATTTCATTAATCCGCGCATAGTTTTTGGGCTGTTTGCAGTCCCTAAGGGCATGGTCTCCGTTACAGTTAAAGCATGTCACGCCTCTTCTGAAGGATGGTGAAGGTGCTGGCTGGTCAGGTATGTTTGATATCAGTGATTCATCCTGTAAAGAGAAGATTTGTGTCAGTATTTGAAATAATAAGATGATTGTTTTTACATCTTTGATCAAACTCTTTTATTAGGTGACTAATTTCTGAAAAAATAATATATTTAATAACATTTATTTATAATTAATTTTGTGAAAATTTATTTTGATCACTCTTTTTATTGTACTTGTTCATTGTAATTTTAATAGCATATTGTCTTTCACTTTTAAGTGTGGTAGCACATGGTATTGAACTTAATGTTGTGTTAAGTATTTTCTAAGTTTAAAGTCTAAAGAGTATGTCCATTTGATAGTATTCACAAACCCCTTATTCATTTTTTTTTCTCAAACTACCTTCCTACTTATTGCTTAAGTACCCTGACCAAACCTACATTTATAATTCCTACCCATTATAAAATATACTTGCCTACCTATACAAACTTGGTAACCTCGGTGCCGCCTTAGCCAGTGAGTAGCCGGCTAAGATGCAAGAGGCGAGGGCTCGATTCTGAAATCGAACAGGTGAGGCAAATGTTTGCATGTCCTGCAGATATTTGTTTCAGATCTGAGAGTTGTCGTAGGTACAACGGTCCTCCTGGATCATGATACCCATGACACAGGGAATCCTAGTGTGGGGTCAGATCTATGTGACCGTGGTTTTTATATTATTTTATGCTAATATATTTTGCCTATGTACCTATTATTAATAATGTAATAGATACGTAGGCATAAATAGTAGTGCTATTCGTAGGTAACATACGTATTTCTAGTATTTAAGAACCTGCTGTGAATAAGTAGAAACATCTCTTTTGCAATTTTTGTTTCAAACTTGTCATGATAAACATTTTTTTTTGATGATTTTTGTCCTTATTTTATTTATTAATTTATTTACAATGTAACAAGAGGTAAAGTGAAACTCTATACAGGCATAGTCATGGCTGTTCCTTCCCCTAACAGAAGTGTTACAATAGTTGATATTATTGTAATGCATATTTACATCTTCCTACTACTTCTATTGCACCTGTGTGTATGATCTTTCACTAGAGTTTATAATTGAGTTAGTGGCATTCAGAATTTTTTTTTCTTTTGTTTGTTCATCTGGGACTAGCAAGTTGGGTACAAGCAGATTTAAACAGAACTGGTAAGCGGCCCAACAGATGCTTGACTGTCTTCTTTGATAGCCAAAATCTAATGTATTGTTTTCTATGTATAATATGTATGTATTTACAAAAAAAAAAAGTAGTATATCAGTCATGTAGTTCCCAAAACACAAGCTCTGCTTAGTTTGGGGCTAGATGATGCTGTGTGAAAATGTCTAGTATTATTTATTTATCTGCTACCAATACTTGCACATACACAACTGATAATGATCTTTTTTAAATGTCATAGTTTCCTATGAGATTATTATCAGAATGACCTGCACTATTTATTTATTTTATTTATTCTAACAAGATTTTTCATTAAATTAGAATCAGTTATAATCATAAACATAAAGCAATCATAGAGCCTTGTCATTCTGGATTAATTCTCAATTAAGTGTTATTCATGTTAGAGTATGTCTTTCATGATTGCTCAAGTAATAACTCGAAAATTTATTGTTGAAACACAATCTTCTGCATCCATATGTGACTAAAATTTTTCTGAAAATATTTAAAATGTATATAGTCTAGACTAGACCTAGGGGTTAATAGATCATACCTACCAAGTAATTGTTGTCATTTTCTCACCTTGAGGGAGTTATAAGCAGGAATAAATTCATGCTGGTCACAAGGTGCTGTATCAACAAAGAAATAACTATTGTTGTCAACTTCTGGCTCCACAAGCATATCTTCAGCTAAGTCTTCAGGCCAAATGTCCAACTCCAAGTCAGTCTCATTATCCGATTCCAAATCATTGTTCTCATGTAGCTTGATTAAACTCAGCATAAATGCTTTTAGCTTCTTCTTATAACTCATAGCTAGTTTTTTATCTTTGAAACGCACTGTGATTAGCGGAGTCCTGTTCTCACAGCCGACTACACCAAGATCGCTATTACCAGGGGAATCAATGTCAATGTCTTCATGGAATATTGTAGTTTTAGTACCATCAGCACCCGGCTTCTTACCACCGACGAACTTTCTCGTGGAACATTCAGGATTACTTGTAATAGCTTCGTCCTCGATTACTATTAGGTCGTCCGAAGTTTTCCCTCCATTCTCGATCTTTCGTGGTGAAGGTGCGTCGCAATTGATAATATCAAGTGAACTATCAATATCTATTACTTCTGTAACACTATCTTGAGAGGTAGAATCACTTTGAACCACATTTGAACTGTTATTTACTTCTTTACGATTAAGTTTTGGCTGTTTGGCCTCATCATCGCTGCTCAATGTGATATCGTCATTGTCCAATTCATAAATGATATCGTTAACGGCAGACTTTCTTTTTGCCATAGCTTTTCAAAAAACACATCAATGCTCCGTTAAGTTATCAAACTTTACCAGATAAATGCACTAATCTGAAAAATGCTGATTGTAAATTCTGAAACTGAACACAGCAGACCAACCAAAAAGATTTTTGGCGTTTTTTCTTGACATAGACACTAGACTGCGAATATTGAACGCACGATTAGTGATGTCCCTAAGAAACGATACTATCGACATCTCTCTCGTCATTAAAAAAAAACACTAAAATGCATCCGTCAATCAAATCAAAATAAGGTATGTTATTGTCAGTCGTTGACATAACATCATGACAGTTTAAATGTTTTCTGGTTTTGAGGTTATGCTATGCTAAGTTTTGATTTATTTTATTATTGTGTCTTTCTTGAGAAATCTCAGAATGTCGTTGTTATTTCGTAAATTAAGCCGTAATAATGTTAGAAATGTAATTCATAGGCATAGAGAAGCACAAGTTATTGTAGTAGCTTGCAGAAAACTAAGTGTTGTTCCATGTCTGTATGGTAAGTGAATAAACAAATCCATATCTTAACTCTTAAAATTAAACAATTACAATGATGATTGTATTAATTTTGGATTTTTACAGACGGTGAACAAGATCCAGCGCCTAAGTTTTTCTCTCCTAACGTTCAAGTCCTTCTAAAACGGCTGACTCGTCCCGACTTCAACAAAGTGTTTCGTAAGAGGACCAACAGCGGCTTGCCCGTTCTCAAAACTCCTATTTATAAATTCTTGACCAACGAGGAATTAGAAGCTGAGATTTCTAAAGCAAATGAAACTGCTGAAAGATTACTTCAGATGCCTCCAGTTGTCAAGGCAAGGATTTTATGGATAAAGTACATTATTAAAACTCAACCTTCCAGTAAGCAGTCTGATGTCAGGAAGATATCTAACAATTAAGTGTAGATGGAAAACATTGCATTTTTTTATTTGCTCTTAGTATCCAAAGTAAAAAAAAATACTGCAAGATTTACTGTTTTGTAAGAACAAGGTACCTTAAGCATTAGCCTCCTTTTGGATAGACTCCTCTAATGGCTACCAGTCAGCAGATTAAACAAATCCGTTTGAGTAGACCTATATACACTCAATTTGAAGGAGCACCTATGAGAGAAAGCTCATGCCTGTAAATGGCACTATAGCATGGTAGATAATAGCAGAAGGACATTCTTCATAAATATCTATAATGTGGGGTTCAACCTTTAAAAGCATTTCTAATAAAAACTGCTATGTAAACTACAGCCATGTATTTTAAACACAGAATGCCAGTAACTGACGTTGCTGGCATGCAACCTACAAGCATGTGTAACAAATACACACCAAGTACTATTTCAGCTTAGCCAAGCTTCAACAAACTTTGACAATGTTGGACAATTGGTGGTCAACCAGATAACCTTTGGATGTAATAGACTGTGCAAAGATTACCAGGCATGTGTATCAAGACCTAATATTACAAACAACAGCAAGCTTAAACCACTATCTTTAAGGTGCTGCTGCATTGAAAATCAACACAAAATAAAAACAATTGTTTCATTTCATTAGGTGTCTAGTCAAAGCGAGACATGCTCTGAGGGCTGACTCATATCTGGCTTAACACGGCTTCCAAGTGCTTCCATCTGGTTGTGATTTGGGTCTGATGAGCTGTCTATAGACTGTTTGCATTGGTCTGTAGATGGATAGAATGTTTCATCTGTAAATTTTGGTATACACTTACCTATGTTGTTGCATTATTTTGTATACTAATTTATATTCTCATTGTTACAGACACAGAAACCTATCAATGATGTACTGTCTAAGGACCCAGCACTAGTCGGCTATGATTCTGCTACATACTTGTTCACTGACATCACTTTTGGTGTGGATAACCAGCACAGAATAATTGTTCAAAGGTAAATGAATGAAGGAACTAATTCCTTAAACAAATGGCTAACCATTTCTTCAAACTTTTAACTAACGCTATTTTCAGCTAAGAATACAATTTCAGGCGAAGTTGCTTATTTATTGGAATAAAGTGTTGAAAAGCATCTACTATAAATAAAACTGAAATAAAAAATGCCCCTACCTGATAGACTGATGACATCTTAAAGGAGGATACAGTTGGCGCAAGACTGCACTTCATGGCACTTGTTGGGGAGGCCTATGTCCAGAAGTGGACATTTTCAGACTGATGATGTTGAATCACATTATTTAGTTAAACCATCAAACCTGGCATAAATCTGATTTTATTTTATTTATTTCAACCTTTTATTTTGAATGCTAACAAAACTTGAGCATTCACCAAATAATATGGTAAGACTTCACTGACTACCCCTACATTGTATCCTCAGTATAGATGCGAGAATGTCCAACAAGGGATCACGGTGGAAGTCATTTAATCATATATTTTTTTTTACATATCATTCATTTCTTGCAATCTAGATTCTGGGCATATAACTAGATTTTGGTGTATTCTTTGTACCTACTGACATTGATGGAACAAAACCGATGGCATATCCATTATACATATTTATTATTCTGTTCATTGAGAAGTCTTCTTCGACTTTTCAAGGATTTTACACTGTAATAGATCTTCAATTAATCAATTATCTGAATCTATTAAAATGCACTTGTTACTTGCAGAGATCCTGATGGCACTCTCCACAGTTGTGATCATGACATCAGGAAAAGATTAAATCAGGTTTGTAATGCAAAAAACAATCAATACATAGTAGTGTTATGTGCCAAGTTCAGGAAGAAAGAGCAGCACACTCAACATCTTGTGTTGTGATTATAGCAAGCAGCCATTTAGGGCTGTTTTATTCCAAAAACTATCGTGAACTTGCCTATTCATATTGGAACGGGAATTTTCACGTACCGCACTATACTCTACTCAGTAGTGCACGACGCGACGCGGAGGGAGAATGTCGCGATCACTCACCCTGATAAAGACTCTCGGAATGAGTCGAAACTTAGTCGACGCCTTCACCGATAGTGCGGTACGTGAAAATTCCCGTTCAAACAACATTAAGGGCTGCTTTCGTCACCCCTTTAACTTTCAATACTCAATACATTTATTGCTTTCACATGGTAGGTACATAGATGGTGTTTATAGGTAGGTATCTCACATACTTGAAATGTATCTGACCTACACACAAGAGACCTTTGTCTGTTAACTGTTTCTTGTCGTTGTTTCGTTCACCAACAGTGGTAACATGTCCTGTTTAATTTACCAAATCCTACTACTATTATAAATGCGAAAGTTTGTGAGGATGGATGTTTGTTACTCTTTCACGCAAAAACTACTGAACGGATTTTAATGAAACTTTACAGTAATATAGCTTATACATGAGAATAACACAGGCTACTTTATATACGGGTACAACGCGGGCGAAGCCGTGTGCAGACGCTAGTATTTCAATAAATGAATGTATGCATGGATTTTTAAATGCCTTTAGTTTCCCATTTCCGAAGACTCTCATGACTTTTATCTTGCTAAACTTATCCATTTTCATCTCGTTCCAGGTGTATTTCCCGATGAACGGTCGCAAGATCCGCGAACCGCTGATGTTCTCCGACCAGGAGAAGCTGAACAGCTTGTTGGAGCGGGGGGAGTACGCTTTCGTGTTGGAGCGCGCGTGCGTACAATACGAGCCAGACGAGGCCTCCTACCAGAGAATCACCAGCATCACATACCAGCATGTCGATGCTGAGGAGAAATATGAATTGCTTAGGTAAGATTTAAAAAACAAACACACAGTAAATAGTAGTGATTTACTCATTCTTATTCATTATTGTACACACAAATAAACACTTACAAAAAGGCAGAATTTAATGACATGTACAAAGGCGAGCTTAACCCTAAAAAGACTAGAGAGAGGTAATTATAGAGGTAGGATTGTGTACAGAAAGAGAATAATATTTTATTGTTTAAAAAAAATGAAAGAGAAAGAAATAAAGAAGAAGAAAGAAAAGAAAATAAATAAACATATATAAATATATATGTATATGCAAATAAATATATAGATACTATAAAACATATACCATGAATAATTTAGAGAGACAGATAGTGCTCTTAACTTTTCTCCTGAAGACATTGATTGAAAGGTACAACGCGGGCGAAGCTGTAGGCAGAAGCTAGTAATAAATAAATAAGACTCCTAACAGACACCCTACAATGTGATTTATGCCGTTTGGACATAATATTTAAGTGAGATAATTATGGGTGAATAATCCTGTTAAATACAAAAAAAATATAGACATATACAAAAGTAGTATATCAATCATGTAGTTCCAATAACACAAGCTCTGCTTACTTTGGGGCTAAATGATGAAAATATCCAGTATTATTTATTTTATTTTTATTGTAACACTGATTTCAGATCAACAAGGCATTTCGGCCCGCTCGCGTTCTACCTGGCCTGGCACCAGAGCATTGACAACCTGATGCTGGAACTGCTCCAGAATGGGGCCGTGAGGGAGGCTGTGCTGCTCACAGCGCTGAGACAAGCCATCCACGGCGATGTGCCTAACGGGGACCTGGCACATACCATCTCACAGCAGGTAACTCGTGCTTTAATTTTTACCCGCGACGCAAGGAGACCGTAAATGCGTTTTTACTTAGAGGTTGTTTGTCTGATACAATTTATCTCTGAAACGGCTTATCCGATTGGAATACGGTTTTTTACAAAGCTTTTTTTATGTCTTACAATGTTTTTTTTTTGTATGAAAAAAAAACATTGTAAGACATAAAAAATCAATAGGCCTTTGCCCTGCAGTGGGATGATGAAGGCAGACAATAATAACGATTTATAGGCGATCGTTTGAACATAATCTCACCCATGGAATGTGTCGATGTGGTCGAGGATGTAACTAGCTTGTCCAGCAGTTACCTATTTACCTTCGAGTTTAAGACTCCAAAATTGATTCTCCGATGCTCCGCTAAACCCTACTTTATCGAACTCAACATTCTTACCGTACATTCCATATACATCTACCGGATAAGTAAATAATAAAGTCGAAAAGTTGGGGGGTAACACATTACCCAACTAGGCACCGTAAAAGACCGCGCAATCCTTTCCATAGACTTAACAAGTCCAAGAAATCAGCCTATATCATAGGAGTCACCATATTTAATAATCTGCCGAATAAGATAAGTGCACCATCCAACACTATAAAAAGAACAAACTAAAAAAAAAATCCTACACAAAAAAGCCTACTTTTTCGGTCAGTAATTTTATAGATGATTGAGTAAACTATATTGTTTTGTTTTATTATTATTTTATATATTCATATTATATTGTATATGTTTTTTAAATAAAAAAATGTATATTACTTATTTGCGTTAAATAAAATACATTTATTTATACAACTATTTACAAGTAGGTATACATTATATTATTGTATTGTAAGAACAAACTAAAAAAAATCCTACACAAAACAGCTTCGGTCAATAACTTTATAGATGAACAAGTAAACTATATTATTTTTGTATAATTTATATTTTATTGTATTATGTACCTACCTAACTACTACATAAAACCTTTGGAAGGTTTTATGGCTTGTGAAATGAATTTTTACCAATAAATTATCTGTATCTGTATTTTATGAATTCAAGGATAGTTTTTAGAAGATAGGGTTTATTGCCACAAGTCACCATTGTATTTAATTTTTATATATATATGTAATTTTTTGTCCTTAGATTCTACCCACACCAGTTCAACTAACAAAGCCGGAGCTGCTGACGGAAGAAGACATTGCCCTCGACAACAAATGCGTGGAATCCATTGAGAAGTACATTGTGTCCAACTCGGCCATGAAGAGTCAGCATGAGCTCGCACTGCAAGGCTTTAGAGAGCATTACCAGCAGATGGTGGACCTCAGCAGAGGGCTGCTGAAGGCACATGGAAAAATGTAGAATATGTAGATGATTATACTATAGATAAGTATTATTGTGTTTTATTTGTATCTGTATTAAACCATGATGCGTCATGGAGCTCGCTTGTTCAGAAAGGGTGAAACGTTGCGTCGAGAAGGTGCGTGAAACGATTGAGGTCATAGTATATTTGTTGCGAAATGCACGTAGTGGGATGATAGGTACATGTTATAAAAATGTCTATTATATTTTAACATACACACATCATCATCTTCTTGTCCTTATCCCACACGTGGGGTCGGCACAACATGTTTTCTTCTTCCACTCTTCTCTATCAGCCGTCATCTCAGTACTCACTCCTTTCTTAATCATGTCATTCTTCACACAATCCATCCATCTTTTCTTTTAACATACACACATCAGATAATAAAATGTAAATATGTTAAAATATTAATAATAATTAATATAAAAAAAAAATTGTATAAAATGGGATCAAAATCAGTTCCTACGGAAAAGCGATTAAAAGGAAAAGGAATATATTCAACTTTTCAAAATTATCGCATTTTTTTTTATGTGTAGTATGGTAAAATACAGTATTTACTTTTTAGGTACGAAGGGATCTATTCTGACTCGCAAGTTGAGAGTCTGTCGTACTGTACGGCACACGATATGGCGCATAAAGCGCGAATAATTCGCCCGTAAGATTTACGCGAAATTGGCCCTTTCTGGATTATCTTTGAACTTCAGCTAGGAAGTGAATAGAGAATCAGTAGGTTATTTAAATACAATACAATACGAGGATAATTTGTGAGATCGACGAACGACGAATTTAAGATTGTCTCTTCGTGCTCAATCCTGAATCAGATAACAAACGGCTTGGTTATGTATGTTATTTCATCTTAAAATAACTTTCTAGTGAGACACTTTTAATACATAGGTAGGTACTTTACATTTATTATGAGAGAAAAGCTTAGGAGTGCCATCAAATGTAATGACAGGATAATCGGAGAGTACAGCAAGCCACTTAGAAAAAAACAAAGGATTACAAATAGACAAAATCTGAACCATAAATACTCCTTTACTAAGGAAAACTATGATTTATGTATGTTATCAATTGCATCAACTGTCAATTACTATTTACAATTTATTAATGTTTACCTTATAACTTTATAAAACTATGCCTCTTTATCACAAACCGAAAACCTTTACACCCTTGTTAATAGCCGCCGAGAAAAAAGCAGTTAAAAACGGCCTACATCATTCGATTTTCACGTCCAGGTTCGACAGATATAAAGGGGAGTGGAAGCGAGATCTTAAGGAAGGTGTGTACCGCTTCATGCAATCCAGCAGCGGCTGGCTTCCATCTCGCTTCTCACGACTTCATCTGGAGAAAACCAACGTATGTACATGGATAGGTCCAGGCGCACTACGCGCTTGGAACCCCCGGCTTCGCTTGCTTGGAGCGTAGCAAAGCGACTGTGCTGTCGCTTTTTATTTATCATCTCGAATGGCGCCGAGTTAGGCGCCTCTAGTGGGCATCGGGAGGGCGATACATCAAGGAGTGTGGCGCCGTTAGCATCTCGAGGGTGCTATCAGCGGTTTCTAGCTGCTCCCGAGACGTGTAAGAGAAATATGCACTGGACACCGGTGCCCCTTGACATCGCATCGAGGCCGGCCACCGAGGTTATTTGCGACCACGATCCGTGAAATTCACATAACCCTGCTACATCCTCAATAGTAGGGTATCAGTTAGAAAATATCCACCTCGTCACAAAAAAGGCGCTTATCGAAGCGCTTACGCGGCCACGTGCACGTAGAATACTAAGCTTCCTGATTGCCTTGTCGCCTTGCAGCCTAGACACATGCAGTGCGGACACGGCCTGGTAAGTAATAAGTAGTAATAACTGATCAGTGTCCTTTATTTTACAGGGAAAGGCTTCTTTTTAACCATCACTGGGAAGCTGTATGAAGGAGACTGGTATAAAGGTTTCAGGTAAACATACGTTATAGCGGACAATGTAGGTAGAAAGGATGTCTGGAAGAGATCGCTATAAGCGATAAGACCGTCCATTGTACTCCCGCGATTAGCTTTTAATTTGATCTGTTTGAAATTGGTGTACAATAAAGAGTTATCTATCTATCTATCTAATGTAGACCTACATATAGCTCGCAAAACTGGCAATCACTCTGGAATAACCTGGCTCATGTATCTACCTATTTCTATGTATTTTTAAGACCTCTGAATATGTACATGAAGGCAATAAATGAATATGAATATGAATAAAGGTTCTCAAATGGTGGCCACAAACTGGACGATACAGATAGATCACAATCAAAGCAATGCCCACCTGAGTACTTCGACAAGTTGTTAAAGATCATTATGATTAATATACCTTAGCTATACCAATAATAGTAGATAATAAATCACAAAGAGGACAGGAATCCTAACAAACCTGCGGGCTATGAGTGAAACAGAGAATGTTTTTGCGTGATCTGCGAATGGTACTAGGTAGATATATTATATTTATAGGCAGCCTATTAGGTGGGTTATTTCTTATTTTTAAAACTCATGACTCATGGAACCTTAAGATCCTAATTATAAATGTATGTAATAATAATAATAATAATGCTGGACAATCCACACAGCATGTGTAATATGTGTATGTGATTGTAGAGTAGAGGTACCTACGAGTATGTTTTTCCTAGACACGGTTTCGGCACCCTAAGCAACCGCCTGCCGAACGGCACCTACAGTCTCGAATACCGCGGCGACTGGGTCCTCGGGAAGCCCGAAGGCGTCGGCTGGAGGTACTATGAGAATGGAGACGTATACTTTGGCTTCTGGAGACGAGGCGAGAGACATGGGTACGGGAAGATGTGGTACGCCAACGGGACGCTCTATGTCGGTTACTGGAACATGAGCAAGAAAGAGGGGCTTGGCATGTTCGTGCAAGGTGATTCTTCTGCTTGTTTTTTTGCACTACGTATACTTGTTTTTTTTTATAATCTTTTTGATCTTGACGCATTTCCTGTCATCTGATCTGATTGAGTTATTGCTTAATTTACCTTTCGAGTTCCGATAACTTTAGCATACACAGCTAGCTGGTCTGATGATGGACAACGGAACTCCTCGATAGATAAATAGTAGACGATAGAATAACGGCTCTAATGGCACAAATCTTTTCTAATCTAGAAAAGGTTTTCCTTTGATGCCAATTAAGTAATGTTGTACACGGAAGAACATAGTTGACGGGCAGTGGATGTTACCTACTTGAAGATTCTAGTTAAGTACTTAATGCCAAATAAACTAGTAGTTCGCCACGAACTAAAATCTCGCTTAGATACTACCTATACTTACTGTTTTTAACCGACTTACGAAAGGTTTTTTTTATTTAAGCAGTCTCATATTTTTTCTAACATAAGGTTCCCCAACGCGAAATGACGTCTAGATTTGTTTTATTTGTAGTAACTAAAATAAAACTCATTTGCTTATTAATCAAAACTACAAGGCTTAAAACAAAACTGAAAAATGTATCGCATTTTTTTCCTTTCAATCCATACCCCACATTACCAGATTATTTCACTTAGTTTCTCATTATTTATTAGTGTCTTACCTCGTAAAAAAACCTCGAAATAAAATAATCAAAGTAGGTATTAGTATAAGTAATCTATCCATCAAGTTTCATCAATACTGGATAAATGGTTCGGCAGTTTTCGTCGGACGAACAAACACACATAGATACTATACAAACGCAGGATTATCTAAGTAGACCTTAGCTCGCCCGTTCAATAAAAAAAAAACTCTTGAAACACAGAAAACGGCAACCGCTATGAAGGTCACTGGGAGAACGACATAAAGCATGGCCTCGGTCGCTTCTACCACATGCACACAGGCCAGCTGCAGGAAGGCTGCTGGGTCCACAACATCTGTGTCAAATCCAAGATGTCTGACATCATTATACGGCAGTTCTGCGACTTGCCTACACGGTATCCCGTGCCACCAGTAAGTTGATTTCGTATCTAGTAATCACGGACCACGAAGATAATAAAGACTGGGCTCTGCGCCTCTAACTTCCAAAGTGAAGCACTGAAAGTATGACGGCCCGCTTGAAATACAAGCCTAACTCACACACGCTCATAAAAATGTATGCCGAGGCGAAATTCTCACGCACACAAAGCCTTTTTTTACCCGATTACGGAAGGTTATGTGTTGCAGGCGGCGGCTCAGGGACCTTTTCTTTCTCACCCGTGCTACACATCCTCGGATAGGTTAAGATAGGCTACGGTCACAATTTGGATGGGTGACCGGAAGTGACATTTTAGACTGGCGCTTCCGTTAAGATGTCTGAAGGCTCGGGCGGCATAAAAACTCCAACGTCAAAGTTATTCCTACGAACTTACTCTAGCATTTAGATACTTACCTTACTTGGTATCTATCTGGTATCGCGAAAGGCTAGATTTCAGATGACTGAGCGACTAAGTGAAGTGAATTAATTAAGCCGACACAAACAAGTTTCTAGTCTGTGAGCATGCTAGTCATCTGAAGGTCAGTAGCTTGCCTTTAAAACATTGTTTGTTTGCAAAATTTTAATTTGATGATGAAAAATTATGCTTTAATGGTGACCCATTACATTAGTCAACACAATATTAATGCCTCTCTTATCATTATGTGCACTAGTTACACTACTTCGTTATGTGTTACCGACAGATAACAGATTATTTGCAAATAACAATAAAAGTACAAATGAGGCTTGATCGATCAGAGTTGAGTGATCAACGAAATCCGTGACACCCACCGGGTAATTTTATTGCCTAGATAGGTACATGGCTCACATGTAGCCTAGATTTGCCAATTATATTTTTTTTATAAGCTTGTATGCCAGTTATGTTATCATGTGAGACGTTTTAACGCCGATTTTAATCTGATTTAGTTGAAACATTGCATAGGTACCTGTTAAGTCCCGAATGCAGTATATTTATTGAAAGCAAGCTAATTTGAACATGGAGACCGACATATTTTGATCAGCTAGCGGTTCCGATCACGAATATTATACTTTTCTTCAACAATAGTAGGTCTTATAAATAATGGACAACTGAGTACTACATTTAGATACTTTTGATGGCGGCCGTCATTAAAAAACAGATATACTAACACATGTTAGTCTCTCTGTGTACATAACCTACGCTAAATTCCAAAACTTCTACAGGATTGCTTGCAAAACTCCAGAAAAATTCTAGACGAATAACATATATGAATAACATATGTTAGTCTCTCTGTGTACATAACTTACGCTAAACTCCAAAACTTTTACAGGATTGCTTGCAAAACTCCAGAAAAATTCTAGAAGAAAGCGAATTCTGGCTCCTACAGAAGATAGGCGATATCGACAAACAACTGCAGTACTGTATTGACCAAATGGATTATCTACCATCGAGTATTTAGCCTGAGCCACTTACCGCATCTCATGACGTAAAATCATAGATATGTCTCAGGTACCTAAAGTGGTCTCAAAAAACCTCCCCGTAGCTATGTTAAAAGTAAAACACTGTACTGGCCAAAATTTAATTATTTTATGAGCAATATTCGAAGTACAATACGTATCGTCAACTTTTGGCGCATACAGACATACACAAGGAATAATCGATTATAGTCTCGATTTTGTCTTCTAGAAGGAAAACTTAATTCGATATACCAACTTACAACAATGTACCTATATTCACTGTGTTCAACAAGTCATATCTGTAAACGCCTTACAAACAATAGGTAAATTTTTATAAAACTCGTACATGTTTAATATTATGGAGAATAAATTTCTTATACTAAAACCTTCACAATGTCATTCTATTATATCACAGTACTCATAGAATTCAGTTTTAACATTCAAATATCTTATTATTGCTTTACTTACTTTTCCTACCCCAAAAAGGGGTGACAAATTTAAATTGATTTATGGGTATCTTTATTAGGTATAGAATCAAATAAAATTGTAAGTACGAAGAATTTTGTTTAGTCTTTTTTTAAGAAATTATAATATTTTATAATACCACTAGTAACTTATCTAATGGTAAATAAATAATCCAAAAACAAAATGAATAAGTCACAATAATTTAAATATCTTTGGATTACAAAGTTTACTGCAAAGACTTCACATGGAAGTTTGTAAATTAAACAAATAGGAAGGCATGGAACAAACCAATGGAACACAAATACTTAAGCTACAAATAGGACAATCATGTTCCATACTCGGAAATTACCTAACAAGAAAAAAACCGTCAACTTGAGGATGAAAACGTTCGAGTAATACCCGACTTAACATAATTACCGGTTGTTCAGAGATTCGTCTGTCATGATTAGAATTCTCATGCCGTCATTTTACTTGAATTGATTTTTTTGCACTCAATTATAAATTTATAAGGCATCTCTACAATAACAAATGTCATACATTTAACAATTTTGAAAGTAATTTATTTTTAATCGACAATGAACCCACAATCGAGAGGCGATATTTGATTTGCCGAATCAAATATCCCTTCTAGTGTTTTAAAAAATTAAGTCTTAGTGAGGCTAGATATCATTTCATTCAGGTGCTCTCAATGAACGATAATGTGCTATAACGGCACATAATAAGTACAATACAATATAAGTACACTTAAATAAAATAACAATTGATAATAACATTCCAAATAGGATACAGCACATATCACACAATACGACTCTGATCAATCAGAGTCAGATTATTCATTCTAGCGTCATGATCCCCCATCTCTATTTGTTCCTTCAGCAATTCCAACTCCTTTATACCTGTTACAGTGACTTCGTACTTATGCGTAGCTAGGGACATATAGAAATGAATTGCGAAGGCAAGAAATATAATCATTACTGGTATCAGAACAACGCATGCCGACCACGCGGCCGGCGGACTGAGATCGTAGAATTTAACCCAGCAGAGAATAGCGATTTCTATCAGAAACAGTATCAAACCTAGCAGAGTAGAAAACGCCCAGGCAACTTCGATGTACCAGTGAAGTCTTTCGTGTGGCGATTCGTGGACCAAAGCGATGCTGTGGAGATTACCTACTGCCTCGATATTGGGTAGGATGCAAGTACTTATCATCAGTGCCAGCATGTGAACAGCGACTAGGAGAGTCGTGCATACTGTAAAAGCCACGAGCATGAAGCTAGGCACCTTCGTGTTGTCCGGAGGGTTTAACTGGACTTCTACCATGGCTACCTGTGAAATTACCAAATATCTATATTTCAAGCAGATCGGAAAGCGACAAAAAATCATGAATGTATATCAAATCAAATCAAAAGTTTTTATTTCAGACAACACAATCCATTTTATTAGTAGATACTTAGTAAATTCTGATGATAGAAATAGGTATTGACATACATAGAGACATTCCGTGACGGGAGATGATCAAATAATCCTGCTACTATTATAAACGCGAAAGTTTGTGAGGATGGATGTTTGTTACTCTTTCACGCAAAAACGAAATTTTGATGATACTTTACAGTAATATAGCTTATACATCAGAATAACACATAGGCTACTTGTTATCCGGGTACCACGCGGGCGAAGCCGTGGGTAGAAGCTAGTAAGATCATATTGATTTCACTGATTGACCACCCTCCGTACAAAATGTCTCCAAATAGGAGAGGTACACCTCTCCGCAACTGTTTTGAGGATACTGATGTGACTGACTGTATAGAATAGGTTATAAATGATATCTTTGAGTTATTTTGATGAGTTCATTGTAAACGGTGAAAACAAACAACCGCTCAACAAAACCATAGGACATCCACCAATCCGCATGTCTTACGTACGGGCTATAGCCGAGTTCTATCAGTGATAACTAAGTACCTAATAAAACAATAATGCTACCTACACCGAATTAAATTAGTGCTGTTGACCTTTACAAAGCTATAACTTGCACCCGCATTTTTTTCAATTTTTTCACCTTGTGGTTTATTCTTATAATTAGGCACAGCTCAAATAGGTGCTCATAATACCAAGGTTAGTTTAACCCAATGGCGTCGATTTTCTTGTACACCCACTAAACTTTTATCTATAGCTCTCTTTTACTAACAATAACAAAAATTTTAGTGCTGCCAAATTAGTCAGATTTAAGTTTAAGCTGAATATAAACACGAAGAAGAGCTACACGTTAAATAATTTGACAGGAGTAAAATTCTTGATATAGCTTTTTTGCGTGCACTATCAATAACTAACTAATACTGAACCCGTAATAATGCACTATCACTATTACGGGTTCAGTATAATAACGCGTTCAGGGTGCTGATGGGACTGCCTCGTTTTTGCAGTGCCTCTGTTATGTTTGCGGAAGAAAGAGTGGATGGCTTTCATGCCATAATACGCAAACGATGTGCATCGTTGCGCAAGCGAGTACATGGCAGCCCTAACAGCATCCTGAACATGTTATCAGACAGGTGGGATTGCCCAACAAGGTACCGTTGGATGAACCTACATACTCATCAAATAAACTTCTAGTGTAGGTATTTTTATAAATTGCTATTTTATGTGTATCACTACCATTAGTTTTAAGTCTTTAGCTGTACCACATACTAACAAAAACTATGGATGAATTATCTGCAATAATTTTTTTTTTTTTTTTATTATTAATAAAAGAGAGCGACAGTTTAAATTACGTTTAGTTGATGTACAAGAGAATCGACGTCATTGCCAATCTAAACAAAATTTTGGTGGCTACTTATAGTTTTCCCATAAGTCATTTGGCAAACTAAAGCGGATCAAGTAAATATTGATACAGCTGCGCAATGTTTTTCTATGACAAATAAGCTAGCTTATGGAGTCAAACAGCAAACTTATTTTCAGCCTGCCCTCTAGTAGGCACTGCTGTCCTAGTAGTATTTTAGTACCCTTTAGAGCCTACTGCTTTTGTAAATCTATACTTATCTATACTGATAATATTGAGTTTGTTTGAACGCGCCAATCTCTGGAACTACCAGTCGCATTTGAAAAAAAATATCTTTGCATTTGTTCTCTTAGGAGCCCAGCAAAAGTAATAGCGCGGTGGGTCGGGAGCCGAGAACGGCCGTGACACGGCTAGTTAATATTATAAAGAGGAGAGGAGAAAGTTTGTAAGATTGGCTGTAGGAGGTAATATCCGAAACTACTCATCTGATTTCAAAATTCTTTAGCATGGACCTTCGGGGGTGGACACAGGCTGTACACTATCCCGTTAAAATAAAAGGTCTATGGATACCAATTTTGTAACGTAAGTCGACGAAAAAACGGTCGATCGAATGCATTAACGCTGCCTTAACGATAAGAGCTACATTGGGAAGTCCAGCGTGGGGGAATACATAAATCTATAGCACAGAAAAGTTGTCTGTAACACTTACCATGGCGAACCCGGATAGTAGGGCAGACGTCTTACTGGAAGCTTTCAGTTTGGCCCGGGACAGCTGAAGCTTTCTCCAAGACAGATACGCCGGCGTATGCAGCCCGTCGGCCGACTGGATCGGCGTCTCGCCCGACATCATGCAATTGTGCTGAAATCACATGTTACATCTACATACATATTTTTTTTTAAAGACTGTCAATTACGCTGCCGTAAGTAGGTCCACCTACCGATGACAGACAGGCGGCGCGGCGGCGAGCAGAAAGTGTGTGAGAAGAGCCGAACCAGGCTCAGAATGTAAAAAATAATAATATACTTATATATATAAGTATATCAGTCCTGTAGTTCCCAGAACACAAGCAATCAGAGCTTGTGTTCTGGGAACTACACTTTACTTTGCGGTAAAGAAAAATAGTAAGTACCTAAGTCTGTGTAGAAAGAGATCCACAAAGGATTTTTCCAAGTTCCATTCCCAAAGGCGTAGCAGGAAAATGAAGTTTATATGAAAAAAAAACGACGCGGACGACGACGCGGTGATCGCGGGGCGTCACTAGTTCTAGATAGATAATAATAATCGCTGGGATTTAAGGGCATTATGTAGTTAGACGTCGTGGTTATTTTTTAAATAAATGGATTCATGATCAGTAACAATGTTGAAAAACAGTGTTGATATTTTAGTACCTACTCATATAAAATTTATATGAGTAGGTACCAAAATATGTAGTAGTTATTTTGGTTGATATTTGAGCGCAGACTGATAAAGCAGCCAAGCAGCGCTTTTTCTTCCAACTTGATTAATACATTTTGAATTAAAATCAGTTCAGATGTTCCCGAGATTACCTCCTAAAAACATTCATAGAAACAAACAAATTTGACCTCTATTAATATGATCAAAGAAGATAGATTCCAATACACAATGTATGGAAAAGTGATTGTGGAGCCTAGTAATCATACCATTAAAAAATAATACTCAATTGTAAAATATATATGCCTATTTTGACTAATAATTACTCACACCACAAACCTGTTCAAAGAATGAGGTACCCTAACATTATCTTAATCGCAATATCTTCATAGTAACACAATAAAACCAGCGCCCAAAAGACAAAATAATTGGTTATAATAATCAACAAGCTTTCTCAACAGGTACATAAAAGCAAAAGCACTTAAAGTAGGTGAGCATGTGCTAATTTTTATAGACTTTGATATTAATTGTAGACATTGTTCTCTAAATTGCTAAATAAGTATTTACTGGGAAGATAAGCTCTAATAATATCATTTAGGACTTATTTATTTTTGTCTAGAAAAGTAGAACAACAATTTTTAGTGCAGTCTAAATCTAGCATGCTGCTGAAAATCAACATCTTTACCACAGTTAAATTACAATGGACCTAACAATTTTTTAGGATTTATAAGTACAGAATAGTTAGTCTAGTTGACTAATTAGAGATACCCACAGACAGCCGCATCTCCAACTAGACTACTAGAAACTAAAAAAAATATCTAGGTATAATAAAATGGCCACTAGATTTGCATTGCACAAACCACATGCAAACAAATATTCTTTGAAACTTTTTCAGACCAAAGATATTGAAATCACCAACCTTTAGAGTGTTCTACTATATATCTATGTTTCAAAAACATTGCTGCCTCCCTACTTCAGAACTTCCCACATAATTATTTTTATAATATGACATTAATAATATATTTATGTACTGTACATAATACTTTTTTATTTATTACCTACCTACTTATTTTTTCCTGATCATTTCCCTGATTCCCTGTCCGAAAGTCAGCGCTACACCTTTCCTAGGTTTGGTGCAGCATATGCTGAGATAAGGACCTTTTGACCCCACACAACACATCATTTTATTTATTTTTTGTAATGTTTAATGTAAAGTTTCAGTGTTTGTGTTTATCTGTTCTGTATTTAGTTACCTGTTTTAACACGACTCAACACTCAAAATGTATTTTCTTTCTTTACATAGCCACTTATATTTTTTAAGATAACCAGTAGGTGAAAACTAATTTTGGCTGAGGTAATTAGGTTTTTTCTATCCATAGTAACTAACCATTACCTTAATTAACAGATTGTGAAGACAACTTAGAATGAAATACATTTAAATGGCTATATCAACTAGTGTTCTCCTTAGCTAGATACTATTGTAACCACCACTTTCAATTACTATAAGCTTATAACACATTTGTTTTGTGGGACTTATAGGCCTTTACCCAGCAGTGAGTTAGATAGCTAGCATAGCATTCTATGCTATGAAAGTTAGTTACAAAATTGATCCCTGCCATTCAATTGATCAATGACATCATAAAAGTTGTGGGAAGTCTGTGTATGGAGGCTCAAAATAAATTGTTGTAGAACTCTTTGGGTGAAGTACATACAGTTGAGGATTTCTTTAGGCTGATGATTAGGAGCACAGATTTCATAATTTATATTGTTAATTTGGCTTAAATGTTCAACTAAATAACCAACTTTCATGGCATGTTAGGAAGATAGTATTCAGAAGTAGTAGTGATTGGAGTCATGAGATATTGCACCATAGCACATAGATACATGACACAGCATGATAAGCCCTGAGTCCCATGTGACAATAAACTCACTGTAAATGAATTGAAGAGAACTGAAACCTTCCAAATTGTTTGTAGAACTAAAAATCTGCAGTCAACTGTGTTGAAAAAATAATAAAATGTAAATAAAATTTAACACAAAAATTATTAAACAATATTATAATTTTTTTGTTAAACTGTAAGTCACAACACATAGCAAAAACATAATAAACTTATAGCAAAAGAAAAAATGATGAAATTGATGCTAATAAAAAAAATTGTGCCTAACTTGTATGCACACACGCATAAACAGTATACCAATTGGTCACCATTGGCCAGGAATGACTCCAATTAGGAGTCTATTTCTCTTGTCCATAACTTATGATATATATCCACAAGTTTGCAATAGGTAGCAAAACATAGTAAATACCTAAAGGTATTTAAAAAAATACAAAATTATGCAATTTTACTATAGATTGTTGCAGACAACAAATAACAGTAAATAAATAAACTAATTACGAGTTACAAAATGTACACTGATAATTTGTTGAGTAATACGGCAATTTCAATTAGTTATTGTGAGGATCAACAAAACAAGTGTACACATCAAGATCACAGTACTTTATGTCATACCTTGCTCGGTTTCGGACACCAGCTATTGGAAGAGTCGTAACGACTGCTTGGCAATGCGCAGTTGTAATTATTTCCAGCTGTACTGGCTGACCAAACCGACATACCTAAATAAAATGCACGACAGTCCTTTGATTTGAAGCAGGGAGGTCACCAAGCACCACACAATATATTAGTAGTCGTTATACGTTTTATTTCATGAAAAATATCCTTTGGATGGACAGTCTAATACATAATTATATGTTCCGCCACCACTTAGGCTTCTAGAGTAGTAAAATGCAAGTATAACATTACATAAATAATTAACATTTTTGGTGCTTTTTCATGCACTGCACAACACAATCTAGTATAATCGCAAGAGCAAAAATTTGTTTGACATGACAAAAGCTTCAGGTACGTCACGTGTCGTGTCAAGCAAATCAAATGTCAAATCAATCAATTTCATTGAACAAATAGTGTCAGCAAGAAGCCCTTACCCAAAGCTCGAAGAAAAAAAAAACAAAATGCTGCGACCCGATTGAAAAAAAACTTGTTTGACAGTTGAGACTAAAAGAAATGAATGAAAACAGATGAAAAACATCGGATTTGTAAGCGAGAGTAAAACGCTACAGAACGGCCATAGATAATAAAGGAGCCGTTTTGTTGTTACTTCATATTCATGCACGCACTCAACGTCATACTGACGTAATGTGATAGATTGTAATTCAGTACCGCCAGCCTTGTCATTCTATGGCTTGAACTGGCCACTTTGGAGCCAGTTTAACTACAAAACAACAGTAAATATTGTTCAATTATTACCAAATTTAGACCCATTTCGATGAAACCTTCAAAATTTCGTTTCATTTTCGTACAATATAAGATAATGATAATTAATGTTAAAAATATATAAGATAATGCTTTGCTGATTATGATTACAAAATTTTCTAATATAAAACTATTTTTTTTATTGCCGTGGATTATTTCCATTTTATGACACTTTCACTTCAACTAGTTCCATAGTTTTTTTTACAACTATGGAACTAGTTGGATAACACAGAACTATAAAACTATCAATAACCGTACATAGTATTTATAAGCGAATGTATTTTGCACAGATTGTACCTAATATTATATCATGTATTTGTCTGATAATATATAGTAGATAAACCAAGATAAATCCTAAAATTAAGCTTTTGGACATTATTGATTATTGGAATGTCACAAAATGTTTAAAAAGTTCATGGTAAAAATTAGGTTTGAACTATGACCAATGTCAAGATAAAATACGCGACACTTAGTAAGTACTAGTATTATAATATCTGTAGTACGTAGTATATGAGTCGTATTGTTTTTTTGAGAATTTTACCTGTATAAAGTACATTTTATTCATACAATTATGTACAAGTAGGTATTTACATTAGATATTTAAAGACTGTTGCAAACGATCTATAGATATCTCAACGGAAACTACCAGACGGAAGCGTTCCCAAAATACTAGCCGCATTGCCACGCTGGCAATGCTAGTGCCATATCTGAATTAGATTTCACGTTTCAATATTTGATTTGAAAACCATGTATTTAGATATATAGTTACTGCGCCTACTGCGTAGGAACGCGTAACATTTTTCATACGATATTGTAGTATATAATATTGGATGCTAATTATTAGTGTAGGTTTATTAAAATATGGTTTCTTCAATATTGAAACTGATATATTATTGTTAATGAAAGAACTACCCTTTAATACTTTTACTAGGTTTAAGACTGGCTGCTAAAAAGAGTGTAACCAAGTTCGCCAATCTAGCCACTTTTAAAGCGAAGCTAGCAACTTTAATAAGGACCCAGTTGGCAGTACTAGAGTTCATCCATCGTTTGTGACATTTACGATTAAAAAAAACGAGTAGAATTCATTTTGTAACGGTACTCGGTACTGCGTCCACACGGGAGTGTCCGTGAGAAATTGGACCAAAATAACGAGATGATAGGATAGGCGAGTGACAAGTGGACAATTGTTCTGTGGATAATGTAGGTCGGGTGTTCGTTTGTTTTGGTTATTGAGTGATTTTTACTGAGTTTTTGAGAGAGTGCCGCGCTGTGCATTTTATGGACTCGCGGATCCTGTCGGACGGAACATTCTTTTGACTAAAGTTGTGAAGTGGTTCGTCGCGATGGCCGAGGCAGCAGGAGTCGTGTCTACGAACCCCAATGCGGAGATTATCCGCGGCCAAGTGTTCGAAGTAGGCCCTCGTTATACGAGCCTGCAATACATCGGCGAAGGAGCCTACGGAATGGTGGTGTAAGTAAATTCAAGAAATTGTTTACATTCTCAACAAACTTAGTTTCAAGCTGGTTTCCAGTCTACTCTTGAAACATTTTGTTGTTTATTAAGCTACCTCTTTCGAAGGCTAGACTGAAAAGTTTCATAAAAATGTTGTTTCCCACAAGGAATATATTCGCTGTCATTGTTTCCTTATATCTATGACATCATCGATAACACCTCCAAAATTTTATTAAAATGGTAACATTTATTCCCCTGTTGGTGTTTACGTTTGGTGTTGCTGTGAAAATCAAACCATGCAACAATAATTTATATCTGATGATGAACAAAGTGCAACATATTATCACTTTTAAACTCAGCTAATTATTTAAACAATGTCAACATGGGATCTTGATAATACACACACTGTGTCTAGCAAAAATTTAAATGTTAAAATTGATTGAGAATTTTTAAAATTGGACTGAAAAACTTTAATCTTTTCATTACTTGCAACATGAGGCGAGCCTGTATTATGCATTTTCCATTTTTTTGTTATCTGACTTTTACTATTTATTTCCGAAACAACTTATTTGTGTGGTTCTCAGTCTGGAAGCATCATGAGCGCACTAAATTTTTTTAATTCTTATCAAAATCACTTTTCTGCTACTTTGTTATGATTTTTTTATAATAAACTTCTTCATAATGATTTCACAGAATATGAAAAACTTAAATTTGGAATTGAAACAAAAATCACAATACTTGGTATATTCTAGGTATAATACATGTCAAGGAAAATCCTAAAAAAAATATATTGTTGCTTCTTCAATGCTGTTCATAGAATACAAAAGCAAACTTCATACCATAAATTTAGTTTTTTGAGGAAAAAATTTTTTTTTTTGAGGAAATGTTTGAATGTTGATATTTTTAACTATATCTTGAACAATTTATTTCACTGAAACGAACATGGACTTTTTATCAACACCAGTCACACTTAAATTGCAATGTTAGAATATAAAAAAAAAAAAAGAGTTGCACAATTTGCACATTACAGTCGAACAAACCCATTGCTGTAGTGAAATTTTTTGTGGGCTCTACATTTTTATGCTGTAACTTCTTTCGAAATTAAACAAATAACAATTTGTAATCAAATAATTTCAAATGGTCTACTTAACAATAATAAGACTCATAGGCGTATCTAATCAGAGCTATTTGAGTGTCAGTTTCCTTTCCAGTGGGTAGGTATTTAGTACCAAATTAAAATTCTTCATAAATGACTAGAATCTTACAAACTAAAGTATCACTTTCAAACATCTTTGCTATTACTTGCATATTATGGTAACTATTGCTGGTTTTTTTGTGCTACTGTTGCTATTACTTGCATATTATGGTAACTATATATATATATATATATATATATATATATTTTATATATATATATATATATATATTCATGCATATTCATTTTAGTAGTTCATAAAATTATCATTTGTGTCATAATGAGATCAGTATATATATATATATATATATATATATATATATATACTGATCTCATTATGACACAAATGATAATTTTATGAACTACTAAAATGAATATGCATGAAATAGTGTCTATGAGATGCACCACACTATCTCTTCATATTGGTTCTTTCACAATTGGTTACGAAGCCTTGAAAAGGGCTACCATTTATCATCTTGGTCAGATCACTGACCTAACCCAGGGTGACCAAGACAGAACAGGTGACATGAAGAAGACTACTACCATGTGCCAACAAAAAGCTGCTTTAGCTTGTACTCCACATTTCTATTCTACCATAGGTAGATGCTTTAAATTTATTCCGTGGTACATACACCCCTATTTTATTGAACCAGTTAATATTTGCAAAATTTTACAACCCCCATGAGTTGTCCTTCGTCTTTTGCAGTGCTGCTTAGTGACTTGTGACAGTAAAACCTATCCAAGGATCACCCTTGAAGTCATATAGACAAAAACAGATCACAGACGAAACAAACATGCAAAGAACCTCTTATGGCCGACAAGTATACGGGGTCCTTAGATCGTGGGTAATTTAAAGGCGCGTCAGTTTAGTTTGTACGATAAATACTTTCCTGTTGTAGAAAAAATATTACATTGACTCTTTTCCTTCGGAACCTTTTAAAGGCTTGCAAGGTCTGGCCAGTAACAAGATAGGTTAATGGAAAGGTCATCCTTTTCTTTCACCCTAGCAAGCAGTTTGTGTCTAACGTGTCGGCTCAAGTTCGAGGTACAATGGCTTAATTTAGGACCCTTTTTTGCGTCCTATAAAAGGGTCCCATGCGGTTGCTAGGTGCTTTTTCCGTGTTAAAATTTTTTGGGATGGCTTTCGTTGAATTTGTGCGGTGGACGATCAAAGCAGTGTAGGAAAGCGATGGACCGATGACACTGCTCGCGGGAAGTCTTCTTACGAAGAGGGCCTAACTCAAGACTGTTCGTCGTTTCACTCTTTGGAGGCCTGTCTATCCAGCAATGCCTTCCTACATGTGATACCCCGACTTTCTATTCAAAGGTCATGGGTTCGAACCCGATCGAATCAATGGATTTTTCCAGACGAAAAATGTGCTTAAAATGGTGAAGGAAAACATCGTGAGGAAACCGGCATACCCTAGAGCCAAAAATTCGAAGGCATGTGCCATCAGTGAGTGTTCCAATAAGCGGCGATGGGCTTGCAACCTGTCACGTGGAATGCTTACTATTTGCAAAACGAGGTCACCTGCCAAATGTAATGTTTGGACGTGCATCTAACTACCCCTTCCCTACTTAGTATAATCAAAGATCTGGGCACTGAGTATGTATCTGAGGATGTCCGTTATGGGGAATACAGTTGTGAGCGTGTTTGTTTTATTATGGTGACAAACGTGCATTCTAATTACGCCCTATTGCGACTATTATGTAAATGATTTGTATCCTGTCTTGCTAGCTGATTACGTTTATCGCGACAGGATTGCAACAGGCGTAAATCTGATCATTGCTGTCAAATACTACTATTGCATGTGTCTGCGGACTGAACGCTCTGAGACGTTTAAACTCTACCAACTCTAGATTCTGGTCACGTGCGACCCCTCCTCACCCCTTTAATAATTTTTTGAATAAACGAATGCTATTTTCCAAGGTTCTAGCTATCATAAAACAATAAGTCAGCTACGTGGCTAACAATAACGCGATTATGATTAATAGAGGTTTTATGGAGTCGATTATTATTTGATCACTTTGTTCCTTTTTGTTTGTATAAGAATATGAAATCTCCGTAACGGCTGAACCGATTTAGATGTCAATTTTCGATCTGGAAACGTATCTGGCAAATTCCTATCAGAGGACCTATGCTGAGTTACAAATACGTATGGGAATCTTGACGATACGGTCGACGTTTTGACATGTTATAAACTCAGAATAGACCCTCAGGTAAAATGCGAGCGAAGCTGTGGGAGTTAGTACATCATAAATCAAACTTCATTATCAGTTTTCAGGGAATTGGCACAAGCGCAGTAAAATGGAGAATAGCTGCTTTGTGACGAAACCGCACCAAACTAATTAATGCCGTTGATATTATATTCCGAGCTCCCATTCAAAACTATAAGGTGCAAACTTAACACGTAAACTGTCCGACCGAGCTATAAAGTACAGCCGGTCGTTTTTATAAAATAATGCTGGACATTTTCACACAGTATCATCTAGCACCAAAGTAATCCAAGATTGTATTATGAAAACCTCATGACCTCATGACATAGAAGGTTGCGGGTTCAATTCCCGCCGCCGGACGAATGTTTGTGTAATATGTATATTTACAAAAAAATGTACAAAAGTAGTTTATCAATCTTGTAGTTCCTGTAATACAAGCTCTGCTTAGTTTGGGGCTCGATTATGATGTGAATGACCAACATTATTTATTTATTGAATATTAGCTTCTGCCCACGGCTTCGCCCGCGTGGTACCCGGATAAAAAATAGCCTATGTGTTATTCTGATGTATAAGCTATGTTACTGTAAAGTTTCATCAAAATCAGTTCAGTAGTTTTTGCGTGAAAGAGTAACAAACATCCTCACAAACTTTCACGTTATAATATTAGTAGGATTCCAAGCTACTGAAATAACGCCGATATGCAAATTTTAACAAGAACCCTGGTTTGCCTTCGATTTTATGAAGCGTGTTGACATCAAAGTCCGGTCAGCTATTTTGCAATTCCAAACGAGAAATAATTTACAGTAGTTTGTCAATCCCACCGTACTGAATCGCATATCGAATACGAATACCGAATAGCAAAACCGAATACGAAATCAGACAAATGTAGACGTCCAAGAGCAACGCAGAGCCGAGTGAAAGGCAAAAATAATCAAATCATTACATTAATGTGTATAATAAATAAGTCAAAAAATACGAATGAAAAAATACGGCATATATTAACAAAACGTCACAGTGTATTCAGATTACACACATTTTTTGTTGCTCAATTTTTGATGATATTAATCAAAAAATCTGAAAAATCACAAAAAAACTGTATTGCCGAACGTTGCGGAAGTCGGCGGAGGGTTGTGGGTCAGGACTATTCGTCATGGCGCACTTTGGAGGAGGCCGACAGAAAGCAAAGTATTCCGTGGCCTGTGTCCAGCAGTGGACCTTTACAGGCTTTTCATGATAATAAGACAGTTATGGTCAATTATACAGTTATGGTCAATTAGACAGTTATGGTCAGTTATTACAGTTATGGTAATAATCTAGCAGTGCGTGGAAGAACTGAAAGTAACAAGCTATCAGTTCTTCCACGCACTGCTAGATTATGTTCTTCTTCGTAGTTCGATGCAGGTTCCAGATGCGTTATTGATATCGTCTGTGCGTTTGACTATCGCCGTCATCGCCTCCTAGATGGAATAACATAATTATACCTTACAAGTAAAATTTGATGTATTTTCCGTCATCGATTGCAGCGCTCCGTAATGACTCGTGGTTATAAAACTTATCTAAGAGCCATCCTTGAAGACATAAAAATCGATTGCAAAAAGCCGCGTAGCAATCCGATAAGCCGTATCGTAGGTGACAATTGAATGATAACAGATAAACACACAAAAAAATAACCTCTGAGGGCAAACGCATATACGGGCTCTTGTCTTCGCGGATAAAACGAGTCTACAAAAGATAGGTACTTGTTAGTTTTCAATACCAATGTTCCAAATTATTTGTGAAGACTATTTGACCCGAGCCTCACCTCCCGCCTGCCTGAATCCGACACTGAGCGTTGCTCCCGTGGCTCACCTATTATGTGCACTAGCATTTTGTACTATTGTGACCGAAAATTGTTTCCAATTGGCATGAATATGTTTGCAGAATCGATCGCCGAAGTAGAACAGATGGATTTCTGTGAATGCCATTGAATTTGGCTGGATGGCAAAATTCTGGGAAGGAATGAGGCATTCTGGTACTTTCATGGATATTGGCAATACCAGCTAAAGTGCAGGGCTTTATGTTACCAACACTTGTAGCGTCGCATGCCAGCTGATATCCTACTTCCTACTAATAAATAATATTATAAACGCGAAAATTTGTGAGGATGGATGTTTGTTACTCTTTCACGCAAAAACTTCTGAACGGATTTTGATGAAACTTAACAGTAATATAGCTTATACATCAGAATAACACACAGGCTACTTTTTTATCCGGGTATCACTCGGGCGAAGCCGTGGGCAGAAGCTAGTAATATATGTCTTCTTTCCTAAGATTGTCTAGCGTTTTTTCTGATTACCCTGAGGCAACCGTATCCCAGTATTTTCTTTGTTATAAGAAAATACACTCTCAGGTTACCATTTTATCTTTTGTTAACTAAAAATGTATTAGGTATCTGGGGCGAACGGTTTTGCTTTAAATATAGCTTAAATTTATTTTTCAATGTCTTGAATCATTTAAAAGTTTTCTCCTAGAGTTTATCACGCGCAGCGAAGCCAGGTCATCTCAAATACCAACAGCCAACCCGTCTTAATAATATGACTTTTACTATTAATATTTTTATTTTATTTTAATTAATTTCTAACTAGCAAATATGCACTAAATTACAATACAAAGCACTGTAAGCATACAACCACTTCCCGTTTCCAGTAAGTTCACTTTACCTATTATGTTTCATTCTGTCGGTCGTTCCTCCATCCAGGCCTCAACTCGCCAGTAAGTGGATGAATTTAATCTAAACTGGATCTTTAAAGTTTAATTACTTTTCTTTCTAGCTTTCCCTTGTTTACGAAGCGGTAATTGGCCTACCTGCACTTTTGAGAGACAGGCTGATTTATTCAGAGAGCTTATGACGACTTTCAAGAATCCTTTTTATTTCGGATAAATAAGAAGGGAATGTACAGCGGCCTCGCCTCTCGAAGAAAACGAATTCCTTAAATGGAAAATAATCCTATCAAGGCGTCCCTGAACGAGAAATGCTTTTGGCAAAGACAAATGCTAAATATAAGATGTACAAACTCCTATAAAAGAATGACTTAGTAACTAATGTTTCTAAAAATTAAATAGCGATTGCAGTAAGCGAACGAATAGCTACAGATAGAAATTTTATTATCATTTATGTAGTGCGTGATCATGAACCTTTAAAACTAAGATGCTAAAGTTATGATCGTAGGTAGTAAGTTCCTCTGGCTGGAAAGTTGCATAAGTTTACAAGTTGTTGGTACTTCCAGGTAAAGCAAGTTCGTCCGTTGAGGCATCTGCTCGTATTTCCTTCTGCTAGACTGAGCACTGTTAACCTTCAAGAATCTAGCCATGCAAACTGAACAGGCGAGCCAAACCGTCCATGAACTTGCTAATTTGCACATCGCTGGCTAGAGAATCTACAGATATCTTACTACTAAATGCTAATATTGTAAACATTAGCATTCACTTTCCACTTCATTTGAAATGTTTATAAACCCCAGTTGCGTGACTTTACGCCTACGCGGCCAGTGATTTATCATGAGCTGATTTTTTGCATTTGATCGTTCTATAATATTAGAAAGTGTTTGTTTAGTCGAATTAAAACGAAAGTTCGATTGTCACAGCCAGTAAACTACGCATTCGGTAATGGTGGCAACATTTTTAACCCTTGCCCCGGCGTTTTTTTTATCGGCTATTGCAACGCCCCCACTGAATTCTAAGACAAAACCTATTTAATGAACACCCTTGAAGTTCTACAAATTGATTGCAAAAACAGCATGTCAATCAGATAAGAAGTTTTAGAGATAAATGGTAACAAATTAGCGCTTATGGTAAACGTATATATGGGTTCCTGACTTCGCGGGTAAAACTCATGCACGACGCTAGTGCAATTTGTGCTAAGTAGAGCAAAAAATGTCGATGCTGTTAGTCACAGGTGGTGAATTTTAGATTGCGGTTAATGTTTATTTCTATGTTTAAAATAGCAATTTACATACATATTATTATAGTCACGCCTGTTTCCCGGAGGAGTAGGCAGAGACCGAGGATTTCCACTTGCTACGATTCTGGCATACCTCGTTCGCTTCATTCATCCTCATCAAATTCTTCATACAAGCGGTTTAGTGTACTTATGACCGGGTCTTTCTCTAGATTGTCTCCAATTTGCTCAGAGTACGTTCGCCTATGCCTTCCTCTTCCAACTATCCCATACACGCTCGCCTGAATATACTTGTTTTGTTAATCTTCTTTCATCATTTTTATATGCCCAAACCATTTCTACATAGCTATTTAACCTTTTTAAATAGCAATGTAGCCTTTTATTCCAAAAACCAGTAGTGCACCACCAGTAGTGCACGACGCGACGCGGAAGGAGAAAGTCGCGATCACTCACCCTGATGAAGACACTCGGAATGAGTCGAAACTTAGTCGGTGCCTTCACCGATAGTGCAGTACGTGAAAATTCCCGTTTTTACAATATGTAGCCTTTTTGATTGAAACCGACGTCGTTGAATTCGTCTGTTTTTTGGGTGTATGTTACGCGATATCTTCGCCATCACACCCCGTCCGTTGTATCACAACCCAATTTCTCCCTTAGTTTAAAGTGTACAAAGATAAAATAAGCTACTACACTAAGTACAGCGTGTTTTCTTGACATACGAACAGGCAGACGGACATCACATAATTAGGGTTCGGGTTCAGCCAGGTAGGTTTAGCCGTTTAGTTTAAAAAAAAAAAAAAAGCGTACACAATTTTGCAAGTAAATTGTATTTAATACGTTCTCGATAGAGAAGATTCTACTACTATTATACGCGAAAGTTTGTGAGGATTCAGGATTGTTTGTTCCTCTTTCACGCAAAAACATCTGCATGGATTTTGATAAAACTAATATAGCTTAATAATATAGCTTATACATCAGAATATCATATAGGCTACTTTTTATACGGGTACTACGCGGGCGAAGCTGTGGGCAGAGGCTAGTCCGCTTGAAATCGATTCCCGCTGCGGGAGAAATAATTTGCATGTTGTGAATTTTTTTGTTCCTTTTGTAGGTGTTATGGCACCACTGTATTTGTAGTTTCAGATAACCACGCTACAGGGAATCCTGGTGTGGAGTCAGGGCTATGTATGTGTCTGTTAAGCGTTATTTATTTATTTAAATCAACAAAATATAAATACAGTGTAACAATAATGAAAATTATATTCTAAACCTATTTATTTTAGAATATTATTACGACTATGCCAGGCACTTTACTATTCTCCTGCTGACGTTTCGATGACCGTTTAGAGGCCATTCCTCATGAAGGTAATAAAATTCTAAAATGGTACCAAACCATGATAATTTTAATATTATTGAAATTGCGTCATTCAAAACAACTTTATCAGACGTGTCATACAAAATTAATCGAATCCAGACAGCAATTTGACCGCTCGCCTAAATCAATGTCGAGTTTATTACGTTCTTGTACATCACAGCATATTGAGGCTTATCCAGTGAAGCTCGCCGCACGCCGCAGGCTAAACTACATTCAGCTCATGAATACAAAATAGTTGCTAGTAAAGGTACCACTCAGCTACGTAGGTAAACTGTCATTTATTAGAGAACTAAGAGATTTTGTTATACCTGCCTCTTGTATTTTCATCTATTGGAAGCACCCCTAGTGATGTGTGGTGATCTTACCTTACGAGTCTTGCCTCTTAGGGCCCGGTCAAACTGACGCGGTGCCTGTGGCGGTGGCGGTTTTCGTGGCGATCAATACATTCACGCAAACTTTGACAACCACTTGACAACCTTGATCACCACCTCAATCGCGACAGTTTGACCGGGCTCTTAACAACTTATTACCCCTATCTTATACTTACCTTGCGTCCTTCACCTAACTACTCCTTGCGTCGCAGATAATTATCGCTTATTTTAATAATCGCCGTAATATATTTAACTAAATTTTGGTAAAAATTGTAGATGAGCCCTTTTTGAATAGGATGACAGTATCGTGACCCTATATTTGAACAATGCTAGACTAGATACTGCTAGACCTTTTTTTTCACAGCATCATCTAGCCCCAAACTAAGTCTCTAGAATTTTAGAATTTTCTAGACTTCGTGGGGAAGATTTATCTGTTAAGGCCGAATATGACTAAGACACTGCCACGCTTCTTGCCTCGAGTTGCGTGAGACAACACGGGATGTAGGTAATCCAATCGCTGGATTCATCGGAAATAGGAATATCGTGGTACTGGCTGACCGCAAGCTTGGTACCCCTTACCGACTGTGGTCATCAATTTCGCAGCGGTCAGCGCTTCGTGGCTGTAGGTTCTATCACTTGAAAGTCTTGGTTTTTTAGGGTTCCATTTTGTTGTTCCTAAATGGTGTAGTCCATTTTCTCTCATTAAACCAAAAGTAAGTACCTAATATTTATAAAAAAATGTACCTAAAAGGGTTTTTACCCTTTAAAACGGCCTCCATATAAAAAAACGCTGAAAATTCGATACGATTCTCGCTGCGGAACAAATGCTTGCATGTTCTGCAGATATTTATTTCGGAACTGAGTGTTGTGGACCTCGGTTCTCATAGTTCCTGATACCTGATACACAGGAGTCAGGACTATGTGTGTGTCTGTTGGGGGTTAATTTACTATTTCATTACTTATAGGTTTTTTCGAATAACATAGAATTGTTGTACCTAGTCTATATAATATAGTCGTTCGTTATTATTCACTGTTCTTTTCTATGACGTGCAAAATATTTTTGTTATCATCCTTGAGCTCGATGATTGTGTAAACATTTTTAATATCTGACGTGTCAATATCTCATTTACGTCGTGCGTTCAAAGGCTTGTAATCTGTAACGTCATCCCTTATCTCATCCATTTTTTGTAAACGTGTGAGACTACATGACATACATAAAGTCGCGACGAAATCGTTTCGCCCAAGTTAAGACCAAACTTTACTTATCTGAACTCAGGAATTAACTCTTCTATCAAGGGCACGCAAACAGACAACGTTTTCACAAATCGTTTGTTCCTAAATCTGATTAGTTACTCTTGGTCCACGAACAGCCTCGCCTTTAAAAAGCTATTACTAAGCATTTTCTCAATAGCTTATCGCCTCCGAGACAGCTTTGAGATTCAAACTTCGCACAATGTGTACTCAAGCGAGGTTTAATATTAATATTATTAAATCTGGGCATATTAATCTTCCACTTTGCTTACCCTATTTAAATATTAATTGTATCTTGAAACTCGACAACTTTAAAATAACATTTTCTAAACCTGAAACACCGTCCCTTCACTGTACTGTTGGGGTACACCTTATTACTTTTACCTCTTAGTATTTTTACCGCAAAGAGCCCGAATATGCGTTTGGGAAAGGTTTTATTTGTTTGTTATCGACACGGATTAACATATTATTAAGCTGTTTTTTTTGCTATAGTTTTCTATGAGTTCTAGGGTGATTCTTGTATAGGTTTTATTGCCACATGTCACTGCAAATTATTTACAGTTATTAGCTCGTTACAGCCTCTGTTGAGTAAAGGCCTCCTCTCTATCCCGCCACTCCTGGCCATCTTGTACCAGCCGGATCTACTGCTCACCTACTGCCCTCACTATGTCGTCTGTATCTTTTTAGTGCTAGCTACTCAACTATTTAAGAGCAATGGTCCTTTCAGACAGGCGCTATTCATGCAGCCATAACGGTATGTACTTTACCATTCACCGGTATAAATCAAGCGGCAAATTCTAAGCATTATTTTAACGGAATGACCTTAGTATTAAATTAAGGACCTACGTTGTGATAGGCATAATCAGCATAAATTCTACTAATCATGTCACGACCGACGCGACGGACCCTCGCCCGGACTTGACGCTCCAAATGGAAGCCATTTGAGGCGCTGATGGCTTGTTATTAAAGCTCATGAAAAGCTGGCCTCGACGTCAATGAGCCCTGCCTATTGTTCCGTTAGAAGGAAATAGTACCATTTCATCCTAGATTGAACCTAGTTTGTGATGACTGACATTTAATTATTGCTCAGTCGTTAATTATGAAGTTGTACGATGAGAGCTGATCATAGGTTTCAGCAGTTTCCTGTTTCCGATCCGATGTATAACTGAAACCAGTGAAACGCGAGGCACTTATGATCCTTATTTCATTTGATTTAATGTACACTAGCAAAGATAATTAACTGTATTGGAGTAATTATTGTGAGGAAATCACAGAAAAGTAAAGGAGTTATATTTATATTCCGTGTGAGAAATAGCACGGTCCAGGATATAGCCTTATCTTAACTCTAACTGATATGTAACGTAGTTTTACCAACATGCAGACAGATAATAATGATATCGTGGATCACCGCAACACGCATATTGAAGATTGAGGTCAATTTTTTTGCCGTGTCTGATATACTAAACGTGAGTGAGTGGATAGTTGGTAGGTAGGTCTGATTCGCTTGATTGTACGAGGATGAGTCAACTGATCTGCGTCACACACAATGTTGCGGACTTGCAGATCCCCAATTGACAGTCCACGCGAGTTTTTTTGCTTGTAGCGCGCGGATATGAACTACGTGCTTAGAACGAAAGACTAGACTATCCATAGTGTACTTCCTAACATGCCTTATATTAGATGAAAGTCTACTTTCTATAAACATTACAACGTCCGCAGAAACAAACACGCTTTTTCATCTTTCGACTTTTAATAGAAAGGTAAAAGGTTCTCACACTTACTTAACCTGATACCTTTTTGCTGTAACACAGTTGTACAAATATACATTACCTGGAGCAGGTAGGTACCTACTCTGGTTTTTCAATTAGGGATCTGACCGAATTCGGGTTTGTATTCACGCGGGAATCTACTACCTCGTTTCGAATGGCCTTTCGGTGTACGGTACATAATATAAGGGCCTTTTGTATTGCTAGTGAATTAATTAATTTCTCCTAAAACGACAACGCGTCCTGCCTAGTTTGACCAGCTGAGTCTCGACAAGGGTATGATGCGGGTTCCCTGAGGCTTGACGACTACGAAGCCATTAAGATACATATTTAGCACCATTTGGTTAAATTTCGATTTATATCCGAAGTCATAAATCACCGATCACGAAATGGGGACTCTTCGGTTCATTTAGTTCGCCGACTCGAAGTCTTATTTATAAAGGTTCATTTATTTATTTACTTTTTAAGAAAACCAACAGCGGATGTAATCAAAAGGTAAAATTATAAAAACAAAACAGGATGCTAATTAAAGGTTTTCACGTTTTAAAACAACTTATGAAACTAACAAAGTATGAACAACCTGCATGGGATAGCCCACATGTTCTATGGAAGGTAGTTAAAAATAGTAATAATGTAACAACCTACATATCAATACTTATGTGATATTAATCTATACTAATATTATAGAGAGGAAAGATTTGATTGTTTGTTTGAATTGAATAGGCTCCGAAACTACTGGACCGATTTGAAAAATTCTTACATTGTTGGGAAGCTACACTATCCCCGGGTGACATAGGTTATATTATATTTTCAAAAAAAAATAGGGATCCTTACTAAAACTACAATAATGTAACCCAAGGTGTAAAAAAATGACCTAAAAAATTCCTTACATCGCGTGCGCTGCGAAAACTATTGATGATAGAACAAAATAATGTATTACGACTTCGCAGAACACATCATTATCTACAAAAAGTGTCGCGACAGCATATGTCTTACTATTATAGTCATGTCACAATAAGTGTTCTTTTATTTAAAAAAAATAATTTATATAATAAATAATAATAATTTATTTTAATTAATAAATAATAATAATTTATTTTAATTAATAAATAATAATAATTTTTTTTAATTAATACCTTGGCCAAGACTGCTTCAATACCTTAATATAACTTTTTTAATTATTAAATTCGGACTTTCCATTCGAAAGATATCACGAGTTCAAAACGTAAGTATTAGAAAAAAGTCGCGTGGTCGCCGCTCACTCCGCTCGGCTAACCATGCGATGTAGGCGTCGCTGAGGTACGGGAGGGGAGTCAATGTTAAGAAATAAACTACCGCGCGGCTATTTAATAAATAAATAAAATAATCGAATATTAAAAAATAACAAAAAAATAATAATAAAAAAATCATTAAAATAATAATATCCAAACTTTTATAATGTACTCTTTTTTAGTAACCCGACGCAAAAAGAAGGCTGTATTGTATGTGTGTGAGTGTGTAAGTGTTAAAATTTATAATTTCTGAAATTTTTGTTGTATACCCGTGCGAAGCCGGGACTGACCGCTAGTTAATACATAAAATAGAAACTACATATATTATACACGAGGCAACCACCCTCTAAATCGTAAATCTATGGCCCGAAATCTAGGGATTATTTTTGACGAAAAACTAACTTTCCGAGCGCATTATCACCATATCATAGATAAAGCATACCAGTTATTAGTATTTATCACCAGAATCACTAAGGGAATCAATAGGCCGGATAGTCTAATTAGTTTGCACAAGAGTCTTGTAAGAAGCACTCTACTGGTCAGTGAATATGGTCACCGTGCTATGAGGTACACTATGCGTATAGAGTCTATTCAAAGTAAGTTTCTAAAAATATTAAGTTACAGACATGGTCAACACAGAAAACTCGCATCTTATCATGCTAGACCATTTATCATGAAAGACTTAAGTGTACAGACACTGCATTTACGGCGGATACAACTTGCCTCCATAAAATCTTGTATTCTGTTATTGAATCTCCAATATTCACATCTCACTTGGAATTAAATCGAAAATTCAATTCTTTTACCCTGCATGTTCATAAGAATTAATACCTCTTTCTATAATTCCATTGTCCGCATGTGTCGAACGTATAATGGATGTGAACAATGATTTAGATATATTTGAGAGGAAAGAAGCTGTATTTAAAAATAGTGAGTAAGTTATTGTTCAATAATAAGAAAGTATGATTTGTAGATGCTAACGAAGTAGGTAATTAAGAACCCATTGTTTGCTTATCCCATGCTTTTAATCAGATATATATTGTTTTTATTTTTCTTGTCACGTGTGGGTACTTAACATTGTGTCTTGCTTGATTATACCATGTAAAAAAAATTCTGAAACTGAACTAGATCTGAATTTGATGTTATATAAATTGTACTGTTTTTTTTACTGTACTGTTGTTACTGTTTTTTTCCTGTTTTGTTTACTGAATAATAAAATAAAAATAAATAAAACACGAAAATAATTATCTGCTCAATCGCTGCCTGGCCGAGTTTATATTCGTGCAGAATAGATCTAAGTCTTAGTTTACAGAACTTTAGTTTATTTGCTAGTTTGTGATCAATAGCCCGACTCAGCAACCTAGTAGGTACGATTTTATTTGGAGCACATTCTTACATTTGTCTTCATCGTGCGAGAATGGTTCGGATCCATGTATCGTAATGTAAGCTGAAGGTAACAGCTTATTTTATAGGGATTGTTCTATCTCGAGCTTACCGATCTTACATTATGCGAGTTTGAAGTTTAATCCCCCTATTAAGAAGCACTACTTGAACAAATTCAAATCCACCAACTTGCGTACTTTAAGATAATAAAGAGGATAACACTTAATTTTACAGGGAAATACGGAGATTTCTTCACTAACTACTCGTAACTGAAATATCTATACTAATATTATAAAGAGGAAAGACTTTTTGTTTGTTTGTACCGAATAGGCTCCGAAACTACTGGTCCGATTTTAACCATTTTTCCACCAAAAGAAAGCTAAATTATCAGGAAGTAACATAGGCTATAATTTATTTTCAAAAAATAGAGATCCTTAAGAAAATTGCAATAATGTAACCCAAAGTAGCAAAATGTTGCCTATAAAATTCATTATTTGGCGTGCGCTGAGAAAACTTTTGATGATACATAAAAATGATGTAGGTACTACATGATTAAAGTACTCATTATTATTACCTACAAAAAAGTCCTCGAGGGAATTTATCTAACTATCATAGTTAAGTCACAATACCAGCTTTTATGTTCTAAAATTTAGTTAAATCGCCCGGTAGAAACAAAAGTTGGTTACATTCGTATCGTAGTATTAATTCTTATTCAAATAAATAGTTTTATCATCTAGGGTATTTATATAGCAGTAAAATACTTTACTGTTACTTTTATCCCGATATTCCAACGGAATCGAAACTTACTCGGATGAAAGCTAGTAATATAATATACTGATCAATTCCTTTTCATCTTATTAGAGCTACAAAAAGAGAAACAAAAAAATTACAAATGATAAAAATAGTTATTTGCTACTTTTAATCAAAAGGCTACCTTACAAAGTTACTTATTATTTCGGGCATTCAACGGACATAATGTCTATTATTTCCTAACAAACAAGCCCAGTAAATGAATCGGCGTAGCATATTATGTTTTCCTTATTAGGTGTTATTGGTAGCGACTACAAGCTGCTTGTAGAGTATAATAGCCGTCGTCCTTGCATATACTTTTCTATCATCCTTATTGTTCCCGGGCCGTTATTAGAACCTGCTTCCGCTCAAATAGGTTAAGAACCTACACCTTCAAATTAATAATATTTCATTCAGCTAATAAAATTATTAATAAATATAATTTTCAACATTTTTTGAGATGTTTGTCAGTGGTCTCGTTCCACAGTTCCGGAACCAGTCGCTCCGATTTCGAAGCTGTTGTGTGCAAGATGGTTCTTAGCTATGTTTGGTGGAAATAAGAGCAGCCGTTATCGATGACGGAAATACATGTCGGGAGTTTTTAAATTTAGCCAAAAATTGTGTGTATTATTACATAGCTATCAGTAACTAAACCACGCTGCCACAAAACGTATGCTCTATTTATGCTTAATCTATATTTTGACCATTATTTGAATTAGGTTCTCTCTCGAACAGAGTAAAGCTCGCGAAACTAGGACTGGTCTTCTCTCAAGAAAGGTTCCATCTCTAATATCGGGTCGCTGGCTTCAATCTACTATTCGTGAGATCAGTTTTGACTCCGTTGTTTTCTTTCTACTTGAAATGTGTTTGACACGGCCACAAAATGAGTAAACCGTTTAAGTTACTCAATACTTAGGCAACAAAAATGATTTGACGTTTCCGCTTATAGCTATCATTACTGCGCCCCGTCCCTGATGGCGTATTGACGATATTAGATTTATTTTATGAGCAAATTTAGGTATCGCGTGGCGAACAGGCAATCAGAGGTGTGTTTGCCGAAAATAACCGCCCGTTATGAAATGTACTGAGACAAGTGTTTAATGCGTAAGTTAGCGTTTCGTAAAATTGCAAAAACGTCGTCAAACCGCTACTAGATGCCGCCGGTGGTCGCGGTGGGAAAGTGGCTACCTTTTGTTTCTCAGATTTAGTATGTCATATCGAAGTTCGGTTTACCATTCAAGAAGAAACAAAAGACGAATGATCGGTATCGCTCGCTAGTAGCCGTTTAGATGCCTCATTATGTCCTCGAGACTAACATAGCGTGGTTTGACACGCCTCAAGGCCCGGTGACGCGGTGGCAGTGGTCATAGGAAAAAGGTTGTCAAGGGTTTGTCAAGTTTCGCGTCGATGTACTGATCACCACCGAATAGTTTGACTGGGCCTTTAGGCAGTTTTACTTTCTCTGTGCCTCGTAGAATTTTTGTTGGCTAGTCAACCAACTCGAGTGAACGTTTGTCTAAGGGCCAGGCTTAAGGTATTTTAATGACGTCGTTAAGTGCCGCGGAATGAATATTTTATAGGCCTAGTAAACAATTACTTAGGGCCATTTTAAAACCAATAAGTGTTACTTTAACGGAAATTTGAGTTTAGCAGTCTTCACAATGAAGATTGTTAAAGTTACTGTTATTGTTTGCTGTAATTGTTTAAAGTTCCTATACCTGCAGGGTTTTTTTTAATACAACTTAAATGGCAAACAAACATGCGGCCCACTTGTTAATATGCAGTAATCGTGGTCTATGGACGCTTGCAACGCCAGAGGTATCTCAATATTTGTCCGACGATGGTAAAGTACATGCAGCATGTCAAAAGAGAAATAAAGATTATGATTAAGCTTTTTTTGGAAATCTATGAATTACCTACATAATTCACTAGCCGATGCCCGCGGTTTTACTCGCGTTGGATAGATAATTGATAATTGCATGTTATATTCTGAAACGTATTCAGTTCTTTTATATTTTAGGTATCTAAACTAAGTTTACAGCAAACTTAGTTTAGATACCTAAAATATAAAAGATTCCTTAGAGGGGTAGTTTGGGGAAATAATTATATTAGTATTTTATCATTTGGATTGAAGTCAATTTATGTGGTTTGTAAGTTCAAGGAATACCATTTTTTAATACAAAGGTTTTTAGTCATTTTTATCCCCTTAGAGGTAGAATTTTCCAAATTCCTTTCATATTGCCCCACTACACCATAAGAGGAATATACCCTCTAATTTTCATGCTTCTAGGACTTATGTTTAGGCTGTGCGTTGATCCGCCAATCAGTAACGAAACAGTTTTATATAATATATTGATTTGTTACTTTTTCAATAGTTATTCCCGTTATTACTAAGCTTTGAGTGGTATGCCACTGGCCAAATGATTTTTCAAGATTTAATTAAATTTATTTGACGATTGTCTTGAGCTGCTCATTTTTTGATAGAATCGATCATAAAAAAAGAGGACCGCGGTATTCATAAAAACTTTCGTAGTAACGAAATCAACTGATATTTGTTGAAATTGATTTTTTTAGTTTTTCCTTACACCTTACTTATAAAATAAACAGTTAAACAGAAGAAAATAAAACAGTGTTTTATTTTTTCTGTAGAACTTGAAATTACATATAGTATTAGAGAAAGACAGAGCAGTGTTAAGTTAATAATCTTTGTAGTTAAGGTCCTTAAAATATGCTTACCTCTTATAAGTAAAATATGCCGGTAAAATAACAGGAATATGGGTACAAGCGGACAATGCATCAGTTATTTGCTGTGTTGAAGATTTCAATTTACCTTGTGGGCTGTAAGCCTGTTTTCCATACAGATAGATAGATAACTCTTTATTGTACACCACATAATATGTCGCTTACAAATTCAAACATAGCAAATTACAAGCTAATCGCGGGAGTACAATGGGCAGTCTTATCGCTTATAGCGATCTCTTCCAGACACCATTTACATACACATTACACCACACAAATAACCAACAAAAACAAATTCATGGCTACTATTGAACTACCAGATCAAACAAATGGAAAACTAAAATGGCACCGTCTTCAGTAGCACCAACTTTCTTGAATTCGTTTGAGTAACTTTTTGCTGTTTTCGAAGAATACTGTCGAAGGAACGTGTCGATAGTTTGTTTGTTGGACCAAAGTTAGATTGAAATAGAATATTCAAATAACACTTCGAGTACCTACGCTTACCCTACATACATATATGTATGTAGAGTAAGCGTCACCAACTGGTTACCCCTATGGGGTTTAAAAACTGAAGTTAGAAGTTGTGTATTTAGTCTTAAGTTACATTTCTGCCTCAGAAAAATAAACAAAATATAATCTCTTCTAGACCATATCCAGACTCTTAAGAGACTGCCAGTATCAGGAGATCCTACAGGCACACTCTTTCACACACTCCCCCACTTATTTTTTTTTCACAAACAACCTTCTTCGCATACACCTATTTAATCTTTCTAAAATAGCATAATAAAGTAAAACATAGCTGTAACTATAGTCTTAGATATTAGAAGAGCGAGGCCTTCTAACACAAGTATTTTCTACTTAAATGAAGGTCCCAACCCTAATGAAATTGTAAAAGTTTTTTTTTTTACAGAAATAAAAACTGTAGCGTGGGTAGGTTGCTGAAGTAGGTAGGATTGTTGGTACGTTGTTCCCGACGAGTTCGTGACGCGAGATGCGATACGAAGCAGCGTTAGGATGCAACGGTAGGTGAGGATAGGGGGGAAGCGCCTGTACTAGTGACCACCGTTCCACGGAACTGGATGCGGCGGAGCGCTAGCGCAGACTGCTCGATGTCCGTCGGTCGCCGAGGCCTTATATAGTCGAGCGGCGCCAAGATGGCGTCGCTGTGTGCCGACGACGCACGAGTGATCCCGATGATGAACGAACGTTGTCGTTGCTTGCGTTTAATCAAATAGTGATGCTACAGTCTCCCCCTCTGTCTACGAAGTCGTCCCGACGAGAAAGACAGAATAAATGCTGTAACTGATCTGATATACGAATGTTCACGCTGTCTATGACAGTTCTTCTATTTGATCTTCCATCTCGTGGCTAGGAAAGGGTAGTTGAAAGTTGACGTCCCTTCTCTGATGCTGTCGCTTGGTTCGGCAAGGCTTCGGTATCGGTGTAAGCTAGGTGATCAGGAGGGTATTTGATACGCCCTCCCCCTGCTCGGAAGTTACGCTGAGTAAATTAGCTTCCGTTCAAATGATGTGCGGATGGCTGTCATCAGCTTGTGCTCTGAGGGAAACTATCCTCATGGGTAGACGCATACGCTCCTGGTTGAAGCGTCTTCTGTTTATCCAGTGATTCTCCATATCCTGTATGCTCGTTCTCATGCTGATGTGGCGAGTATGTTAGAGATTCATCGCCTTCTTCTAGTAGTTCAAATTTCCATCGGTACCACGTTCTGAGCCAGTTTGTGACGTAGATGCGTAGGTATTTAGGTAGGTACGTTAATCAACTAAGTAGGTACGTTAATCAACTACGTAGGTACGTTAATCAACTAAGTAGGTACGTTCCCGGCGAGTTCGTGACGCAGGGCGCGACACGAAGCAGCGTAAGGATGCGACCTTTGCAGTGCAAGCTAGTAGGACCACGGTTCCACGGTACTGGATGCGGCGGAGCACTAGCGCAAACTGCACTTTGAGAATCAGCAGGACGCTCTTGATGGCATAAGAGATTTCCACTGACAGATTCATTCTTCACTCTCATTGATTTTGCTCATGGGCTAGCTTTTTTATAGCCCCACGTTGGGCGCCAATTTGTAGCGTGGGTAGGTTGCTGAAGTAGGTAGGATTGTTGGTACGTTGTTCCCGACGAGTTCGTGACGCGAGATGCGATACGAAGCACCGTTAGGATGCAACCGTAGGTGAGGATAGGGGGGACGCCTGTACTAGTGACCACCGTTCCACGAAACTGGATGCGGCGGAGCGCTAGCGCAGACTGCTCGATGTCCGTCGGTCGCCGAGGCCTTATATAGTCGAGCGGCGCCAAGATGGCGTCGCTGTGTGCCGACGACGCACGAGTGATCCCGATGATGAACGAACGTTATCCTTGCTTGCGTTTAATCAAATAGTGATGCTACAAAACCATTTTTTGTTGTTATTATTATTATTATTCTGGGGTCCAAGTATATACTATAAATCAAAGCTTAGACCCCAGAAGAGTAAGCAGTTGGTGACGCTGACTGTACTACAGTCAGCGTCAATAACTTTATCAATATTTTTTCATGTTATCAAATCTGACATCATGTTTCACTTAACTTTGCTTTCATAATATTTCATTACTTTTCTAACTGGCTAAGCATGAACGCCTTTGTCTACTGAAGAGAAGACAAAATTTAATTTTGTACCTTTTTCGTCAAACAAAATAGAGTATATTTTGTCTTCTATTTCAAAGTTAAAATCGTTGTCTTGGGTGTTCGTGCTAGTAGTCCAGATTGCATCTAAAGATGTTCTAAGAACCCTTTTGATGAAGCTTCGAATATTTCGTCTATTCCGCTTTTTTAAGCAACAGCAGGATACAAAATGATGATTAATTTTAAATAATTGATAACAAAGGCCAATTTAGTACAGAAGATATACAAATGATTTTTTGTGTTTTTTCTTCAGGAATTCAATTAACCTATTCAGATAGGCATGGGATTTTATCTTTATCTAGCTAGATGTTTTAACGCTAATAATTACTCGTGTTTTACAATTTAGTCTCGTTCGATTACTTTTAGCCCATTTTCGGTGAGTTTTCATTATCCTTGACGTTTTTGTTAGTTTTGACGGGCACTGGGGACAAACAGAATAGCGTTGTCAATTGTTTCTGAACTGTATACGAATTTTGTGTTTATGGGATCGAAAAAAAATCAGAACTATCTATCTTTTTACAAGAATTTGGCCCCTGAAATCATCATAAATCACAAATAAACCTCGATTGCCAAGGCTAGCCCACGATTATTAAAATTACATTTGCAAATAAATATCGACTCTAGATTATCGATTTTTATAGTAAAACGTTCTGCTCTAGTCATCCCATTAAATGTTACATAAACCTAATACGCTAGAACAAAGAAGCGGAACCACCTCGAGGCATCAACCAATTTATTTTTTCTACCCTCCCAACTTCCGAACGTTGTAAAGAGTGGGTCTTAATCGTCCCTCTGTCTGTTCTTTTCTAAACAACCCCATTATTCCCTCTAAATAACCCTTGATTTTTATTTTGTTAAGAAAGCAACCAGTATGAGTGATTTAACCATATTTGCTGTAAACGATAACCGTAGCTGTTTTTGTTATATTGTAGTTGTTATTCCATGAAAAACAGATATTTGTGAGGCAAATAACGTGAGAGAGAGAATGTGAGAGACGAGTAAATCTTTACACATGTATAAAGTTATTTTTTTTGTAACGATAATGGATACCGCTTTTGAAACTATCATGATTATGAACTACGCCTTCGTCCGCGTGGTACCCAATAAAAAGTAGACTATGTGTTATTCTGATGTATAAGCTATATTACTGTAAAGTTCATAATATTAGTAGGATAGGATATATAGTAGGATTGTTTTACTAAAAACGGGTTATTTACCATGATTTGTGATTTTGAATGTTTCCCGATATTTCGGCACATTGCATGTAACTCACAAATCATGGTAAATAACCCGTTTTTAGTAAAAAATATGTTAATGAAAACCCTTCCTTTCACTACATTAGATAAGGCATAGAGGGAATGTATTGAGTCCATAAATTAAATATTAATATGAAATTATGTGTATATCTGTTCAGAACACTGGAAGTTTAAAAGATTGGCAGTGTTCACGTAACAGTAGACATGGAGTCAGGTCAATGGCGGTATCCGAAGCGGTGATGAGGTTGGTTCATGGTCTAGCTACTAGACCATGATGCCATACCTGATCGCAGTACGACAGTAACACGTGGCTTTCTAGTACATTTGTATTAGCAGTGTACTGTCCCGCTTATCCTCGCAGTAACCCCACAATATTGGTCTTAGCCCTGAGTTTTCGGCCTTACTACTAATTCAAACATTTGTTTAGGAGATTTTATTTGCACTAGTGATGGACTCTAGCTTCATAAGATGTTTGCTCGCGAATCAAATAACGTTTGTAATATCGCAAATATAACATAAATGATCCAGGCTATGTTATTGGATTAATAGAAATGGCAGAACGGAGTCGTCACAGGAATGATTCATTAAATTATTGCTCTCTCCACCGATTCTACTTGCAAGGGATAATCGCGTACTATGTGTTAATATCTAAAGTTGTGTTAAGTATTTTCATGAACACGTGCTTATATTCAATGTGTCTCGTGGAGGACGAGGGGCACTGAATCCTTTCACCACACTGGTTCTTTCACAATTGGTCACTTGGCCCTTTTTAGGTCCATCATACTTCAACTTGGTCAGATCGCTGACCTAACGCCAAGGACCATGGAAGTTCAGTTTTTTAGGAATTCTAAAGATTCTCATTTATCTACATGTTGTCTATGGTTGGCATAAGAGAGTGACATATTGAAGGAACACAGTTCCTTTGTTATATATTTGTATGTATTTGTATTTTGAAAGTTTGTCCGCGATCAGGATATCTTTAAAAATAAAATATTGCTGTTTATTTATGCAATATTTATGACGCATCGTGTATTATCCTTGCACTCTCTTTTGCTATTATAGGGAAAGCAATCCCAAGCCTAGGAATGTGAATAAGGCTTGACTTACGCTCGTCTAATATCAAAAACATGTTATCTCGTGCAAGTATGTTCGATCTCACTTCAATTTTCCCGCTACAGCGCTCTAAAAATCTTCATGCAAGGTCCGTATTCCACCCACAGTCGAGATATGAGTTTCCTGTGCTTTGATCCTTATAATTCGAACTTTAAAAACGAAAATTGCAGAGCTGTCTCGATAAAAACATGAAATTGTGTCCCACCATAATGCCCAAAACCATAAACGATGCTATAAAATATATTTTTATTGACGTTGTTGAAATAAAATATCTTCAATGTTTATCGTTTATTAATAATAATAAATAAAGCTGGACATATTTCACACAGCATCACCTAGCCCCAAACTATACTCAATACTCAATAGATACATTTATTGCTTTCACATGGTAGATACATAGATGGTGTTTATTGGTAGGTATCTCACTTGAACCGTGGCTAAGGGTATAGCAAAAGATTGATAGGCAGGCCGAAGCTTTGTGTAAACAAAAAATTAGTATGTACGATAAAAAAAGTTAAGGTAGGTAAAGTATCAAGGTATCATTTGGAATAACATAATTAAGTAGGTTTAGTCTTTTTTCTTTTGTCCAAACTACTAGGTACGATATTTTGACTAATGAAAATAGGTAGTTGTCATTAGTCAAAATAGGTACGAAAATAGGAATTACTTCACTTTTTATTTATTTTTAAGTAGGTTTGTTAGCTTCCTAGTCTAAATAATCGTTAATGTCATAGTAGCATTTGTCAATTACGAATGATTTTAGTTTTTTAGTGAAAAGTGGGAACTACATGGCTGATATACTACCTGTGTACTTTTTGTAAATACATATATTTTATACATAGAAAACACCCAGACCCGAGACAAATATTTAAATGACAATTTCAGAGGACAACTTAACAAATTGAAGTTTTTACTACTTTTGTCAATAATTACAGTAGCGAATTTTAAGAAGACACCAGATTATTTGCATTTGCAGCATGAAATATTCCTTAAAATAAAATTAGAATGAAAATCCGCCGCTAATAACGTATTTTACTCTAGGTACAGGCTGATAGAGCAAATAATGCCACGTACTGGCATAATTTTGCTAGATTTTCAAATCGCGCGTCTCTGAAACTTCCTCAAGGCCCGATTAGTTGAAGTTGCACTTTTTTGAACTGTAATTTTGTGAGCTCAAATCAAAAGTAAATGACTAATTCCAGTCGGAAATTCTTTTGGCTCTTTTATAAAGCACTCAGTTCGCAGTGTAATTGATTTTCTTGAAAAACTTTCTTGCCTACGTTCCCTTGCAGACATTATTTATTGTCGTTATCTGTTCTACGCCATGCCGTGACAGTAAGCCTTTGAAAGCGGTAGCTGCTAGGAATAATGTACGTCATATCGAATGATTTACGATTTTGTTGTCTTCGCAGGTCCGCCATTGACAACGTGAAGAAAGCCAAAGTCGCCATTAAGAAAATATCACCCTTCGAACATCAGACATATTGTCAGAGGACACTAAGGGAAATAAAAATCCTAACGCGGTTTAAGCATGAAAACGTAAGACACTTTATACCCACCAAGAAGTTTTTCAGACGGCACAATTTTTATCCGCTCTTTGTTTACAGATAATCGATATCCGAGATATATTAAGGGCCGAAACTATTGATCAAATGAGGGACGTCTACATCGTACAGTGCTTAATGGAAACGGATCTATACAAATTGTTAAAAACACAGGTAATTAGCAATCTCCATTCTTCGTTTGAGTATAAACAAGTAGCTCTTCGGAAAAGGTGTCTAGCTACTGGATATGGTAACAACACAAAACTGGAAATCCAATAATCTCAAAGTTAGTGTAAAAAGTCTATAACACATACTCTCTGTTACATAATCACTCGCTAACTTTAGCAGCGTGCTAAAAGTTGCCAGCCTCAACTTTTTTATTTTTGGGTTTGAAAAGGACAGGGCTAGATTTAGGGGCTTGCTAAGTTAGCGAGTTATTATGAAACAGAGGGATAGACAGTAATTCGCTTCACAGTGACCTGCAAACTTTCTGGTAGCGAAGCAATCCTCAGCTGTTGGCATTCAAACTTTTCACATCCACTCATCTGAACACACTTTACTCTGCTAATCAATACACTTCTCTAGCATCAACAAATACTATTCAACCGCATAATCTAAGTAAATGAAATACAAGTTTTTACGAATTCACGATGTATGTTTGTTTCAGAAATTAAGTAACGATCACATCTGTTACTTTCTGTACCAAATCCTCCGAGGACTCAAGTACATTCACTCGGCAAATGTGCTTCACAGGGACCTGAAGCCTTCCAACTTACTCCTCAATACCACATGTGATTTGAAGGTAAGTTATTTCTCTCCAAAAGTTGTCAAAACTACAATCTAGATCACTTTTTGGCAAAAGTTACTGTGTGTAGGTGTTTTTATGTTCTTCGTGCTCCATCCTCGGCGTCATTGTGTGAGATTGTGTTACGTTACGCTGAATAAGAACTTTTGATTTTGGCAAGATTTTTCTTAGCTTTGACTTTCGGGTTTAACTAGCTTCATCTCATAAATTAATTTTACAACGCGCATGTTTACTAGATCTGAAGCAATTTTTTTATGAATCATTGTTTAGTTAAGTGTTATTTAACTTACACGATCAAATAAATAAATGACAACCATATTTCAGCTGAAACAACTAACAATAAAATTGCTTTTGAGAGCGCCCAGTGTAAAACAGTATTTAGTACTGCGAAAAAATCTCATGAATGAAGTTATCAATTTTGTATCAATAAAAAAAAATTACAAGGTGGGAGTAAGGGCCTCAAAAAACCCTATTTTTAAGCTTTGATGGCGTGAGCGTAGTATTCCAGACCTATCCAACCCATCATCTAGATGGGCCACTCAGGTGAATTAAGGTTAAAATAGTCACTTTTGTTCACCTGGACGTGTCATGCAGATAGCTGGACCACGTGGATTAAACAATACCCTCGTTCACATATTATTCTGTAGTTGTATCGAACTAACTTCTATAGAATACTGTAGTATGGTACCATTTGGGACTCCATAGGATACAAAGTAGTAATTACTTTCCTATTAGATTTAGGTTAAATTAGATTTCTGGCACTCGCACAAAAAGTTTTCGTTTTAAAGTGCAATATTTGCTATGTTTGGATCGAACCACTCTTTGTGAGTCGTGCTTTTCCTGTGCGGGATTTGTTTTTTTTTTAAAGTCAATTCAGTGACTGGCTGGACTTTATTTCCTGGTTAAGCCAGAAATTAAAGTCCAGGTATACAGAATATAAATATACTTACAGATATAAATAAATATACACTTGCCAATAAATAACTTGCACATAATATAGAAAATGGTTTACGCAAGTTTTGGGCTCAAACGAATCTTCCTATTATCTGGTCCAGGTTCCTTATGTTAATTAGTTGAGGTTTGCTTAGTCTAAATGAATATATAACAATAATAAGTATCCGTTACTTTAAATAGATTTTGTTATTATTTTAATACAATACGAAATCATTCTTTAAAATTTTCTTAAGTACTACTGCTCGTTAGTAATGTTTGGAGTTTCGTAGTTATTTAGCTGGCATGTCCCAATTAAGTACTTTTGCTTCAGAAACACGGTATCCCTCATTCAGTTCTTAACTTTACAAGATAAAGAAGAATATTATTTCTTGCCTTCACCGGCGAAATCTCGTTTAAATTTATATTTTGACTAGTTGTTGCCCGCGGCTTCGCCCGCATGGTATGTTAATAAAAGTAGCATATGACCGTCTCCAGGCTTTTAACTATGTCCACCAACTTTTGAATGAATCGAACTAAGGATTACAATTTATACAAAGTTTAGAACTCAAATGCACATCCCCAAAGGGTAGTTTTGAAAAAATAAAAAATACGTGTTTCATTATTTACTTTAAAGTTTATTTGTAGTTTTGAGCGAATCAAACAATTTTATTTTTTATAGAAACTTTACCGCCCTATTTAACCCCCTTAGGGGTCGATTTTCGAAAATTAGATTAACCTATATGCTATTCCAGATCCTAAACTATCTACATTCCAAATTTCATCAAAATCGGTTTAGTAGTTACGGAGATACGTGGTAACAAACATTCACACACACACAGACTTTCGCATTTATTATATTAGTAGGATAGCCTACTAAATATATGCTACCTTTCGGAATTACGAACTTTTTTACATCGAATTTAATATCAAACTTTTTTGATATTACCCGGGATGAAAGGTATGTGCGTTTGGGGTGATAGGTTAATTGTTGGTTACCATTTACCTTCAAACGGCTTATTCGATTATAATGTGTAATCGATTTGTATGACTTAAAGAATTGTTCTTAAATATGTTCAAACCGCGACCAGTCATTAAGGGAAAGTAATTAGTAACCCACTCAACTATATCCTGCTTTTTAAATAAACAGTTGACCGTGGGGTCCTTCGGCGACCCGCGCCGCGCTTTTATAACAACTGACCCATTTTGTTGTGTTATATGACTAGTACTTATATATATTTATTTGTAATGTGCAATTGTATTGTACACCATACTATTTTAAAATACAGTCGACTTTTATATAGCAAAACTTTTGTAGCTGCGGAAAAAGCTTCGATACAAAGCTGTTCCTAGTTTAAATAATTTAAACGTGTGTTCTACATTCTTGATGCATAATTTATTCTACTGAGGACAGTTATGAATTCACAGTGACCATCTGCTCTACCAAATGACCTGCTCATTAATATTTGGTACATTATTGTCTAAATCCTCTTAGATCTGTCTAGAGAGCTTTTCCACTAACATAATATTTTGCTTATAAATTAAATGAACTTATATATAGACCCTAATTATTCATGAGTTAAATTATGTGTCCCCTAAGGTTAATAAATATTTATGAGGCCTTGTTTCTGTCATCCTTAGATTAAAGTAAGACTCAAAATAACACAACCGCTTGTATTGTTACCATATACATTAAGCAACAAATGTATATGATTTAGACAGATCTAATGATTTTATAAAAGTGTTTTTACACATTAACCACCAAAACCTAATAACCAAAATCTGATCTGTGTAAAGACATGTCCAGTCCATCTTCATGTCAGAAACCACAAAATTTATATGTTGGTTTTGTTTAACAAGCCACCGATTTCGCTCGCGTGGTTGTGGTGCCACATAATAGAAAGTCTATGTGTCGGTTCAGGATGTGAACTATATTTCCCAAACTTCATTGATATAGGTGTAGCCGCTACGAAGTTTATTGCTATAAAACTCATACACGGGTAAAAAGGATTTCTTTGAATAAGAAAGACTGATTTCTCGAAATATTTTGTTATTACTAAAATATATTTTCTTAGTTTAACGCAATATTTTTAAAACAAAAATACTGCTTATCTTTTTTGAAGACAATATTTGTCTCAATTTTGTTCTGACTTGAAAATAAATTTGTTTATTTCAAGACTTATTTTATGTCGTATCAAATAAATATCAAATAAATGTGTTAAATAAAACAATAGGTTTCTTGAATTAAATTTATTTAACTCGTAACAAATAAAATAAAATGAGATGATTTTTTACTATTACGAAGAAATTATTGTCTAGCGTCTATAGGGAGAGAATCATTTTCTTGGAGGTAATAAAAATGTCTTAATGGAAAGCAATTTATCTTTCTATAAGAAATCAGTTTTTACCGTGTACCTGTATACTGTACCGTTAGTAATGTTGGTAGGATTGTATTGTATGGTATCTTAGCATGACATACTTAATTATAAGTTTAACGGGTCCTTATCGCGTGTACCTTTTTTATTATTTTCCCGACGTTTCGACTGTATTGCAACAGCGATGGTCATCCCGTGACCACTGCTGTTATAATTCTGTTATCTAATCGCGAAAGTTTGAAAAATACTATGGCATACTTAGTTCGTTTAGCCCCCAAATAGGTACCAAGCGGAAGTACGCGAATTCTAGTCCCGCCGGGATTGATATTTATGGGATAAAAAAAATCATATATCGTACGTTACTATTCATTTATTTTTTTCGAAATGTTCGACGCTTTTCTTATGATCGTACACCCGTTTGAGGAGCCGTTGTGATCCGTATTACCTATGTACGTTTTGCTGATTTTTCACGTTGTAGTTTATTTTTATTGTGTATGCATTTCTATGCCAATTGCGGGTTCAATGCCATATAAACCCTTAGAAGAGACTAGCCACCCACAACACAGGGAATCCTAGTGTAAGTGCTAGTAATCCTAACTTTTTTGCCGGTTGGGTAATGAAAGCTGTTTTGTACCTACTAACATAGGCACTACCTGCATTTAATGTTTTATTGAGTTGTTTTCGTAGGTCTTAATTGCTAAATAAGCACCTGTGTAATAATATTTTAGATCAAATAAAACAAATGTATTATTTATTACTATTAAAATCTCAGGCTTATACCTGGAGCCTTAACAGGCATTAGTGGAGCCGAATGCTTATTAACACTAAGAGCCCTTTTTGTACAATATAAAAAAAAATATTTTGTGGATGGCGACTGATGAAACTATTGGAAATATTGAGTGATAAACTGGGCTATAACAAGAGTATATACTTAAGCAATGGTTGCTGGTCTATGTAGGATGAAACGGCAGCTGCCAGTTCTGACTCAAATTCAAATTAAATCATAGGCAGGTGATGACTTGCCGTCCACTGAACGGGCCCCATAGGTGCCGCTAACGATAGGCAGTGTAGAGGCATGATGTGAACGGCTAAAGGGTGTCGAGAGGTGTGCTGCAGTTTCACTAAACGCTACTCCCGGCTTTATGCCTTTAACACTTCCACCCTTGGAGTATAGGTTCCGCTCTTGCGCCTCCACCTCCGACCGGCCGGCCAAGGCAAGCCGAGCGTCGTCGGGGGTCTCTGTCGACCCCAGGGAGTAATGGGGTTCCGCGGTGTCGTCATGCACCGAACGCTCGCCACAGACGCGCCCTGCGGGATTATTATTATTATTATTCTGGTATATAAGATGTAATAAAACGACTCCCAAAAACTTGAACAGAACGTTCCGATTTTCCATTTCCGATAACTTTTACCTTAAAGTTAAACAACAATAAAAAATGTTAGCTTTTTAACATTATCATGTTTTAAATTTTTATTTCTGATGAAAGCTCGTATTGTATTCAGGGCAATGATTTTTCCTAATGGTATAATTATTTTTCCAGACAACTTTATTTCTGTTTTTCGCTTTCGTGCTTAAATCCTTCCCTTTTTACACTACGCGTACTATCGCATGGAGAGAAAGTGCGATCTTTCTAAAATTCACGTTTGGTCCTATTGGCGCTGATTTTCTAGTACACCGACTAAACATAATTAAAACTATCGCTCTCTTTTACTACTAGCTCACGCAAGAAAGAGATGGCATGAATTTTACTCCTGTCAAAGTAGTTTACGCGTCGCTCTTCGTACTTATAGTAATTTTTTGAAACCACGGCTTTTATGCAAATTTTAAATCTAACTAATTTCACAGCACTAAAGTTGTTGTTATTTCTTTCTTTTGTTACTGTTAATAAAAGAGAGCAATAGATAAAATTAATTTTAGTTGGTGTACAAAAGAATCGATGCCATTGTCTGGTTTCAGTGCTTCGCCGTTTGTAAAAAGAATTTGATATTTAGCTTGCTTTAGCAACGTTTTTTTCTTTCAAGCTAGCAAAAGGAACGATCTTAATGTATTCTTCCGTGGATCCCATAGAATTAATTTAGTGTGGTAGTTGTTATAATAAATCCTAGCTTATAACTAAAGCACTCCTTTTTAATGTCCTCCGCAACCCCCTTTCTCCCGGTTGTCTTAGTAACCGTTTCTCTCTCGTATCAACAATAGGCCGACTAGTGCGATTTACCCGACGTTTCCAATTACTGACTCCACAGTTGAATACGGTATCTTACGCCGGCGCCTTTACAATAACTGCTACCCGTCTCTGGAATCATATCTCAACCATTTTCCGTGAAGCTTCTTCAGTTTTAGTGTTCAGGGCTAGAGTCTACAATCACTTCCTCGGTGAAGAAACTGGTCGAGCAATTTGCCTTTTGTATCTTTATGATTTGAGCAATTTATTGATTTATATGATGTACTTACTATTTATTCGTTTATTTTATATTTAATTTTCTTTTATTTAGTTAATTATGTCCTTTGTATATAAATATTACTATCAATTATCTAGGTGTATTTATTTGCATTTGCATTGGATTATGCATTACATAATCACTACATATTTTTTTTTACAATTCTGTGCACTACCAACATATCTTTTTCCACAATCCACAAAGGTTACCTGGAAGAGAAGCTTTTTAGCATTAAGTTCGCCTATGTACGACTATTTTGTGCAATAAAGAATTTTCTATCTATCTATCTATATAAAGAACACGCACGTTTTTTAAACCTGCAAGCAATTTTCTTTTTACTGCAGCTTATATTTATTCCAAAACATTATTTTCGATTGTTCAGTTCAATCTTTCGTAAATAAATTTGTAGGTACTACGTTTTAATTCTGAGGATCAATGGTACAAAAGGTATAAAAGCAACTGATTAAATTATTGTGATGAATTCCTTTAAACACGATCCAGTAGATTGACAATTAATATTCGAGCAAGCTTTATTATCAGAACTAGGTAGAGTAAATTTACTTTTGAAGTAATTAATGTCTACTCATGAAAATTATGGGTAACTTAAATGAATTACTTAAAACTCAAAAGTTATGGGTTACATTACAAGAAAATTAAACTGGAAATTATACGTAAATCCTTTGTAATTTTATGTTCTCGTTAAGGACGGACACTATTATTGGCTTATACTTCAATATCTTCTTTTAAGAGACTGTTTTCTATTAATGGTCTGATGTAAAAAAATGTTTGTATATGCTAATATCTGTCTCGGGTCTGGGTGTTTTATATGTATAAAATGGATGTATTTACAAAAAAAAAATAAGTAGTATATCCGTCATGTACCTCGTGTGTTCATAAGTTTTGAGACGAACTTATTTAATTAATTTAAAAAGAAAGTAATTCATGCAACCTTTTTTAAACTTTTAAAATTTTAAATTTCGAATGTTTTGAATCAGAAAAAATATACATTTGAATATTTGTTTCATTCTCCGTGAAAATGGCGCCAACAAAAGATTTGCGTGCGACTGTAATTTCACTGTTTCAAGCAGGAAAAAAACCAATGCAAGTTTTTAGTGAAATCCAAAGTTTGGGATGTAGTCGGAACTTTGTGTATTATACCATAAAGAGGTACAAGGAGACCGGCTCTTTAGAAGACCGTGGAAGATGTGGCCGCCCGCGGTCTGTAAGGACGCCCGCCAACATCAAAGTAATCAGAGAGCGAATTCGTCGCAACCCTTGCCGGACTCAAAAGAAATTAGCTCTTATTAGCAAAAGAAATTAGCTCTCTTAGCAGACCAACATTTCGCGAATATCGGTGAACAGGATACTTAAATATGATCTTAAACTAAAGGCCTACAGTCGAAGGAAAGTGCATTATTTAAACGAGCGTCTTCGTAAATTGCGACTGGAACGATGTCGGAACCTATTGAAGAGACACGATCCAAAAAATATCCTGTTTACCGATGAAAAGATCTTCACGGTGGAAGAAAAGTTTAACCGGCAGAACAATAAGGTTTACGCCAGAAGTTCAAAGGACGTCCAGCCATCTGTACGCAATGTCCAGCGCACTCATCATCCAGCAAGTGTGATGGTTTGGTGGGGTGTTTCCTACGAGCGGGTCACTTCGCTTCATTTTTGCCAGCAAGGCGTCAAGGTGAAGGCACAAAATTACCAAACCGACATATTGGAAGCGGTGGTTAAACCATTAAATGATACGCTATTCGCTGGAAAATACTGGGTTTTCCAACAGGACTCTGCTCCCTCCCATAAAGCTAAGACTACCCAACGTTGGCTGGAGGCCAATTTGCCAGGCTTCATTCGGAGCGAAGATTGGCCCTCGTCAAGCCCTGACTTGAATCCTTTGGATTATTCTTTATGGACGGAATTGGAGCTGAGGGCATGCAGAAACTCTCACCCAAACCTGGATTCTCTCAAGCGAGCCCTTATTAAAGAATCGAAACGGATTCCCATTGAAAAGATTCGTGCCGCCATAGATGAATGGCGCACGCGTTTGAAGGCCTGCATTGAATGCAAAGGCGGCCATTTTGAATGATTTATTTTTAAATACAGATCTAGATGTCAGTAGTTTTAATTTTAATATCCAATAAATGAATACTCAACTTAGCTCCAAAAATATTTTAGTTTTACTGTGTCTCAAGACTTATGAACACACGAGGTAGTTACCATAACACAAGCTCTGCTTAGTTTGGGTATAGGTGATGTTGTGTGAAAAAAGTGCAGCATTATTTATTTATTATTTATTTTATCTTCGACCAATATTGTGCGCGCAAAAAAATGGGCCTAAATTCACTTTCAAATTTAAATTTTTTTTCGATGTGATCCTTGTGATTTTAATAAATAAAAACCTGTTCACTTTGACTTACAACCGTCACTGCTGGAAATTGGTTCTCACCACCTAAGGTTGCAGTCGACATGAATGTAAGCAAGTTTTCCTAAAAAACTGATTTCCAAAATTATTATTTTTTCGCGATTTTTCATTTTCAGCATGCTTTTGCATGCAGGAATACCGAATCGAGTTACAGTCAAACTGTCGTTGGGATTTTTCTTCTCATCGAGACACTATCACCATTTTTTTTCGAGGAAAAAAGAAAATTTTAAAGGGTATTCCAAAATTCCCCTATTTTTCGTTGAAATTCGTACAACAAAAGTTATCATTTCCTGTATTTTCACGCTTTTGTCTAACTGAAAAAAGAAACTAAATTGAGCCTGAACAGTTAGCTTATTGTAATTTCTTGGTTAATAGGATTCAGTAATTGGTTAATACTAATTCATGGGTTTTATCTATCTATCTAAAGTACTTTATGAAAATTTTAATTAAACACTAATACAATTACCGCAACAACTACCGTACAATTTACCGCTACAATTTGAGGAAATATTTTTATTTTTTATTTTCACCTCACTCTTTCTTTTATTCGTAGATATGTGACTTTGGTCTGGCGCGTGTGGCCGACCCCGATCACGATCACACCGGCTTCCTGACGGAATACGTCGCTACACGCTGGTACCGCGCACCGGAGATCATGCTCAACTCGAAGGTTAGTCCTATATACTTCTCTAACTCCTATGTACTCGTTACTGTGTCCTATATACTTCTCTAACTCCTATGTACTCGTTACTATATCCTAAGTTCTGCCTAAAGAGTAGGCTGGGGTAATAATTATCTCTTTTCATCCTTGAGATTGGAAAGAGATCATTATCACACGAAAACTATGGTCGAAAACGCCGCGACTATGCTATGGCAACGCATTCTCCACACATTTTCATTATACTTCTGTGGTGGTCTGCAAATTGCAATCAAGCCTACTTTGAGGTTTATTTATCAAACATCCGCGTCATACAGGTCAGTTCTTCTCACTAAAGTTTCAAAAGCGAAACACATTTCATGGTTTCTTTTCAGGAACTCGTAGCTTTTTAAATTGAACCGCTAGACGTCCTTTGACGAGCGTGTAGGCGCGATTCTACACAGTAAGTAAGAATTCAGTCGTACGTTTATGAAGTACTAGCTGTGCCCCGCGGTTTCACCCGCGTATGTTTCGATTTTATACTCGTGATAACTTCGAAATTAAATATCCGATTCGAATGAATTAAAAAGTATTTTCCTGCTATATAAATACCCTTGTTAATAAAATTTATATTCTATTTATTTGAATAAGAATTAATACTACGATACGAATGTAACCAACTATTGTTTCTACCGGGCGATTTAACTAAATTTTAGAACATAAAAGCTACTATTGTGACTTAACTATGATAGTTAGATAAATTCCCTCGAGGACTTTTGTAGGTAATAATGAGTACTTTAATCATATAGTACATCATTTTTATGTATCATCAAAAGTTTTCTCAGCGCACGCCAAATAATGAATTTAATAGGCAACATTTTGCTACTTTGGGTTACATTATTGGAATTTTCTTAAGGATCTCTATTTTTTTTAAATAAATTATAGCCTATGTTACTTCCTGATAATTTAGCTTTCTTTTGGTGAAAAAATGGTGAAAATAGGTCCAGTAGTTTCGGAGCCTATTTGGTACAATCAAACAAACAAAAAATCTTTCCTCTTTATAATATTAGTATAGAAAGAGCAAGCCGTTCGCTTATAAAAAATCGCAGTATAAAATACAAATTGAACGAAAATCAAAACAAATTTACGTATACTCATTGAAAGTGTCGGCGTCATTACTCCTGAATGTTATAATGTTGATGCCAACATTTCTAACACAACGCGCCCAAAATGAAATAAGATCCTCTTTGTCACAAAATATAATTTTATTTGAGTGAATTTTCGCAAATATTTGGAATTACTGGAATTCTGGTTTGCAGCACTTTGATAATATTCGCGTCTTGTGACAAAGACCGAGCTTACCGCCATATCTTGCTGTCTCCGTGATAATATCGAGCTTTATGGCACTTGACAGCTAAACACACCGCCATTAATAACCGACATTATACCTATAGATAATCTTGGGATCTTCATTTCAAAATTCAGTAAACACATAAAAACAACACTACGCTTATTCTCATCGGGATAAAACTTTTCCAAATTATTCGCTATAAAAATGGAAAGCGCATTTCACTCGTGCCAGCATTTAATCCATATATTTTATAGTCTAGAAAAACAGACGGTGCGCACTAAGCTTTTAATAAGTCTGATGCATCGGAATGAAGAGAACTTTTTAATTTCCATTATCTAGCTAGAAAAACAAAACTGGCCGTGCAAAGTGTATTGTTCTGGTACTAAAAAGGACTTAGGCAACGTCATTTGTACGAACAAAGAGCTAAAATGAGGGGATTCCAGCTTAGTTTCGCGTAAGAGGCTTCGTGTGTCGGGTGTTCCCAGATAATGATATAAGCGGAACGGGATGTTTCCACAAACATTACGAAAAGTTAGAAAAAGTTTTGAAAAATTGATTGATGCGATGCAAACCTTTGTAATACTTCGATAAACCTGTGACGTGTTTTTTACACATTTTATACAAAATTTTGCATTCAATGATACTGTTTATTCTTGGATTACAAGAATCAATTAGTTATAGACTTATACATATCATAATAGTCTCATTAATGCAACAGACCATTATTGTCAGCGTGGATTCCGAGACCATTATTGTTCATTCATTTTTCTCTCAAGTCCTGACTATTTATATTTTCATAATCATTAATAACTTCTATGCTACGCATATCCTCCATTTATCTGTCTACTCTGACCGCATACGGGAATACGCGATCGCTCAATGTCTTCAGCCCACTTGGCAAATGGTCTGCAAAATCTCCGTTTGCCCTCCCGACAACTATTTTGTGTACATAAGAGTGCCGAACACTGTTCTACTTAACTTAAACTTATGTCACTAGTCTACGGGGACTGAACCCCATTTTGGCGAAATGTTAAAAAGGCAACCAAAAGGCCTTTTTCGTCTGAGAGACGACCTTTGCGCGGGCTATGTTGTTTATGCTCATAAAAACTGTGTTTGTGGCTTCAAATAAAATCTAATCTGCAATGCTTTTTGATTATTGTCACAGTTACGCTTGCTAAAACTATAAAACTCACCTCGTGAGTGTTCATAGTAGGCTTACTATGAACGCTCGCGAGACGAGTTTTCTTTTACTGTTTTGGAACGATGACATTGAAAATGGTGGCAGGTAACGCTTTTCGGTTGGTTAAGAAAAGTTATAAAAATCCGACTAGATAGATAGATAGTCTTTATTGTGTATAACACAAACAAAAATTAAAAATGTCCAGCATTATATATTCAATAATGCTGCACATTTTTCATACAGCATCATCTAGCACCAAAATAAGCAGAGCTTGTGTTATGGGAACTACATGACTGATATACCACTTAAATACATAGATATTACTAAACACTCAGTCCCGAGACAAATATTTGCAGATCATATAAACATTTGTCCCGCGGCGGGAATCGATCCCCCAATCTTCTGCGGCTCAGGCGGGCGAAGGCCCTTTGGAACTCTGTGACCACAGAGTTCGTCGTATCAGTCTTGTCATGCATACAATCGTCGGATTGCCCAAGTAGACTCAGACATCTTCGTTCGCTACGATCACTCAAATATGTTATGAGAACTTTTGTAAAACAGGGCTACACCAAATCAATTGACATCTGGTCAGTGGGCTGTATCCTGGCGGAGATGCTGTCCAATCGGCCCATATTCCCCGGGAAGCATTACCTGGACCAGCTGAACCATATCCTGGGCGTGCTGGGCTCGCCGAGCCAGGATGACCTCGAGTGCATCATCAATGAGAAGGTACATACACTAAAATTCCTGAGAATAGTGTTTGGTTCTGGCGTCTGTGTCGTCACTGTTTAGGGTCAGCAGCGCTAAGTAGGTAACCCAGATAGGTTACCCACTCGGCGCTGGTATTTTGCCAAAAAGGTGTCAGCTCAGCATAATTATGTTAGGTTGGTTCGTAGCAAATGCTGAGCTGATACCTTTTTGGCGCGACATTGAACTGTCTAGATGAATCAATGCTGTTCTACTTTTATTACTTAAATTACTTAGCCTACTTATGTAGGCTACTTATGTAGGCTAAGTAATTTTATTTTTGTTTATTTTTAACTATCCCAACATCCTATTCCTATTTATAGGGTAGGTAACCGAATTTGTTTGATTTTTCTTTTCATGTTGTGGCATTTTTTTTTATTTTTGGTGGCCCTGTAATGATCCTTATGGCCGACGATGAAAAAAATTAATACGCTTCGCTCCTGTCATGGCTCTTCAAATAGACGAAACAAAAAGCCAAAACTTTATTTTATACTGAATATAAAGTATGTTGATTAATTCCAGCTAGTGCTCGTAAACTAGAAACATAGTTCAGTCTAAATACAAAAAATGTCTAACTTAAAAAATACTCCGCTCAAATGGGACTTCGGCAAAGGATCAACATTCAATTAAATTACGATAGAAACTTGCCCCGCCTCCAAACGAATAGAGTACTTACTCAGTCAACATGAATATGACTTCTAAAATGTTAAGTCATATTAAATAATTAAGTAATGCTGGACATTTTCACACAGCATCATATAGATCATATAGCCCCAAACTAAGCAGAGCTTATACAAGCTCCACAATACTACTATTACATGACTACATGACTGGTAAACTACTTATATACTATAGCAACTTCATGACTGATAAACTAATTATATACTTATATTTTGTAAATACATACATAATATACATAGAAAACACTCAGACCCGAGACAAATATTTGCAAATCATTAAAATATTTGTACCGCGGTGAAAATTCAACCCGCAACCATCTGCGTCTCAGGCGGACCTGAGCCCACAGCGCCAAACGGTCGTCAAAATTAAAGCTCATAAAATAAAACCTTTACAGTCTTCTAGCATTGAAATTATCGTGGTTTGGTATCATTTCAGAATATTAATACGACTATACCACGTATTTTACTATTCTCGTGCTGACTTAACTTCTATAAAAAATGTTTTTCTGAATGTTTTTCCGCTAGAATGATGTGAAAAAATATTGATGCGTGTAAAGGTTTTATAAGTTTTCGGCCTTTCCCTAAATAAATATTATGGCATACTATGTTTATATAAAACTAGCTGCGCCCCGTGGTTTTACCCGCGTAAGTTTCGATTTTATACTCGTGATAACTTCGAAAATAAATGTTTGATTCGAATGAATTGAATAGTATTACGGCTACATAAATAGGTATGAAACTCTCTCGATATCCCTGATTACATAAATTGGTTCTGTTTATTTAGGACTGTATATTTCGTCTCATAAAAGATTCCTGGAACTTTTAATGTACAATATTTTTATATGCAAAACAATTCTATAGAAAAAGGTATTTTTTTAACTAAACGTGAAAAAATTTTCTGAATACAGTTCAATATTATCAATTTCAAACATTCTCAGTTCAGTCACTATCAACCAGAAATTTTAATCACTCTTCTGCTAGCAGGATCATAGTTAAATTATAGATCATGCTTATACTCGTACAGTCAGCGTAAAAAGTAGATTAACAATTTATTCTTAGGGTTTAACAAGGAAATTTTAACGATATACAGCAAATAGTGTAAGGCAAATTATTAATATTTGAACTTTAGTCTACGGGTTTCAGAAATGTTAAAGTTATAAAATCGAAGCTGTTAATTTTCGTCGTTTTTAATTTTTGTCGTTGACTGTACTGTACTATAATATTCCGTGGTATTAGTTCGTGTATCCACCACAGACTCTGGATCAAATAGTATTTGCTGGGGATCTAGTCTGACGAACAACGAAGGTCTATTGTGCCCAGACAGCTTGTTTAACAACAATCTTAACAGATGGAAAAGGGGTAATCCTATAATTATTAAGTAACGACTTTTGTTCTAAGACTTCTGCATTGTGATGAACTCAACCGAGTGAGAGAGAGATAGATTAAGCGGAATTAATTACTAAATATTTTTGTCGATTGAGTAATTAGGAATGGATTTCCGAAAAGTCAAAGTCAGAATTTATTTATTCATTAAAATCACAAGGATTACTTTGAAACGTCGGCTTTATCTACTGCCTGTTCCTCCGCAACCAAGCCAGGAAAGAAAGGCAAGACAACAAGGCTGGATATTCTTTGTAATGATAAAACAATTGATACCTAAATTTTTTACCGAATTGGAGTTAAGCCTGAGTTAATTATCTCATAATATTATTATACAATACCCGAAATAAAAAATTCTTAGTTAGGCTCGCGGATACCTGGAATCATTGGCCTCGATTCTGTAGTTCACTAACTAAACTAAATTTAAACTGTTAACAAGAAAGAGATAGCTACTATTTTAGTGTTGTCAAATAAGTTTACGTGCCGCTTTTCTTTGTGTTTATAGTCAGCATGTTTTGAAATTACGACTAAATTTGTATGGAAAACTTAAATTTGAATAATTTGACAACACTAAAATTGTAACTATCAGTTTTTATTGGTCGTCAATAGGTTCACGGTTACCGCAAGCCTATTAAAACTTGCGGATACCTGGAATTATTGCTTTATTGTCACACTTATCAATGTGTGGGTTAATATCAAACAATGTGTTCAGTTTTTGATTGGTTGTCGATAGATTCGCGGTTACCTGAAATTATTGCTTCATTGCCAAACTTATCAATATGTGGGTTAATATCAAACAATGTGTTCAGTTTGGTTCGATGTTAATAGGCTCGCGGGTATCTGGAGTCGTTGCCTTACAAGCCGCGCGTCCCGTGGGTGGACCTGTTCCCGGGAGCGGACGCCCGTGCCCTGGACCTGCTGCATCGCATGCTCACCTTCAACCCGCACAAGCGCATCACGGTCGAGGAGGCGCTGGCGCATCCCTACCTCGAGCAATACTACGACCCCAACGATGAGGTAATGTAACATTGCGGCTAGTCTGCTACTTGTATTCTTAATGTGCCATGGTAACACAGACTAGAAGGAAATCCAGGAACCTCGAGCAATACCTATTAAAATCCACGTTGCTGCTACTTGTATTTTCAATGTGCCATAGTAATGCAAAATAGAAGGTGTTTCCAATCCACACAATAACCAGTAACCAGTAATCTCCCGAACGATGAGGTAATGTAACATTGCTACTTGTATTCTCGATGTGCCATGGTAACACAGAATAGAAGGAGCAGTTTCCATTCCACACAATAACCTTGAGAAATATCAAGGTTATTGTGTGGAATGATTTCCCCTTATTTTAACTTAAACTGTTTTTTGGTTTGCCCTAAAACCAAAAATGTTGAGGCATGTTCCATCGATTTGTGTTCCAATAAGCGGCGATGGGTGGCAACATGTCATAGGAATACCTACTACTATGCAAAACGTGGGCATGTGACTACTCCTTTTTTGGTAACCTCATGGATCTACTTGCTGAGGATGTCTATCATGTGCTTTGTGCACAAAGAGTTTTTTAGTCCTGGTTGTCTCTCTAATTAAAGAGAACTCAGTAAAGAGAATAGCGGGAATTATTTGTTTCCACATTGTGTGATAGTGACTGCCATCATAGTTTGTGGATTTATGTAAACGGCATTTATATGTTATTGAATAGATCATTTTAGTGAAGTCTTGTTGTGGCTAGGTGATGTGAGAAAAACTAAATTGAAAGATTTTGTATATCTCGTATTTGGTGAAAAATAGATGGCAATGTGTTTTTCGTTCAAATTTAAAACTTAAGCAAAGTTCTTGACATATTATCGGAATGTGTTTTTCTTTCAAATTTAAGACGTAAGCAGAGTTCGACTTTTTTCCATATTATCGTTTTCTGCGTTTACCAAAGTATAATCTTACAATTATCATGCTTGTTATCATATATTTTTAATAAAATCGGGATATTTACTGAGGTATGTCATGAGGATGAATGAAGCGAAAGAGGTATGCCAGGATCCGTAGCAAGTGGAAATCCGTGGTATCTGCCTACCCCTCCGGGAAACAGTCGTGACAGGTATGTATGTATGTACCATGATTTGTGAGTTTGAATGTTTCCCGATATTTTGGCAGTTCCTCCCGTGAGGAACTCTCATGGTACATGCAGTTGTGACGAAATATCCATTTTTAGTAAAAATCGTGTAAACCAATGTTACGAGTAGAATGCAATCTGGACTTTTCGACCACTATTCAATACCAAAATACGAAATTATCGAGACAAAATACGACAAGCCGGTCACGCTCATGCAAAATATTCAAGTTGATTGATCGATATCGAACGTGACTAAACTGAAGTTACGCTACGAATAGCGAATACACGGGCCCTTTTAGAATGAAAATTGTAAAGCATTCTTCTAAAGTGTGTTTTTATGGCGTTGTCAATATCTTTGCTTTATTGCAATATGTTTGTGCTTTTAGTAAGGCCTGCTCACGACACGTTGACTATATTTTATACTAGTTAAACTGAAACATAATATAAGTACTCTATCTTTATTTATTATGTCACGTTATCCTTTCACTACAGTACTGACAAATATAACGATCAACTCTAGGGACGCAAAAAGCTTCATTAAGACTAACTTTGTGCCGTAAAAAGTTCCGACGCTCATTTCTCAAGTCCTAATTAATTTTCCGTGCGGACATTTTACTACCAGCTTGCTTAAACATTCTTTATAAGCTCACAAGAAATTCACCTGAATATAAAACAAAATTGCAACAGTAAACTTTCCTCAGTGCGGGACGGTACAGGATTGGTGATTTTCTCAGCTAATTAGGTATTAGCTTGCAGCTAGGGACTTGACTGCGCTCCCTTGCAAAAGCTCTGGAGTAAACGCTCAGTTAAATTATAAAGTTCACTCTTTAACGATGAACCCACTTCAATTCACCCGTGAACTAAAAGTGTGAAGCCGCTGTGTCTGAAACACAGCTAGTCTGAAGCTATCATAGTTTTGATGAAAACTTCGATACTATTCGTATGATTTGTTAGATATTTATTTATTTATTAATAACATATTAAGTAGGTACAATAGTTAGTTAGTAGCATCTTTAAACCTATGTTAGGTTTGTCTAGACACTAGGTTCTCGATATGTTACTGTATTTGAGATAAAAATGCACAACAAAATAAATATAGATATTGTTTAGATACACAGAGTACTTTATAGCTCTTTCTGTGAAGACAATCTTGCCGCTTTAATATGAAGCTACTTCAGGCAAGACTTTGGCAAACCCGGCAAGATAGGTAAAACAGCATTTTAAAAATGTTTATCATGGGTCAGATCGCCGCGGGATACATACAAATAACACCACGTAGATAAAAACTATCCCCTACAGTAAGAGATATTTTGACTTCGCCGTTTATTTTCATAGCTGTCAAGCTCTGTGTGAAGTGCTGCTAGCACGCTACTGGGAAATCAACTATACGGTGCTATCATATAACTATCATGCTATACGGTGAGCGGTAAATAACGCACGTCCATTTGCCTTATTGCAACGTGAAATATTGCTAACATTTACATTCAGGCTTACGAAATTTCATTGCGTTCGTGGGTTCAGATATATCCAGCCATATGGACAAAGAATGAACATCACTGCACAAGTAAAATGAAAAAAAAAGTAAGGGATCCGGAGTGTCCGATAATTAAAAACTAAGGGTGTGATTTGTACTATATGTTAAAGATGATCACGGAATGCGCCACGCTACTAAGAGACCACCTTCGCTGATTTGTATAGGTTTAGTGATTTGGATTTCGGTATCTATCTTAGCTATAATATAGAACTTTATATTTGAACAAATGAAACTAGTACTAACAATCCAATACTTTCAATCTTCTTGTTTCTGCTGAAACACAACTTGGTAAACATTTCGCGATAAAAAAAACGAGAAAGCCCTCTTTTTCACATAATTTTTGGTTGAAACTTCAACACCCTACGGTTTTTCAAGCTGATTTTAACTCTAACATGTAAGGTAAATAAAATATCAAATCTGTCGAGAACAAATTAATTCAATAAACGTTAAATTTGAATTTTCATGATATCATCTATTTGGTTTTTCACTCTCGTGCGCGGAATTGTCTCTCTCACACTACGCGTATTTTTACATAGAGTGATAATCAAATAAAAGTGAGAAATGTACGCTCTTAAAGGTTGTGAAAATATATAAGAATACAATAGAACATACAATACACGTTTTTTACTCTCTTTTTACTCAGGCTGACAACTAAAAGTAGGTAGGTAGGTACTGAAATAAAAACTCAATCCCAGATAACGAAATATAATTAAAATGTACGCAGTAACAAATAATTACACGAACGTGCTTTCGCTCGGGCGGCTCCGCCCCTGTCCACCGAATGTTTACTGGGCTGTGATGATGACGTTCAACCGTTCTACTATTCTATTTGTATTCATTTTCTATTCTCACTAGCTGTTCCAAGCGGCTTTGCATGCGGCTTTGTCGCGTTTTTTTTTAAAAACCATATTCCCATACACACTTTCACCCCCTTAAAATGTGAAAATCAAAAACCCTGAAACATATCGTTATTTATTTATGACATATTTGTCATAAAAAATTCCAATTTTCAAGCGCCTACCTTTAAAAAAACCGATACTTCCATACAAACTTTTACCTCTAATTTCCGCTCCTTTAAATGTCTAAATCCAAAAATCCTTGGCGGAGCAGCAATAAGCTGAGATAGGATCTTTTCGACTCATACCTACCACTGCTGCATAGTCTGCCCTCGTTAGCACTGGTTAGCACCCACGTATTGTACTCTTCTGTAAGTTACTGTGTTTTTTAAATTGTGTGTCTTTCTTTTAATTTGTATTTGTCTGTGCTGTATTGTATGTGTTGAATAAAAAAATATCTATCTAAGTTCACCCATTTCCCCTCCTTAAAAATCCTTTCTTAACATTTGCTTACGTTATAAAATAAACCTATGTTCCAAATTTCAGCTTTCTAGACTTAATGGTTTTGGCTGTGCGATGATAGTACAGTCAGTCAGGACAAATGATTTTATAAGTACCTATAGATAGATTACACGAGAATCTACCCCTTATCATTTAACAACCTGTGATCGTACTGATATTTCTAGATAAATATACTTTGTCCGGCCAAATTGGATTCATGAATAAAGTGCTTCGTATTTGCATTAAATTTACCATAAATTACCCGGGAACGAGATAAGAAAAGAGTGTGAAAATATTGTACTAAGGGTAGTATGTAGCAACGAAGAAACTTATGAATTTTAATGGAAATATTTACATAGGTTTAGGTAAGTCGAACTCTGGCCACATACATAATAATTGTTACCACAGCTATTGCCGTGGGAAAGTAAAAGAAGAAAAACAATTCCAGCCAACTCAAGTTAAACTCATGATTTGGCCTGAGTCCAAGTTGCCAAATTATGTGATAGGAATCTGTCTGGGCAGTTTCAGGCAGGCTGAGAAAATACTTCTAGGATAGCTGGAACCTATTGTAGCTTTAGAATATATCAAGGCTTTCCTTTATTTGTTCGCGGATGAATTGTATTCGTCATAATACGAGTACAATTTTAATATAAGAATCACTATAAATATATTTCAAATTAACGACCCACGTGTACTGCTTAATCCGGCGTGGTTCGTATGTCTCGCATGAAGGTTGTATAATATTAGCTATTTCTGTTTTCCACAAAATTGTATTGTTCATTATTTTGCGTTCACAGAGTAACTTGTACTCGCAAACGAACTATCAATACAATGGTATGTGTAATAAAACCAAAACAAAATCAACCCGCGACTAACGACTTTAATCCCCGTGATAGACATCCTCAGATCGATACTCTGTAGAGTGTATTACTTAGTTAATATCCTAATTAGATCTCCCTGCGCTTCTTCTCCATCATCTCGGATCAGAGTACTCGTAAATCTGTATAATCTAGACTAGTCTCGGTGCTCTTAGCTCGCGATTTGTTTTGTTCTGAGGGTGAGGGGAAAAAGGGTTTTTTATTTGGTATGAGTAGAAAACATTTCTTACGATCCCACCAAGTAATCTTGCCAGTTTCGGAGATTCAAAATAATTGTGATCGGTCTTATGAAGTGCCGGCGAAAGTGTGGTAAGTATAATGTTCCAGTTGGACAATTGCAGTAAGTCCTGCTATAAATACCTATTTTCGTAAAAAAATTAAGCAGACACCGCTGATCGCTAATTACCTTTGTATACATTCTTACAATGGAACTCGCATAGAAGTACCCGGTTATATTATGGTCGATGTTATTATTGGTACACATACTGCAAGGAATTTAAAACTTTTGGACCGCTTATTGGGTAGGTTTTGGTGGAGTCAGCTGGATATTGATATAATAAAAATAACGGAATGATTTTGAAGTTACAAAGATGAAACTTTGTTGAAAGTTTGCGAAATGAATTCCCCATCGTGTTCGCCCTGGGTTGCATGCATTAATGCATTAAGCAAATAGCTTGAAGATTTAACTCCTATTTTTACAAGCTTTTATTAAACTTGCAATGTTAGTTTGTTTGTTTGGGTCAAATCTTGCAAGCTGAATTACAACCATTTCCTCTTATCCTACGGAGTTAAATTTCTTTATATTGGTTCAGTTCCGATGACAATGTATTTTTATTGTAAGCGTGACCTGAATCGACATCTAGGATTAGCTCCAGATAAAGGAACTCATCAACGGTCAACAGCACAGACATGAAATGTTGTGTACGCATTTTATTATGATAGCTGGTTTTAATTTTACCATCACATAGTTGCTGCAATCAGGTTTAAAAGCTTCTTGAAGCTTTCTGAAAATGTTTTTTTAATATTAATATATTATTAAATAGAACTATATATGAGTAGTAATAGAAGTGCTATTACTACTCATATATACATTGTGATAGTGGTTTTTAAGAAATAAAAACTGTAAATGTTAACTAAAAACGGTGCCTAAGTATTGGTGCATTATTGCCCGAAACTGCCTTTGGTACTAGCGGTTGAATGTGATTCATACGACATTGGCAGCTTGCTATCGCATCGTTAGGCGAACGGCGATGAGCGCCCTGTTTGTTTCTCGTCGCGAACTCTTAACACGACTGAAATAAACTAGTCTGCTGGACGAGGCGCTAGCCATCATTGCTGGCTTCAAATTAACATAAAACATCGACGACACTTATTTTATAATTGAAACTGACTGTAAACCATTAGCGTATGAACCTTAGATAGGTTTACCGATTAGGGCAGCTAATTGTTGCAGGCTCCAAAGATACACCACTAGGTTGGCGTCTTGTAATTATGAAATCGATAACTGTAATGTCGAGGCCCTATCGCACTAGATTCGGTATCTTACATGAATTATGTCGAAGTTATGAACTGCACGAAGGTTATTTAGGCGTAGTAACAATGAAAAATATCGCTCGGAGGTACGTTTATTGGCTCATTTTGCATGCCGAAATCGAGACTATCGCCAAAGAATGCAGTGCTTGTCGGCAATAATGCGACGCAACCCGCGCTTTATCTTTTATCGCTGGGAGTTCCCTACGCTCCCATTGTGTTAATTTTGGTAAAAGGTAAATACTATTTTGTTTCTGTGGACGACCATAGTAACGCCGCGGCGAAAATAGGCAAGTTTCGTGAGGTATTCGCTCGTTTCGGCCCCCTTTTTATTTCAGTTTCGAAACTGCAAGCAAGCCACCCGCGTTGCTCCAGCCGGGCCGATGCTCGGACTGCTCGGCCGTCGGGACGTGTTGCGGCGAAGCGCCGAGCGTGTCAGCGAGGCGGCTGCATCGCGTAGCGCTGCGCCCGGCGGCCTAGTGCTGGCAAGGGACTATCGCACGCGCGCCGATAAGTGGCAGCCAGCCGTGGTCATCGCGAGGGACGCTCCGCTTACATATCGGGTGCGTTGTTCCGAGGGACGCGAGTCAAAAAGACAAGCGATTAGTTGCTTCTCGTTGGGAAACGACTCCGCTGTCGCGCGTTGTATCGGAGCGGAAAAATCTGATGATGAGTTCGATGACTATCGGGGAGAGTACGGTTTTCAGAAGTCTCCTGAAGACACCTCTAGCGTATCGGGTCTTTTCTCACGTAACCGAACCGAAGCCAGTTAAAAGCCCAGATGTAACACATAAGGTTGTCTGGATGAAATCACTTTTAAGCGATAAGACTGCCCGTTGTATCTTTATCATAATGCGTTACTGTTTATTTTGTTTGTAATAAAGTATTTTCATTCGTTCATTCATAAGTCTAAAGAACGCTCTAAGCATGCATGTACTCACAAGAAATAATTTTATTTTAAGAGCAATAAGTATGGTACTTAGGTTATTATTCATACTGAATCGGTACCTATTTATGAGTAGGTTGGTAATATCCACTAATGGAATGTTTCGTATCTGCAATTTGCATAAGTAGGATACTTACCTATATACTAGGTATATATTAATATCTTGTTTTGACATTTCGTTCAAGTGATTATCGTTTTGTAATTTATTTCGAAAGATTTTTTAATTGTATTGTTATGTGCGTAGATACCTAATTTATTACATTGTTTGGGGTAAATCTATTTACCCACCAATATAATAAATTAGGCTTTGAGCATAAACAAGTAGACTTTTTATTTGTAAAGTACAAGCAACCTACTTATAGCGTGAGTGCTACGCATATAGTATGTATTATAAAGTTGGTGATGTTATTATTATTCCTCTTTATTTATTTAAAATTTCAGGCTTATACCTGGAGCCTTTACAGGCATTCGTTGAGCCGAAGCCAACACTAAGATGCCTTTTTGTACATTACAATATAAAAAAAAACTTTATTTTGTGGATGGCGACAAATATTGGGTGATAAACTGAGCTATTGCAGGAGTATATAGTTAAGAAATGGTTGCTGGGCTACGTAGGATGAAACGGCACTGGGTGATAAACTGAGCTATTGCAGGAGTATATACTTAAGGAATGGTTGCTGGGCTACGTAGGATGAAACGGCACTGGGTGGTAAACTGACCTATTGGAGGAGTATATACTTAAGGAATGGTTGCTGGGCTACGTAGGATGAAACGGCACTGGGTGATAAACTGAGCTATTGCAGGAGTATATACTTAAGGAATGGTTGCTGGGCTACGTAGGATGAAACGGCACTGGGTGGTAAACTGACCTATTGGAGGAGTATATACTTAAGGAATGGTTGCTGGGCTACGTAGGATGAAACGGCACTGGGTGATAAACTGAGCTATTGCAGGAGTATATACTTAAGGAATGGTTGCTGGGCTACGTAGGATGAAACGGCACTGGGTGATAAACTGAGCTATTGCAGGAGTATATACTTAAGGAATGGTTGCTGGGCTACGTAGGATGAAACGGCACTGGGTGATAAACTGAGCTATTGCAGGAGTATATACTTAAGGAATGGTTGCTGGGCTACGTAGGATGAAACGGCACTGGGTGGTAAACTGACCTATTGGAGGAGTATATACTTAAGGAATGGTTGCTGGGCTACGTAGGATGAAACGGCACTGGGTGATAAACTGAGCTATTTCAGGAGTATATACTTAAGGAATGGTCGCTGGTCTATGTAGGATGAAATGGCACCTGCTAGTTCTGACTCAAGTTCAGATTAAATCATAGGCAGGTGATGACTTGCCGTCCACTAAACGGGCCCCATAAGTGCCGCCACCGATAGGCAGCGTAGAGGCAACGTTGGTGTGAACGGCTAAAGGGTGTCGAGAGGTGTGCTGCAGTTTCACTAAACGCTACTCCCGGTGTCTGCTCACAGACACCTTGAGTTTTATATTATTGTAAATAAAACCCGAAATCTTCAATAATCTTTGTTTTACTATTTTAAATTATTAAATTACAAAGTTTGTGTGCTCTCACACGGTGGTCGTACGATGGAATACGAATGAGTGATTAATGTAGGTAGGCTTCTTGGGGTCAGCTACGGTTGTCTGTCAAAACTAGTAGATGCGATTTTGCGTGTCGAAGTTTGGTAGGCGTTTCCTTGAACTGAAGCGGTGTCTGGCCGCGACATATTCCGCCCCATTGAAAGACTTGGCTTTCAATAAAATCTTCTGGCTTCGGAAGTGGGTTTTAGTGAGTTTGTGAATGCCAGGAAATCAATGTTGCTGTTTGCGGTGGCTGCCAACCTTGGCTGATGTTACGCGCTGCCATAATTAAATATTGAGTGGATGTTCTTGCTGCATCATCGGCACGAAGTAATACAGTAGGTATGCGTTTCCGATCACAGGATTTACTGGTTGTCGTTTTCTGGGTTGTATTAACGTCTTCGAAAGCAGGAAGCAGGAACGTCGACGCCAGTGGTCTTCTGCTGATGAAGAGTAAGTGCCCTGGAAAGGAGAAATGGGTGTGAGGGTTGGATGGCATAGGACACATGGGAAGGCTGTATGTTTTGCCTCCAACTGTGTAATTCAATGCTGAAAATCTACAAAAAATGAATGAATAATAAAACAAGTGTATTTGAATAAGTTGAGAGGAAAGATCCTAGATTCCCAGGTGTCTCCAGACAAAGAAGTGTGTTCAAAGGAGACAGGTGGATACCCTTCTGAACAGCAGTCAGAAAGAGTTGAGTATATTTAAGTATATTTATTGATTTGATTTAGGTACTGCGACCGTAATGATAATGATGATGATTATTGCCAAGACAAATTTCGATGGTTGATAGCATTCGCTTCCACTGGCTTGCCGCGATGCGAGGCGAATCTATCTATCTATAAAATAAATTTGGATAAATGAATGGACTTGATAAGAAATTATTGCTTACGACAACTGCTGCATGGAAGCACGGATCATAGTGGATAACATAATGTTCAGGTTGATTATGAATTTGATTTGATTAAAAAATATTTGTTTTTATAATAATTACTGGTGGATACTTAACTTCAGGTAAGTAGGACCTTTCAGTGAATAAAATGATTATAAATAATTGAGAATATAAATGAAACATATTGAATTGAAATATATTGAATACAAATGGATTGATGATGAATTGATGTGCGTACCTATACCTACGATGATATACCTACGATGAATGATGAGTAGATGTACAAATCTGTGTATGAGCATTTTATTTAGCCTAGATAGGTAGGTGTTGATATACAAGTAAATTTTGTATAAAAGTATGACTGTGTAGCTCTAGTTAGATAGCTATCTACGAGTTTAACTAATGGTTTGACAAAGAAACACCTCATTGTGACAAGTGGATGAATGAAAATGGATTGAATGAATGTCGTAGATTTAAGTTAGTATGAATGTTAAAGTGTGGGTTGTTGCTAAGTGAATGAGATTAGTAGGTATGAACTGTTATCTGCGCATTCCGCTCCGACTAGAACTGCATCTCGTAGGTATTGAATGTATGCCTACTCAAATGAGCTTCACTTGTCGTGTGGCAAATGGGAACATTTGAGGTAGGATTTTGGCTGCGACTCTCACTTTGTCCACATTGATAACATTTGACATTGAAAATTACTCAAGGTGGAAGAAAGGGAATCATGTATGTTTAGGCCTAGGTATATTACGATATAATTGAGAGTGAGTTCGTGTCGAATAAGTGAAAAGTGAGTGAATAGGTAGCTCGTTGGAAGCGCAAACAAATACCTAGGTAGTCAATCTCTGTTTGGATTAACTACATAGTTTAAGTGGTTTTTATTAATGATACATTTGCATAAATGATTTGGTGAATGCATGATTGTAATTTTATGTATGCCTGAATGACGTCTTGAATGAATGATCGCATCGCATGTAGGTGCGTTAGTGGTTCAATGTATAAGTTAAGTAGTGCATGATATTTTCCTATATGTAGGTAGGTAATTAATTTTGTATTATTTTGCACGACTCAAAAATATGATTGAATTGGATAGTGTATTATTGTTTTTTATCATACATGTTTGAATGAATTTTTGAATGTTTGTGTTTGGTTGTTTGTATGATTTTTGGAACGATCGTCTGTATGATTAAATGTTTTTGAATGATTGTATGAACGTGTATGGTTTGATGTATGTATGGATGAATAATTGTTTTGAATGTGTTTAGAAGGATTGGTATGGATAGGTCCGGATACTATCCAGCCAAACTTCGAATTGATTAGCTTTAGGTTTTGAGGCTCTGATGAAAATTGTTCAGAGCCCATGATGTCCCAGAATATGTCTGCCCCGAGTAGGACATCTATTTTTCCAGGTAAGTGAAAGTTAGGGTCTGCTAATTGTATGTTTTTTGGAAATTCTATATTTTGTATGTTTATAGGACGCTTCGGTACCTCACCTGCCAGTTCGTCAAGCACCAAGCAAGATAAGGTAATATTGTATGAATTGTTTATTGAATTTATCTGTATATTGCATTTTTCCCTAACTTTGTTGTATGTATTGTTGCCTATTCCGATAATGTCAATTGATTGTATTGTTCGTGTATTTAGTTTTAGTTTTTGTTTCAGGGTCTGCGAGACAAAAGAACATTGAGAACCGCAGTCGAGGAGGGCTTTGACCCTTTCCTTCTTTTGAGTCAACGGGTTCGAAACTTCGACTATGGCTGTAGACAGAACAGCTTGATTGAGACATTGCTTAGAGAATGTGACTATCGTCTCGGCAGTAGATGTAGGGAGTGAAGCTGAATCTGGTGTATCTTGATGGATTAGTGTGTTATGTTGTTTATAGCACACCCTACATGGTCCTAATAGACACTCAGATAACCGGTGCCCCCGTCTAAGGCAATTAGCGCATAGATTATGTTTTTGTATGTCAGCCAATTTCTCTTGAATATTTTTGTTTCTAAAAGTAGGGCAATCGTATATCCTATGAGAGTCCCTGCAAACAATGCACGTGAATGTCTTTTGACTGTTTTCAATCGTACTTGTGAATGATTTTAATTCTTGACTGTTGTTAAAATTCCTATTTCGCCTATGATTAAAGTTGTTTTCTCTGTTATTAAAATTGTGTTTGTTATGTATGCTTGTTTGTTGTGTGTTGTGCATAGGGTGAGACGGGCTTTGTTGTGTTGTTTTATGGCTATCGGATTTGCCACGATTTATAGCTTCTAGTACGTCAGCTCGGTCTGTCAAGAACTTGTGAAACTGGTTTAAAGTTGGGATTTCATTGAATGTATTTCGTAGCTCTTCCCACTTCCTTAATGAGTGGCTATCCAATTTTGACGTCAACATGAAAATTAGTAAGATATCCCATTTATCAGTAGGCTGTCCCAAGCTGGTAAGTTCGCGTAAATTCTTGGTAACGTGATCAACCAAGAATCGTAATGACCGCTCCGACTCACGAGTAATCGGTTGCACATTAAAAAGTGCAGTTAGATGATAGTTGATAAGCAATCGTTTGTTATCATATCGCTCGCAGAGTAATGACCAAGCGACTGTGTAGTTTGAAGATGACACTTCGAGATTGGATATGATTCGCGCCGCGTCTCCCTCTAGATATGAAACTAAATAATGGAATTTATGAATGTCAGAAATATGTGCGTTTGTATGTATTAATGTTTGAAATGTATCGCGAAACTCAAGCCAGCGGAAACAAGCACCATCAAACTTCGAAATGTGTATTTGTGGCAACCTGAAACCGAGGCCCTCATCACTATGGTGATGATGGCATGGAGCATCGACAGCAGCAGACTTACGACTAGTTTCCTTTTGAATGGTTGCGCTTTCAATTAATCCTTTAGCTACTGCTATGCAAGAAATAATGTCGTGCTCGATGGCATCCCTCTCATCAATCTCATCATCCAATTCTTGAGAATTTAAAACTTCAAGTTCACTTTGAAGATGGTCAAACTTATTGGACAATCCTTCAAACCTGCTAAGTTTGAGGGATAATTCAGCCAATTGAATACTGGATAGTTCTGCTTGCAGTGAAGCTAATGTGGATAAGTGATTTTTAAATTTAATTATTTGGCCTTTTATTGAACTGCGTTTAATGTATAATTCTTTGTATTTAGTATTAGTGTCTTGTTTAATTCCAGTCATGATTTTAGTTTTTTATTTTAAAGTTATCAGTGAGTTTTATAGATTAAATAGGTAGGTGCGTAGGTAGGTATTTACCGTTAGTGAATGGAAATGCAAGTAAACACCTAACCTTTAGTAAAAAATGCAATAAATTATTGTAAACTAAAATCATAACACTCTTTCTGACTTAGCTGCAGTCGGGTAAATGTCTCACTCTCCTCCGTTTGGTGGCACCTTGCCATGGGAATCAAGGTACGAGCGGCCACCGATCAGCTGATGTCGCGAAGTGCAGTGGGTATCTGTGCAATGAGTCAGTGACCCGGACGTCTCGTTTACATCTGGAATGTTTGGCGAATTGTATGAAAGGGGAGAAATGATTTTGATGATTGTGGACATAGACTGCTGCTAAAATGAATTTACGTTGATTAAATAAGAATGGATAATCATTAGGGTTGCGTACATACACTTTGATAAACTTTTATTTTTAATGAATTAATTTGAATGGATGTGAATAGGAAACTTTTAAATGATTACGTATTGTCGTATGAATGTGCAGTAGAATTTGTATAAATATAATAGAAATGAATGGATTTTGACCTTTGAACATTAGGTCTAAATATTTAAATGAATAGAAAATCTTATCGATTATAACTGCACATTTATTGATGGTAGCTTTGGATACACCGTGGAGGCAATAACAAGGAATTGAACGGTTAAAAATGGATACGTGTGAAGGACAAAGGAAGGACACTTAGCTCTTTGGATGAATGCTGCGATGCTCGTGGCGAAGTCTGACGTTTGCTTCGCTGCCGGAACCTGACGTAGCCCAAATGTGATTCTCCTCCTCTTCTGCCTTCTTGAATTTCTTCCTTGATTGTTTGGATTCAATTTGCCTGGTTGCGACGCCGTTTGTTCGGTACAACTTGGCGCGTCGAAAATGGCCGGCGGACTCGAATCTTGATTTTTGTATTTTTCGAGTCCTGTCACGGTCGCCAAAAAACTTATGTCTGCTCACAGACACCTTGAGTTTTATATAATTGGAAATAAAACCCGAAATCTTCAATAATCTTTGTTTTACTTATTTTAAATTATTAAATTACAAAGCTTGTGTGCTCTCACACGGTGGTCGTACGATGGAATACGAATGAGTGATTAATGTAGGTAGGCTTCTTGGGGTCAGCTACGGTTGTCTGTCAAAACTAGTAGATGCGATTTTGCGTGTCGAAGTTTGGTAGGCGTTTCCTTGAACTGAAGCGGTGTCTGGCCGCGACACCCGGCTTTATGCTTTTAACACTTCCACCCTTGGAGCATAGGTTCCGCTCATGCGCCTCCACCTCCGACCGGCCGGCTAAGGCAAGCCGAGGGTCGGGGGTCTCTGTCGACCCCAGGGAGTAATGCGGCTCCGCGGTGTCGCTACGCACCGAACGCTCGCGCGCCCTGCGGGATTATTATTATTTCATGTTATCTTATTTTGCACCGGTCTTCGTGGTGTCATGAACGCCCCGTCTGAAAACCAGCGCTGCACCTTACCTATTAGGTTTTGGTGCAGCATAATGCTGAGACGGGGACCTATTTGACCCCACGCAACACAAAATTAGGTACTTAGTTTGTCTGTTCGCCTCGTTTCGCTTTGTTTTATGTTAAGTATCTGTTTTGTGTGTTTATTATTATTTTATGTTTAACTGTTATGTCAAGAGGACAAATAAATATATTTTCTTCTCTTTCTTTTTTCATATATACTTATGCGTAGCGTCTAAGTGGTTTGTTTAGGTTTTTCTTATTTTAATTATGTATTTTTTTAAACACAAGTACCAAATACCTTTGTTAATACATAGTTGTTTTTTTTTATAATTACAGCATAAAGATAACATATCCAAAAATTAAGATAGGTTCTTATTTTTTTTTATTGTAAAGTATTTTTTAAAGGATATGTTTTATTAAACATATCCTATACAAAACCGATACTCCCGTACAAACTTTCACCCCAGATTTAAAATAATAGGATCCAAAAACCCTGAAACCATCGTTATATATTTATGATCAGTACAATATCAATTTTCAAGTTTAAAAAAACCGATACTCCCATGCAATCTTTCACACACCCATTCTTTCCCCCCCCTCCTTAAAATTTAAAATCCAACCTTATAAAATAAACCTATGTTCCAATTTTAGCTTAGTAGTTTTGGCTGTGCATTGATATACCAGTCAGTCAGGACAAACTATTTTATCAGTACTGAATTCCACTGTAAGATCCACGCGTATACCAAGTGGGAGAGATTACAAGTTGACTACCCCCGCCCGCACGCCATTATTTTATTATTCTTTCTATTTTTACGTTCTAGAGCTTGCCTTTTCCTTACGATGTTTTATTCCACCGTTGTTAATTCGCACCTAACTTTTCCAAACGAAAAAAATAATAATTGGTGGAAACTCACTCGGTACAGGCCAGCACGGTTCAAATGAATTCTTCAATTAGTTGTTAAAAAGTTTGTTGTCCGCAGCCGGTGGCTGAGGAGCCTTTCCGATTCGCAATGGAGCTGGACGACCTTCCGAAGGAGACCCTCAAGAAGTACATCTTCGACGAGACATACCTTTTCAAGCAGATGAACGAAGACGCGTAGATTATCCGGTAAAGTTGCATATACCATTGCGCTGGCTTTGCATACGCACATGTGACCACTTAAAACAACACTTCCTTGTTTCAAAATCTTCTACCAGGAAATGCTAAAAAAATACCGCACGATTTTATGATCTTTTAAATTTTCGTGCTCCAACATCGGTTATATCATCTCACCATCGGGTGAGATAATGCACAATTGAGCGATAAAAAAAAATGCTCTGAAAAGCTCCAGTTTTTTTTATTAAACAAAAAATTTAACAATGTGTAGAAATATTAAGTTATTAGTTGTTTCCTTTACGTGGATTCTAAATCCTGTTGAGGATAAAACTGTAGATTTAAAATTGGGCTTTGCCTAGCTTTCACAGATTTCTGACTAATTCAGACGTCTGTGCAACGTTCAAAAAATGTATTGAACAGTGTCATCTGATTATTCTTCAAACTCATTGGGTCCTAACCCAATGAGTGCCGATATGCAACTGATTTATTGAAGTGAAATTTTATTATAAAACACGTAAAATAAAAACTACTCAGATCAAATCAAACGGTCACGTTCCAAATGTCGAAGAAGAGTTTTACATGGTGCCGCATTGTCTGGCCACGTGTGCGTATTCTGAAACCAGTATACATTCTTCTCGCGAGCTCCAGTTTACAGTAATCACTGACGTAATCTTTAAACCGAACTAGTATCTCATCGGGCCATTATCTAATCGCAAAAATAACTTGAGCAATTAACAAGAATATCGAACGATGGTCACGTCGTACCTTAACAGGAAACAGGAGCTCGCGTGCAGTGACTCAGTGGTAAAACTGGTCTATGTAAGGCGGATGTCAGTCGATACTCTTCGGTTAACCAAAGTTACTCGTTAACCATCATGTTGTATTAATTAAGTATTCGGCGTTATGAACTCTCCGTGTTTTCAGTTCGGCGCTTGTTTTGTTATTGCCCTCCAATATTGGACTAAAGAGCGGTATTGAGAGTCGTCCGACCATGACGCGCCGTCGAAGCACAATCGATTTTTAATTTCTTGAATGTCGAAGCAGCTTCGAGAGTAGACGGGCGGCATTAGAGTATTCCTTTGTGTATCGTCGAACAATGCATAATAATGGACTCAAAATACTGGCTAAAACGAGTACCTAGGTAATATTTTTTTATTCGACGTATTATTGTGTCGTATTATCAATTAGTTTATCTAAAAAAAATGGTAACGAATGACTGGACTGGATCGTAGAAAAGCAGATTATTAAAGAGTTACTCGTAGCGTCATAGATAGGACTTTTCAGAAATTTATAAACGTTAAAAATACCTAGTCTTACAATCTATTGAGATGTTTGAAGTGTTCGTCGTATGAAGATCTTTAATAGTGGGTATTTTACAGTATTACAAATCTATATTAAAACTTGTAGTGTTGCATACTTGAAGGATAAAACGCAAGACTTACGTCGGAGAGGATGGAATCGAGATTTAAACAGTAGTCGATGTTTATATTCATATTTTTTTATTTAAAATGTGGAAGCACTGAAATGCGTTTAGATTGTACGTTCGTTTATCTATTGGTGTTGATATTATTGATAGGATCTGCCAAGCAGCATTCTTGGCAGATCCTATCTTCATTCCTTCAAAATTAATGCCGCTTTCATTTACGCCGCTGAATGGTTAAGGGCCAAGAAAATATCCTCCAAAAATTACGGTTCTGTAGACCTCGAGTGTGTAACTCCACATTTGATACGATATGGTAGGCAAGGTGACCTTTCTCTCCTCTGTATATCAAAATACTCTTTACTTCAAAAAAGTAATCAGCTTATCTCAAAATACTCTTTACTTCGAAAAAGTATCAGCCCGAAAAACTAAACGAAAGATAAAGTAGATAAGAGAAAAAGATGTAAATATTTTAACATTTCGAATAAATATATTTGGAATGTCACCGTGTAATAATTTCGAGCACTGCTAACTTTTATTCATTAATTCAGATGTGATCTTATTACGAATTAATGTATTTTACGTACGGCAAGAACTGTTCGTTGAAAAACTTGCGTTTTTGAAATTGTTTTTTAATAATTCTCGTCTTCCTTGTATCTTCATGTTGACGCACAAGATAACATTAGGATAGTTATTCTTCATATCAGATTTATAACGAGTTGATGTTGATACGAGTAGATTTAAAATAAAGTTGTATGTGCGATTAGACGTCGTATCAAGTTTTTCAGCGAACTGTGCGAGGCGAGGGTACCATTGTCGTGATACGAGAGAGGACAAGACAGACAGAGTCGTGGGTCTAAATCTGTTGTTACATTTTGTCTTTAAGATGTTGTTAGAATGATCTATGCCCACGTTTCCGTAATAAATGTGGTTCTCACATGATACAGAGTGCTAAAAACCTACGAGAAAACATTATCTAAACGCAAGGTTTCACGACGCTTATTTCCATGGTCCTTTGTATTTTCTAACTCTTTGATCTTTAGCTATCATATTAGGTAAGCGTCCGGCTTACGGTTCGCGATATTGCCTCCCAGTATTGTAAAACATTTCTTTTATTCATAACTCCATTGAAACGACTAACTTTCTTCAACATTCAACTATTGAAGTAGGAATATAGTTTATTTATGGCTTAAGTTTTCAAAAGATTTTTTGCACTCTGTATTTGGGCGATCGTTACCTATTCTATTTCTATACTAAGAATAACGTTGTTTGTTGAAAGTATTTAGGGAGCATTTTAGAATATAAATATTTGTCATTCTATTTCAACACAGTATATATATTATATTTGTCGTATTAGCAGAATCAGATACTGCTTTGGTTTTACGTAAAAGTTCAATGTTGTTTTCTAAAACTGTGTTCATGTGAATAGTAAGAACAAATGTAAGCTTTTCAAAATTCTCTCATTTACTTTATAAATTTTTAAATAAGGACGATTACGTTGAGGTTATTGTTAAAGGCTTTAAACTCAATGTGCTAAAATATGTCGCTGATAATATGTCGTTTGCATACAGATGTTATGCCTGCATGTTTAAATCCAACTGAAACGTTTGTCTATATTAGTTAAACATTGTCTGCTACATTGTTCTATAAGTATTTACGGTTTAATGTTTATGAAATAGATTAAATTTATAAGTGTTAAACATCGTTCGTTATTTAATCGAAGCATTTTGACATTTGATCAACAGTTATCAGAACGGACGGTAGCAGCAGCCCATTTGTATTTTTCAGTGTTCTATGAAAAATAATTAATATTATAGTATCTTGACGTGTTTGAATGAAAAGCTGATTTTGAATTAGTAATTCTTAATATTTGGTGTGGTAAAACAGGAAATATGATTGAAACATTTAAGATTAGATCAGTGACTACTTAATTATAATCCCAGAAATTAATTTATTTTGAATAGTATTTTACGTCAAAAGTGAAAATGTTCATCTTGTTATCAAGACTTATCTTATGTTTTTGACGTAACTTTGTTTCTGTAAACTTGAAGCAAAAGTTAAGTTTTTTTTCGGGTAAATTGATGTCAAAGCTCGGGTACTTGCCCATTTTCACAAAATAATAGCAAGCTTAAAGTGAATACTATGAATCTGATGGTAAACTTTAGCAAAATCACTTTTTATAGTACTACGTATCCTTAATTTCCTACGGCCATACCTAGGTCGCATTGTTCAAATAATTAACATTAAAAAGTAGCATCAGACCCTGTCTCTAAATCTGATAACTATTTATGTGTAATTGTCTAGCGCTTATTCATAAACCCCAGTTAAATTTAACATCTTCTAAGCACCAATAATGAGATGGATTCGTTAATTAAACTTTCCGAGATTTCTGGCGCTTTTAACTGAAGACTTCTGGATCCCGCCGGATAATTAAACGCTACTCAACGTTTAATCACGACTTAAGACTATTAGAAAATGACAGCTTTATACATTGCCTAAAGAGCCACCTCTTTACAACTTAACTTAAATTTTGAGTAGCGTTTCAATATTCGGTTGGGACGCGGGTATTCTAAGGTGGGATTACACGATACGAGCGGGTAGCACGCTTGCACATGTCAAAATCAGCTCAAAATACGGACTGTCCGTTTGAATTAAACGGAGCTCACTGTGTCATGTAAACGTATCTTAGAACACCGCCATCATGTATTTATTGTTTTAATACGAGTGTTGCCATATTCTCTTTAAGTCATTATGTACAAATTGGATATTGTAAGATCATTCAAATTTGTTATCTGTCAACAGTTGAATATTACGAAAATAAATCAAGTCGAAAGATTTTTTTGTTTTATTCATTTTAAGTCTTCTAGGAATATATAAGATTATCATACTCCAAAGAGAAATAAAAACGATTTGTATACGTTATACATTTTCAATAAGATCAACGAGCACAGAAGATTTAGGAGAGAATGCAATGGGAAATAAAACAAAACCTCGTAAAATGTTTTTGTTGCAATAATTTCAAGCGATCAGCTTTATAGTGGGAAATTTATTCGTTTAAAACAAGAAAATGCTTTCAAATAAATTGATCGTACCCGGGAAAGCTATCGACTAACGAGCTGATTGAATTAAGCGCTGTCGGACCAATTACATTTGTTTCGATAAAATTAAAGAAAATGGATCAATAAAGCATTAATAGTGCTACAGATTTATCGGCATGATTGGACCGAGATAAGAAAAATCACAGAACCTATTCTGTGATTTTCTTTATCTCAATATGACAGCCGACACGAGTGTTGCAGAGCTCCTCTATCGATGTCCACGTTTCAGCTCCATAGAGAAAAAAATGGAAGAAGTATTAGGATAGGCCTTCGTGTCGGCTGTCATATTGACGGGATTTATGTCAATAATATCAGTTTGCGTCGACATGGCACTGCTGAGCGCCACTGCGTGTGGGTTAACGAATATGTTAGGCATTTGTGAAAAATATGCCTGCCGTCATTGCCTTTGAAACAATGCAGAAAAGTGTATGCATAGTCTTTCGGGCCAGGGGTTGTCAAGGTCTTCGTTCCCTACCACTAGTAAAGCTGTACCTTTAAAGAGAGTACAATAAGTTAATTATCTCGGACATTTAATAAATGTATGTAAGCCAATATGATAGCCCGTAGGTTTGGTCGTTGCTCAACAGATGTCAAAATCAGTCTATTCAGAACCTACTAGTTTATGCACAATGCGAAGTATGAGAGACGCGAAGAAGCCGGAAGGAAAAGAAACATTAAAAAAGGATTGACCACCGTAGCCGAATAACTGGCCAAAGTATCGCCGCTGCTGGAATACCCTGCAAGTCAAGATGGCATCCAAAGCGGCATCACCCATAGACTCGGGAGCAGATATCCGCGAAGTTGAGGCTAGAAAAATGAACCTTAAGTTCGTTTCTTACCCGCACTTCAAATCAAATCGAAGTGTAGATGGCCGACGATAATTTATGCACGAGCACCCTCTCACGAGTTCTGCAGTGTCGGGGATGTTCGCCGCGGCGCGCGTGGGCTGCTTCTACGCCACCACGTGCAAACGGTGCACATCTCTGGTGCGCTGAACACGGGCCAGCTCCAACACCATACTGAGTGCTTTCACCAACAGATTTGACCTACAGTACCTCCACCACTGCTGTATGGTTCATGTGCACCAGGTATGTGAATAAGTTTAAATTCTATAAACCCATATAGGTAGGTAAAATGCATTATTTTATTTTAAGCTTATTGCCATGTTAATTTAATAGTAACGCAATTTTTAAATGTACGCTACGCAAAAAAACCGCTACTCATGCAAGATCTGCAAAACGTAGAACTGACCCCCTAGCACAGGTTTAAAACGTGTTAAGTGGGTGACTGAATTGTCCAGATTTCCCATAGATTTCCATACAAAATATCCCATAGATTCGGTTATTGAATTGACATGTCATCACATAATTAAATGAGATCAAGTAAGTTAGGCTCATTTGACTTCTTTTAAAAAGTAAGTACCTAGCTACTTAAATCGTGACATGATTTTTAGTAGGCAAACCATTTACTGAATTTGTTAAAATCAATGGCAATTGAAGAGAATCGTCTATTAAATAATAAAGTTTTCACGTAACGCCTTTGGGTAAATTGTTCAGGCAAATATGGCTGAAACCGGTTTACGGGCGCTTTTAGTTGGTAAGTAAAAACCTATTTTTACCCAAAAGGGGCAATCAGAGTTTTTAAATATGTAGAAGTTTTCATCCGATGTTTTAGTATAAAATATAAGGCGAAAATTCTCGCTTATTTTTTTTCTTTAATTTTATAAGCCGTTTAAAAAAATCCAGATGAACAGAGGACGCTTTGTTATTGTTCTTACACATGAAAAATTAAACATGTGAAATTTCTTACTGAAAACTTTTAAACAGATTGATAACGTTTTTTTTAGTTATTTTTATTTGTAACGTATTGGTTTTATAATAATGTATATCTCGAGCACGCAGAATTCGTCTGGAACACCTTCAATTGCATTTCGTAAATTTAAAATACGTTAACAATACAGCAAACTATGCTGAAAACGTTTTAAACGTAGGGGAAGGGGGCCTAAAGCAGGCACCTTAAGGTAAAGTTAAAAAAAATGGGGTAGTTACAAGAAGTATTGTACAAATCTAACTATAACCGGTGCTACATTTCATGTAGTTAAATGTAGCAGGAGCATATTTAATATAAATGTTGAAATTACAAAATTAAGAGAAAAATACAAAACCCTTAGTAAAACCCGCTTTGCCCGAGGGAGAGGCCTAAAGCGGGCATGTGTCTTGGGCAAAGCAGGCATATTCAAACAACTATGCAAAATGCAAAAAATATCAAAGACCGAAAATGAAAAATGCATTATTTATTACTCATCGTTTAATTAACAACGTAATGTTTAAAATCACAGGTTCTCTTTTTCTATAATTAACATAACAATCAAAATAATTAAAATTCTTCACAGTTGCAAGCTTCGTGTGCCCATAAATGGCAGTCGTCGCAACGAATCCAATCATCTGTGGGAGGATCTTCGTATGGTTCGTTGCATATGATGCAGTTATCCCGTTTTTCTTCTTGTCTTGATATATTTTAGATTTTCTGTTTTGACAAATCTCCTTCATTTCTTTTTCACAGCGTTCATTTTGTTTTCTATTTTCTTACGTTTTCCAGTCATTTTCTCCCTGTGTTGATCTTTTATTGGAGTGCTAGTTAAAACCTCAGCTCTCTGTGTTTTCGTCCTTCGCCGTGTTGTTTTATTCGGAGCAACTTTAGCTAATGGTATTATCATCATTTGATTTTGGTGCGATGTGCTGTGCATGGAAATCAAGTGCAGTATTGGTCGTTTTATGTCAAAGTTTCCAGTTGGTTCTCCGTGACAGTTGCCGGTAAAAAATCTGATTCAAGGCTTTTGGAGGCTTGTTGGAAGGCTAAAAGTCTTGACCATCTAAAACAGATAAAAGTAATGAGTAAAAAGTAATGAATAATGAACCTGAATCATGCATATTTTGCCTCGGGCAAAGTGGGCAGGTGCCCGCTTTGCCCATTGTGACAGTTTTTTTTTCAATCAAACTCTAGCCTCTAATTGATGGAACACAGTCAAGTAAAAACAATCAAAACACCGCCAGATAGTCATAAAATAACATGCACATTTTGAAAATAGGGCAACTATCTCACCAATAGAGAAAACACAATCGACATACGTTCTATTATTTTTCAAATCATACCGATATTTTTTTTCCGCCGCGCAGCGTGCGTTCGCGCGTTTTCAGGCGGTCAGAGTGAATGCTGCGGGGAGAACAAGGAGGAAGGCTTGACGACGCGCTATTTCACCGCTGTGGCTATTGAAATTACGACTTTATTGGGGGGTGCCCGCTTTAGGCAGGGTGCCCGCTTTAGGCTCCCTTCCCCTACGTTTTCGATTAAATTGTATCAAAGTTAAGTCAGTAACCCTCGTGTTCTACAGTAGCCAGCAAAATGGAAATGAAGCTTTATTTAAACTAACCTTACCGAGCACACAGCGTAATCGTTTATTACTAACCAACATTTTATTTTGCTAAACTGGGTATAAAATAACTTTACAATGCTGTTGTTGATCGGTGTTATACGGAGTACCTACGTACTTACCTAACAACTCTAACAAGGTACAACGTTCAACAATAACATAGAAAACGAAGCTTCAACTAAGCTGACAAAGCGCACGGCTAAATCCAATAGAAAATATGTTATAATATTTCCATTCAAAACTTGTATCGTACAACTTTACAATACAATGTTGCTACTCGATGTTTTGAAACAGAACAGAACCATTGGATATATTTATTCCATTCCATGTTACCCTATTTGGGCCATCACCACCGACTTCCCGCAACCTCTAAAATGGCGCCGGTCCATCAGGCTATGTCCAGGACTTCTGACAGCCTTTTGATGATGTTGATATATCATAGAAAGCCTCATTCTCGCTGGAAAGGACATCGTAATTCTGCGGTCGTTTCATGGTTTATGTGTACGACCCAATGCTGACTGCGATCGTTTGCATGAAATATTATAGGGTTTACGATGCCCAATCGTAGACGAATGCAGCATCCTTGTGCATAATGCTGTATAACATAAAATGCAGGTATGATATCATCTTTGTGTTTATGGTCGATATCATTCGTCATCCGTGCTTCTTTGGAAGCTGAATGAAACTGTATGATCAGCGGCCGCGGAAGTGGAGGGCAGAGGGGGCCAAATGCCTCCTCTAATCTCCAGCCAGGGCTGGAGATTAAAGGGGTGACCAAAGAAAATTGCCCCTCCCATCACGGAGTAGTTCCGCAGCCCCTGTGTATGATCATACGTGCAAATTGTAGAATGATCTTCCTTCTGAGGTGTTTATGAGAACTTAAATGCAACACGCATCAAAAAACTGAATCCATTAGGGCATTCAACATATCAGTAACGGACAATTAGATGTTGCAATTGACAAAAGGCGACTGCAACCGCTTGGGGTGAATTTTCATAACAGTAGTCTTTCATTTAAATTAAGCAAACGAAACTTCACAAACCTTTTGTTTGTACATTTAAGTACCTAACTACCTATCTTTAAAGGAATTTTTGCGGCAAAACTTCCAAAAGAAGCGGTCAGATACTTCTTGAATGACTGAGTGCTCGGTGCTATTTGATTCGGGCTCTTGGGACTTGAGTAAATGTAATTTGGCCCAACTTGACGAGTGAGCCTCTTTTACGAGCAGGGCTTGTTAATGACCATGATTACTTTGGTAAACAGAAATATGAACATTTTGGTCGCTTTTAATTTGTGTTTTTTCTAAGAAAATGGTATCTTTTTAAGTAGTTTGTCTACTTAGGGACTACGTGTACATAAGTATGTTGCTATAAAACCAGTGTGTCTTTAATAAGTCCCCTCTCTTACATACTATCATGAACCAAAAATTCTAAGTCTGCAAAATAGCTACCAACATCTGTGAGCAAAATTTCAATCCCTACGCGATCCAAATCCACCGAAATGGCACGTTTATCCTATCTCAACAAAACATCAAAACACATTTCAGTAGGAAAATACAACACCTATTACATTGTTTCCGATCAATTGAGAACGAAGAGAACAAACCATGGAAATTATCTTGGCGTGAAACTATATAAGTAACTGATGTTTCGTGTATAATGACGTAGTAATAATGACGATATCTGTGGCGCAGTGGGCGAAGGCTCGCCTGAGATGCAGAAGGCGCCGTGGGACAAATGTTTATATGATCTACAAATATTTGTCTCGGACCTCGATGTTTTCCATGTATTTATAATACATATAAACATGTATGTAGTATGTATTTACAAAAAAAATATATACAAGTAATATATCAGTCATGTAGTCCCCGTAACACAAGCTCTACTTACTTTGGGGCTTAGATGATGATGTGAGAAAATATTCAGAAAAAATAAAAAAAGACAGCTTGCAGAACCGACAAGCGACGAAAAATTTTTCGAGTGGTGAGAACCAGAAGTCGCAGTGGGCAACACGTCAATCGATGGGTCGTTGTCTCAACTGATGACTTTAAAACGGACTTAGAAGACGGTTCGGGACCGTTTTTTATTGCTTAGCGAAAGCTTCTTGCCAACTGTTGACTCCTTGCGGCTGATGATGATAAAAACATAACATAGCTAAAATAATACGAGCGATCACAAGTGTATGACCGTTGGGCAACAGTTTTTTTATAGTTAGGACTCGATTCTCGATTTTGTCGACCCCTGTAGCGCAGTGGGCGAAGGCCCGCCTGAGACGCAGAAGGTTGCAGGTTCGATTTCCGCCGATGATTTATATGTTTGTAAATACATACATATTTATACATAGAAAAAACCCAGACCCGAGACAAATATTTGCAGATACAAACATTTGTTCCGCGGCGGGAATCGAATACACAACCTTCTGCGTCTCAGGCGAGCCTTCGCCCACTGCGCTACGGAGGTCGTCCTGTGTTATGAATTCCTGTGTTTTGTTTTTTGCTTTAGTGTGCTATAAAGAGTTATCTATCTATCTATAAGTAGTTTATTAATCATATACTCGTAGTTCTAATAACACAAGCTCTACTTACTTTGGGGCTACATGATGCTGTGTGGAAAATGTCCAGCATTATTTATTTATAATAGTAGTAGGATATATTCTTCTGATACAGTCGTGAGGATTCGATAGTCCTCGTAAATTATGACGTGTTTAATTGATTCTTATAACCCAAAAGAAATAAACGCACTTTCATGGCGTTCTATTACTTGATCTTTATTACCCTGAGGCAAAATACTGGAGCGAGATTAATAGGGCGACACTTTGTCTAAAGCGGATTTCCCGAATATTTTCCCATATTCTTACGGCTTCTGGCCATAATCTTAAGATATTATTTTATGTTATTCCGCTCTATTAATTTATTTAATAAAACAAGCTCTTTGTACTTTCAAGTAACGAGGAAAAGTGTTTTCGATTGTTGATTTTGCAATGCTCTCTCGAAAAATATCAACTAGTTTTTGGTAAAGATACGTAAGAGCAATACTTATCTTTGGATTAACTACTCATAACGATTTTTATTTTTTACTCATTCTAATTGAATCCATTAAACATTTCCATTCCGTTTAAATCTATATCGAACATGTCCGGAATAGGATTTTTTTTCTATTTATGTTGACCCGATCTACTTTATACTCGGATTGCATTTCCAATATTCATGTAGCGTAGCAGTAATCCCCGTAGCGGCTACATTGCTACAGAGTGCTACGCGCTACAGCGCCGTAGCCCAGCGTAGCCGCGGAGCATGCTGGATCAGAAAAAGTTAAACCGTTGGTTTGATTTCAAATTATTTTATGTCACAAACATTTTCATCCTAAACCACCGTTATAGTAAACTTATAATTTGAATACGATACTGAAAATTAAATAGTTTTACAAGCTTTTATCAGGCCACCAATATGTTAATACTTTCATATTGTAAAAACGGGATTTTTCACGTACCGCACTATCGGTGAAGGCACCGACTTAGTTTTGGAATAAAATGTTAATACTTATTTTATTATTACGGTGCTCATGAAGAAACGGCACGTCGGTATTTTCTAATATTTTCATAGTAAGTACTTACGTGATACTGTTGTTAATATACATTAAAAGTATAACAAATCACAATTAAAATTACATGATAAATCTTTAAAGTTGAAGTCGAAACGCATTATGTACTTAAATTCAAATATTTCAGATGTCTGCATAATGAAATGGATTGTAATACATGCCCGAAATAAAAACCTATGATTTGATTTTGATTCGATAGCTCCCTGCAGTCAGGAAACTGCGAAACTCACATTGTTACGTAAGATTAGCGCACATGTGAGGCTTTCAACCTCTTATTTTGACATTGGATTTGGTAGACACTAAGATACTAAGAAGGGGTTCTGACTAAAACCAGTTTTGAGTGATGTGACAGTGAAATCTCGTCTATGTCTTGATTTTATCCCCACATCAGAAGAATCTTGACTCCGCTCAACTTTAAGATAGAGGCGTTGTGGTGTGTAATGTGTACATATTACCTTACAAAGGCCGCACTCATGTGCTAAAGCAGGCGCTTGCCGGTACAAAGCTGTCGCGGTTTAACATTTTAAAAAAACTGGACTTTTCATCACACAGCATCATCAAGCAGAGCTTGTATAGGAACTACATTACTAATATACTACTTATATACTTTTTTGTAAATATATTTATATTATACATTAAAAACACCCAGATTCGAGACTAACATTTGCAGATCGTACAAACATTTGTCTCGCGGCGGAAATCGGCTTCACGTCTTCTTTTCTGAGTACATTCGGCTAAAGAGCGTGTGGTTGCATAAACCGTTCGAGTAACCGCCAAATTTTCTTCGCTTTCATACTGGGTTTTCCTAGTTTAGCTTAGAAACCATATTCTGGAAAGCAACGTGATTCTTCAAACAAAATATGCTGCGGAAGATGCAGAGATAAGGCACGCATATTTTGTACGAGAAACCTACTACGCTGTGTGTTTGGCGACAAAAATAATTACATTTGTTAGTAAGTCATTTGTACCGCTAGGTATGTAAATAAAATCATAGGCTACAAGTGGAAAGCCCCGCAAGTTCGTCCGCATTGACTTTTTTCCATACAAACTTCATCTTCCCGCTTCACCCTACAGAGGTGGAATTTCGGAAATTCCTTTCTTATTGCTCTCCCACACACCAAAAGACTATGCCCTCCGAATTTCAGGTCTCTGGATTGTCAGTTCCATTCAGTTAAATTGATTCCATATTTAGATATCTATTATTTTTGGAATCTTGCGCTCACGGATCACTACAGACGCTCGTTTTGTTACATATGTAAGTACGTACTGTTGATGGTAAAAATAGATGACTTCATCAACTCAAAGACATGGTTTATTCCATAATGCACCTAGGTGTTATCATCCAGATGAGCCTTGAGCCACCTCCATCCACCCAGGTGTGGGTGGCATTCCTACAATGCGTCGTCCGGTTCTTGGTCGCCATCTGAGAACCTTTATGCCGCAGCGATTCTCGGTATTACGAGCTTAAAATGAATTAAATGAATACATGTGCAGAAATGAAACATTTTGCTTGGTTTATAGTAGAACAATAAGGTGCCTGATACCTGATATTGCGTTCCGGGATGCCGTAACCCAGAGAGCCTTTTTTATGGTTTATTAAGCTTGAGGTTGCCGACACGGTAAGTTTTATATCGAACATATACGTATATTCCTTTATTTTGAACATGTTTTGTACGTTAGATACATCCAATAATAAAATGACAACCTGTCTGTCTAAATTTTTATCTCCGTAAGGCATTGCTGTATTTAATATAGATAATAAAGTATGGTGTGGTTTTTTCCTACAACATTTTATCGCAACAGTCATAATGTGAATCCTAAATAATTTATTATTTGTAAAAATACATATAAAAGTAGTTTTAATTGTCTCTTGTCTCGCTTTGAGTAACAACAGTGTTGACTTTTAAATTAAGCTGCAATCAAAGTTATTCTGAATGTGTTACGTTTACAAGTTAATTTTCTCTCTCTCTTCATATCTTGCCTCAAAGAACAATTAATATGGTATTGTATTAAGAACAACCGTTCAAGGAGTTAAGTACCTATTAGGCATCTAGTTTTCGTAATTTTGTTCAAAACTTCTTACACATAGTCAATTATTTATTTTTTGTTTCAGATGATATTTTCTCTAGAAATTTTGCAAACTTGATAGGTGCCACATAATAGTGCGTCTATTATGATGGATCGATCGTCTTTAAACTATACTACCACCGGTAAGTACTCTCGGTACATTCAAAGATACGAGTACCTACCTACCACACAAATATTTTTTAATTAATCTTTAAAAAAAGAGCAAAAGATCTGCTTATCACATCTAAGCTTGATTTGGAATACAACACACATTTTAAAAGTCACACATCAAAGAATTGGTGCGTATTGTGCCCCATTTTAGTGAATCGAATTTAAAAATTCGAAATTCATTCATCACAATACATTCAAATATTTCTCTACATTCGGAGCTAACGAAAATTGATGGGTTGACGTTCTAGTTCCAGGGACCAGCTGTTCAAGGTTTCGAGTTGTTCAAAGGTAAAACTTGTAATTTCAGAACGTCCTATTATTTCGTAAAAGCAGAAATTCGAGATAAGGAAAAACTTTATGTTGAAAGCCATATAACATCATTCAGTATTTTTTTAGTAGAAAATAAATTAATAAGTATTTAATTTATAATATCCACTCAAAGAAACCGAGATAACCAATGTCATCCACAGAAGTCGGATGTTTTCGAGATAACAAAATACGACCCCTTACGAGCCGTGCTCTAAACGATGTTACCAATTTTTGCCACCAAACAGTATTACTCGCATTGCTGTGTTCCGATTTAAAAAGAATGTTTGAGTGCCAGTGAAATTACTGGCACATGTGACTTTTCATCCGTTATGACTCAGGGCCGGCAACGCGCGAGCAATACCATTGGTTTTATAAGCGTACATAGGTTACAGTAACAGATTACCAGCAGGTAGGCCATCAAAGAAAAAGTCTCAGTTGTGACTCGAACGAACCTGTTCTTTTTTTCAAAAACCTTTTCAAACCCTATTATTTATTTATCATTATTTTTCAGATCAGTGAAGTTAATCTTTAATTATTTCATTAGGATTTTTCATTATAATAGCAGCCTCAACTCTTAGCAAAAAGTCCGCTAAAAGCTTTTTATTTATGTCCCGGTTAATTTATGCTTGAGGCAAATATTTACGTAGTATTACATAGGCGGTCTTTGTTCGCTTAAATCATTTAATAATGTATGCGCATCAATGGAGCTGGAAAAGTTTAATTGATGTGGAGCAATGACTATTTCACTATTAACTACGAAGACGAAATCATGGAAGTTTACTTACCTATCAAAATATCCACAGAGTTAGTATTGTATTATAGTATCTGTCGACAGGGTTAACTTGAATATTCTTTATACCTTATAACTATTAACACAAATATGTTGATGCTTTAAATAAACAAAACTTATTTTTTTCTTTGTCTTTGTCAGTCTCTATTAGCACCAAACACCATCTCATTAGGCAATGTAACACAGTCAGTCAGTGACTATTAATTTACTTTTTAAATTATACCGAAGCCCCCCACCCAGCTCTTTCACGCCCTCCAATTTCCCAGATTGCCGCATTCACCGTGCTCTATCGAGATGGTCTTTTTGCGCGATCAACAACGCGATGGATAGCGAAAACACGCTTGTGTAGGAAAACACGCTTCGACAAACATTCGCCAAAAACATCTCTTATTCGTTAACCCTTTGACTGTATAGTATCTATTTAGCCAAACGCAGTATCACGCATTGAGTTGTAATCAGGATACTTACAGTCAACATGGCAAAAATGCTGATTCGTGCGGTTGTCACATTTTATAGATCTTTCTTGAAGTCCTGTGCATTTCTCTACTGATTTCAGAGCAATGCACATAGGGTAATAATAATGATAAGAAATGCTTTCATTAAGGAACTCTAAGGAGAGAAGAGTCGTATTCTTAAAAAGATCCCTCTTAATTAAGGTTTGTTAGCAACTTGCAAATGAGGGTGAGCTATGAGATGGTTTAGAAATAGTTGGTATTTTTTTAATGTTGTTCTTTTTTTATTTAATGCCTCTTGTTATCACTTTTTAGGTAGATAGTTAATGCCATGATCATGAACAATTTTGTTTTGAAAACCAGTTGCTTGGTGGTATAGGTTAGGTAAGCCGATTCTATTGGCTTTGGTGTCTACCGTTTTATTGTTATTTAACCTTTGGCAATTCACTTCCAGTTCCATAAAAATATAAAATGTTTTTTTTATGATAAATTTACAAAGTCATAATTTTGCCGTAATTTTGCTACATTGCTTGCCACGATTCACTCACAAGCTGAAAATGTTTACGCAAAAACAAACGAAAGTTAACCTTTTTTACTTGAACTAAAGTAGTCATTGGCTTGGTGATCGGAATAAGACTTCTCGTTGGGAACAGAGTGGAGTCAACGCACTTCGGTAAATGTACATATACCTTGATCCATAGGTCAAGCGACACACTGAATAGCGATGAATAAGGTAAATATATCATACTAGCCTCTGCCCATGGCTTTGCCCTCGTGGTACCCGGATAAAATTAAAAGCCTATGTGTTATTCTGATGTATAATCTATATAACTGTAAAGTTTCATCAAAATTCGTTCAGTAGTTTTTGCATGAAAGAGTAACAAACATCAATCCTCACAAACTTTCACGTTTATAATATTAGTAGGATTTATTATGTACCAACGTCTTGTTCAAATAGACAATAATGGTTAATTTTATATTAGTCTGCTTACTTAGTGACACGATACGAATATAGAAAACATGTCAAGTAAACTTTGTTAATGATGTTAAAAATGAAAATTCTATCGTCAAACATGAACTTGTATTTTTTTTATTTTTTACAAAAGGCTACGTCTCTCCATCTTCAACTTGAGTTATACAAGACTTACATTCCTATTTATTTCTATTGGCTCGTGTTTCCTTTCTAAACTGGAGTTTTCAAGCCCCAGTGGAGATAATATATATTGAGGTAGCTAAACACTAAGCTCTTAAATAACATCGCATAAAATATCCCACACTGTTTGTGTTTGTGATCTGCTTGAGCATAGAATTACTACGAAAATAACAAAATTCTGATAACTAACAATCATAAGTTATATGATTGGGCGGACTGATACAAGTACAATTTTGTAAGTAAGACTGTATCTTTAGGGGTAGGCAGACTGGTACGTATTGTACTGATATTTCACCATTGCAGTAGAAAAGGTCTTCAATGATATGAAAAGAAACTGCACTCCTCTTGCTATCCTTAACACTGCTATCCTTGGTTTCGCAAATTGTTTCAGCACATTTAAAACAGCTTATTAACGGGATTGTCCTGGTAAGTTTGAGAAGTTCAATTATCAAAGTATTTCAATAAAGTAAGCTTGTGTCGTCGCGAGTCGCGGTCGCGGAGTGATTAGCTGTGGCGGGTCCAAATTCCACACACAATAATGGGTGGTTCGATCATAAGCAAAGCTTTTTGACACATGTTTTTATAGGAATCTGTCATCATAATCAATGGTTAGACTTGACCATCCGTTTTTTATTGGTAAGTTCAAGCCTAAGTCCATTAAGTGCGCGTATTGCCGTTCACAGTGCAATTAGGATTAGGGTGGGGGATAGGTACCTACTTATGCCCCTGTTAGATTATCTGCGATTGGCTACGAATATTAATAGGTATTGAAATGATGGCGTAACCATTATGTAATAATCATACTTAGTGTTAAGTTCCACCGCCGCCACTATGAGTGTCCAAGTACAGGACCAGCAGTCTAAACCCATTCAATTGCGCAGAGGAGTGAGGCAGGGGGATGTCATATCCCCGAAACTGTTCACGAGCGCGTTGGAAGATATGTTTAAGATGCTGGACTAGAAAGGTAGGGGCATTAACATAAACGGCGATTACATCTCACACCTACGATTCGCTGATGACATAGCCTTAATGACGAAGTCGCTAGAGGAGCTGAACCAGATGCTGAACGACCTAGCTTCAGCCTCCCGATGTATCGGTCTTGGCATGAATTTGGATAAAACCAAAGTCATGATCAATGGCCACATTGTGCCAAGACCGGTGGTTGTACATGGCCACCTTCTCGAAATTGTTTCCGAATATAGTTACCTTGGGCAGATTCTGCAGTTTGGCAAAAACAATTTCGAGAAGGAGGCCAAGAGGAGGATCCAGCTAGGCTGGACAGCGTTTGGAAAACTACGTGGAGACTTCTCGTCATCCATACCGCAATGCTTGAAAACGAAAGTTTTCAATCAGTGCGTCCTACCCGTCATGACCTACGGAGCTGAGACGTGGACACTCACGATAGGGCTGGTCCACCAGTTCAAAGTCGCTCAGCGAGCTATGGAAAGAGCTATGCTCGGAGTCTCTCTGAAGGATAAGATTCGTAACGAATAAAGTCAGAGAACCAAAGTTATCGATTTAGCTCAACGAATTAGCAAGCTGAAGTGGCAGTGGGCCGGTCATATCTCGCGAAGAACCGATAACCGCTGGGGTAAACGTGTTCTTGAGTGGAGACCGCGACTCGGCAAACGTAGTGTAGGACGCCCTCCGGCCAGGTGGGATGACGATCTGCGAAAGACTGCAGGCAGATGCTGGATGCGGCAAGCTGAAGACAGGGCGCTATGGCGCTCATTAGGGGAGGGCTATGTCCAGCAGTGGACTAATATAGGCTGATGATGATGATGAGTGTTAAGTTACATTACAAATTCGCAACAATTCTACCAATAAGTTATCATAACTTTTGAATCTGCTGTGTTTCTGAAGCATGTAAAACGGCCGTCTTCAACGTCGACAAACCAAATATTTTAAAACAATTACAACCTTTTTTTATTCTTTATTTAACTTAGCTAACACTTCAACGCTTATACACACTTATGGAAACGCTATGGGGACCCCGTAGCGACCCATATCATCCATATGTATTTTCTTAATACATTATGTATAGTTCCGAAACTATACTATAGGTATAGGGCTATTATGTGTCCTGATATGTAGAAATAGTTATTCAAGCACCATCGTCCAAAAGAAGTTATTTTCAAAAACTTAGAGAATTTTGACAGTTTAAATCTGAAATTTTTATCATATTACTCCAACGACTTCATCAGAAAATCGTAATTCTGACCTGTAGATAACATCCATCAGCCATCATATATTCGGACTCGGCGTCACTCGATTCATGGAGTAATTGGCCAACGCATTGCCGATCGGAGCTGAAGATGCTGGTTGAAGTTCCGCTGAATCGGAATTTTCGGCTCACATTAAAATTTAGGTCGGAACTCTGGGTGCCCTAATATGTAAACCGTCAATTATTTTGCTGGTATAGGAAACTAGAATTTTGTCTCTTCTGGTTTGATCCTTTTTGGTTTGTTCGATATTATAATATATCTAAGGAAGTCGATTCCAATAGGTTACCAATTTCCCAGTTTTAACAGAATATTTCCACGGCTTTGTTTGATGAAAATAAATAGGTTGGAAATCCCGAGGATTTTCGTGTCCCTGCAAACGATTCCCTTCTTTCGGCGAAACATGTCCCTATTTCTATTAAATACCAATCCCGCTTATCGGTTTCGGTGGAACTTTGTCTTTTTCTTATCTCAAAAAGAAGCTTTAGGTGCACCAAGTTTATCACAGTTCATATGTTAATGACTACACTTTGGTAGCCCCAAAATAAGCAGAGTTGTATTATGGGAACTACATGACTGATACTCTTATTACTCATACACTTTTTTTTTGTAAATACATACATATTTTACCATTTTTTATTAGACCCGAGACAAATATTTGCAGATCATACAATATTTGTCCCGCGGTGGGAATCGAACTCGCAACCTTAATCATTATTTTAAATTGTACTATATGTATATTGTAAATTAAATTTTTTATACGTTATTTAAATAGTTATAACTTTAAAGTTTTAATAAATTTAAATGTATATCTTTAACTATAAATACTTTTGGAACCATTAGGAATTCTTTTCTGTGTTGTATTTTTTGTAGGAACTATCACTCTACCAACACGTTAAAACAACATGTTTTCTCATAAGTATTTTGTGTAGAAACATAACCCATTGGAATGATCGATCACGATTATCAGTCCGTAAATGAATTGAATGTTCATTTCGAAATCCGAGGGTTTCATGAATGAATGTATCGTTTAGTAATTCTTATGAGCTCAGTATTTTTATATCATTTGAAGTTATATCAACACTACTGTGAATACAAAGCTCCAATCTTTTGTGTGCCTTTTAAAATAAACCATTTTCGTATTCGATTGTAAGTATTTAAGATCAGACCAGGCTCTTACCTAAAGTCTCCTAGTATATTTATTTTCTATAGATTACGAACGTCTATCAAAAGGCTAATCCTGCGGACATTTCAATCATAATTACCTTGGAATCCAACAAAATCTGGCTCCGTCATGAAACTGCGCGGTTTGTCTAATTAAATTCGTTATGATGGACAAGCTTGTTTGGTGTAGATTTATTAAGTTCTAAGCCAAAATGTAATTATCCACTGTTGATAAATAATAAACAGCTCGCTCGCTCTGTAGGCAGGTAGTGTAGACAACTAGGCCCAAGTGTCAAAATTACGAAAGTCGGCCCATTGGCATTAACTTTGACAGCTCCTAAAATCTAGCGTAGTGCCAGACGCGACGCGGAGGGAGAGCGTCGCGATTATGCTCCCTGATGAAGACTCTCGGAATGAGTTGAAATTTAGTCACCGATAGAACGGTACGTGAAAATTCCCGTTTTTACAATATGAATAATCAAATTTACGATAGTTTTTGGGATAAAAATAGCTCCTAAAATGTCGGTAACAGAGACAAATGTCACAGTGTGACAAGTTTCTATAAAAACTGTCACAAATATATGCCTCCTCGTCTTGGTACTCGTTGGTAGGGTTGACGACTGTAATCTCGAAAGTTACATGGTAATTAGTTGGGCTACTTATCGAAAGTCCTCTGGTTTATAAATTGCGTCTTACCTACTGATTTAATGATCACTGATCAAGCTGTTATTTTAAAACTGTGTCACTAATTACAGTTGAGTAATCGAATCATGCTGGGATTTCAAACACTTACGTCTGATGAATTTAGTGCGTCTAATGTTCGTTCGGCTTTCAGCAAATATAAATGTGTGTAATGGACGGTAAGTGGTAAAGTTAATCTGGTAAATGGGATAGGTGAATTGGGTGAGCTAAAAACGTGCTAAATTAGTTAATCCATAAACATAATAATATTTATACTAAAACACTATAATATTGTGACCGTTTATTTTAAGTGTTACCGTTAAGTGGTGTTACTTACCGTCTAAGGTAAGTGGTAAAGTTAATCTGGTAAATGTGATAGGTGAATTGGGTGAGCTAAAAATGTGCTAAGTTAGTTAATCCATAAACATAATAATATTTATACTAAAACACTATAATATTGTGACCGTTTATTTTATTTTTGTAAGGTATTTGTTGGCGATGGGTTTGCAACTTGTCACGTGGAATACTAACTTCTTGCAAAACGCGGGCCTGTACCAAATGTTATGTTTGGACGTGCCTCTTACCCCCTCCATGGTATCCTGATATTGCACTTAGAAGATAATTATGTATCTGAGGATTTCCATCAATGGGAATACAATCGTAAATTCCTGTAACTACAGTAAATCCATACTTATCAGTTAGGTACAAATACAGATAAAATTAAATGTAGTTAATTGAGGCCGCACAGTGTAGTTTCGCATGCAAAAGCGACCGCTCCAATTAATTGGACAATTAATGACCCAGCTTTTAGTAGCGTCTCTAATCGTTATTCTGACCGCAATATGCAAGGTCAGTGTGCCCTGTAGTTTGAGTCTTCATCATCATCAAACAGTTTGTAGAAGTCAACTGCTAGACATGCCCCCCCCCCCCCCCCCCCCCCACCCCTAATCCACTAAAGAGTACCATGACGTACTATGTTTAAAAAGTTAAAAGACGGCTTATATACCTCTGTTTTTCATCGACGATGAAGAATTAGGTTCGACACATCAGCAAAATCGACAAAAAACAATAATTAGGTATTTTTTTAGCCCGTTGAAATGCGTTGGCCATAACAGGTTGTTGGTTTGTTTGTATGTTTGTCTGTTAACATTTCTCTGAAACGGCTTATCCGATTGAAATGTGTTTTTATTCAATTGGTTTGTATGACTTCAAGGGTGGTTCTTACATAGGATTTATATCACAAATCAATAGCCGACGGTAGACGTTACAGGAAGGGAATTTCAAAATTTAGCAAAAATGTAGGTAAGTACTTGTATTTGAACACATTTTTTATAGGTAGGTATTTCGTAAGCTTGAATCAATCTTCAATTAAGTGAATGAATGAATGAAAATACCTCATTGTACACCACATGATAACAAAATAAACAAAAACTGAATATGAACTGAACTAAAAGTACAATGGGCAGTCGTATCGCTTAAAAGCAATATCTTCCAGACAAACTTGGGATGGACCGGAATGTATGCAATTGTAAGAATGGTTGGAAGTGAACGTAATAATAAATACAAGAGGAGAGTGCAATGCAATATACAACTACTACATAAATATAATTACATACCTACATACTCAGTAATAAACTACACAATATATAAATTCATAATTATAATAATATCCTTTTACTTTTCTGTATGGTAAGGTACTATACAGAAAAGTAAAAGGATATTATTTCTTTATAAAATAGGACTAAGTTTTACTCACTGATACAAAGATAATTCCGATAAAAATATTTTTTTTACTCGAGCTTTAAATATGCCTTGCGATGAGGCCTGCCTAATTGACACCGGAAATGCAATCCACAGGCACACTGCTTCAACTGTAAAGGACTTATCGTGCTGTGAACAGGGGTTTTCAGCAAGAAATTTGATCCAAGAGAGAGTGATACAAATTTTAGACAGCGGCATGTTAAAGTATAGGTTTTAGGTTTAAAGATATTTATTCTCAAAAAAGACACAGTCACTTACATGAGAATAGCTATTTAGCTTAAAGTATACAATTAATAAAGTAAATATTTTTGTCGTACGGTCTGTCGGTAGTAATTATTACAGTTTTGCACAAATGAAAAGATAGGTACATATTAATACAAATTAGTTGAGTACTAGAAATAAAAAATCTTATTAAATTGGCCAATTTTCCCTAACAAAACTAGCAAGTTCAGTTTTAAATTTATGAATCGAGCTAACATTTTTTAAAATTTCGGTTAGTTTATTAGGCTCTATAACATAATTTCCATAAACAACATCCATAAATCAGTAAAAAACTGAACCCTATTATCGAAGTTTTGAGCATAAAGAGTGTGTTCGCCCAGCTTTTATTCCAATCTAGATGGCAAAAGTGTGAATCGGGGGAGTGGAAAAATCAATTCCCGTTTCCCCTTAAATAAGATCTTTTTTTGCTATAGGTACGGTACGTCGCGTCGCGTTGGTGTCAGAATAATAGGACTATACTCGGGTACCGAGATATGTATATACCTACTTCGAAATATCATCATCATCATCAGCCCACATCAGTCCACTGCTGGACATAGGCCTCTCCCAATACGCGCCACTGAGCCCGGTGTTCGGCTCTTATCATCCAAAGAAATATAGATACTCGTAAATATTAACATGGCTGTTCGATTCGATTCTTCTACGAATTCCGTAGAATTGAATCGAACAGCCAGAGGCTGTTTTGAATGGCAACGTTTCAATTAGTTTAATTGAAATGTTATTTTATTTAATGTTATTCGAAACACCTCTAGTAAAAAAGGTAGATTTCGTAAGTAGAAACCTACTGGACTCAATCAAATTAAATAACTATTACGATTTCAATTCCTTTGTTTGAAGTTATGCAAAGTTTAGCTTTGGTTGAAACTTTTTAGATTTAATTTTATTTGAATTATGTGCTTGCTCAATGAATGAGTGCACCTTGCTCGATTGGCACCACACTAAAGCTGAACAAAGGATCATCAAAAAAAAACCAAGCCGAGTTTGTTGCCAGATTTTTTCAATGGATTGGGTACCTATACCTACTTTGAACTTTGAAGTATACACAAACCATTAAAAAGAATTAAAATCGGTTTATAATTGACGAAGTTATTGCTTGAAATACACACAATAAAAAACATACGGACGAAGTGGGATCCTCCTATTTTGAAGTCGATTGATAATAATGAGCGATTTCATTATTATCAATCGACTCGATGTTCGCGATACGTTTGCAGTCCCAAGTTAATAGTTTCTATCCTGTAGGTACTCTTTCATCAAATCCTCGCGTGGTTACGTTATTTCGCTCACTCGGAACACTCTTACACTCTTTTGAATAAAAAACAAAAGTATCGCCCACAAAAACTGTTCTAGTAGTGATTCCAGTTTTTGATTCCATAAGATAATGATTTTTTTTCACTTTTACTGGAAAATAGAAATCCCTCAGGAATAAAACTATGAGACATTTTCAGGATCATTATCTATACAATACCAAAATGATCATCAAAATCGGTTAACAGATGGCGAAGATATCAAATATTAAACACACACGACAAAATAAAAACAGCCGAATTGAGAACCTCTTCTATTTATAAAGTCGGTTAAAAACCAATTGTCTTATTAACTTTATCCATAATCTTATTTCTGCTAATGTAATGAGCCGAAAAGATGATGAAACCGTTTTTTTATATTACATTTAAATTACGCAGGGGTTCCATTGGTTGTAATCGAGTAACTGACGGGCACCTTCAATGATATTAGAGAGGAAAATAATTTCCAGAAGCAAGCAAAATGATGTAATCGTTTGCAAGCTCTCAGCCAAATGTTAAGAGAAAGCCGAAAATACGCTTTATTAAATAATTAGTATTCTTAGTTAAGAGCCTTGTTTGCGGCTCCTCGACTTCCGAGGTCGTGGGTTCGAACCCAGACGTGTACCGATGAATTTCTTCACTCGAATAATTGATGTACGCGTTAATACATTCCCAAACAGCGAAGGAAACCGACATGTCCTAGAAATATTTAAGGTATGTGCTAAAAATTTGAAGGTATGCCATCGGCTAGTGTGTAGGCTATAACCGATGGCTCTCTGGATTCTAATCTAAACTCCTTCACTTCAGAATCCTGGTAAGACTTCTTTACCTCCTTGGTGAATAATCTACGTTTTCATTTAGAGAGATTGAAAAAGTAACCATTGATGTTTCGGCATATCGGACATAGACCGATAGGATAGCCTGGTAATGCAACCCAATCTGAGCAGTAGCTTAGGTACATACCTATGAGATGTTATTGGAAACAATGCGTCTCAAAAGGCACGCAGTATTAAAGATATGTATGGACCTAACACTACCAGCGAACAAACAATGAATTATTGGTTCACCCTCTTTCGTTCTGGAAATGTTTATCTCACAAACGAACCTGTCCGAAGAACAAGATTGACAATGGCGCATTGAAAGCGGTTCCGTCTCAAACTACGGTTGAGCTTGCATCAGCTTTTGATGTAAAAACAATATTGGAACGTTTGTAGAAAATCGGCAACATAAAGAAACAAAATCAAATTATATTTTCCCATAAAAAACGGCAATTTTATAGCTAAACGTTTATATAAATAGTATGTAGGTAAGATTCATCGTTCTATATGTAGGTGAGCATCAAACGTGCCTAGGTTTGAAAGTCATATGTTACTCATGGTTCACATAATATCAGAGATGTGAGAATTCTAGTCTCCGATGAGCTTTTAAGCTTGGCATTTTTACTCTCTCTGTGATTAAAAAAAATATGCTCTGATTGTATCAAGCACCTGAGGGTGCTATGCTGAGTTTATAACATGTCAAAACGTAGTCCGTATCGACAAGATTTCCATACAAAAATTGACAAACGGTTTTCGTTTCGACAAGTTTTGAACGCACTCAGAATAGTCCACCACCAAAAAATATACTTACCAACTTTATCAGTGGTAGTACGTAGGTGGTCTAAACGGCCAAAGATTTATATCCTTTTAAAAAAGAAAGAATAAATCAAAAATATTTTGAGCCTGTCTTGCTCTAGCGGTACTCATAATAACAGATTAGTTAGGTTATTACTTTCAGTTCCACAAAATTCCTCTTAGGAAATCCGCATGCCCTGACTAGGTATAATAAAATGATTTAAATCTATTCCTGTATGAAAAACATCTGTTAGATAAATGCAGGTTTTTCCAACACCTAGGAAAGGAGATTCGTGTGGGTGTTGTTACATATCTAAACTTATTTTTAGCCCATTCATCAGATTCCAAGGAGTTTTACATCGAGGTAGAAGTAGATTCTATTTCAATGGACAACCATTTATATCGGTGCCTACCTTACAAATTACCTTTTACAAAGCTTATCTGAAAACACGATTGTAATCTTTCTTTGCTAAGATATACTTATGGTTGAAGTAGATAACCTTTCTTTTAAAAATGGAGTACTAATGTGTTAGGAGTAGGTTTAATTTTTAGAACATACCATGAAATATAATGGCATATCATTTTTTTTATATAATTTTATATCTAATATAAAAATACCCATTTCTAACCGGTCTTAAGTCTGAAATATCCACTTTAACGTTATAATACAAGTACATACCGACCTTCCTACTTACCAATTCATGATGTGACCTGAAATTAAATTGGTGCCTAGGCTTAGGTGAGTACTTATTTTCCTTGTTATATAATCCTTCAGCAATAAATCTAGCATTAATCCTACATAGATAAATCGAGATGGAAATCCAAAGAATTTAGTTTCCAAGATATTGCAAAAGATGAATAGCGTATTGGGGGCAACCTAGAGCTTAAGTAAAGTGTTGTAAATAGCAGAATTGCACTTATATTTATGGAAAACAAGATTGGATGAAGACAAATTCAGAATTTCAAAACAACTTGTACTTAATTCATGCTCGTCTGCACTAAGCTTAAGCAATGACTTAGGCACGTCTTAGTGACAGATAATCTATGAAAAAATTACAGTAAGAGACGCCCAAGTCTTTGCCTTGTCTTAGTGCATAAGACGGTTTATACCTACATAATATGTATAGACAGCAATAAAAGTAGAATAACACTTTTGATTTTGATAAATCAAACATTTCTGGATCCCGTAAACTTTAGTTTAAATTATTTGGTTGCATTTGCGAATCGCCTCCACCTTATCCCTATATTTGCTATACAGTTTTCTTCTTAAATCCATAGATGTCATATATGTTACCTATTCATTTTAGCATAAGAACGTAATAATGCCTTAAGCAAAGCAAGTTCTTCAGGCCCAGTGTTCAATCTTTGTGAGCTCATTTTATCTCATGAAACGAAATCCAACATTCGTATTTTAGAAGATGAATCTCTGTGTTTAAGCTATACGCTGTGCAGGGTAGGTGTCAAAGCGCCACATTACAGATAAGGACCATTTATCTGTGTCGCTTTACGTCTCGGGTTTTGGGTCAGTTGCAACACCCTTGCTTATCCATCGGGATCAAATTTTTTTTTTTTTTTTTGTATTTTCTTTTCTAAATTTGACACCATAAAACTTCACCTAATCTTATTGTCATCATTTTTAACATTTTTAGGGGTACGTATCCATAGCTTCGAACAAATTAAGCAATGCACTACACGATACCAGTGAGTGTATCGACCTAATGCATAAGAAAGTTTAAAAGAAAGCGTCTTCTAAGCGTCGCTAAAAGTAGAATGTGATTTATTTGGAAAATCTGAGTATATTGTTATCAACTTTTTCATTTTATGATTTTTACCTTAAACCAATTTATATTTACTATACAATTCTTAATATTTCGTCACAGATATACCTATAAAATACTGATTATAAAGCTATGGTAGTACTTTGGTGAATATTAAAATCTTGTCATTTTCTAACAGCTAATATTTTTTTAGAAGTTCAATTTATAGTACAAGTAAGAGAAAATATCAGTAAAAAAATTAAGTACTAAGCTTTTGAAAAGAAAACATGACAGACGTATTAAACTTTCCAAGAAAATTGTCCTATCTATTTAAACTTTTTTAATCTATCTTCACGTCTTGTGACTCTATCTAGTAAGAAGATTAGTCTAGCAACTAAACTAATTCAAAGCAAATTACGATCTGTATTACTTCTTTTATACGTCTGTAATATGAAAACATAAAATAAACACATTCTTTATTGTGATTACCATCATTTTCTGATGGTAAACACTAGTGAAATGTAGTCACCCAAATATGTCACCAACTCAAAAAACTACTTATGATAACGGGATTTTTCGAAGAGACTGTTCATGTTATGTGTGGAATGACACGTTTCAAATATATTAAGTGCTTGTGCGTTTAATTTAAGTAACATGTTACATTAAATTACTATACTCTGTACTGACGCAGCTGACAGATCAGTGCACGGCGCGACGCGGAAGGAGAAAGTCGCGACTACTCACCCTGATGAAGACTCTCGGAATGAGTCGAAACTTAGTCAGTGCCTTCACCGATAGTGCAGTACGTGAAAATTTACGTTTTTACAATATGAATAATTCAGTTCACGATAGTTTTTGGAATAAAATCGTCAACAACCGTTGGTCGCACATATTGCAACCGTTACTTTAGAAAGGATTCTTCAACTCGCCAAGTCTTGGTATAGCCACAAAAAAATTAGTAGTACCTAGTTAGGTACTAGATATATTCTGCTACTCTGTGGGTGTGACATTGAGACGCGACCTACATCTCTAGAGTTAATAATACTTAGGTGCGGACAAGCACAGCTGGATCACAATTTCACTACGGCGACGCGCAATACAGCGGAAACACTATACAGTTTCAGGAGTTAGTCATATCTCTATATGTGCACATTGAGATATGACTAATTCCTTAATCCCTTTGTACGTGCTTTGTATTTCGTTGGAGGATATAGTTTAACAATAGAAGGGGCCGTCATTCTGTGTTCAAAATATGTTTGCCGGACAAAGCTTTTGCGTGCGTGGTATGAAACAGCTGAGCTTAAAAACAAAATAAAGTTTGGTTATATGAAAAACTCACCTGCTGATTAATATTATCTTCGTAAGTGTAATATTATGTCAAATAAATATATTTTTACTTTACTTTATGACATCGCACGTAAAAAGGCAAAATGTTGATATCTAAACCTTGGGTTTATATTGAGTGGACCTAGAACTTAAAGATTTCGAATAGAAAGTTTTCAAATATATTTTTCTTCTCTCTCCGGTACTGCGCCAATTTTATCTTCCATTTTCTTATTACTTCTGTACTGTCACACTTGAAAATTTGTGCCAACTCTACCGATGCACCGTGCTTTTTATTTCTTTTTTGTTTAATCCACATGGCTGAAATCCCATAGCTCAGGACGGATTTTTCTAAACTTAACGGTCTCATTACGAAACGTGGTCTAAACTCGAGTTGAACTCAAGTTCTGTCAGATCCACTAAACCATGGTTTAAATATACCTTATCGAAAAAAAAGTATTATTGCAAAGCCACTACGGTCGACAATTTAAAAATAAAATAAAACCGCGGAATGACCGTTTAATTTTGATTGGCTACCAAAAAAAGTAGGTCCTCAAAAAGAGGTTGAGTTATGATAGAAATAAACTAGGTGACCGCCTGGTTTATCTTTTAGCAGTTATTTATAGTCAAACCTCTTTTTGAAATGTCACATAGACTGTCGGCTATTATACTATAGCATTCAATTTTAAGCCTTGTTTCCTTTGCACAACAATTTGTCTTGAAAATCAGGAATCAAAGGTCTAAAAGATAAACCACCGATTTAAACCACCTTTCGTAATGAGACCCTATATAATCGTTTGTCCTGACTGACTGATCTGTCAACGCACAGCCAAAACTAGAAAGCTGAAATTTGTAACATAGGTTTATTTTATAACGTAAACATGTCTATGTTTATGTAAACATGTTTACGTTACCAGAAAGGATTTTTGGATTTTTTTACTTTTAGGGGGGGGGGGGGGCATAAATAAATGATGTCATGTTTCAAGGTTTTTGAATTTTCACATTTTAAGGGGGCAACAGCTAGTTACCTATATAAATTGTATCATTTTCACATTAGTTCAATCCATATCGAGGGAATGTTTGCGTACAAAGGTTTTCGCTCGGCAGCAGAATCAATACTGATGAACACAGAGTGCGCGGTAGATACTGTGCAACGTATTCTGAGCTATAGAATGTCATTTACCACCTCTGCCACCTACCTATGCATTAGAGTACGCATGACAAACTTGTATGTACCCACACATAGACCTAGGGAGAAAAAAAGACAGAAAGCAGAGAATTTTAAAAAATTAACCTTAAGCTATGGGAAATAAAAAAATATGATCTCACTCAAATGTAATTTTTATAAATGATAAAAGCATAATATTTACAAAAACAGACAATTTTAAGAAATTAACTTTAAGCTACGAGAAATAAATTATGGATCTAATCCTACTAATAATTGGATGTTTAAATGACTGGATGTTTGTTGCTAATAATCTTCGTAAAGGCTGAACCGATTTGGATGAAATTTAAAATACGTATCTACTAGAATAACATAAAGGCTAGTAAGCACTAGCCTATGTGTTATTATATCATTGCAGAATAACACAACCGTGAATCTATAAAACTACTTACCCTTCAAAAGGAACATTTATCTGTAACGTTGTTCATGTTTTAGCTGACAGGAAGTTTTTTTTTGCCTTTCACAAATCTAATTTTAATTAATTCACATTACGCTGTAAGCATTTTATAAAAGGTCACGACCGGGCGCTTAAAGCAGCAAACAATTCCTCTTTAAATTGAGGGACACTTTTGAAGACCTCAAAATTATCATAATTAAAATCTTTTAAGAAGGGACGGAATGTTTGGACTACCTGAATAGTGCCTTCAGCGTAACGGATCCCACCAAAACATTTCATGTAAAATAGATTGCAAAGACTCACAAGCTCATAACCTTTGTTATCAGATCTCATGAAGAGCCAAGCCTCTAAATAATCTGTTCATACAAATGTAGGTGTTTGTCTCGACAAAGATTTTTCAGCAGATATTATCTAGGTAGCAAGTTAGCCGCTACGCATGTAGAGGTGCTACGCTGCTTTATTCTCCTAATCTGACCATTGTTGTTCGTCAAAATGTTACTCGTCTCCAATAACAGTATTTTCATATCTACTACGAGTATCTTTTCACCTAAAATTACATGTTTTTTTAATACCTAAATATATTTATAAATTTTTAATACATCTTAGGCCTGCCAGTCTCTCACAAAACCGGTTACATAGACCGATGTATTGACCGGTATTTGACGACCGATGTGGCGCGGTGGGCGAAGGTCCGCCTGCTACACAGGAGGTTGCGGGTTCGATTCCCGCCCTGGGACAAATATTTGTACGATCTGCAAATATTTGTTCCGGGTGTTCTGGGTATTTTCTATGTATAATAAAAAAATATCTATCTATGTAATGTATTGTATTAAGTATATCAGTCATCTAGTACCCATAACACAAGCTCTGCTTAGCTTGGGGCTAGATGATGCTGTGTGGATTGTCCAGCATTATTTATTTATTTATTTACATAGTGTTTACTACGTTAAGAACCCCTCTAAGAAACCTTTGTTAGAGAAAATAATCGTATTATCAATACTATGCTAATAATTAAGCTGAAGAGTTTGTTTGAACTCTTAATATCTGGAACTACCCGTCGGATTTGAAAAAAAAAACGTTTGGCATTTATTTAGCCTAATTTTTGAGAAAGTATTAGATAGTTAGTAGATAGACAACTTATTATAGCACTAGTTGTTGCCCGCGGCTTCGCCCGCGTGGTATGTTAATAAAAGTAGCATATGACCGTCTCCAGGCTTCAAACTACATATGTCCACAAAAGTCGAACAAAAGCAGTAATAGTATGCGAAGCGACGCGGTGGGTTGGGGGCCGAGGGCGGCCGTGGCACCGCTAGTTTATTATATTCCACTACGTGCATAAAGGTGCTACGCTGCTGCCTAAACCACTTCGTGGAAATAACCTTTATCTAAGATTGACGACTTCGGTGGTGCGATCCAAGGAGGAAATAGTGGAATACCTTTGTAAGTAAACATGCAGGCCGCATTTTCTCTTCAAAAAAGACGACCCCATCCGACAAATTTCTTGCCACTTTTAGATGTCACCGATCTATCAAAACACAATTCAAACATGTATCTAGCTATCAAAAGAACCTTTGCAACAGTCTTTAGATAGTAAGTGTTATATAAAAATATAGCACAAAGCTAATCCTACAATTTTCAGGCATTCCCCAGCTTACATCGATGTTATCACGTAGGTACCGACCGAGTTGCTGATGTCGTTGATGAACCTTGTATTGTTGTTCTTATAATCCTATTTTTTATATTGTTTCTAATTGTTCATAAATGCTTATTTAACTATCACACAGGAAATCGTAGTTTGAATACCAATGTTATCAAGGAATAATATGATGTGTTCAGATATTAATGATTATAATGATTAATTATTGATGTAACTGTAATGTTTGGGAACCACAATAAATTTGCGTGCTGTTATGGGATGGGCTAATTTTAATTTCCTTGCTAAGGGAACAGGGTCGAACGCTTTGGGACTGGGAGTTCGGGAATTGAAGCTAGGCTGGGCCGCCTGGCCTTCGTTCGAGGGTGAAATTGCTTAGAGAAGGTATACCTACTTTGAAGTTTGCAATAATTGTTTTTGAAGGCGTGGCCTGTGATAGGATAGAGTTAGCTATGCATTATTCACCAACTTACTCAACTCAGCCATTCTTACAAAAACTTTTATATTTTATATCTAGGGTGTCAGGAACACCCTATGTATGATAACCCCGAAAAAGGGGTTTCTTACACATAAATAGATACTTAACACCTTTTATTCTAAGACATTTCGAAATTCGGCTATTTTCATTAAAGAAACGGAGGCTTATTTCGGTAGAAATCCAACATCTCGTTTGTTTAAAATTTTTGTATTAGGGTTAGCACACTGACCAAAATATAGCTCCTTAAAAATGTAACAATCAAGCAATTTAAAACTATTTTACTGAAAATAATGTTATAAATTCTCATTTTGGTTTAATATACATGTTCTGGTACACCCTATATATTTGGGTGTGACAAGATAATATAAGACTCCTTCAAAATACCTCAAATTCGTCCAGTGTGCAGAACGGAATAGCCAAAATATTGGTAGCTTATCTACACCGAGTAGTAGAAGGGAGCTTAACGCTACTTTCCGAAATAAGGCTAGATATATACGCCGCATTTGGATTCTGTTTTTTTTTATTACCCTTACAAAAAAGCAATGGAGAATAGAATAGAATATATCTTTATTGTACACCAGTTAATACAGAAGAAACACGAAAAAGAAATTATAATAATATCTAGTAATACAATGGGCGACCTTATCGCTGAAAGCGATCTCTTCCAGGCAACCTTTGGATGGCCAGAAACTGGAAGAACAAATAAGGACGGCGGCGTACAACCAACATTATAGAGACCGATAGAAGTTAAAAATAAAAACAATAAAAAAAACTAAATAAATTACATACATATATAAATACACCTAACAGCTACATAGATATATAAATATATATATATAAAAATATATAATATATTATATTAAGACGACGTAGAGAGCGATGAAATATAATATTTCTTTATCAAGCTTTTGAAAATAGGAAGAGACTTAGCTTGTCGTATGGAGACTGGCAGAGCATTCCAGAGCTCGGTAGCGTGCAGTGTGAAAGAATTACCGTAAAAATCTGAGGAATGTACAGGAGTTGGAGAACCAAACTATGGCACTAACTTTGATCATGCTTATCAATGTCTATAACTTGATACATCTAAAACCACCGGTTTATACCTTTAAATCCTAAGTACATACCTACGGTCTTATCGTTATAGGTAATCTTTTCTAAGTTACCAAACCAAATCTAAACGTACAATGTCAGCAAATATAGTAGTTATATGATGTTTATAATGCGGTTTTGTTGGGTTACATACAGTGATTCCAATTTCACTACCCTGCAAATAAAGGCCAGCAGTAGGTATCACTAATCCTAATTATTTACCCCTAAAGGGTCATCTGAATAGTTTGCAAGATTTAATTATAAGGCGTACATAGTTTCTGTTTTACGACTGTCCCTGTTTTAAAAATCGTTATAAAGGAGGTCAGATAAATATTTCGTACGAAATTCAACTTTTTTATTAATGTCGATTTCAAAGTATTGGCATTGCACATTCACTGACTATTTAAAATGACTAAAACAACATAAATATTCAATTTTAACTGAAACTATTTTTGCAATTTCGCGGCACATTCTGCGATGACACTGACAGATGCATAATGAAATAACATTTCGTTCTACAAAACATGACTATGGTCACTGTATATGTAAGTTAGGTAAGTATGTACAACACATTGAGTGCAAACGCATATTCTACAATTTTCAAAAGCGTGAAATGGGTAAACTAAGCGTGAGTTATTTTTGTCTAGATGAGTAAATCTTCCTCCTCAAGATTTACTCGACTCGGCTCAACCTAACTTTTGTGCTTAGGTATTTTAGTGTATAAAATATCCTTTGCTCGAATTTCCTTGAATTTTGGAGAAACGACTAAGAATACAAGGGAAGACCCGTTCATAAACTTTCAAAAACTATAAGGTTACCTCGACCAAAAACAAACACACTCACGACTTTAATCCCCTAGATGGACATTATAAGCGGTACCAAGTTGAGGGTAGTCAAGAGGCACGTTTTTTAACACTATATGGCTAATGCCCATGTTTTTCATAGAAGTAAGCATTCCACGTGTTAGTATTTGGTAGGAATATCGTATGATGAAAGCATATGCTACAATTTCTATAAATTGTATGTGTTTGCTGAATTACCTAATAAACAATTCTAAAATGATAAGCAATCTGAATTAAGCCTGATCTTCTGCCAACGATGTTAAAAATAAATTTATCTTACAGCAGTATAAGAAGGTAAGGCCTAGATTAGCATGAAATTCAGGTGAAAATCAGCGTTTCAATTTAGCTCTCCAATAGCTTGGTTAAACATAATAGCATCTGTTTGCTAACCGCACACCTAGGGATGTTACTAGAGAGAACTTTACTTATCTATCGGATCATTTTAAAGATTGGCTCCTGAAATTCACCAGACGGAGAAAACATCAATAATTTTTTGATCACCAGTTTGTCAGTATATTTATGAAATTTCTACAAGTTACGGCGTCAGAGTTAAAAAACCCAATTAAGTATATCATAGCAAAAACAAAAACATAGTAGGTCGTAATAGTTTAAGGCAGGGTATATAAACTGCTATGAATACAACTCATTAATATTATGTAGTTTAATTATTATATTTTTCTGTTTTTAAAGTATCATAAAATAAATATATCCTTACGTAATGATTCATCACCTAGCATCTATCAGTCAAGGAAGATACTCGTATCTTTGACAGAGGAATCCTTCACGAACTAGGCACCAACTGATCCAAGCTATGTATCATATACCCCCATCCCTAATTTCTTAACTTTATGAGGCGAGGGAATGCGACATCACCCTCCAGATTAGGTAAACGCCATTACATTCTGATTATGTTGACGTTTAGTTTTATTATTGTGGCTTTCTCTATTTCAGGTTAACTCTACCTACAATGTCAAGACTCTACTGCCGCCACAGAATTTATAATCATTATTTTCGCGGTTTATACGAGCCTTACTCTGTAAAATATTTTATTAATGTTTTTGGGTCACACACGCACAACTCAACTAAAATCTAACCGCATCCGTTCCTGAGTTCAGAGGGTCTATGCTTAGTTTCAAATATGTCGACCCAGTGAATTGTCCAGGTTCTACAATTTTTGTATGGGAATCTGGATGCTTTGGTCACCGTTTCGACTGGTTTTAAACTCAGCATGAAGTTTCACCACTAAAGTCATATTCAACTAAAGCAGTAGGTAGGTACGATGGTAGTTTTGAACGGACACAAAGGAAACAGAAGGGAAAACAGCCGGAAAATTGGACGCTCGGAGTTGTAGCCAGTAAATAGAAATATATCTACTCGGACTTCTGAGTTCAGTTGTACACAGAGTACAGAATCGCTAACATAATTTTACATACTTAGTTGAGCTTATATTATCGACATTAATGTTTCACTTCGCCATGTTAGAACTCCTGTTCTAGTCTCACTGCTAGTCTAGCTGTCCAAATGTTGGACAGGATCAGCAAGTGGCCATAACTCTTAGTCTATAATTCGGAGGCCTCCCGATAGCTCCAACAGAGATAAAGTGTAATCCGCAGCGTAAAAGAGGGTCCCGAGGACCGCTTAAGGATAGTCAGCAGTGGACGAAGGCGTGCCTCAGAGACAGACACAAATGTTTGTATGATCTGCAAATATTTGTCTCGAGTCTAGGTGTTTTCTATCTATAATGTGTATGTATTTACAAAAAAAGTATAAGTCGAAAAAAAAGTATATAGGTAAAATAAGTATTTACTTATTTATTTACTTATTCACTTATTCACTTATGCACTTATTTACTTATTTACTTACTTATTTATTTATTTATTTATAGACGAGCAGCTTTCGCTGATATGTCTATGTCATACAGTGTTGGGTCAAAAGTAATGTCAGTAATGTTAGTTCGAATAACACAAGCTCTGCTTAGTTTGGGGTTAGATGATGCTGTGTGAAAATATCCCGTATTATTAATTAGCGCATTGATTATAACGATGATGGGCATTGCCGATGACCGTAGATGTGGCCCAGTATAACTAGCAATACGTCCTACTAACAAAACATTCAATGAACATTGCCAATAACAATCGACATCCAAAGGTGAACGTGGACCGGGCAATTTACGAAACGTTGAGTGAGACAGTGAAGTCTTTCCTATACGCATAAGATGAACACGTTTCCAGTAGGTACGACAAAATTGTACTTCGATTCATATGTCTGTATTGTAATGGAGCATAACGTAAAAAAACTCAATTAGCTCTGTGCGCCTTGATATGAGCTTTGCTGAACCACAAATACCCAATCAACTGATAAGCTAGAAAATAAAAAGAAAAATGGTTCTCCACTTACATCTTTCTAAACCTCTTATTGAGTCTAGGTACTTATTTACTTTTATTTCCATTAAAAACTAAATTTTTATTTCCATTGTCTTTCTTTATATATACGTATTTATAACATTTGGCCAGTTTTTTACCATGATTCTGTCTATAATAATGATGCTTATTTAAGACTAGCTTCTGGCTTCACCCGCGTGGTACCCGGATAAAAAGTAGCCTATGTGTTATTCTGATGTAGGTATAAGCTATAAATTATGTACTGTAAAGATTCATCAAAATCCGTTCAGTAGTTTTTGCGTGAAAGAGTAACAAACATCCATCCTCACAAAATTTCGCGTTTATACCTAATAGTAGCAGAGCTACGCTGTATATATAGGTAATATCTGTGGCTGTACCTAAGGTAATTTGCCCTAAGATGGCCCGGTACATAAGATAGCCCACTTTAAATAAAATATATTTCCACTGATTCAAAACCATCAAAATTTCGCAGAAATGTGTGAACGCATCCATAAACAAAATGGCAATTCCAAACGAACAGAAGCAAGCCGCCATTTTGACAACAGATATCAGTTTGTTAGTGACGTCGTGTCAGTTTGACGAGTAATAACCACGCTTCAGTAAATATTTTTTTTATTTTGGGGTTTCAAGTATTTATTCGTTTGTTTTAACTAGTGGACCTTGAAGAATAAACTTTTGTGCATTTAATTCAACGTAAAGTTTCCTTGCTTTACCTATTCATTGTGATTTTTTTTGCTGTTTAATCTATTTTCACCAGTAAAGAATCTATTTTCACCAGTTTATAGATATATGCCAAAATGTGGGCCATCTTAGGGCTCGGTACCTTATATTAACGCACTCGACATTTATTTCACTCACGAGTAGGTATTGCATAGGTAGAAACAGCAAAAGCCTATTACCCCTGCCACCTACTTACAGCGGTTTGAAGCCACAAGGCGCCTTCCATTTATTTCAATATTAACTTCGTAATAAAAGCCTCACTTGCTCATAAACTTCGTAGCTGTTTATTATTGATATGCCTAGCTGGAAGTAAAAGTAATGTAGCAAAATATAGCCCTGGATTTGGTACGAGCTAGGATCAACTTTTCATTTGCTCAGACACACATTATCCTATGAAACGTAGCGGTTTCGTGTGAAATAGATGGAAAAGTTTACATAGATTTTTATTCGTTCACAAGTATGTACCTAGGTATAACGTTCTTTCTATAACTTACTTTACAGTGTCTGAACTCTGAACCATCCCTGCGAAAGGAATGACTGAACATCATGCAAATACGAATTGAATCTAAATAGATAAAAATGGTTATAGTTCAGTAGGTAGCCAATGTTGCTTATGTTAAGAGTATACAGGATGTACAGTTGTTTAGATTTCAAAACGTAAACTGGAAATCACAGATTAAAAATCTTAGGTATCCAAAAATTCAACCTGGGCGAGGTCGCAAGTTCAAGTCCCGCTAAGGTTTAATTTTAGGCAGATTATAAAAATCTACTAAGGACGACCTCTGTGGCCCAGTGGGCGAAGGTCTGCCTGAGACGCAGAAGGTTGCGGGTTCGATTCCTGTCACGAGACAAATGTTTGCAAGGTCTGCAAATATTTGTCTCAGGTCTGGGTGTTTTTCTATGTATAATATGTATGTATTTACAAAAAAAATGTATATAAGTAGTATATCAGTCGTGTAGTCCCCATAATACAAGCTCTGCTTAGTTTGGGGCTAGATGATAATGTGTGAAAATGTCCTGCATTATTTATTTATTTTATTTTATTTATTTATACAAGATTTCTTGAAAAATAAGTCGAATTTCCAAAATGTTATGTGCAGGAATTTAATTAGAAATTGTTTGAAACACTCTTTAATCATATTGTGTTCTGTTTTGGAATGTGTGCCAACCTTAAGACTACTATCCCGGCGGAGGGTATTTGTACGCCATCGCACAGGGAATCCTACTTTGATAAAAATCACAAGGATCACTTTAAAACGTCGCGCGTCGGTTTCAAAGCCTGTTCCTCCGCGGCCAAGCCAGGAAAGAAAGGCAAGAAAACAAGGTTGGTTCTTTATGTATTCTTTTTAATGATCCTTTTACAAAACAATAGGTGCCTACATTTTTAATCGAGTTGGAGCATTTTAAATCCCTAGAGTTTTTATCATCTAACTAAATAATCAGATATTTATATGTAGGTATGCCTTTTTATAAAGTTTTAGTTTAATTACGTTTTTAAAGTTAATTGACAATTTTTGTATGTCTCTTGGGAGTCTGTTATAAAAGCGTACATCTTCATGCCATCTTGCCCTTGTACGATTTACTAACTTCATGAAGTCTACGAGTGGCAACAGCGAGTTAATCTTTATTTCTAGTGTGATTTACTTTTCGGAGGAGGGCGCTAATATTCGCGACACAGTTTTCAAACTTCTGCGGATATTACCGTTCTTTCAAGTTTTTGTATGTTGTTTTTGACCCAAATAAATATATTTTTGATTTGATTTTGATTATCGTGTAATAGTGTAATTATTTACTTATTTTATTTATTTGCATTGTGATTAACGCTATCTTTTTTAAACAGATTAATATTTTTGTAAAGATACATCAGATTTTCGTAGATGTATTGACAAGGGAATTCATTAGAATTAGAATTATTTATTTCTTTAGAGTCCTGAGACCTATATAGTTATAGTCCTCTATAAACCTTTAAAACATAAGGGTTTTAAAAGAGCTGTACATCCTATCCTACTAATAATATAAACCTGAAAGTTTGTGAGGATGTTTGTTACTCTTTCACGCAAAAACTACTGAACGGATTTTGATGACACTTTACAGTAATATAAATTATACATCAGAATAACATATAGGCTACTTTTTATCCGGGTACTAAGCGGGCGAAGCCGTGGGCAGAAGCTAGTAATCTATAAAGATACCGTCTACCCAACGATGCGAAACCACATTCCATAGATTTTTGCAGAATCCAAAACGAACACCTATCGAATGAAAATTAGTATTTCGTTCAAAATCAAATAACAGACCTACCGAACTGTATGAAGATCCTCGAAATCGATGATCTGGGTGTTGGGTATGGGGTATGGCGTAGGTAGGTGCGATGCAGCGTCAAGGTGACGTCACGATCCGTGACCTAGCACGTCATCCACGAAATCGCAATAGCCTTCCGAATATGAAAATGTATACATACTAACCTAGGTAAGATACCTTCCTAGTTTTTTTTCTAGGGACTCTTTAGTCGGTCGTATCCGAGGTCGATCTAATTTTCAGCGATAAAGTCTTGATCATACCATTTTTTTATCGGCGACCGTTAAACAATATTATTTTAAGATACCTACCTAAATGCAATAGGTAGGTATGCAGCCTTATCTCATAGTGTTAAAGGTATTTTTTTATCTGAGTATGAATGGCACTTAAGAGAATCGTTTCGATTATGTAATGGCACCGGCGACCATCAATGAGGAACATCGAGCAGAGTTATGAGCTCGATGATGAGGAACTCCTCCTAAAAGCAGAATAAAGCATCGGCCAGGCTGTGTGCGTGAGAACACGGGCACATTGCCTTATAAGTTGTATGTAAGTAGGTAATGTCGTCTGATCGGCATCCCATTCTATGATTGTGTGCGCGCCTGTTAAGCACGTAAATATTTACTAGCAGGTCGAGCATTCTTAAGGAACATTAAATTAGGGAAGCCTACCACAACCTTCTCAATTCTCTTCTCAGTGATTTACTAAGCATAAGTACGAGTAGGTAAGCAATTAAAAAGTTCTACAAAAGAAGCGAGTTTCATTCTAAGATCTTAAAGTTAGTTAATTATGAAAATTTACCTTTCAGTGCGTATTGCCCTGAAACTAAGGGAATTAAATTACCTATAGGAACTGAAAAGCTTATTAATAACAAGATAGGCAGGTAGATAGCTCTTTTTAGCGTTCATTAGGAAATTTAGGAAAGCCTCGGTAATTAAGTACGTTGTTCATGAGACAGACTTCAATAATTAGGTATACAGGGTGTTTCAAGCATCATGGTACAAAACGAACCTGAGCTTAGACCTAGCCGAACTAACAATAGCCCTAACAAACCTAACCCTAACGAATATTGTTCGTCCCTAGTTCAAGAGCTAGGGCTATTATTGTGTCTGTTTACGAATATTTCCTAAGGAAAAAGTTTTACAAAGAATTAATTTTGTTTTGTGGTAAAATCAGCGTAAATTCACTTTCAAATTTTAAATTCACGTAAATTTCCTAAGGAAAAAGTTACCTAAACCACAGATATTATAATACAAGTACCTACACAAAGAATTACTTGTGTTTGGTTGTAAAACCGTTAGAATAATAGGCGTAAATTCACTTTCAAATTTTGAATTCACGTACGTTTCTATATGATCCTTGTGATTTCAATGATAAAAACCTATTCACTTCGACTTTGACTTTGAATAACTAGATGATTCAACTGTCAAGTTTGTGAATGAATGAATGATTCCAACGGCCATATCTCAAAAGTAAGTACCTTTTTCCACTTGTAATTGTCGAAATCAGGACACAATAATAGCCCTAGCTCCTGAACTATAAAAATAAGAACGTACATAAAGTTTATTCTGAAAGGACAGGGGTCACCCATTCCTCTGCTCCTTTTGGTCCACGGTGCCTGAATCACCCTGAATATCTATCTACCTAATCTATCAGTCGCCTAAAACTGACTAAGCTTAATGCGGCCGAGTTTTAAATCCTTTTATAATCAATAAATGAAATCTTCCCACATCTGTGTAAAAACTCCGGACGTTGGTCCACATCATGCATCGGGAAAATACGGGTTACCCATGAACAAAGAGCCCCGAAAGTAGGTCAAGGATGGCGCAATGTCGGGCGTCTGAAATTATTGTAAGTCCCCAGTCTCACAGCGCCATCACGGCTGTTTTAATTAGCACTAATGAAGTAGGAATCTTTTAAGTTGTGTAGATAAGTACGTACCTACCTACATGAAACCTGGAGACTGGAGAGGCACCAAAGATTACTTCAACCACAGCATAGATAATACTTTACTAGTATTAGATACGACTACTAGAAGTGCAAAGGCCGCCCTCGGCCCCCGACCAACCGCGTCGCATCGCCCGACCGCGCTTTTACTTTGTTTTCGCTATCCGAAGCGTGATGTTAAATCTATAGTAATAATAAAGCTAAAGAGTTTGTTTGTTTTTTTTGTTGAATGTGCTAATCTCTGGAAATAGCCTATAACATTCCTCATAAATTGGGCTTTAAAATGCAAAAATATTTTTAATCATTCGACTGGTAGTACCAGAGATTAGCGGGTTCAAACAAAAACCCGCAGAAGGTTGCGGGTTCGATTCCCGCCTCGGGACAAATATCTGCAAACATTTTGTCTCGGATCTGGGTGTTTTCTATGTATAATTTGTATGTATTTACAAAAAAAAAGTATATAAGTAGTATATCAGTGATTTAGTTCCCACAATACAAGCTCTGCTTAGTTTGGGGCTAGAAGATGCTGTGAAAAATGTCCAGCAATTTTTTTTTTATTATCATAGACACAAAAACAAGGAACACATCCCTACTTGCCTTACTACCTGCTTACTTGACTACTAAGTAGGTTCAATCTCATAGCCACATCAGAAGTGTACGAACTTGCCCCCGTATTATTCATCTGAAAGTCACTGGGCAAATTAAATGATTTTAACTTGCACATAGCTTTAACAATAATATCCACAGGATACAGGCTCGTGATGCTCATTTTATTTGTCAAACGTTCGTCACAAAGTGACTTTCAGATAGAGAATGGGGGGTTGCTATTGCAAAAAAAAATATTGTCTTTTATTTCTACTTACATTGGTGAAAATTTATCAACAAAACTGAATTTATGTGAGTTTTGTTATCGTTGATTATTATGTATAAAAAATTACGACTGGTTACCTTTTTAGTTAACTAAATTTGTATATAAATAGATCTTTACTTTCCCTTTGAGTAGGTACCGGGATTTGTGGAATAAGCCGTCCTCATCACATTATAGATGCATAAAGCATTGTTGTTGTTTAAGCTATACGGTGTTTGTTTATTTACTTTTGTTAAACGAAACATCGGAAAAAAACACTGGCCTCGATTCTGTAGTACACTGACTAAACTAAATTTAAACTATCGCTCTCTTTTACTGATAGTGTACGCAAGAAAGACATGGCTACAATTTTAGTGCCGTGTGCTGCTGTCAAATCAGTTTACGTGCCGCTTTTCTTCGTGTTTATAGTCAGCATGTTTTGCTAAACTAAATTTGTCTCTTTGTAATTTGTGTAAATTGACTAAATTTGTATGGAAAACTTAAATCTGACTAATTTAACAGCACTAAAATTGTAGCTATCTCTTTCTTGCTTGCACTATCAGTAAAAGAGAGCGACAGTTTAAATTTAGTTTAGTCAGTGTACTACAGAATCAAGGCCATTCGTGTTTAGTTAATAAATATTAGATATAGATATTCTGGAGCAGTGGCGGCAAATGAAATTACTGAATAAACTTGTAGTTTTATTTTCAACACATTATCCTTTTACATTTTCACAACGTTTTCCTGCATGACACTCTTCAGAACCGGATACGTAGACTATCTATCCCTACAACTACTCTCAACCTTCAACTTCTTGATTATGGCTTCTGTGGCTAGTTGTCACAATTCTGCCAACTCTCAACCTTAGATATTTAACATTATAGCTGTCACTGTCCTAACAAACTATTAAAAATCTCTTAGAGCCCTTAGTACATCCAATTGCATGCAATAGCACCCTAGTTGTCAAAAAATGCACAATCCTAGTTGCATCCAATTCCATGCTCGGAACTAAATTTTCTATAGGTACCTAGTTGATTGAATGTGGTTCAGTTGGGGGTTGAGGGAAGTACCTACAGCAAAAATTGGAAACGTTGATTGAAAACCAATTGAGGCGAAAGGCAAATAAGTTACGGTTGGACGTATATTTTAGATATTTTGATTGGTTATTGAAGTGATATATATATATATATGAATAAACGTATTTACATAATTTACTAGCCGCATTTAGAATATTAGAAGGATAAGTATGTTTTTGCACAACCTACTAATATTTACGAGTATTATAGATGCAAAAGTTTGATGTTTGTAGCTAAATATTTCCGTAACGGATGAACTGATTTTGATGAATTTAGTACATAAAGGTATAGTTCGTAACCCAGAATAACACAGGGGTTCCTTTTTACCCGAGTAACACGTGGGGTAAAGCTGTGGATACATGCTAATATTTCGTAAAGGCACATATCCTACTAATATTATAAACGCGGAAGTTGTGAGGATGGATATTTGTTATTTCAGGAAAAAACTACTGAACGGATTTTGATGAAACTTTGCAGTAATATAGCTTATAGATCAGAATATATGCTACTTTTTATACGGGTAGGTACTACGCAGGCGAAGCCGTGGGCAGAAGCTAGTATTATATACTAGGTAAAAGGTAGGAAATAACATTAAGGTAATCGTAAAGTAGAATTAAAGGTGTTTGTAGAAAGATTAACCACGCATAACTATAAGAAATTTTTATGAACAAAGAAAGTACAAATTTAAAATCTATACAAACTATAATATTGTTAAATTTTTAGCTAATAATTTCTTCCTATACACTAAACAGTCTAACAAAAACTATGCGAAGCCTTCTCTCTTTTTCCATTCACTCTTCAACTGCGCCATTTTCTTCTTTTTGTATTCTGATTTCTTATATTTTGTCTCTTGAATCCTCTTTTTCTGGGCTGCCACACTGTCTGCACCATTCTCTATTTCATCTAACTTTGCTATGAGCTGGTCGCGAGCCATTTTTCGATTTTCGTCTTGACTTCTACTTGTATGGCACTTTATAACAGTTCCTGGAATTAAATAAATATAATACTTATGTAGGTTAATGAGTGAAGACTGTTTATTTGGTTTTTAAAATTTTAACCCACTCTAAGGGAAATCACAATCCTACTACTATTATAAACGCGAAAGTTTGTGAGGATGGATGTTTGTTACTCTTTCACGAAAAAACTACTGGACGGATTTTGATAAAACTTTACATTAATATAGCTTATACATCAGAATAACACATATGCTACTTCTTATCCGGGTACCACGCGGTCGAAGCCGTGGGCAGAAGCTATTAATTTATAATATTCAACTTCAAGCGGGAGTTTGCGGGTTCTTGTCATCGCAACGAATACTTCAGGGTGTCCCCGTACAATTTAAGCAAACAAAAGAAACTTGTATCGAATCTATTCCAAACTGACGTGTTTGTAAATAGGCTTAAGAAATTTAATAATATTTAAAACGTAAGTTAACTTACGTTTTAAGTATTATTAGTCTTAAATTATAATTATAATTATATTAAATACCTTCCAAATCACTCGTCATTTGACGGGTCGGTGAGTACTCTACTCGCCAACTGATGACCGTTGGTGGATACCCACCGACTTACAGAATTTAATGATGAGTTCGAAAATGTAAATAGATAAAACACGTATGTATAAGATTTGTTAACATCAGTAAGGAAACAAAATTAAATATTTTAATGAAAAAAGTAGTCAAAGCTTGTATCAATTTGCAAATTTTGATAACCTTTCCAAACTGCATTTTAACTTTTCCTTCTCCAGAAAGTATAAATAATAAAATAAATTATTATTTATTTATTTCGCTTCATTATAAAAACAATGTCTATAATGAAGCGATTCAAAATAATTGTAAAAGAAGTTAATAAAGAGAAAAAAAAACTATTAGCGTGCAACTAGCAACTCGATGTTGTAAGTTCATCGCCACTTCTTGTATAGATTGCTAAGTGATTATATATTGCTAAGTGATGCTAGAGCCTTAGAATAACTGAGCATATTGGTTCCCTCGTAATGTTTTCTTCGTTTTAACGTATTAATGTGCCCCCAAATGTTTCGAGTGGAAAACTCATTCCTGCGCGACTTGGTTTCACAACGTTCAGATGAAAGTCGGAGTACCGCCGCTCCAACTGGACCAAAACGTCACGGTCTTTTTAGTATCAACACAGACCAGTCAAAGTAAATAGACTGACAATAGCCATAGAACAAATCGTAAACCGCAAAAAGCACAAAATCCCGTACTATGCACAGATGGCGCGTCTGGAAACGTTCTTAAAACCATTGAAACCAATAAATTTAAACTCTTTCTTCATTATAAACCACCAAAACATATTTATTGTTTTTGTTATATGTAATATTGTTTCTAGAATTAGATTTATTGATTTTCTTTCACATCGATTATTTACCACTTTCATATGTTTATTGATAGATGGTGTGGTGATACGATGAAAGGTAGCACACAGAATAATGCATTGATTTTGTACTTTAACTAGTCTGTGGTAACAATAATATTCCTTGCAAATAATCCATTTGTTTGTTTGTTGTGTCACTGGTTCTTTATTGTCCCGTGTAAAAGAACCAGTGTAATTAAAGGATTCTTTTAGACATTATGCTATTAACAGTTGTAAATATGTGAATAGATTTAAAAAAATGCGACTTTTTCATCACTGAAGTAGTGATGAAGTCCAATCAAAATGCTAACAGTAACATGTTGCCAAGTTACCCTCTAACCTCTGTGGCACAGTGGGCGAAAGCCCACCTTAGACGCAAAGGTTGCAGATTTGATTCCCACCGCAGGACAAATATTTGATCTGATTAGAGGTCCTTCCTCATGAGCACCGTCCGCGACCACGCTCGACGGTCGTGAGTAAAGTACGTGGTATAGTCGTAATTATATTCAAAAATGATACCAAACCACGATAATTTTAATTCTATAAATATTTGATCTGCAAATATTTGACTCTGGTCTGGATGTATTATATGTAAAAAAATATTTGGACATCTTGATGATGATGTGAAAAATGTACAGCATTATTATTTATTTTATAATATTTATTAGGTATATTACAATAGTTCCTAAAGTATTAGCTACCAAATAATTTTTATTAGGGTGCCATGTGAGCAGGCAGAAGTTAGTAATCAAGAAATAGACACTTACCAGTGGGTACATGAGTTAGTACAACACAATTTGAATTTTTATTAACAGCTGATCCACCTGGACCGCTTCCTCTTATAAACTGTTCCGTCAGATCCAACTCATTGATTTTAGGAACCTTTGAGTAGTTTATAGTATGTTTGAAACTAACAGAGACATGTTGCAAAGTGACGTGGTTGGATCTCTTTATTATATTCAATAGAAACATTGTTGAATCTAAACAACAGATCCACGGCGTAGTAATGTTTCACCTTTCTGAAAGCCAATAGGGCAATTATTAAAAAAATATATAAAATCTTCCTTTCGGTCACCTAGGATTAGGCCAGTGATCTGACCTGGGTGTCTAGACAAATATATCATGCTTAGTTTTCCTTTTAAGCTTACACAAATTTGTCAAGGTAAAACTTGGCAGCATCCACATGACATCTCAAAAGCGAATATAATTTCCATCCAATTTTTTGTTTTTACGATTTATACACTGACTGACTAACATCAAATCGATTTGATTTTTGATTTATTGATCTAACATACCACTATACTTATACATACAATAGTATATATTACTTATAGTTAGGTACCTATATTTATTAGCCATAATTCGGATAGACATGCTTGTACAAACTAATATTATTATATAGTAGTATTTGGTTGATTAACTTTGATCTTCACACTAGGATTCCCTGTGCTGTGAAAACCAAATAGCCAGAATAGGTTGAGTTTTATTAAATAAAAGTAATGCACTACATAATGTTTGTTCGCTTCATCTATGAAGGTTTCAACCTTTCCGCAGTCATCAACACCAACAGAAAGTGGTTGTTATCTAAGGGCCTGATTGAGTTATCACTATATAGGCCCTGGAAAGGGCCTAGTGACTGATGGTGAAAGACTAGTGAAAGATCAGTGTGGTGAAAGGATTTAGTGCATACTGTAGAGGATTTTTTTATGTACATCATGTTCATGTCACATGTCAACACTATGTGATGTACATAATACTACTTATTATTATTATGAAATAAGTTTTGTAACCGTAATGAAAGCAATAAATATTTTCGAGTACTAAAATAAAAAGGGTTTGTGTGGATGTTTTCTTGCATTTACCTACGCCTAAGTAAAGATACGTAGTAACATTATGGAGACTATAGTTTACCTGATATGAAAATGTGATGTCGTCCTCTTTACTGAGGGTCTTGTTGCTTTTAAATTCAGTAAACACTCTTCGTCTGAAGTAAACAGGATCGGTATAAGTTAACCTTTGTGAGAAACGCATCAAGTCTTTGTATAAACGGAGAATCTCAAGACGCGCAACCGGCATGGCAAAGAACAAATATTAGTTTTGCATTAATAAGTACAGATTTTTTGTAGCGAGCGTAAATAATACAAAATATCACGCGAACTCATGCGTTTCAACAATTGAACGCTGTCAGCCTGTCACAGATATTATAACACAAGTACTGTTAAGAGGCCTGCGTAGGATGAATTGCCCATACAAACGTAATACCAAAATCATTTGTAATTAGAGCTTATTTCCACCATATTATGTTATTATTTGTATTCGAATAGTATTTATCTACGTACCTTGCTATATATTTTTTCAAAATACTTACCTAAAATGAAATATAAACGAATCGAATTTTGGATATTTTTACGTCATACATGACATGTTTTCTTCTTATTTGTTTCGTATTAAAAATAACAATACCTTACGTATCGTTTGGTTAGGTACATAGATTATACTGTCTAGTTACAGAATAACAACACAATGTGAGAAATACAACAAGTTTTCATTCATCTTTTTGGTATTACGGAACACCACCAAATTTATAACAAATTCTGATATTGCTATTGCGCAAGCACGAGGGGTCCTGCATCAGTCAAAAATAGATATATTTTTGGACGCGCTTCGAATTTAAGTTATGTCCGCCGTATCCTTAAGCAAAAAGCGAACAGTGTAAATTTTTGCGAAAATTAGTTATAATGCTCACGGTATAAGATCAAGTGCATGCTATGAACTAGCACATTTAATATTCGAGATACGTAAACGAGAACGTAATCACCAATTTATTGTGCTAAAGGCGCGACTATACAAGCCGTTGGTCATAGAAAAAACAGAGTTCGGAAAATTTTGTGAAAAACAGAATCCGACTACTGAAGTTGGCTGCGCTTTTTATTTATTTATTAACAATTTTTTGCAAATTTAAAAAAAAGTGAACAAAAGGTGGACTTAATGCTAAAGCATTTTCTACCAGCCCACCCAATGTGTAGTGATTGGCGGTAAGCGTGCTACAAAATTTAAACTACAATATTATATTAAACTTATATCTCATTACATAATATACTTACTTAATATATATAATTATATATTTATAGGCACTTATACATAAAAATAATAGTTAGAAGGTAGGGTAAATAAACTATGAATGCAACTCATCCAGGAAGTGTTTGCGAGTTAATCTTTTGAAGCATTCTTTACTGAGAGTCTACCTTTTTAATTTCAAATGGTAGTTTATTCCAAAGCCGATATGCAATGCTCGGGGGTGTCTAGAAGGAGGTTGTCAGAAGACCTTAGTTTTTTTTTCGTGTGTGTCAGATCGGAAACGAAAACGGTTTTTTAGATACTCAGGTGCAAAGGGATCCTTAAGAACAGAGAAAAGAACACAAAGAATCCTTAGGTTTCTACGCTCACGAATGGGGAGCCATTTTAATTCAGCGCGGAATTTACTCACATGGTCGAATTTGCGAAGGCAGAAAATAAAACGTATGGTATTAAGGAGGCGATCAAGTTTGTTAAGAAATTATTCGGAGAGATCTAGTAAAGCAACGTCGGCATAATCAATTATAGGTAAAAGAAGTGAGTTGACAAGACATATTTTAGTGGTTATTGGGAGAAAGTGTTTCAGACGGATTATGGAATGCAGAGTGGCATAAAATTTACGAGATAGTTCTTTTATATGAGGAATCCAACATAGCTTTAAGTCAAACAGGATACCAAGGTTTTTAACAATAGGCGTGAAAGGGATATTACAACCGTTCAAGTGAACATGGGGTAGAATACCAAGAGAGTCTATTTTGTTCAGCTGGCGTGGGCTGCCTATAATGATGGCTTGACACTTATCAGGATTAACTTTAATGCCAAAACGATTTGACCAAGACAGCAGACGGAAAAGATCATCATTGAGTGCCCGAATGGCGACATCCAAATTATCGACAGGGGCAGAGGTATAAAGCTGGAGGTCGTCAGCATACATGTGGTATTGACTGAGAAGGTGGGATGATAACAGGTTAATAAATAAAGAGAAAAGGAGTGGAGACAAAATTCTACCTTGTGGTACACTGGCCACGATTTTCTTCCATTCGGAAAACGCATCACCATCACGGGTTCTTTGACGACGCATGGTTACATAGGATGAGAACCAATCAATGACAGAAGGAGAGAAGTTAAGTTTAGGGAGTGTAGCTAGTAAGAGCTCATGATCAACTGCATTGAAAGCGTTACTGAAATCTATAAGCACAAGTACCGTAACGTGGGATTTCTCCATGTTAGCCCGAATATCCTCGTGACGTTTAAGAGAGCAGTTGTTGTGCTATGCCCCTTTCTAAACCCGGATTGAAATGGATTAAACAAATTATTAACAGAGATAAATTTAGTTAGTTGAGAATGTACGACAGATTCAATGATTTTTGAAAAGAACGGCAAAATAGAAATAGGGCGATATTATTTAAGAAGCGTAGGATTAGAGATTTTATGAATAATATGGGCTTGACGCCACTGGTCGGGAAACTGGGAAGATTGGAGCTAAAAGTTAACTATGTTAGTAAGCGTAGGAAGAACATGGTTTAAGATATAAGAAATCATGATGCGGCCAATGTCATCGCTACCTACCGCCTTGGACTTCAGTGAAATAAAGGTTTTTTTAATCCTATCTTGGCTGACGTGAGCAAAAGAAAAAGGTTCAATAGTTGATACGGAGATATTTGCAATCTCAGCCAGAGCTTCAGGCTAATGGGCTCAGAGTAGAGCAAGATGAAAAATGAGTGTTTAGGGTGTTAAGATCAAAAACTAATTTGGTTTCAATGCATTTTGATTTTCCTATTCCAATTGACCTTAAAAACCTCCAAAATAATTTCTGACTGAAAAATTCACCATACAAATTTGCAGAAAGCGACCATTGCAATTATTTGCAATGGTCGCCTTCTGCTGTTTAATAAAAAAAGCAATGAACAATGTTAATACTAGAAATAAATATAAACTCGCTGTTACCATTTGTAGATTCCATAAAGTTAATAAATCGTTTAAAGGGCAAGGTGTACCCCGCTTTTATAACAAACTCTTGGGATTGAAAATTCTCCAATTCTAATTATTATATCATCGTTGTTTTGGCAGAATAAAACCATCACATTGGCTATTTATATTATAATGATTATATGCAAAGTTTAATAAGCTGAAAGCGAAAATACGGACAGTCACTTTCTGAAACAATAGGATTTTATGAAAAAAAAAAACAAAAGACGACTACAAATAAATGCCATATTCTAATATCAACACAAAGTTTTACGACAAATTTTGATCGTTAATTTGATAGATAATAACGTATACTTTTACGTTAACATCTCTTTTTAATATTATTTTGGCTAAACACGCGGCAGCAGAGAAAAAATATAAAACTGGCCATATCTCAAAACGGGTTTTTCGTCGATGGTCATTATACATTATTATTATATGTAACAGAAACACCCTGTCAAAATAGGAATTTAAAACTTACTTATAAATGGATTTGCATGAAAAAGAATGGCAGATACAATTTTCTGGCATCAGTAGAATGGTAACAAAGTTATATGTAACTAAGTATGCTAAAAATGGTTTCTTTGTTTATTTTCCTTGTTTAATGATTTGCAGAAATGCATACGTCGGGACAGCACAAAAAAGAACAAAATACTACAATCGTTTAAATAAAAATTAAATTAGTAAAAAAACGATACAATCCAAGATATCTGATACTTTATATAATTACTAGCTACGCCTCGCGGTTTCACTCGCGTGAAAAATAATGAATTTAAAAGTATTTTACTGCTACATAAATACCCTTGATAATAAAACTATTTGGATAAGAATTAATACTTCGATACGAATGCAACCATTTTTTGTTTCTACCGGCGAACTAATTAAATTCTAGAACAGAAAAGCTGCTATTGTGACATAACTATGATAGTTAGATATTTTCCCTCGAGGACTTTTTTGCAGGTAATAATGAGTATTTTAATCGTTTATTACACAATTTTTATGTGTTATCAACAGTTTTCTCAGCGCACGCCAAATAATGAATCTTATAGGCAACATTTTGCTATTTTGGGTTTTATATTAAAATTTTCAAAGTTTCTCTAATTTTTTTAAAATAAATTATAGCCTATGTTACTTCCTAATAATTTAGCTTTCTATTGGTGAAAAAATGGTTAAAATCGGTCCAGTAGTTTCAGAGCCTATTCGGTACAAGTATAGATGAGCGAACGAAGATTACGAAGTCTACATGGGCAAACCAGCCTTTGGATGTATCTTTATTTGTCTGAAGATAACCGCTACAATTGAATGAAACTTGGTAGGAAGGTAGGTTATATTTATAACGTTCTGGAGTTGAGCTGGCAAGGATGAGCTTAATATGCAGAACACTTGACCCAAGTGGTTTCGGTAGTCGGGTAAAAATAGTACTTGGTGAGATCTTAGTTCTTGGCGAACTACTAGTATAAATATTTTTTGAGATAAATAGTGCTACTTGTATTATAATATCTGTGATAGTGCTTACTACTTAGTATCTTACTTAACGATTAAGTACTCAAAATATAAAAATTGCATGTACTATGATACTATGACTATGGTGGCACAATGCTGATTTCTCCAACTTAATCCAAGGTTTTGATCGATTTGTTCGCTTGATTTTTAAAACGGTTTGATAGGTTAGTACTCTTGTTTTGTGACGTCAAGATGACTTTTTTTGTTTTCATGTATTGGTATTGGAATGTGATGCAACACCCATATTGATTAAATTGGCTAGTTCAAGTCCTGTCTCTTAAACGTAGTAGTTATTTTATTTCCTCTATTTACAAAAAACAAACTATACCATAGAGGAAATAACCACTACATTACCTATCTCCTCTCGATCATAAGTTACTTTTACAATATTTAAGGAAAAAGTTAATTTAAAATACTTAAAACCTTTTATCTTACGGCAAAAATTTTGTACATTGCAACTAGAGTCTAGAGGGGTTACGTTTCGATTTGAAATTGGAAACCATCCCAACCACCCCTATACCTGCTAAGGATACTTTGTCAACATCCATCAACAATAGATATCTTTTAGTACTTTGATATATGATCAAGTTATTCTAAATAAACGTCACAGAATCAACCACTGCTAGGTTTAGGCCTGCTTTCGCTTTTGCCAGCCTCAAATAAACGTAAAACGGTTAAATACCTAAATGGTCCTATCTAAATGAACTTAATCTACGTAGTATTATTAGTACGTAGCGTAGAGTTAGCATTCCTAGTAAGTCTGTGGTACGTATCAAAGAGAATGTAACGCTACGCGTACGTATCTTAAAATAGGTGTACATACCTACCACAAAATCAATTACGTGGATGGAGATACCTCCTACGTAATAAAATCATCTTTCGGCACTGCACAAGTGCACAAGCCTTTGCCATTGCATCGATATTAGGTAGATCATTATAAGAAAGCACAGCGGAGTTCAAATCTATTACCGCAGATTGACATCATGTGATCCATTAATATAATCATATTATTTTTGGTGGTAATTCCCTGACGAAGTTTCTCACTGCATAGTGTTTCCAACTTCCTGCCGATTACCTTAAATAATTTCATAAACTGCGAGGCGAAAAGGAATCATATCGATTAACTTTAAACAACCTAACATATAACGTTAACTTATCTAAACAAAGAGAACAAGAGAAGATATTTAAAGCTAAAAACAAACTAAATAATAAAATTGTTGTTCATGCGGCAAGGAGCCAAAAGCATCGGTGGCATCCACTCGCAGAATGGTCAAAGAAAAGAGCCCCAGCCCTCTTGTTACTAGCGGGGCGTCGGCGTCGACCAAAAGGGGTGTAATTAACTGCCGCGGCTCCAGCCCATAATTATTGTAGTTCCACTTAGATGCAGGGCCAATATGTATACAAAGACCCGTCCAGAGTCCATGTCATTCAAGAAACCGTGCCAGAGAATCAGCCAGCGCTTCTTTAGCAGGAAGCACCATGGGTCCCGTATTTATGGATCGACGTCGTTGCTGCATAAACCGCAATGGTGCTTACAGATAGGGGCAACTAATCACCCCCAACGTTATCCAAAACGTTCGATTGTCAAGCAGTGTGCTGGGGGCTTTAAGTTCAATACCGTTCGTCAAAGCACTCTTCCACGTCCAACCGTGGACTTCTATTGGGCTGATAATGATGATGTTGATAATGACAGACTAGAATAACCAGACTCGCTGACGCGCCTAAAAAAATATCGAGTTTAATGACGGGAAGGTAAGAACGGGATTCAATTCAGTTGTCGGGAACAACGATGATTGACGTGTGACGAGCGAGACGAGTGGAACTTTGATTGAGGGAGTTGGACACATTATGGAAAAGAAATAGATGAATAAAGATGGTTTTGTTGTGGTGTTGAGTGAGTTTTTCTAACTTGACTGACTTTGGGGTTTGGATTTTTTGTTTTGTTTAGTTTTATACCACAGTTAATTTAATTTTACCTATGTACCTATGATTGAAAAGTAGGGAAATTCCTCTCTACATATAAAATGCTTCGTTCCGACGCACAAGAAAACAGGACTAATCCAAGAAACATTGAAGGAAATGTCGACGTTATAAATATTGATGTTATTTCTGAAATCGAAAAGGAATTGCAGGAAAGTCCGTACGATATTACCTCTCTCGTTTTCCTCCTGTACGATGTTCCCGATACTGCTTTGCAGCGGCTTATTGTTCACCAACGAGTGTCCAGAGATGTTATATCTACAAATTTAAATCTACTACAGGAATGGGTGCAAGGTGCGAGATCAAGACCCTCTTGGAAACATGAATTTCTCGAAGCCCTACTTGTCTGCCAACTGTATGGTATTGTCAAAAAACTTGGCTTACACATTCCCAGTCTAAAAAAACATTACCAACCAGACAACCTTTTTGTCAACATGTATCTAAATCCAATGAAAAAAGCTCTGTACAAAGTGTGTGAAAATATTAACTCTGATAACCTGGCTTCCTTAAAAAGAACACTTAGGAACTACAAAATTGATACAATGGAGCTTGATACATGCGAGCTGCTATTTCTGAAGCTGATGTCAGAAAAATTTATCACAATGACTCAAATACAGTACAACAAAAAAAAACTCAATTGTTATTTTAAAGTAGACCAATTGGTAAAGATTCTTGAAAAATTACCTGGACTGGAGGGTATAGCTAAGGATCTAAGAGTTTTACAAAGTAGAAACAGAGATGAGCCTGTGCAAGAAACTCCCGCAGCAGCCAGCACTCCTTTCTCATCACCCTCAGACATGACAAAGACAAAACTAGCAGAGACTCCCATGACACCTCATGATTTTAGTGATATCTTTGAACTGATGGGCAATCTCAAAGTTGAAGATGACATCCATCTAAAATCTGATACAACAAAGCAGATGGGGAGGGATAAATATGCAATCAAAAACTCCAAGAGCATGGGTGTTTGCCTTATAATAAACCAGGAAGACTTTAGCCTTTCTGAAAAAAGTATACAGGATGACACACTCACAACTGTTCTAAGCAAAAGAAAGGGGTCTAATGCAGACAAAGCAGCATTAGAGAAAACTATGACTTCACTGAACTTTGAAGTAGTCATTGGTGAAAACCTTAATTTCTGTAAAATGATTAATTTTATAAAAGAGACAATTAGAGATAAGGTCAAAGTTACTGATAGTATTTTCATGTTATGCATACTGTCCCACGGAGTGAGGGGGCATGTGTATTCTGCAGACTGTGTCAAAGTAAATGTAGAAGATATACAGGAAATTTTAGACTCGGATGAAGCATCTACATTGCACGGCATACCAAAGGTTCTGATAATACAGGCTTGCCAAATTGATGACACACCTCAGTCGACACTAGTGGCTGACTCACCTCACAGAAATGGAATTAGGAATAATTACCACTTGAAGAAATCAGACTTTCTGGTCTACTGGGCTACTGCACCACAGTTCGAAGCATTCAGAGATGAGCAGAGGGGTTCGATATTCATCCAGCTTCTGTGCGTAGCCATACAGAAACGTGCAAAACGGGAACATTTGTTTGACATATTCACTATAGTCAACAATGGTGTGCAAGTACTTTGCAAAAAAAATGAATGTGTGCAGGTGCCAATATTTAAGTCCACTTTGAGGAAAAAGTTATACTTACAGATTCCTGAGTAAATATAATTAAGTAAGCCAATATTTAACCTTTTTGACAATGAACCTAGTATGATATTTTATAAGCATAATATTTTTACATTATCTATCTACTGTTCACCCCTATTTTTGATGACCTTAATGGAGTGGCAGGTGACAGGTGGTGGCTGCAATGCATAGGTGAGGGTTTGATTCCTGCTTCGCAACAAATATTTGCATGTTCTGTTGTAGTACCATGGTACTTGTAGTTCCTGATACTCATGACACAGAATCCTAATGTGGGGTCCAGACTATGTATCTGTTGGGTGTTTATTATTAGATTATTTATAAACAATTACTCATAATAAAACATGTAGTTATGAAATGTTTTCTATATTTATTTTTACATCTGTTTTAGAGAAGTCCATCACAGCTGCTTCTAAATTCCTTCTTTCTTCATCTGTCTTTAGTTTAGCCCACATTGTATCTAAGTAGGCTCTTTGATGTTTCTGAATGAATTGAAAACTGGTTTTTAGTGTGGCTCCAACATGTAATGTGTTGATACGAACATCTAACTTGCCAATTTTGGTAACAAATGGCAAGGAACTAGTAACAAACTTATGTGGTCCATGACGCGATCTTATGATAGCTATCCTGGTGTTTTCATTGCAGTATTTTGTTAGAAATCCTGACTTCACAGCTGCAACACCAAAGTCCCCGTGCATCTGCTGAATTTTATTCAGCAAAGTATCATGGAATATACTGGACTTCAAGAAGAGAGGCTTGCTATCCGGCACCATTGGTGATGCAATCTCAATAGTTATGTACCTGGAAAATTTACTTCCTAGAATAGGAAACATTAAAAAAAACAATAGTTTGTTATTGTTAATTACCTGTTCTTGAAACGAACCATTTTCTTTCTAGGATAATAGGAATTCCAATGAGAATCAGCTCCTTTAAATTTTAAATAAAACCTTACACATTTGCTTTACCTGTAATGAAATAAGTGTGTGAATAATGGAATAAGTCGCAATACATTTTGATAATACTAAAGTTTAATTTGGATCACAGACTTACTAGAAATGCTAATGCATGTTTATTTTTTGCTTATAAATTAGGTAACCCTAAATATTCTGTGGTAATACCTACTCGCTGCTGTCAGTCATCGTTCATTGCAATTTCTATAGCGATGTGTTGTACATAACACACTTAATTAATTGGTAATTTCCGATTAATAACAGTATGTACAAATTAACTTTACTATTACTGTATCACGTAGTGATTATTTCCTATTTAATATGTTGGTACAGATAGGTACATCAAATTTATTTATTAGGTATGTATACGTTATTCAAAACGAACTTAATGTGAACAATAAAAAACGACTGATCCTTGAGGTCAAAGTCATGTCAAGCTTGCGAAGTTAAGCAAAACCAAAATATAGTGTAGTAGTTTGTTTGTCGAAGAAAAACAATACATATTTACTTTTTTAAACTGAGTACCTAGGTAACAGAAAGCATTTTTTTACCAGAGAAAAAAACTGCTTTCTTTGTAATACGAAACTATGTTGCGCTAAAATAATAACTAAGATTTTTAAAATTGTAGGAGAGACCTGTAAAAAGGTATGATTTTGTCATATTTTTGACACTGGCCACATTCTGGGATATTCGCATTGTTATTACACCACATTTAGTTAGTTTATTCTACATATGTGCTTATCTCGCGTTCCGTGTTGTTTGTACGTTGATAAAGTTATTTGATGAGTTCTTGTTGTACTGTTACTGTTATCTTGTAGTTTGTCTGTTTTCGTTTTGTTTTGGTTCAAAGTCAAAGTCAAAGTCAAAATTCATTTATTCAATAAAATCACAAGGACCACTTTGAAATCGTTCACTTTGTTCGTTGTTCTAATGGAACTGCACAACCGAAACCGCGAGAGGGTATTAGTATGTACTATAGATCCAAGTGCTTTGCTTCCATGGAATATTTTGACAGTGGCATATCTTGACATTTGTTCGTTATTTTTGGAACCGAATTAAAGTGTGTAATAAACAAACTTGCTCGGTAGTTACCAACGTAAAGTACCTTGTTTGTGTTGCGACTAGTTATCTCGGAGCTAAGGTCACAATCCTATCGTGATGTTTATGCCTTATATGATAAGTTTTATCAATTTATATTTCCACTTTATGTCAACACTTACATTTACAGTCTAGTGTAACAGTACCTATTGAATGGCTCTAACTGTCGGACACTACTATAAATAAGGTGGTAAATATATGTAAAAACGGCTTTTAATTTGCATTTTGCAGCTACAAAATTAATTGCTTCTAATGTATGTTTATTATTTCAGAAAAGCATTTTCAATTACATGTAGCAAGACAGAAGCTATGACTGAAAAAGTGTATTTTATTGGCGTTGATGTTGGTTCTGGAAGTGCACGAGCAGCCCTTGTTGATGAAAAAGGTCATGTTGTGAATGTGGCAGTTAAAGAAACACAAACATGGAATCCAAAAGTTGACTATTATGAACAATCATCTAATAATATATGGACATGTTGTGTTGCTGTTATAAAGGTAGGTACAAAGCTATTTATACATAAGTATCTACTAAATTTAAACTTGCTTTAAATACTTTTTAACTTGTCTTAAAAAACACTCAAGCAAGTTTATTTATTGTTTGTTAATGAATAGTCAAGAACAAACTACTGACAATACATAAACTTATTAATTTAAAATTAACTTTGAACTTTTTTCATAATTTTTAGGATATCATTCAGAATGTGGATCCAGCATTGGTGAAGGGCATTGGATTTGATGCAACCTGTTCCTTGGTGGCCTTAGATAGAAATTGTAATCCAATATCAGTGAATGATTCTAACAATAATGTTCAAAACATTATCATGTGGATGGATCATAGAGCACAAGCAGAAGCAGATATAATAAATAAAACTGATCATGATATACTAAAATATGTAGGTGGAAAAGTCAGCTTAGAAATGGAAATGCCTAAACTGTTATGGTTAAAAAAAAACTTGCCACACAAATGGAAAGAATTCGGTTACTTTTTTGACCTTCCGGACTTCCTAACCTGGAAAGCTACAGGATTATTTAAAAGGTCACTGTGTTCTCTTGTTTGTAAATGGAACTATGAATGCACTGCAGATGGCAAGCAAGGCTGGAATGAAAATTTCTTGCAGGAAATTGGGCTTGCAGATTTAATAGAAGATAACTTCAAAAAGATTGGAAATGAAATTTTGATGCCTGGAAAATTATGTGGAGGATTAAGTGAAGAAGCTGCTAGCAGCCTGGGCCTTCCTCTGGGCTTGCCAGTAGCGACATCTTTAATTGACGCCCATGCTGGTGGTCTTGGAATGATAGGAACTTATGCCAAGGGCATCAATACTAATATGTCGTCTCGTCTTGGTCTTATTTGTGGCACTTCTACATGTCATATGGCTGTTAACGATAGAGCTGTGTTAGTTCAAGGAATATGGGGCCCATATTTCAGTGCTATGGTTCCTAACATGTGGTTGAATGAAGCTGGCCAAAGTGCCTCCGGGATGTTGCTGGATCATATAATATCAAGCCACCCAGCTGGAATCGAATTATTGAAGACAAAGAACACTGGAAAGTAAGGATTCATTGTTTTAGGTTATATAGGTAGCTACTTAACTTAGGTACCTTCGTCTTTTAAATGTCTTAATTAATATAAACTTATTTCAGTGTTCGAAGTTATCTAAGGGGACTACTAACAAACATGGCAAAAGCTCAAGGTCTCTCTGATATTGGATTCCTAACAAAAGATATACATGTATGGCCAGATTTCCATGGTAATAGATCACCACTAGCTGACCCCTACATGAAGGGTATGATCACAGGGCTGTCTATAGATAACAGTGAAGAAAACTTGGCTCTTTTGTATCTTGCTACTCTTCAAGCGCTTTCGGTGAATACCTAATATGATTAGATTTTTAATAGTGCAATATTTTTTTAATGGTTTGGCCTATCAATTTAATGTATCTCCTTTTTTCCAGTATGGCACAAGACATATTATTGATGCATTGGTTCTAGCTGGCTACAAACCATTCAAATCTTTATTAATATGTGGGGGAATCTCAAAAGACCCACTATTTGTGCAAACACAAGCAGATGCTGTTGATTTACCTATACTTAAACCGCATGAAAAAGACTCTGTGTTAGTTGGATCTGCTATACTTGGAGCATGCGCTTCTCAGTACTTCAAAACTGTGGAAGATGCTATTCAGACTATGGGGGGCTCAGCTGATATTGTACAACCCAATGCACACCCTAAGGCATTCCATGAAAGGAAGTACAGGGTATTTCAAAGAATGTTTCAGGATCAGATAAAATATAAATTGATTATGAATGAAAATGTGTAAGTCCTATGCTAAATGATTTTTTTTATATTATCTATCTATCTATCAAAGTAATCTCTAGCACTGATGACAGGGTATACAAATTTTAAGAAATGAAATAAATAGCTAAATAATATTACACCATTTTCTTAATTTTTGAATGGATTGCATAGGTACACCAAAGATTACAGATCATTAAGAATACTGCACTTTATGCAGATGTGTTTGTATATGTATGTCAACAATAGTGATAAAATAGAATTGGATTGTTATGGGGGGCAAAAAACTTCGAAAAAATATGAGGGCACTGGGTTGTTTTATGAAAAAGAGCATCGATTTCACAAATCATCTCAATATTCTTATTTAAAACAGGTGATTAATAAAAATACTTTTCTATAATATGTAGGTACTACCTACCATGGTGTGCATTTGAGTTTGATATTTATTGCATTTCTGCAACTTTGTAATGCATCATTTGTTAAGAAAATTTTTACACTTATTAATTTAATTTTCAAATACGCAACAGTTCCAGAACAGTGGCGTAGCATTAAAATAATACCTATACCTAAGCCTAATACTAAGAATGACCCTTTTCCACAATTGAGGCCGATTTCAATTATCTCCTGTATATGTAAAATATTCCATACAATGTTATGCAGACGGCTTGAATGGTTTGTTGAAAGAAACAAAATGCTACGACAAACTACATCAGGTTTTCGAAGAAGTCAGTCAAGCGTTGACTGTATAGTCAGACTTGTTTCACAAATACAAATAGGTTTTGTAAAGAATATTCCTACGCTAGCATGTTTTTTGGACATAGAAGGTGCATATAATAATGTTTTGGTAGAGCAACTAGTTCTTATGCTTGATGAGTTAAAAGTGGGAACGAAACTTTGTAATTATTTATGAGTTTCTAAAAAAGAGATATTTAAGGATCCAAGATGATGTTGATCCAACTAAAACCCTTATGAGATGGACTGGTAGAGGCTTAGCTCAAGGAGACCCAATCTCTCCGCTTCTTTTTAATATAGTAACATCCAAGATATGCCAATCAATAAATAATATTAACATCTTACAATATGCCGATGATTTTGTATTCTATGTTCAAAATAATAACATATCAAGAAGTATACTAGATATGCAGAGCAGTATTTGTGCCGTTCTTTCACTGCTAGGCCAGTTAGGGTTGGAAATTTCAGTCGCAAAGACAGAGCTATGTTTGTTTAGGAGAGGGCACAGAAAAGATCAGTTAGATGTGGTTGTCAATGGTCACACTGTTCCAGTTGTAGACTGCGTTAGGTATCTGGGTGTTTGGTTGGACAGGTCGCTTCGATGGAACAGGCATATCAGAGAAGTTCAGACTAAGACTTTGAAATTAATAAACATACTTAAAATTTTGGCAGGTGCATCATGGGGAGTACCCCCAAAGCATTTGCGCAGGGTGTACATTTTTCTTGTAAGAAGTAGGATAGATTATGCTAGTTTTATATATGACAGTGCTGCAAAAACGCATCTTAGCAAGTTAGATAGAGTTCAGAATATGGGGATGCGTATTGTAGGAGGGTTTATCAAAACCACGCCTATCCATGTAATGGAGTGCGAATTATGTTTACCGCCTCTCCATCTGCATAGAGAATACCTGGCCACTAAGTATTGCCTTAAGGCTCAATCTTGGTCTAGAAATTTAACAATAGAGTTAATTAAGAAATTATCATATGTAAGTGAATCAGCATATTTCCGTAAAAATAAGAATTCCTTGCATGTAAAAATATTTAATCATACTAAAGAAGAGATAATTAATACATGTAACCCTTTACACATGTTTACTTTAGATACTTGGGTCTCGAACATAAATATTAACTTTATTCAAACAAAAATTGATAGTATAGTAGAGTCAAAATTTAAATATGACAATAGAATTCTTAAATACAATATGTTATATATGTTACACAATAAATATGAAGGATGGCATAGAATATTTACAGATGTATCATTAACAGAACATGGTAGAGGGGCGGCATTTTATGATCCCGGCCTCAATGTCAGAGAAACCTATAAATTTGTAAATAAGTTTAGCAATATTATGACTTTGGAGCTTTTTGCCATTTCAGAGCCATTTCAGCTCTCCCACATTATTAGTACAGGAATCAAGAAGGCGATTATTCTAACAGACAGCAGAAGTGCCTTAGAGCATGTGGCTCGTTGCACCTCTTGCCACAGAGGTACATCGATTGCCTACAAAATATTAAAGAAAGTCCTGGTGCTGATATCTGGGGGGGCGTCTTTAGTCGTTGTTAGTGATGTAGTAGGATAATTATGAAGTTTTTCTATAAGAAGACTACATTACATTTTGCATGCAATCGAAGATTTTCTAAAAAAAAACCTGGTTCTCTCGCCGTCACGCCGCGGTCAGTTGAAGTAATAAAATAAAGTCAACTGGAAGAGTTCGCTCTTAGCGATTACAAAGTAGCTCATTTTATCACCGCACTATGGCTCTAGGCAACATTTTACTGATACCTACTTTTAAATTCTGGCGTAGGTATGCAATACGGATATAATTATGCAATAATGTAAGGGTCCCGAAATTGCCTCCTATCTCCTAGTAACTAGAAATCTGTCAAAACATTTCGTTAACTTAACAGTTTAAATGCTACTCACCAAACTTTGCTTCATACTCATAGAACGCAAAGTTAAAAAATAAGTGGTGGGGACACAACTTTGGATACCTTAAAACTTTATATTATCTGGATGGGGCTAAATATTAAAAGTAAAAGTTAAAGAAAACCGCCCGGCAAGTGATTTTTAGAAATCCTCGGGGTTTAGACAAATACCACTTTCTATTACCGTTAGTTAACGCCTGCGGAAAAATTGAATAGTATGGAAATGACATTAGCTGCGGAAATGTTACGTGACAGCTGCCAAGTTTTACCTTGACAAATTTACTTTAGCGTGAAAGGAGAAGTAAGCGTGAGGAGTAAAGTAAAAAAAAAATCTAGCACGCAATTATTGAGATTATTTTTAAAAGGCTTTCAATATTAATTACAGATAATAATAATAGAGCTGCCAAGATGACCGATGTGTCATAGAGTAAAAAATCACTGCAATCTGACTGACAGAAACAAATGCATTTGCTCAATTATCTCTTATGGCACGTTTAGTTTTTTTTTAGTTCATTACCAACCGTACAACACTAGTATTATTTGCGGTCTGTGGAAGGTTGAGTTTATTATCTATGGTTTTTTGAAGAGTCTATGGCGAGCCCCGGCAGAGCATTGCTGTTGATATGGCAATAGCAGCAATTCTCGACTAGTGTGTGCTGACTACAGGTCATTAAATATACGGCAATCCATCTTTTCTTATATTCCCAAAATATGTGGGACGCATGCTACGTGAGTGGCTAGTCGAATTGCGAATGTTAACTACTTAGTACTAATCTGTAACGAAAAACGTATGTGTGAACGATACATTCGTCACTAACCTAGTCATTCACCTCGCGTCGGAGGTGCTTTTTTGGACGCAAGTCTAAGGACTTGAGTGTCGCCACGAACTTGCTGTTCACGCATATATATTATGCAAAGTTCAATTGGTAGCGAGCGCCCAACCCAAAACACATATATGTCTTAGTGGTCTGTGTCGAGTAAAATTTGATTATTTATTACCTACATAAACAGATAAAGCATTCATCCAAGACTTACATCAATTACAGTAGGTACATAGGTTTAGTCCCAGAATTATCTGGGTTGGTACAAACTTATTTTTCAATTTCTGGACATGTTAGGTGCCATTATTACTAAACTCTGTTTTGTAACCTAAGGGTTTCTTTATGTAAGTATACTAGGTACCTAAAGACAGGAGCTGGGGACGTACATTATGTACATATTTCAAGCTAAACCTACGAGTGATTTTTTATATTTCTGTCTACATAATTAAGCAGAGTATATTACGTGAAATAGTATAATAGTTATGCTTAGAGAATAGTTCTTGAATAACATACCTATCTAAGATTAGTATCTTTAGGTATTACTAAACGCAGCGTATATGTTGTTAAAATTACGGGGGAATCGTCTATCTTTCGTGATCATTGCCGTTTGACTGAATACTCAGCGATGTGAACGGAGTCTCTATGCTGAGCAGCAAATACTTTAAAACTTGTCGAAAGGGAGACTGTTTTGGCATGTTATAAACTCAGCATAGACCCTCGGCACTCATACACGAACGTTTTTACGAGTGCCGAGGCGAACGCGCAAGTGTTAATGCTATATAAAAAATTTAGTGTGTGAATATAAGCCATAACTCTGGGCGATTATAGAAGGTATTATTATTAACTAATGTATAAATGGTTTTATTGAGGGTCGCCCAGCTTGTTTATAACGTCTGATGTGTTGGGTTGGCAGTTAATCCATCTTATTAATACTGTAATATTAAGTTGTAGTAATATTTTTGTGAAATACTGCAATTTGATATTCTAGATACGGCTACTCTGATTTTTAGGATAACAACACTGCCTTGCCGCTCAAAAAAAGATTATTGCAAGAGGTGTAGGGTGATTATTGAAGAAAAAACAGGAAAATGTTATATCCTAGCGAAAGAACTAACTTACAAAATATAGAGACTTTAGATTAGAATCTAACTATAACTAGCTCCATTATTGACAAGCAGGTGAGCCAGATATCTCTGCCGACCCAACCGAAAAGAAAAGTGTTTTTGGATTAGTAAAATGTACCCACCATCCTGCTTTTCGTTTTGTATGGCTAACCTAAATCAATAAACGTCGATGCTTTTTCATTTTGTATTTAATGTCATTTTGTTATTAGCATTTTCTAATGTATCTCTCGTAAACATCGGTTTGTTTTAGGTCAGAATGTCTAAGCGTCCTACTGAGGACAGTGGCAATGGCTCCAACCAGCCGCCGATCAAGAAAGTTCACTTCGAACCCCACCTAATAGGCCCAGTTTCCACACTCGAGGAAATGGACATTAAAGTCCTACAATTCCAGAACAAGAAACTAGCTCAGGTTTGTATTCCTATTTCACCTCATAACAGTTAAAGCCAGCAGCTATTTCGCCTGTTTCAATACATGTCATAATCAGCTGTTTATCTGCATTGTTACAATTCAATGCCATATTTTAAATTGTTTTGCAGTGATGTTTGTTGTCCTTGTTTTATGTGCTCTTGACCCCCTTACAATTGGTGTAACCTATAAACCTATTATTGGCTTATAGATACTATAAGTACTCGACAGAGGCTCACCCTGTATTCTGTAGTAACTAAAACTGAAT